>CM076849.1:145573755-146173755 GCA_039519185.1 Astragalus membranaceus | reverse complement strand
CGTTAACCGTTGGATCGACTTTGTTTTTGGACAGCAGGTTCGCGAGACATATTTCTACACTTTCACCGTTCGAGGAGAGAGAATCCGTCTTCGCACTGAAGCTATAGTTTTGGGTATTTTCATCTTCTTGTTCTCAATTTGTAAGTTTTTGTGCTTTATTGTTGAGACTCTCTAGTACCCTTATTTAATTATAGAGGAGCTATTTCTTTGGTCTAGACGACCCGTGGTTTTTTCCCTTTTCTTTGAGGGGTTTTCCACGTTAAAAATATCGGTGTTCAATTGTGCGTTTTTATTTCGTTTTATTTGTCGCCATATATTCGTTGTTGCTCCTCAGAGGTTCTCGCATGTTTGGGGAATTTATTTCCGCTGCATATTGCTCTGTTATTACGTTTATGTGTTGATTCCCCATCACTCTCATCATCCACATTGTAAACGCGTGGCCTATTCCGTGTTCAAGCCACATTTTTTTAGCTGTGGCTATGAGTGGCATGGCTTAAAGTCAAAAATGTCAACCAATATGCAGCACCCTCTAGCTCCCAATCAACCCCAACAAACACAATGCAAGCTTAAAGACCTCATCTCAAGCATCGCACATCACATGCAATCTCCACACGGTGGTCTTCTTGAAATGAATTTTGGGATGATTTAGAAGTAAGATTGGCGTTCAAGGAAGGAGATTGACCAACAAGCAAGAATCCCATGGTCTAGAAATTCACGTCTCTTAGCTGTCCCGTCTTCCCTTTTGTTTGCACCCTCTCTCTCTCTCTCTCTCTCTCTCTCTCTCTCTCTCTAACTTCCCCTTCTAATTTTTTTTTCTGTTTGAATGAACAAAATGAGAGCGGGATTTTGTGTTATTCTGCTAGAAAGGGAACATGGGTTTGAGCTAATGGGCTGGATCTTTAAAATTCAGCCCAGCAGGAAGTGTGCAAAAGGATTACTACTACTATCCCCTTGTTTCTACACTTGAGTTATTCTACTTATCACAAATTCATTTAAGTTAATTACTTACTAACTCAAAAAAGCATCAAAACATATCATTTATGAGAAGCAACACAATGTAATACTTAAAGTAATATTTAATTACTTTTGGTATTACGGATATGATCTATTTTTTTAAATATTGTTTCTTTTATTAGATCTTCATTGTTTTGTATTTTATTTTTTTAAAAGTGGAATAAGTTATAAATATATTATTCATTGAACGTACGTGATTAACATCAGATAAAATGAACCGTGTTATTAGTTTCTTTTTAAATAATGTCGATCATTCTAAATTCATAAGATCTATTTTGAATTTCTAGTTTATTTTATTTTGTTATTTAATTTTTAATTATTATTTCTATTATTTGATACTCATTATTTCTTATTTTATTTATTTGAAAGTGGCATTGAATTTTAAGTTACGAAATCCATTGTTCAATGAACTTAGGTGATTCGCATTAAGAAAAAAAATTAAGGGTTTGTTGATGTTAAAGAATAGTGTTTGTTGATTCTAATGATATAAAGGTGCCTTTATTATTACTAAAGGTTAAGAATAGTGTTTGTTGATTCTAATGATATAAAGGGTTCAACTGATATTTTTGAAATTGGTGACGCTTTTTGTCTCGAAAAGGTTAACATATGTAACTAGTGACAGACCTAGGATCTTAGGTTAGGTTTGTAGAAATTTTCAAAATTCAAAATATAATTGTAATATATTTAGTTAAATATTTTGACTATATCATTAATTGATATTTTGACTGTATAACTAATGGGTCATTTTGACTATATTAATAAAGCATTTCCGTAATTAAATCGATAATCATATTAAGCATAAAAATATTTAACAATATTTTAAACAAATAAACAAATCAAAAAGGCAAACACAATCAACCTCATTATAAATATCTTAAGCAATTAATGAAAGGTAAGAGGGCACATGTTAGAATTAATGGTTCATTTTGACTATAGAAATAATGGATCATTTTGACTAGAGAAGGGATTAATTAACACAAGAAAAATTCAATGATTTTTTATATTAAATAGAAAAGTAACAAAAAATAATGTTAAAAAGAAAACTTTCTCACTTATAAATACATATTATGCTTAGGACCATTTTGAAAGAGGAGTAGCAACATAAAAATGACTTGCACAAAAAAGTTTATCATGACTGTCATGATTGTAGTTCTTCTATTGTCAACAGGTACACACTAAATATAGTTTGAATCAAATTAGAATTTAAATCTTCCACATTTTCTTTCTCTTATTTATGCATATTATTTTCACTAATATTATATATTACTCTTTTAATAGGTATGAGGGTTGCAGAAAGTCGAAATGTAGTCGATTTCAAATGCATTGGCAAATGCGAAACTTTTAAAATTTGTGATAACACCTGCAAAAAAAGAGGCTATGAGAGAGGCGAATGCTCCACACCTCCTGATTTTAACGACTGCTGTTGTTTCAATGGAGCTTAAGAGAATTACTTCTAGCTAGTTGGAAGAAAACAATTTGTTTTATAAACAATTGAGCTTCTTTACAAGAAAATAAAGACATGATATCATATCAATAGATTGAGATTTATCCATTGCCTATTGTTTTTCCTTATTATAACCAAATAAGGTCAAAATTGTTGAAACTTTTTACTTTCTAAATCTCAATTCCAAGAGGATTAACTAGTTATAAAGAATAACTCTTCTTTGATTTCTTTTTTTTGGTTAACATGTCATTGGTGCGTAGTTTTTACCGGCTTTTCCGATGACTAATCTACGCTGGGGAACTGGCTGGCCACGAGTACCTGGCTTTGCCGGCCAGTGTGGTTCTCCCCTCCCAATCGAGTTTTCGCCACACCCAAGATTCGAACCCGAGACCTTAGAGTGGGATCTGTGTCCAGTTACCACTCGGGCCAACCCTTGTTTGTCTTCTTCTTTGATTCTAATGATAAGGGTTTAAAACAGATATATATTAAATAATACTATTTAATTAGTAATAAACTTTGAGTTCCAATTGATGATTTGTTTTATTGGCAACTTTAGTAACACGGGAATGCCAACTCACGAGTTCGAATTTGGGTGTGATCGTGTCATAGTGTGTGTGATGTTTATTTATTATTTCGTCTAAGCTGTCAAAAAAATTGTAGGAATAAATTTAATTAAAACGAATAAATTCAACTTTTGGGTGATGCACCGATATAGTGGTTGTCTTCCGTAATAAAATATAACTAAATCTTAATTATGTTGAAACTAAATATAAGTAACACAAACTCTTTTTGCCGGAGTCAATGAATAACATAAATGCGTCTGATAAATCCATAGTAGAGGGAATGTTACCATCAGTCATCTATATCTATATAACTATAATCAAATCATATCTATATCTATATCTATATAACTATAATCAAATCATATGTCAGTAAATTGACTAAAATAGACATTCACAATTTTTGCCATGTGTCTCATTTTGGGGTCAAAATTGTAAATGACCCACAAAATGACATCTATATAACTATAATCAAATCATATGTCAGTAATCTATATAACTATAATCAAATCATATGTCAGTAAATTGACTAAAATAGACATTCACAATTTTTGCCATGTGTCACATTTTGGGGTCAAAATTGTAAATGACCCACAAAATGACATAAAGTGACAAATTTTTATATTTGTTTTTTCTTTCTCCTAGCTACTTTTTACTTTACTTTTTCTTTCTTCTCTCATTTCTTATTTCCCCCCTCTCCCCCCTTTCTCTCTCTCTCTCATGTCTTCTTGCTTTTCAATGTCTTTTTTACTTTTTATTTTCTTCTCTTCTCCCCCTTCTCTCTCCTAAAGTCCCTTCTTTCCTCTCTTTTTTCACTGTCTTTGATGTTAACCACTAAATCATATGTCAGCAAATTGACTAAAAATATGTCAGTGAATTGACTAAAATAGACATTTACAATTTTTGCCATGTGTCACATTTTGGGATTAAAGTGGTAAATGACCCACAAAATGACAAAAAGTGACAATTTTTTATATTTGTTTTTTCTTTCTCTTATCTACTTTATACTTTACTTTTTTTTCTTCTCTCATTTCTTTATTTCCTTCCTCTCTCTCATGTCTTCTCTCTTTTCAATCTCTTTTTTATTTTTTATTTTCTTCTCTTCTCCCCCTTGTCTCTCCTAAAGTCCCTTCTCTCCTTTTTTCCCCTTTGTCTTTGATGTTAACCACTAATTGTAACTATAATCAAATCATATGTTAGCAAATTGATTAAAATAGACATTCACAATTTTTGCCATGTGTCACATTTTGGGGTCAAACTTGTAAATGACCCACAAAAGGAAAAAAAGTGACCTATTTTTTGTATTTTTTCTCTCTCCTATCTACTTTTTACTTTACTTTTTCTTTCTTCTCTCATTTCTTTATTTCCTTCCTCTCCCCCGTCTCTCTCTCTCTCTCTCTCTCTCTCTCTCTCTCTCTCTCTCTCTCTCTCTCTCTCTCTCTCTCTCTCTCTCTTTATCTCTCCCGTCTTCTCTTTTTTCAATCTCTTTTTTATTTTTTATTTTCTTCTCTTCTCCCCCTTCTCTCCTCTCTTTTTTTCCCTTTGTCTTTTGTTAACCACTAAAACTATAATCAAATCATATGTCAGTAAATTGACCTAAATAGACATTCACAATTTTTGCCTATGTGTCACATTTTGGGGACAAAATTGTAAATGACCCACAAAATGACATAAAGTGACAAATTTTTATATTTGTTTTTTCTTTCTCCTAGCTACTTTTTACTTTACTTTTTCTTTCTTCTCTCATTTCTTATTTCCCCCCTCTCCCCCCTCTCTCTCTCTCTCTCTCTCATGTCTTCTTGCTTTTCAATGTCTTTTTTACTTTTTATTTTCTTCTCTTCTCCCCCTTCTCTCTCCTAAAGTCCCTTCTTTCCTCTCTTTTTTCACTGTCTTTGATGTTAACCACTAAATCATATGTCAGCAAATTGACTAAAAATATGTCAGTGAATTGACTAAAATAGACATTTACAATTTTTGCCATGTGTCACATTTTGGGATTAAAGTGGTAAATGACCCACAAAATGACAAAAAGTGACAATTTTTTATATTTGTTTTTTCTTTCTCTTATCTACTTTATACTTTACTTTTTTTTCTTCTCTCATTTCTTTATTTCCTTCCTCTCTCTCATGTCTTCTCTCTTTTCAATCTCTTTTTTATTTTTTATTTTCTTCTCTTCTCCCCCTTGTCTCTCCTAAAGTCCCTTCTCTCCTTTTTTCCCCTTTGTCTTTGATGTTAACCACTAATTGTAACTATAATCAAATCATATGTTAGCAAATTGATTAAAATAGACATTCACAATTTTTGCCATGTGTCACATTTTGGGGTCAAACTTGTAAATGACCCACAAAAGGAAAAAAAGTGACCATTTTTTGTATTTTTTCTCTCTCCTATCTACTTTTTACTTTACTTTTTCTTTCTTCTCTCATTTCTTTATTTCCTTCCTCTCCCCCGTCTCTCTCTCTCTCTCTCTCTCTCTCTCTCTCTCTCTCTCTCTCTCTCTCTCTCTCTCTCTCTTCTCTCTCTCTCTCTCTCTCTCTCTCTCTCTCTCTCTCTATCTCTCCCGTCTTCTCTTTTTTCAATCTCTTTTTTATTTTTTATTTTCTTCTCTTCTCCCCCTTCTCTCCTCTCTTTTTTTCCCTTTGTCTTTTGTTAACCACTAAAACTATAATCAAATCATATGTCAGTAAATTGACCTAAATAGACATTCACAATTTTTGCCATGTGTCACATTTTGGGGACAAAATTGTAAATGACCCACAAAATGACATAAAGTGACAAATTTTTATATTTGTTTTTTCTTTCTCCTAGCTACTTTTTACTTTACTTTTTCTTTCTTCTCTCATTTCTTTATTTCCCCCCTCTTCCCCCTCTCTCTCTCTCTCATGTCTTCTTGCTTTTCAATGTCTTTTTTACTTTTTATTTTCTTCTCATCTCCCCCTTCTCTCTCCTAAAGTCCCTTCTTTCCTCTCTTTTTTCTCTGTCTTTGATGTTAACCACTAAATCATATGTCAGCAAATTGACTAAAAATATGTCAGTGAATTGACTAAAATAGACATTCACAATTTTTGCCATGTGTCACATTTTGGGATTAAAATTGTAAATGACCCACAAAATGACAAAAAGTGACAATTTTTTATATTTGTTTTTTCTTTCTCTTATCTACTTTTTACTTTACTTTTTTTTCTTCTCTCATTTCTTTATTTCCTTCCTCTCTCTCATGTCTTCTCTCTTTTCAATCTCTTTTTTATTCTTTATTTTCTTCTCTTCTCCCCCTTGTCTCTCCTTAAGTCCCTTCTCTCCTTTTTTCCCCTTTGTCTTTGATGTTAACCACTAATTGTAACTATAACAAATCATATGTTAGTAAATTGATTAAAATAGACATTCACAATTTTTGCCATGTATCACATTTTGGGGTCAAACTTGTAAATGACCCACAAAAGTAAAAAAGTGACCATTTTTTGTATTTTTTCTCTCTCCTATCTACTTTTTACTTTACTTAAGTAATAAATGATCTAGACTAAATGATTTAATTAAAAAGATTCAAGTAATACTAAATGATCTAGACTGATAATTTTTTTTAAATCATTTAGTTAAGATGATTAAATTCATATTAAATTTGAAGCACAAATTAAATACGAATAAAAAATTATAAACATGCGGCAACAAGACCGGCAATTTGGAGCGGCATCGACAGCCACTAGGACCGACAACGGAAGTGGCAATGGGAGAGGCAGTGGTAGAGGCAACGCGGAACAGCAACAAGATTAAGTTAAATGGATTAAAGTAAAATGATCTAGAATGATAAATATTTTTTAAATCATTTAAATAAAATGATTAAATTTATGTTAAATTTGAGCTGGCAACGGAAGCGGCAACATGAGCGGCAACAGGAGTGGCAACGGGAGAGGAAACTGGGAGCGGCAACAAGAGCGGCAACGAGATGCATATCTTTTATTAGAAGGCTAGAAGGAAATACTGATTTTTTTTATTTAGGACTTTAATGATTTTGTTTTTTTAATGATTTTTACTTCATTTTTAAGACTCGAAGAAAATACTATTTTTTTTTTTAACTTTCTGCAACACAAGTTTTTTAAGCAAGTTGAAATATAGTTTTTCTATCGAATTTCTCATTTTTCTTTTATTAAATTTTACAATTTTAAATGGATTTATAGGTTCTTAGCAAATTATAACAATACAGTGTCACCCCTCGGATGCACGGGTATTACTAGTAACTATATATGTTTCAGTTATAAAAATAAATAAATTAAGTATAATAAAATAAATAATTAAATATAAACATAAAAATAAAAAAATAAAAAACACATTTCGAACTTATCTATAACACATAAATCCGGAATTTAAATAAAATTAACTTTCCGGATTTATGCCTTATAGGTAACTCTGGGAAAATAAAAAAAAAAAAACTTCCAAAACTATTATTTTTAAAATAAATCCGGAATACAAATTGTAAAGTTTTTGAAAATCCTCGTAATTTTTTTGTGAAAATGAGAGGAGTATTTTAAGGTTAATTCGAAATATGGGGGTATGAGTTCACCCGGGGTATTTAAATTAAAAGCCTTATTTTCTCTTCTTCCTATTATATAAATGAAGGGCAACATTAGCAAATCATCAAAAGGAAGTTCTACTCTCACTATTGGGCAAATATAATAAAGGTAGGAGGCCACGCCTTACAAAGAATAACAAAAAAGCGAATATTATTTAAAACAAAAGACAAATTTATAGAAATTATCTAAAATGAGTCAAAAAAAGGTAAAATAGGCAATAACAAAAAATAATGCTTTTTTCCTGATAGAAACAAAAATAATGTTAAAAAAGAAAACTTTTTGACTAAATAAATACTATGTTTAGGATCATTTTGAAAAAGGAGTAGCTACATATAATAATGGCTGGCACACAAAAGTTTATCATGGCTGTTATGATATTAGTTCTTCTATTCTCAACAGGTATACATGTAGATAAAGTTTGAATCAAATTCAAGTTTAAATCTTCCATTCAAGTATATATATCTATATTTGTGCATATTATATATCACTAATATATATATATATATATATTACTCTTCTAATAGGTATGATGAATTGAAAGTAGAAATGTGGTCCATTTGAAATGCGTTAGCACATGCCCCGGTGGTCTATTTTGTGACAATAGATGCAAAAAAATTAGGCTATGAGGGAGGGGAATGCTCCCCACCACCTAAGAATTACTACTGTTGTTGTGCCTCCGGAACTTAGAGAATTTCTTCTAGCTAGTTGGAAGAAAACATTATGTTTTATAAACAATTGAGCTTCTTTACAAGAAAATAAAGACATGATATTTTATCATTAGATTGGGATTTATCCATTGCCTATTGTTTTTCCTTATTATAACCAAATAAGGTCAAAATCGTTGAAACTTTTTACTTTCTTAGCTTAATCTCAATTTCAAGAGGATTAACTAGTTAAAGAATAATTTTTCTTTGATTCTAATGATAAGGGTTTAAAACAACTATATATTAAATAGGCTAAATTATTGTTTTGGTCCCCCTATTTTAAAACTCAGACATTTAGTCCCCCTATTTTATACAATTCAGATATTTAGTCAAAAGAGGGGGTTTTCAATTTTTTTTGCTGAGTTGGAATTCTGCAAAAATAAAAAGTTGATGTCGCCCTCATTAAAAGATGTGGCAGCTGATGCAGCTTGCACACATCATTTAATGACGCCACATGTCTATTCCATATCAGATATTAATAAATATATTAAATAAAATAATTAAATATTAAAATTAGAATTAAAACCTAATTGTGCATTCCCAACTTTGCCATTTATTCACAGTCTTGTGATCTCGTATCCTTCTTCCCTGTTCCACTAATGATGTGGCAAGCTACATATGGTGCCTACATCAGACGCCACGTACTTTAATGAGGGCCACGCCAGCATTTATTTTTGGATAGGCCTCCAAATCAGGAAAAAAAATGAAAAACCCCTCTTTGGTCTAAAATGTCTGAATTTTTTAAAATATGGGGACTAAATGTCAGAGTTTTAAAATAGGGGGACCGAATGTCTGAATTTTTTAAAATAGGGGGACCAAAACTATAATTTAGTAACACGGGAATGCCAACTCACGAGTTCGAATCAGGAGTGATCGTGTCATAGTGTGTGTGATATTTATTTACCATTTTGTCTAAGCTGTAAAAAAATTGGTAGGAGAAAATTTAATTAAAAACGAATATATTTAACTTTTGAGTTATACACCGATATAGTGGTTCTATCCGAAATAAATAATAACTAAATCTTAATTAAATTGAAACTAAATATAAGTAAACAAGACTCTTTTTGCCGGAGTCAATGATAACATAAAAAAAAGCCCTTACATGCTGAACTTGAAAAGTTGTACACATTAGATAATGATTAGTTCGAGAATAAATCATCCTCAACAAGAAGAAAGAAGCATTGGGACATTATAAGCTTTTTAGGTACTCCTTCCAATAAGATTCATTTTTTGCTTATATTTTGTTTTTATGAATAAGTGAATACGTTACCACGGACACTTCAAGTAGAAAGCTCTTCGAAGTGGTATTACAATAGATATCAAAAGATGTCTTCCATAGGGGTCAGAGGGCTTATACTTATAATTACTCGCAACAACACCAACCTTCTAACCTTCGCCAACACCAACCTCTTCTGGTATCCTCACCCTCGTCCTCCTTCCTTCAACCTCAGCCTAGAATCTATGTCCTTGCTCCTAGATTAATTTGAGAAGCATAGATATATAGTAAAAAAAATGAATCTGGGCATGGATAAAATTTTATTAACATCTTAATATTAATTGTAACCTTAAGGATGACGATGAGGTGAATATGAATCTGGACATGGGTAAATGTTCGTGGCATACACATAGGCATATGAGGTGAGGAAGATGTAGATGAAGAAGATGAATATGGATTTCATTTTTATTTTATTTTTACAATAAAAATATATAATAAACATGACTCAACTAATGTTTATAACCTCATAGGCATACACATCAGCAGTCAAACAGCCAAACAAGAGACTGTTTTTTTTTTTATAAGTCAAATTTATTATTAGAGATGGGCACTAGGGGTGCCTCAACCCGTTTACAATCAAAGTTGGTTCAAACAATTTATCGGGTTTGCATCCCAATGTACAAATTCGATGGATCCTTTGTTCCCCAATCTGTAAGCTACCCAACTCCAAGATAAGCCTTTTACATTATGTAACATTTGTGTAACATTAGGGATGCCTCCTCTAAAAAATACTCGATTCCTATTAATCCAGATAATCCATAGTGCAGCCACCCAAATCAAAAATCGCAGTCTTTTCTTTTTCTTTCCTCCTACATTGATTCTACTTTCCCACATGTGCTCCCAGGCTCCATTACTATCCACTCCATTTATGCCATGCCACTCATATATTCCTTCCCATAACCGAACTGATTTGTTGCAGCTGAAAAACAAATGTGCAGAGTCTTCTTCTGCAGCAAAACACATCACGCAGCTGCTGCCATGATTTCCGGACAGTACTCCACGCTGCTGCAGTAGTTTTTTTGTAGGCAACCGGTCGATTAACACCCTCCATCCATGAACCAAATACTTCGAGGGAGCTGCTGTGAACCAGAATTGTTTTAATCTTTTCAATTGTGCATCGGTTAGCAGAATTTCAGCAGTGGCATTTGTCAATCTGCAGTACGCAGATTTGACAGTAAACTTGTGAGTCTGAGACGCCTTCCAAAGCCACTTGTCTTCACGCTCTTTCTCCAGACAAATTGATCTCAATATATTGCTCAGTTCTTCTTCCATTTCAGATTGTTCCGTTGATAATTGACTGCACCATTGAAGCTTCCATTCCCATCTATCACCATTCCAATAACCAAAATCTGCTACCAAACCATCAGTCGAATGTGTGATGCTAAATAATTGAGGATATATTGCTGCCAAACTTCTTGAAGTACACCAACAGTATTTCCAAAACCTTATCTTGTTACCATTACCCAATTTAATCCTTATCATATCTTCAAACCAATTGTCATCTTCCCCTATTCCTTTATCAATTTTATTTAAATCTTTCCACCATACCGAGCTTTGCACTTGTGATAAAATTCCATTCTTGCCATAAAGCCCTTCTATTAACTCCTTCCACACATTTTCTTGCTCATCCAAAATCCTCCACCTCCACTTTCCCAATAATGCTATAATATTAAATGCTTCCATATTCCTAATTCCAAGTCCTCCCTTTTCCTTTGGTAAGCAAATTCTACTCCAACTTACCCACGCCATCTTCCTTACTTCTCCACTACCTCCCCAAAGAAAATTCCTTTGAATTGCCACCATCTCTTTTACTACTTTTTTGGGCGCCCTATAAAAAGAGAAATAATAGAGTGGTAAACTAGCTAAGACCGAGTTGATTAAAGTCACCCTCCCCCCATTGAAAGTTGTCTACTTCTCCAAGTTGATAGTTTATCTTTCATCTTCTTCACAACCGGCTGCCATGTACTATACCTCCTAGGATTTGATCCCACCGGAACTCCTAAGAACTTGAATGGGATACTTCCAGTTTTGCAATACAAAAATCTAGCTCCTACGTTTACCTCCTCTTCATCCATACTAACCCCAATCAAGCAACTCTTATGAAAATTAACACGTAGGCCCGAGACTAATTCAAAAATACTCAAAACCGCTTTTAGACACCATAAATTCTCTCTAGACTTCGAGACCATAAACAAAGTATCATCCGCAAATTGAAGCACCGGAAAGGATAGTCTCTCTCCAACTTTAAATCCCTCAAGCCACCCTTGATCAACACAACTTCTTATCAAACCCATGAGTCCTTCCGACACCATCAAGAATAAGAATGGCGCCAATGGATCACCTTGTCTTAACCCCCGCTTCATAATGAATTCACCGGATGGACTACCATTAACCAAAATGGATACATTTCCCGTGAAGATACACGCTTTCATCCAAGACCTCCACGTGTCACAAAACCCCATTCTTATCATCATGTACTCCAAAAAACCCCAAGCTACCGAATAGCGCCAATGGTTTCTTCTTCTTCTTCGCAAAATTAATGACTTCATTTGCCACTAGAACTCCATCTAGAATTTGTCTACCTCTTAGAAAAGCTGTTTGTGTATTAGTGATAACACCGGGGAGAACTTCTTTAAGTCCTGATGCCAACACCTTAGAAATTATCTTGTATATGCTTCCTATGAGTGAAATAGGTCGGAAATCTCCTAGCTCTTGTGGATTTTTCTGTTTCCCAATTAAGGCAACAAATGATGAAGTAAAAGCTTTAGGTAATTTACCATTTGTATGAAATTGATGCATGACTCCCATAATCTCCTCCTTAATGGTATCCCAACACGCCTTTATGAAATTAAAATTGAACCCGTTGGGCCCCGGACTCTTATCCCCGTCACAACTCCATATAGCGTCTTCTACTTCCTCAACGGTGAAGGGAGAAATAAGTTTTTGTGCCTCTCCCATGGATATACTTTTAAAACCGATCCCATCAAGAGTAGGCCTCCTATGGCATGTCTCGGTGAATTGTTGTTGAAAATGCCTCTTCGCTTCTTCTTTAATCTCTCCTACCTCTTGCTTCCACTCCTCCCCCACCTTAAGCAATTCAATTTGATTCCGTCTTGTTCTTGTCTTGATAGCTTGATGAAAAAAATTTGTGTTCCCATCTCCTTGTTGAATCCAATCAACTCTAGCTTTTTGAGCTAAGATCGATTCCTTATGATGCAATTCCTTCCAAAACTCCGAGTTCAATGCCTTCCATCTCTCCGCATCCCACCCATCTTCACTCGCTACCTCTTGTTCCATTGAGTTCATTTCCTTCACCATTTCCTCAATCCTAATATCTTTTATCCCATATACTTCTTTGTTCCACACCTTCAAGTTTTCTTTGAGATACTTAAGTTTCTCCTTCACAATGTGTGCCATCCACCCTTCCACTTTTAACTCCTTCCATTTTTCCTCCATAAACCTCTTCCCATCTTCATGCTTGAGCCATCCATTAAAGAACCTAAATGGTTTAGGTCCCCAATTCTTCCTTGAAACCATAAGCCACACCGGACAATGATCCGATATGTCTCTATCTCCGATCCATTGTGCTTTAATTCCCCACTCCTCCTCCACTCCTTGAGATAATAGTATTCTATCAATCCTACTTGCCGCCGATCCATTAGGTTGAAACCATGTGAACCTCTTTCCCAAGCAACCCGGATCCACAACCCCCATTTCCTCCATAAAGAACTTAAAATCCTGACACTCTATCTCACTAAACCTAATATTTTTACCCCTTCTTTCGGATCTTCTCAAAACAGTGTTGAAATCCCCACCAATGACCCACTCACCTTCACTCATACGCTCCTTTTCCCAAATATGCCTAGCCCATAAATCCCTTTTGCTTCTTGCTGAGCACCCCGAGTAAACATTTATGAAGTAACACACTCTACTACCTAGTTGAGCCGCAACATCAATAAACCCTGATTGAGAGAAGGTATTGTTGCGCCTGAAAAAGTCCCCGAGGGAGAACCTTCCTCGTTCACAACTTTTCCTAAGACAATGAAGCCGTCACCAATATTTATTAAGGAAAATATTAGGAAAACCTTTTTTGGAAAGCGGTTGGTCTTGCGAAACTAGAGAATAGGGTTCGGGGGTCAGTTACGCGCGGGGAAGGTGTTAGCACCCCACACGTCCTCTCTACTGAGAGGGAACCTTTAATTAAATGTGTGGTTCTAGTGTGTTGACTTGAAAATACTTAATTTTGCCTCTCTACTTCTTATTGAAAAAGTCTTAATGAAAATCTTTATTCATCAGGAAAAAAAGGGGGGGAAATGGGTTTTTAGAAAAAAAAACGCTTGACGGGACATGGCCCGCTCCTACGTATCTCCCGGTGCGATGGAGAACTCAAAGCTACGTAGTTCTTCTGTTGTCTTTTTGAAAGGTTTTTGTTTTTTATCTTTTTTTAGTGAGTTTTCGAAATAGGACGAGCATTTAGTGAATGATTAAACTAACCAGGGTTATGAGTAATCACCGCTAAGTACTCTAGAAAATGAGGGTCAATACCACTAGTCAGACGAACAAAGGTTCTGATTGACTATTAGTAGCAACCCGTTTTTATTTTCTCTTTTGAAAATGGTCTTCGAAAGGGATTGATTGGCACGAATGATCAAGCTAACAAAGGTTATGAGTGATCATCGCTTGTTGTTCTTTTGGCAAAAAGATATTGCAACCAATGGCTAGACGAACAAAGGTTCCGATTAGCCACTAGCGACAATGGGTTGAAAATGTTTTTAGAAAGGAAAAGGTTTTCGTTCTGAAAATGATCTTGGTTTGCAAAAGTGATTCTTTTTTGTTATGTAAATGCTAAAATTTTATGGTTGCGCTTGACGAGAATGTGACTCGCTCCTACGTATCCCAAACGGGAATCAAAGCGACGTAGTTCTAACGAGCCTTAAAAATGAAAATCTTTCATGATGATCAAACTAACAAAGGTTATGATGGACCACCGCTAATAACTTGTTTTTGATTCTTTGATACTTAGAAAAGTGCTTTTTGAAATTGGACGCGTTCATGATAATCAAACCAACAAAGGCTGTGATGGATTATCACTAGTAGCTTGCTTTATGCTTACGAAAATTCTTTTGAAATTGAGGCTTTCATGACAATCAAACCAACAAAGGTTGTGATGGATTGCCACTAGTAACCGTTTTTGTGCCAGGTCATTTAGAAATGAAAACAATGAATGCAAGAAAGAATTGGTGGATTCAAGCATAACACAATCAGTGGAATCAAATCATTAAGCAACAATATTTGAATTCGCAAACAAAAATCAAGTCTAAACTACACATAGTAGATCACAACGCATAGATAGGCAAGGAGGGAACTTGAATTGGGCATCAAGCAAAAATACAAGAGTAGGCAAGATTGAACCTAAATGCACATCTAGTGGAAGATGCTAGGCGAGAACCATACTCAAATATTTCTACAAAATGCAAGGAAATCTAAATGCACATCTAGTGGAAGATGCAATGTAAGGAATGGACCTATCTAAGTATTGATGATATTCTATATGAGAGTAGACGATGACACTGTAAGCTCAAGCAAAAGAGTTGCCTCAATCATGATCATTGGCCAGCATAAGCAAGCAAATTATTTAGCGACCAAAGTATCAAAGAATGTTGAATCACTTTGGTCAATCCTCACACTTAAGATTGAGTGCACAAGTGCACAAGTGTGAATCACATTGCCAATCATCATATAAACTAAAAGGGTTGAATCATCTGAGACCATCTTCACCACTCAGAACATGATGCACTAGGCATAAGTGGGAATCATGTGGTTCATCATCAACAATGACACTATAACTAAGTTAAATCACATAGGGCGATTTTGGCATGGATCACAATGATTAAATATTAACAAATATAAAGACAGAAATACCTCTGATGAAGGCAGATACTACCACTTGAAGAACGCAACTCCAACTAACTCTTGGCGAAGATCAGCTCAGACGGACCAACGGAACGAATAGAGCGAAAAAATAAAGCGTAGAAGAGTTTTTCTAAAATGTGTGAGATTTCGAGAAAAATGGGTTTTTTCTCTGATCTCGTGAGAATCTGTGTGTGTGAAAATGTCTGTTTTTTCCTCTGATATCGTGAAAATCTGTGTGTGTGAAAATGTCTGTTTTTTTCTCTGATCTCGTGAAAATCTGTGTTTTTCTCTAATCTTGTGAAATATCCCTCTTGGAAATGAAATTTGAGCATCATATTTATAGGAAATCAGATTTGATCTATTTTAGGAAACATGATAATCGATTATGTTGGAAATAACTTGGTGTGCATAATCGATTATGTGCTCTGGATCTCAGATTCAATAATCGATTATGTGCCTTGGGTTTCAGAGTCAATAATCGATTATGCTCTTGACTATTTTCAGGAGGATAATCGATTATAGCCTTGGTATAATCGATTAGGTGCTTCAAAAATATGTTGACACTTTCCAAAAATACTTCATAATCGATTATAGGCTTAGTTTAAAAGATAGCATAATCGATTAGTTGCTTCCTTAATAGGTGATAATCGATTATTGGCCTGTATGGAGAGGAGTGAATAATCGATTATGCTCCTGACTGAAAGGAGTGGAATAATCGATTATTTGCTTGAATGAAGGATACGATGTAATCGATTGAGTGCCTTCCTAAAAACATGGACAACTTCCTTATTCGTCAAGAATATATTATATGCATAAAAATATTTTCATAACACATGTGCTTGCCCTATTTTATCTTGCATGCATGAGGTTTAAAAAATATTTTCATGCAAAATTATTTTTATAAGCCCTTTTGTGAGAAATGACCAAAATGCCCTTTTTGACCCTAAAAACCCTAATTTCCCAAAAAGTGCATTCTAACCCTAAAAATGATTTCAAAAACTTTGGAATGGTTTTCTAGGACCCAAAATGCAATGCATAATTTATTTTTGTGTGGAAAATTAGGGTTTGGACCTAAGCCGGACAAAATTGGGGTATGACAGCTGCCCCTCTTTATTTGGATTTTACCATGAAATATGAATTGCGCGAGACATATTTCGAAGGTAAAATAGAATTAAAGAATTCAGAAATTATACCAATTTTGTCCATTTGGAGAAATCCGAATTTTTTTTTTTGGAAAGATAGACACTTTCGTGTTGATGCAAAACAGTAAATGAACACTGACGTGCAGACTGAAAGGTAAAATGGGCACTTGGCGTGCAAACAGAAACGGTAGAATGGGCACTTGCGTGCAGACAGAAAAGTAAAATGGGCACTTGGCGTGCAGACAGAAAAGTAAATGGGCACTTGGCGTGCAAACCGAAAAGTAAATGGGCACTTGGCGTGCAGACAGAAAGGTAAATGGGCACTTGGCGTGCAGAAAGCGGTAAATTGCCCAGGCTGCCTAAAACCTGTAATCCTTAAACGAACTCTTGACGAATCCGAGTTTGCACGTGGTTTTGAGGAGCACGCTTCTTCCTGTTGGCCTTTTCGAGCGACCGGGGGGATCGTTTTC
The DNA here is from genome assembly GCA_039519185.1 of Astragalus membranaceus. Classification (NCBI taxonomy): domain Eukaryota; kingdom Viridiplantae; phylum Streptophyta; class Magnoliopsida; order Fabales; family Fabaceae; genus Astragalus; species Astragalus membranaceus. The sequence continues at coordinate 146,156,667 of CM076849.1, read as the reverse complement.
AGCTCCGGAACTGATATACTGATCAATGCACGGCGTCCACTGTATCTTAGGCTGATACAACTATTCCGTTGAACCTCACATGGGGCTGCGGTCCATCGCGTTGCTCGTACGCGACGTGAGACCTGGGCAGAAGGGAGCGATGATCTCTGTGCTCCAATCCGCAATGCGCGCTTGAGCGCTCTCTTTTCTTTTCTCTCCTTCTTTTCTATTTCTCTCTTTCCCTTTTTTTCTTTCTGAACTCCCAACTTGGGGGAACATTTTCTGGAATCTGGGGGAGAGGGCTAACACCGAAGTGCTCATCCTCCCTTTGTACCTGTAGCTGAAAATGAACAAATGCATGCAATGCAAATGCCATGATTGTTGTTTTCTTTTTTCTTATGATGAATGATGAGTTTCTTATTTCCTTTGTCTATGTCGGATGAATGCATGATCTTCTACTGTTCCTATATGCTTGATGAATGCAATGATTTTCCTTTTCTTCTCTTGTCTGTACGCAATGCATAATTTTCTTTTTCTTTTGCTTATGAATGCATGATTTTCTACTGTTCTTATATGCTTAATGAATGCAATGCCTGACTTTATTTGTTCTTTTGCTTTTCTCCTCTTCTTTTCTTTTGCTCTTTTTATGAAGTGCAGGTATGCGAATGCAACATTTTGGTGTTTGATGATATGTAATGAAATGGCAGATGACATGCAATGGAAAACTCTTTCTTCTTTGCCTTTTTTCTATGAAATGTGAATATTGCTGATGAATAACATGAAATGATGAATGACATGGGATGCTTTAGCTTTCTTTTCTTCTATGAGATGCAAGTATTGATATGGTGCAACTGACGTGAAACGTTTTTCTTTTTGCTATGTGATGAATGCACAAAATGTGAAGATGCAAATGTAATGCTTTGATGCATATGCTATAATGAATAGATTGAGATGCCTAGATGCGTGAGGTAGACATTTTTATGATGATGAGATGCGAGACTTTGAATGCAAGGAATTGAGATGATTATTGACCATTCTGTTGAAAAATTGAATTTGATTCAAACTCTGGTGTTCTCAAGGTTTTTATTTACAAACAACCTCACTTGTTTTCTCTTTCTTTCCATGATGACTGAATTTTAGATATCACGTAAACAACTTGTGTTCTCTTCTTTGAAGCATTATCTAGTAAGCATGCATAGGAGTGCAAATGTGAATGAATGAGTCAGTTAACTTGGAATTGGTTTAGGGCATGGACATTTATGGCAAGTGAAGGAATGACAGACATGGTTATTGCCGAAGCTTATGAGGGACCAAGAGATACAAGATTGCCCCAATTCAGGTTTTTGACGAGTGAATAACTTGCCCCTGTCTAGTGGTGACAACAACTAGGGGTGTGGAAGATGATGAATTGGGAACGCTTCGGCTCTTGGGATGAAAGCTGGAATGAAAGGGGTTTTGCTTCAACCCACAGAATTTGATGTTGCCCCAGTCATAACAAGGACAAAGCTGCCCCAATCAGAATGACAAGGTCTTGTTTAGGATAGTGAGTTGAGAGATTGCCCCGGTGAGGTTTTTATGGGAATGAATGAGGTGAAGGAATGTGAATGCACTTGCCCCACTTTGGAATGACATTGACAACTGGAGTGACATGGGATGGGCATTGAACATACTTTCCCAAGACTAGGGTGTGTGAGTGGCGAAGAGAATGCCCCAACTTTTGGGTCTGAGTGGTATTCTCAGTGCAAATCTTTGGTTCTCTACTGATGTCTTGACTTTTGGTGCGAAAGAATCCTTATCTGGTGATCACTAAACCTTGTTTTAATGCATCTTGAATGTGTTTTGGAGTGCAAGTCCCTCTTTTTTATTTTGTCAGCTTTCTTTTTTCTGACTGTTCGTTTTTGTTTCCTCAGTTCTCTTTTTTCTGAGAGTTTATTCTTTCTTGATCAGCTTTCTTTTTTCTGATCGCTTGTTTTTCTTTTGAGCAAACACATTGTACATAGATAAGCTTGTTGGTCCTAAGATTAGAATTTGAGAGAACAAAAGCAACCGGTCATTGATCGAAATGGACTTTTCGGGATTGTGGTGTTTTGTGGAGGAAGGAGGGTTAGGCTTAATGAAGTGTTTGAGGCTAATGGGAGGATGAGTTTTGTTCGGCGTTGATTGACGGTTAATGGTCTATGAGGAAGATGGTTATTGGGCTTGTTTGGGCTCTGTTAAAGCAAATTCGTGTCTCATGGTAGAATGACTAAGGGGTTTGATGTTGAGGCCAAAGGAAGTGTTTGAAGGTTTATGGAACCAGGTGTTGGAATGATGAAGTGTTTGAAGGTTTATTTAGACAAGGATCTCTTGTATTTTGTGGTAACATGTATCAGCTCACCACTTACATTTCTTTTGTATTTTCTTTTGTTTTGGGATTTTTATTTTTGAATCCCCTTTTCTTGATTTTCTTTTTTTTTTCTTTTTTTGTTTTATGATTCTTTTCCTTTTTTGACTCGGGTGAGCTGATAAAAAGTGATGCACTGTTTTTTTTTTATTTGGGGTGATCCTTGCCTAGGGTGATTTTTTGGATTTTGGTTTTTCTTGGCTCAAGGTGGGTAGGAAAGGGACTTTCTGGGATTTTGGGGTTTTTGAGGAGATGGCCGAACTTCATTTCAAATCCCGATTGCTTATTTCTATAAGACTTAACTTTAGGACAATAATTTATCTATCTTCATGTGTTTGCTATTTTTCCTTTTTTGTGCCCTAATTTTTGCCTGGACCGCTCTTTGCGAGTTTTCAGTCCACCGGGCGCTCATTTTTGCCTAGGCCGCCCTTTGCGGGTTTTCAACCTAGCGAGCTTGTTTTCTTGTTTATTATATTATTATTATTATTATTATTTTTTGAGAGACTTGCACTGAAGGAAAATGATATTAATCAAGGGGAATTAATGATTACAGACTTGTCCCAGCATGGAGGACTTAAAGCATTAGAATGAACCAAAAGTCAAATACGCACTGATGGGGAGAATATGCGCTTTAGGGGTGGACGGGGCGGGATTAGACTTGGATGGGGAATGATGATAAATGAAGGAAATTGACTGACTCAAACAAGAGAAACTGCACGTGGCATGCATGCTTACTAGAAGAACGCTTCACAGAGAATTAACATTGGTTAAAACATGATATGAAAACCCTTTTTTTTATGAACTCTTTCAGTCTTTTATCATGGAATGGATGAGATGTAATGTCTTTTTTTTTTTGAAGGAAATACAAATGAGCTATTGATGTGAAAAAAACTGAGTGCCTTGGAACACCTTGGGTTTGCAAATGAGTGAGGGTCAACTTTTCCAAAAAGGAAAGATTACTTTGCAAGAACATCTTGTCTCTCATCACAACATTTTTGTTGCATGTAATGCATGGATGAAAACATTATGATGTTTACATGATAAAAATGAAATGCATGAAAACATATTCACTTGAAAAGTGTGATTATTCTAAAAGTTTTTTTTTTTTTGATGCTTTCTTTTTATACACGACAAAATATGAAATGCCAATGCATCCTTGGATGATGAATGATGCAAGAATGCTGCTTCTTTTCAAAATGATTTTTATAGAGGCAAGACAAGATATGAAATGCTGATGCCCCCTTTTTCTTTCGAATGATGAAAGATGCAGGAATGATGCTTTTCTCTAAATGATGATGATTTTTTTTTTAGAGGCATGGCAAGGTATGAAATGCCAATGCCCCTTCCTTTTTTGAAAGATGCATGTATGGAGGAGTGATTTTGAATAAATTTGATGACGATTTTTATTCATGATTATGAATGAGATGCTTTCTTGTTTTCATTTTTTTTGTGCAATGAAATGCATGATACTCACAATGATTTTCTTTTTTGTTTTTTAGTTTTGGAACATGATTTTGAAAATTATTTGGAGATGCAAATGATTTATTGGAAAAAAAGGTTTTAGAAAAATGTGCTTGACGGGTATGACCCGCTCCTACGTATCCCCATTGCAAATGAGGAATCAAAGCTTGCGTAGTTCTACTGTGTCTTTTTTCGAAATAATGCTTATGCATGAATGCCTCGTCTTGGATGAACTCGACGAGGATGATTATAAATGAAATGCTTATGCTATGCAGATGATAATTGTTTTTTTTTTGTTTTATCTTTATGTAATGAAAGGGAATGCAAGATGAATGGTTTTTTTTTTTTAGATGCAAATGCAATGGTGCGAAACGATGTGAATGCGAAATGATGTGGATGCGAAATGATGTGTCATTTACATAAAAAGAGGGTAAGAAAATAAGGATATTATTTTCTACGATTTCTGAAATAGAGTTTTAGAAAAAGGAATGCCTAAACTAATGCAACAAACAAAGGCGTGCCCCCGTGTCCTACAAAGGGTGGGAATCCTAGGGTCTAAAGTCGACGAATGGGGTAATCCTCCCATGTAGGTTCTAATCATTTCCTTACAATGGCAACCAAGAGCTAAAGTCTCTCTCATGATGGCACCCACAATCGTAGAAAGCTACCGAGTGTGAGGCATCATGACAAAGTGCACTCTTGGGCGGAACTTTCATGAGAGCCATACAGACAAAGGTCTACGAATGGCAGTCACTAATCGTTCCCACTCTCCTAGGTTTTTGTTCAGACCTTGGGTTTTAGGCCCCACTCAATGCTCACAAGTATAGGATGTGAAGTGTGTGTCGAGGGCACAACACCTAGGAATAACTACCCTTCCCCACCTGCAAATGAAAATCCATAGCAGTCCAGACAAATAGCATGTTGTTTATCCTAGGGTTCAATATCGATCCAATATAAACTAACCTAGGGTGCCAATAACAATGCACTACTTACCTCAAGAAAAGGAGCAAAGAAGAAGGGGACATGATAAGAAAGGGGAAGTAATGCATGAGGGAACTAAGCAAAAAAGTAACTATCCATTGCAAAAACATAGAAGAAGAATGCACATGGATGTAACATGCTTTATGAAAAAGGAAGAAGAAGAGAGGCAAAGCAAGGTATTCAAATCAATAATATAAACCACATATTTAATTAATTAGGCTTGACCCACTTTTGAAAAAAATGTTTTTTTAGTCCCCAGTGGAGTCGCCAGCTGTTGCGCCCGAAAAAGTCCCCGAGGGAGAACCTTCCTCGTTCACAACTTTTCCTAAGACAATGAAGCCGCCACCAATATTTATTAAGGAAAATATTAGGAAAACCTTTTTTGGAAAGCGATTGGTCTTGCGAAACTAGAGAATAGGGTTCGGGGGTCAGTTACGCGCGGGGAAGGTGTTAGCACCCCACACGTCCTCTCTACTGAGAGGGAACCTTTAATTAAATGTGTGGTTCTAGTGTGTTGACTTGAAAATACTTAATTTTGCCTCTCTACTTCTTATTGAAAAAGTCTTAATGAAAATCTTTATTCATCAGGAAAAACGGGGGGGAAATGGGTTTTTAGAAAAAAAAACGCTTGACGGGACATGGCCCGCTCCTACGTATCTCCCGGTGCGATGGAGAACTCAAAGCTACGTAGTTCTTCTGTTGTCTTTTTGAAAGGTTTTTGTTTTTTATCTTTTTTTAGTGAGTTTTCGAAATAGGACGAGCATTTAGTGAATGATTAAACTAACCAGGGTTATGAGTAATCACCGCTAAGTACTCTAGAAAATGAGGGTCAATACCACTAGTCAGACGAACAAAGGTTCTGATTGACTATTAGTAGCAACCCGTTTTTATTTGCTCTTTTGAAAATGGTCTTCGAAAGGGATTGATTGGCACGAATGATCAAGCTAACAAAGGTTATGAGTGATTATCGCTTGTTGTTCTTTTGGCAAAAAGATATTGCAACCAATGGCTAGACGAACAAAGGTTCCGATTAGCCACTAGCGACAATGGGTTGAAAATGTTTTTAGAAAGGAAAAGGTTTTCGTTCTGAAAATGATCTTGGTTTGCAAAAGTGATTCTTTTTTGTTATGTAAATGCTAAACTTTTATGGTTGCGCTTGGCGAGAATGTGACTCGCTCCTACGTATCCCAAATGGGAATCAAAGCGAAGTAGTTCTAACGAGCCTTAAAAATGAAAATCTTTCATGATGATCAAACTAACAAAGGTTATGATGGACCACCGCTAATAACTTGTTTTTGATTCTTTGATACTTAGAAAAGTGCTTTTTGAAATTGGACGCGTTCATGATAATCAAACCAACAAAGGCTGTGATGGATTATCACTAGTAGCTTGCTTTATGCTTACGAAAATTCTTTTGAAATTGAGGCTTTCATGACAATCAAACCAACAAAGGTTGTGATGGATTGCCACTAGTAACCGTTTTTGTGCCAGGTCGTTTAGAAATGAAAACAATGAATGCAAGAAAGAATTGGTGGATTCAAGCATAACACAATCAGTGGAATCAAATCATTAAGCAACAATATTTGAATTCACAAACAAAAATCAAGTCTAAACTACACATAGTAGATCACAACGCATAGATAGGCAAGGAGGGAACTTGAATTGGGCATCAAGCAAAAATACAAGAGTAGGCAAGATTGAACCTAAATGCACATCTAGTGGAAGATGCTAGGCGAGAACCATACTCAAATATTTCTACAAAACGCAAGGAAATCTAAATGCACATCTAGTGGAAGATGCAATGTAAGGAATGGACCTATCTAAGTATTGATGATATTCTATATGAGAGTAGACGATGACACTGTAAGCTCAAGCAAAAGAGTTGCCTCAATCATGATCATTGGCCAGCATAAGCAAGCAAATTATTTAGCGACCAAAGTATCAAAGAATGTTGAATCACTTTGGTCAATCCTCACACTTAAGATTGAGTGCACAAGTGTGAATCACATTGCCAATCATCATATAAACTAAAAGGGTTGAATCATCTGAGACCATCTTCACCACTCAGAACATGATGCACTAGGAATAAGTGGGAATCATGTGGTTCATCATCAACAATGACACTATAACTAAGTTAAATCACATAGGGCGATTTTGGCATGGATCACAATGATTAAATATTAACAAATATAAAGACAGAAATACCTCTGATGAAGGCAGATACTACCACTTGAAGAACGCAACTCCAACTAACTCTTGGCGAAGATCAGCTCAGACGGACCAACGGAACGAATAGAGCGAAAAAATAAAGCGTAGAAGAGTTTTTCTAAAATGTGTGAGATTTCGAGAAAAATGGGTTTTTTCTCTGATCTCGTGAGAATCTGTGTGTGTGAAAATGTTTGTTTTTTCCTCTGATCTCGTGAAAATCTGTGTGTGTGTGAAAATGTCTGTTTTTTTCTCTGATCTCGTGAAAATATGTGTTTTTCTCTAATCTTGTGAAAAATCCCTCTTGGAAATGAAATTTGAGCGTCATATTTATAGGAAATCAGATTTGATCTATTTTAGGAAACATGATAATCGATTATGTTGGAAATAACTTGGTGTGCATAATCGATTATGTGCTCTGGATCTCAGATTCAATAATCGATTATGTGCCTTGGGTTTCAGAGTCAATAATCGATTATGCTCTTGACTATTTTCAGGAGGATAATCGATTATAGCCTTGGTATAATCGATTAGGTGCTTCAAAAATATGTTGACACTTTCCAAAAATACTTCATAATCGATTATAGGCTTAGTTTAAAAGATGGCATAATCGATTAGTTGCTTCCTTAATAGGTGATAATCGATTATTGGCCTGTATGGAGAGGAGTGAATAATCGATTATGCTCCTGACTGAAAGGAGTGGAATAATCGATTATTTGCTTGAATGAAGGATACGATGTAATCGATTGAGTGCCTTCCTAAAAACATGGACAACTTCCTTATTCGTCAAGAATATATTATATGCATAAAAATATTTTCATAACACATGTGCTTGCCCTATTTTATCTTGCATGCATGAGGTTTAAAAAATATTTTCATGCAAAATTATTTTTATAAGCCCTTTTGTGAGAAATGACCAAAATGCCCTTTTTGACCCTAAAAACCCTAATTTCCCAAAAAGTGCATTCTAACCCTAAAAATGATTTCAAAAACTTTGGAATGGTTTCTAGGACCCAAAATGCAATGCATAATTTATTTTTGTGTGGAAAATTAGGGTTTGAACCTAAGCCGGACAAAATTGGGGTATGACAGGTATGAAGAACACTAAACAAACCTTTGCGCCAAAAAGATAAAATACCACCCGAAAGACCTCTTGATGGTAAATAATGCCATTCCACATCGTTTCCTCCCCACAAACGAGACACCAAAGAATCATCAATCTCTATCCTCTTAGTTTCTTGAAGAAAACATATATCAAATTTTTCTCTCATGATAAGATTTCTAATCCTCCTTTGTTTGGCCTTATTGCCAACCCCACGAATATTCATTGTCATAATCTTCATAAATAACCGTTTGGATTCACCAACTTCTTCTTTGCATCCTTATCCCTTGCTTCCATTTCTTTTATCTTCTCCATAATCACTTGTTGATCCACAATACCATTGTCACTCACACCTACCATCTTCGCAAAAGTCCATATCTTTTGTTCCTTAGACATACTTGTATCAGTCCACAGAGATTTTGAACCATTTAAAGCAAGTCCAGAACCTAGGGACTTCCCCAACTCCACGGAATTATTAAGAGACACTGACGGTACAGAGGGGAGAGTAGGAATCTGAGGTAGATCAACGACAAGGGGAATTGCAGGCAGCTCATCTCCATGAAAAGATTCAATAGAATTTGGAGATATAGACTCACTTGAAGCGGATAAGGAATCGGGCACAAAAGACAAGAAGGAAGATGAGGGGGTGGGCGAAGCAACAGGGGGTGAAAGAAGAAGGTTTTGGAGCGGTTGAGAAGGGGAAGGGCCAGGCGAAGAATGGGATGGGCCGCGGATAAACGAGGGGAAGAGAGGCCCAGATGAAGAAGGACTGGGGTTCTGGATAACAGCTGGAGGTGTATTAGGAATTGGTTCATGTAAAACAGGCTCTTCACATGATGGGCCAGCCTTTGAATTATTTGGGTTAAGAGGGGGAAATGAAAAGGTTGTGTTACTGGAATCATTCCCCACAGTAATTTTGAACGAGTTACCATTTCCTGCTACAGTTAACGACTTTTGTGCTTCTCCATATTTTGAATTAGTGCAAATCCCTACATTAATCATCATATTGTTCTCCTTGGGTTTAGCACAAATAACTTCCACTCCCCCCACTACCGCCGCCTCCTCTTTCCCACACCCAAGAGTTAGTTAGAAATCGTTAAAAAGGATAACAGTTCAATGATTTTAAAACAAAAGGGACCAACTTATTACAAAAAATATAAGAGAATTATTTGAATCTAAAAATAAGTTAAGGGATTCGAGAAGCAATTTTGCCTAAATCAAAATTAGACTCAGAGATAAATTTAAATTTAAAATTTAATGCATGGAAAAATTCAAAATCAAATTTAAATATCTGAGAAGTATAGTTATTAATAACCAATACTTGAGTTTATATAAGCTTAATTTTTCTTTCACATAGGGCATAATTGTAAGCAAAATACAACACCAAACTTAATAGTCAAATAACCTATTCCCTTTATTTATATGTATATATATATATATATATATATATATATATATATATATATATAGATTATTATTATATATGTTGGTTGCATGTGCAATTTCAGTGACATGTGAATGTCAGCTTCTAGGTTCAAACTAGCGCCCGATCGTGATTATGCGTGGTACTTATCTGTCATTTCCTTTAAACTGATAAAAAAAGAAGTACTACTATGACTACATGTCAAAAATATACCTTTTATAAGAAAAATGTGAAGGTAAGAGGCCACTTGTTGCAAGGAATGGCAAAGAGCAAGGAATTTAACACAAAAAGACAAATTTAATGATATCATGTTTTTTTTGGCAAATTTAATGATATCATGTAAAATAGAAAAGTAACAAAAATAATGTTAAATAAGAATTTTTTGACTAATTGAATATTATGCTCCGACTCATTTTGGATAAGTAGAAACTACAGAAAATTGAGTTGCACACAAAAGGTTATCATGACTGTCATGATTGTAGTTCTTGTAGTTCTTCTATTCTTAGAAGGTATGTAGATAATTAGCAAAACAAATTTATGTTTGAATTTCTATGTATTCTTTCTCTTATATATGCATATTATTCACACTGATATATATATATATATATATATATATATATATATATATATATATTACTCTTCTAACTAGGTATAGGTATGTAATAATTTTGAAATGCATTAATATTAACACATGTCTGGGAGCTTCTAAACTTTGTGATATCGATTGTGTTTTAGCCTGGGTCAAGAGACCCACTCCAGCAATTGGACCTGGGTCAGCCCAATAGCTTGGACTCATATCCATAATAAATCATCCCATTCATGTCTAATATGCCTCAACGGCTCAGATTCACCCAATCGATCCAACCTCTTAGAGCTAGCATGGATCCCTATAAATACTGGCACACATTGCCAAAGATAGGTACATTCTCATTCCTTGTTATACTACTCTACAATTCTCAATACTAACTTGAGCGTCAGGGTGGCATCGCAGGTACACCACTCGGGATCACTTAGGCATACCACTTGGACGGAAGGAAACCTACCAATACCAGTCACCGGATCCGGCCCGGACGACCGCTAGGTACAGAACATTGGCGACCACAGTGAGAGCTGTCTAGCTTTCACCTCTTCTCTACCTCTTAAGAATTCTCTCCTGCATTCCGATGGCACCATGAGGCAGACCCCGGATTCGAAGCATTGTCGTGTCTCAACCCCAACCCGAGGACACGCCACAAGGTGTTGCTGTCAGTCTCCCAGACCACACCATCCATGTCCCAGCTCCACAGCCAACCCAAGACCCTGTCCACCCGGAGGATGCTGCGACCATTCGTCAACTTCTGGACCTTCTCAGCAACCGCACCCAAGCTATGGCGCAGTAAGAGGCGCGCCTCAGGCAGATTGAGAGGCGTGTGTCATCCATGCCTGAGTAGCCTCTCCCCCGTTAGGGCACTCTTCCCTCAGGGACTGTGAACTCAAGGCGCCATAAGTCCCCACCTAGGCGACATCTCAACCAAGGTAGTTAAATTCGAGTTTCTACCTAAACTCGGGAGGGGATCTAAAAATCGTAACTCGTAGAGTCATAACACGATTCGTAAGAGTCTACATATTTTACAAACATATCTATGTACATATAAATTCATATAGATTCACTTATATATATATATATATATATATATATATATATATATATATATATATATCTATATATAAATATGAAACACCACAAATAAAGCTCAATTCAAATGCAGATTTGCTAGGAAATTCCATCACAGTCTTCATGAGTCAGTATTAAACAAATAAAAGTGTCAAAAGGCCAGTGTGAAAGGAAGCAGTAGTGTTAATGGAAAATACAAATGGAAGATACAGAGCAGAAATGAAATAAAACAGGGTAGAAACTAAAACAGGTAGAAATGAAGCAGCGGCGTGAATGGAAGATACAGGCAGAAATGAAGCAGAAGCAGCGGCGTGAAGGCGAAGCAGCAGCAGCAGCAGCAGCAACGTGAATGGAAGAAGCAGTTTGCAAAGAAGACAGAACAGCGTGGTGAATGGAAGACGATGCGTTTCTGTCTTTCTAGGTTAAAAGTTTTTTTTTGACAGATAGGTTAATATCCTAAAAAAAGGTTAGAAGATTTTCACCCACAGTAAAAAAGATTAAAAAGCATTCAAAAACATTGAACGGTTAAAAAATTAAGGGTATAAGTGACTTTTTACGTTTAAAATAGAGGGAAATTTAGACATTTCATGTAGAAATGTCCTGTTCTCCTTCTTCCCCGCATGGACCCGACCCAGAAGTTCAGTTTCTGCAAAACGACAAATCTTCGAAACCCTAAAATGGACACACTTACGGCGCGCCGCTCCCATCGATTCTGTGAACCAGCACAGTGATTCTACCGTGCTCGCCCTACATGAGATTAACCTATATGTAACTAGTGACAGACCTAGGATCTTAGGTTAGGTTTGCAAAAATTTTCAAAAGTCAAAATATAATTGTAATATATTTATTTAAATATTTTGACTATATAATTAATTGATAATTTGACTGTATAACTAATGGATCATTTTGACTATATTAATAAAGCATTTAAGTAATTCAATAGATAATCATATTAAGCATAAAAATATTTAACAATATTTTAAACAAATAAACAAATCAAAAAGGCAAACACAATCAACCTCATTATAAATATCTTAAGCAATTAATGAAAGGTAAGAGGGCGCATGTTAGAATTAATGGTTCATTTTGACTATAGAATTAATGGATCATTTTGACTAGAGAAGGGATTAATTAACACAATAAAAATTCAATGATTTTATATAATTAAAAGGACTGACTGTAGTTAAAGAATATTGTTTCTTTGATTCAAATAATTAAAAGGGATCAAAACAGTATCACCCAAAAAAAATTGTTCAAAATATCTAAATATTAAATAATACATTCTTTGATTAGTAATAAACTTTCAAATTGGTGATATCTTTTCCCGCAAAGAGGAAATCCAAGTGGTTGTCTAATTACGGACATTAGAAGTGCGAGTTTGCATCCTTAATATATGTAACATGGATAAAAAATACCAAGAAAAAATATATATTTAGCTTTTTCCTGACGTTTTTGGATTTAAGGGTTAGATTTGGGTTTCTGTTCTTCTATTCTTCCCTCTTTTTGTGTTCAGTTTCGTTTGATTTCATTCAATTTCTTTTCGTTTCAATCGATTTCTATTCTTCCTTGTTTCTGGGTTCGATTTCATTCAATTTCGTTCGTTTTCTGTTGGATTTAAATGGTTCTGTTTTCGGTTTAAATGGTTCTGTTTGCAGATTGCCATTGCCATGGAAAAATGGATTGAAGACGATGAAGATGAGGAACCCTAATCTCCATTGTTTTGCGGTTTTTTCTAATTTGAATAAATAAACTTTTTTTAACTAAAATGAATGAGTCAGCCAAAATAATTGCCACATAAGCATAAAAAAAGGAACATAAAGCCAAATCAGACCCTGTTTAACGAAGTTAGCGTTAAAACGTTAAATAGGACAACGGTGCAATATTTTTAAAAGTTAAAGAACCTATTCGTTACCACGAAAACATAAGCGACCTAATCAAAAACGGAAGTTAAGGGACCCTGAATGGTATTTGCCAAAAAATTGATGTCCTTTTTTTCATTTCAAACTAATAAATGTTAATATCCGTTTCATTCATATTTGGTACGAGATGTTCCTACTATTGGTTGTATGCCGACGCCGACTTCCGAGTTTCGTTTACATTAGATGAATGGTTTCCATCGAGAATATAAATTGTTTTGGATTGGTTTTTGGATCCAATCCAGTTTAATCAAGTTATTGGACCCGTTTTGGGTCGCGTTCTTGAGGCCCATTGCCAATAACGTCTGTTACTCATCCAATGGCCACGATTTGTCAGTGACAAATCGGAGGGTTCCGCATTGGTGAATTAACATCACCGTGACATCTATAAATAGGTGCTAACACTGTTTACCAGGTACACACACTTTCATACTAAATACTTTCAATTGACTTCACTCTACTGACTTGAGCGTCGAAGTGTCTTTGCAGGTACCCCCCCCCCCTTTCCGAGATTGGTACTATGAAGCACACGTTGGTCAAGAATACACCACCGACTGTCTTTGATCAAATTCCGATCTTGAGATAAGTTAGAAAACATAAATCATCCTCCAACAAGAAGAAAGAAGCATTGAGACATTTAGTTTTTTAGGCACTCCCTCCAATAATATTCATTTTTTGTTTATATTTTGTGTTTACCAATATGTGAATACCTTACCACGACCTCTTCGAGTAGAAAGCTCTCCGAAGGCTATGGTATTTGAACTGAGGTGCTCGACCTGGAGCGGGTACAAGTAGCCGAGTCAGTGGAGTAAGAGTTTGAGCAGAGTAACTGTAACATCCCTAATTTCGGTCAATTTCGTTTTGAGAAATTAACTAGCGAATTGTCATTCGATAAAATAATAATTCAAGTCATGGACATGTTAAAAACGTGAAAGCAACATTTAGTTGCTAATAGTATGAGTTGCGTGGTCGTTTTGAAGTAGAAATAGAATTATGTGAGGTTTAGGGGACCAAGGGTATTTTGGTCATTTCCATATCTTTCGAACCCTAACCCAAATTACTCAACACCAAAACATACTCCTTAACTCCATAAAACCATAACCACAATTTTTAGAAGTTAATTATGAGTTATTAGTTATTTAAGAGTAGATTAAGGTGAAGGGCTAAGTAGAGGGCATTTTAGTCATTTCCCATCCACTTAAAGTCTTGCCCAGCTGGTAACACAGCCAGCAACTTCATTCAACTCAGAAACCAGAAAAAACATAGAGTGAGATAGGGAGGAGAGTTCGAGAGTGAGGGGGAGAAGAAGAGGCTCAAAGTTCACGAAAGTCATATGCATGTAAGTGCTATCTTCTCCATTCTCTTCCATTTTCCATTCTCTATCCAATGATGCCAATATCATAAGCTCATTCATCATTTTATCCATTTTGCCATTTCTGAATCATGAAGCTCGAAATGGTGCTCTTGGAATTTCAAAGCCTTGCATGTTGAATTGGAACTAGGGAGAGTAGAATTGTGAAGCCACATTGTTGTTTTGAGCAAATCCAGCAACCTTATTGTGGATTGGAATTAATAGATGGTGTCAGTAACTCCAAGAGGCTGAGTTTCGAATTTGGAAGTGGTCGAAGTTCAGTTTCGAGTATCGGACAAGTTCGGTGCGAGTTCACGCTTATGGGGATTGTTCGAGAGGTTACGGTTCGGTCGTTTCGTGTGTGGATGTGAATTCTCGCGAGTTCGTTGAAACGGTAAGTTCTACTCACATTTAGGGTTTTATTTTCATTTCTGAAATGATTGCTATGTGACTGGTTGTGTGGTTGTTTCGTTAGTTTTGAAAGTTTGAGTCGAAAACCGTATTTTGCGAAAATATGTATTTTGGGTCTCGGAACGAAGGTCACTCGAGTTGATGAATTGATATTGATATTACATTGTCTGATATTGTGTGTTGAATGATTGTGTTTAAGTTGGATTAAGATCGGGTTACGGATTGGACGCGATAGGAAAAGCGAAACGGAACGAAATAAGCGAATTGTGACTCTGCTACAGGCAGCACGGGTCGTGCTACCCTTAGCACGGGTCGTGCCAACCTTTCTGGTTGACTAGAAAGTCATTTACAGGAAGCACGAGTCGTGCTAGGCGTGGCACGGGTCGTGCCAGTTTTTCTGTTCCGGGTTTCCAAAATTCGTTTCGTCGCTCCTTTCGATTCCAAACCTCTTCTAATCTTCTTCCCAACCATCCCTCATGTTATGGAACCATTGATACTATGTTTTTGAACATGATTGCAAGGTTTAAAATGAATGGTTTTTGAAGGTCATAATTGTTTCAAAAACCGTAAAGTAGTATACGCGAGAGGACATGGGTTATGTTTAGGGTTATGGAACTATATGTTCATCAAGTTTATGTTTATGTATTAACATGAATGGCATGTAATCGAAAAGGGATGAATAAATATTTTCATCAAAGACTGTTAAGGTTCAAATATATAAATTATATTGAATACAATAGACGGCCCAATGCGGGTGGATATATAAATTATATCAAAAGGATGGGTGACGACCCAGTAGATTAGTATACTAGGGGAGGAGAAATCATGAGCCCCAGAACCTAGACCTCTGAGGTTTGAAGCTAGTGTAAGCTAGTGGAGAGGTTCGAAGACAAAGGCAGAGCTTTTTCCGGAGATGTACTATGGCATGAAAGGAAAAGATATATGCACATAGGACCTTTATGGACTACCATTAAAGGAAAAAGGAATCAATGGACCGAGAGTTATTGTCACCCTTTATATGTTGTTGTTTTTACAGAGAAACAGGGAAAGAAGAAAGTGAGAGGCACGAGTAGGTGACGTGCTTGAGTAGAAGTTAGAAGATTTAGTTCTTTTATCTTTGATATGAATTCCCTTGTTGTCATTGTAACTCGATAGTATGACTTGAATTTATTTAAGTTATGTAATCGTTTCCGCTTTTTCTTGTGATGGTATTGAAACACTAGGTTATGAGGATATTGAAAGACATGGAACCTATATGGTTTTTAATTAAGTTATGAAGGTTAAGACTATTGACGTTAAACGTCGATAAAAATTTTAGTTGTGTTCAATATCTAGACAGGAAATATTACTCTGATGTATGCCATTTCGTGCATCTTAGCATTTCTATTTGATAGAAATATTAGGGTGTTACATTTTGGTATCAGAGCGGATCGACCTAGTCGGACTTAGAGGTTAAGAGTCTGTTACGTCTTCTAAGTCTGATTCTTCTTAGTATGCTATTAGACATTGAGCCTGATCAACTTAATACTTTGTGCATATTTCGCAGAATTATGACTGGAAGAGGTAGGAGAAACCCACCCATTGACCCTCCCCAGGAGTGGATGGAGAATGTGATTGAGAATCAACAGAAGATGATGCAGGACATGATGCAAATGCATCAGCAGCAGCCTAATATTCAACAGCCTCCTCCGGAAGATCTGAATAGAGCTTATTTCCGTTTTCAAAAGATGAATCCCCCGAGTTTCAAGGGAGGACCAGATGTGATGGTATCTCATTACTGGTTGGACTCTACGGAGAAAATATTCAGGACTCTGCAATGCAGTTGTAATACCCAAATTTTGTCCTCCATTAACAAATTCTTTTTGTTTTGTTTTTATTTATTTTTATTTGGACCTTGAGTTGTTAATATTGGGGTCAATACCCAACCAAAAAAATGAAGTTGTTGTTCACTACCGTAAAATATGGCCCAATTGATGTTCAATCATTACTCTAGACTTGTTAGTGTTTTCCTTTTACTAAAAAAAGGCCCAATTAACTTCGAAAAAAAAGGAAATTTGTTTTTGGGTTATTTGAAACCCATTTTTACATTTAGGAAGCCCAATTTTTTTTTTGTTTTGTTTGTCAAAAAAGGAGTTAGATTTTTTTCTTACCACTAGTCTATAGTTATAGGTTTGCAGCATAGTGTGATATTGATCAACATCCCTATTTATCTATTTTACATTGTTTATGCACTTGTTTATTAAAAAAAAATAACAATATTTAAATAAAATGAAATGAAGAAAATCAGATTTTTACTCTCAAAGTCCATATTCACAGCTCCTGAACTGCTGAACAATGCAAGTTTCCATGTTATCCATCCCTCCTGCTCCCTTCAACTTGCATTCTTACTTCAAAGTTAAGTTTCTAAAGCAGCTCTAATTTTACTATAAATAGACTAGTAAAAAACTAAACCAGGGACAGAAGAAAAATTTATTTACACTATACTGAAAAATTTAGAATTGAATTCTCAAATTTAGAGTTTGAAAAGAATAGCTTGAAGAGGAGTAAGGAAAACATACAGAACACTACTGGTATTTCATTCTTGTGTGATACTATGTGTAGAAATGAAACAAAAACCAGTAACTAAAATATCCATGTTCTTCATCTTCAAGCTTTGTCTTCATATTTGTCCTCATGATTTCCATTCATTCTTTCAATATCTTGAATCTGTGAACAACAAAAAAAAGGGGTCATCAACATCAAATTAATCTAGTTTTCATTTCTGTCACTTTATTATTATTTTTTTTTCTTCTTCTTTTCTGTTTTAAAACTAATCACAAAAAAAATAAAAGCAAGTTTGTATTAGGATACGCTCTTGTTGTTACTATAGAAACAGAACAAACATGCTTCTTCTTTTGTTAAATATAGGTTTTACTTAGATTTTTTTTTACAAAAAAAAAGGTGATCAAACCAAGAGAATCAGTAGAAACTTTAGATCAAGGTGAGGAGATGATAAGAATAAAAAAGGGAGAAAAAAAACTGACCTCCGGCCACTGCACGCGGTGTTGCCATCGTCACTGCCGTCATCAAACTCACCACCACCGGCGCACCACCAGCGCACCACCGTCACTGGCGCAACACCGTGAACCGTCGTCCCATCTCCTCCCTCCCTATGCAAACCTCTCTCTCTGTCTCCCTTCCTTTCTTCCTTCTCTCTCTGTTTTCGCAAGTTTCTTTCTTTCTCTCTTGGTGAAGATGAAATTTCTACTTTTCTCTCACAGCTAGAAGGATGGATGCGGCGCTAGAGAGTGAAGTTGAGAATGAAAATTTTAGGTTTAGATTAAATGTTGTAGTTTCATATAGTCTGGCCTTCCTTTTTTATTTTTAATATTCAGATTTCTATTTACACCATACGTTTTAAGCTATACACCCCGTAGAAGCCTTTTTCTTAAAATCCAGGCCAGTTCCCAAAAACAAACTGGGCTCAGCTAAACGCAGCCCCTGTTTAATAATACAGGCCCTTCTGCTTTATGCACCCCCTTGTTTACCAATACATCCCCTTTCATTCTTTTTGTCAATTTTTTCTACAAACAAACATTTTTTCCACAAACTTACATTTTTCTAAAAAATAAGTAAGTTCTCTCTAAAAAAACAAAAATAGGGGATTAAGTCGGTCGTGCGATCAGATTAATCAGCGTTCTAGGATGAATGAACCGTACGGCTCAAGAGTCCTAGAAACCCTAAATTAAAAAACATAAACCAAAAAAACCCATTTTTTCTACCCAAGAACTACGTAGCTTTGATTTCTCCATCGCACCTGGAGATCCGTAGGAGCGGGGGTCCACTCCTGTCAAGCACAAAAAATAAATAATTTTCATTAAGTTGTTTTTTTTAATTCACCATAAAAGGGTAAAATAAACATTTTCAAAATTAACATTCTTTTTACACAACTAATTAGCAGGTAACCTTCCTTATGAAGGATGTCGTGGGGTGCTAATACCTTCCCCATGCATAACCGACTCCCGAACCCAAATCTGGTCTCAAGGACCCTTATCCAAACCCAAGGGATTTACTAATGTTTGCCCTTATAATTAAAACATTGGTGGCGGCTTCATTTTTGAACCTTCGAAGAATCCTCACCCGGATTTTTCGGTCGCTACAGCTGGCGACTTCACTGGGGACAATTTTAGAGGGTCAAACCTAGTCTAATTAGTTGTAGGATTAGTTTGTTAATTTAATGTTTATTTTTACCCTTCCCTTATTGTCTTTTATCTTTATTGCATATTATATTTATGTGATATATAAACCTTAGGATAGAAGACCATTTTTATATATGTGTTTGTTTGTTTTGCAGCTTGGGGTTGTATTTGACATTTTGCTCCTACACACACTCCACTATCACACTGCTGCACACACGTGAGAATAGTCCTATACCCGGAGTGGAGCATAACCTAAGTTAGAACGAGACTGCGTAGTGATGGCCTACTGGATGTACGTCTTGTTGGGTGGTCACGAAAGTGTCACCTAGATTTTGGTCCCTGTTGAGAATGCTATCACTCCTAATAGTTTGCCTATTGTTGGGATCAGCATTCTTAACTGGGGTCGTTGACTCTAGGAACCTTATTTAGGACTCTATAGAGCTATCCTGGAAAGGTGCACTCAATCGAAAAAGCCTTAGACCTATCCTCTAAGGAACCCTTTTAGGACACAAAGGAGCTTCATACCCCTGCATTAAAAAAAACACACTAATACTTTTTTCCCATTTTTGAAAAACAAATATCCAAAAAGATTATATTCTATTTTTGGTAAATTTTTTTAGAAACATACCTCATGAATTTTTATTTTTCTTTTTGCATGTCATAATAATATATAAACATCTCATTTTCCATGCATTTTTATGACCGCCAGGGAATTGTAAGACTTTCTTTCTGACAAGAAGAAATGGATCAAATCATAAGGAAAACCATACATTTGAAAGTCAAACGACCAGACCTAAGAAGCCTGCGGGATCTAAGCAGCAAAATGGCATCATGGCATCGTGAGTCCTTCACCATCAAGTATGGGAATCTTCTAAGTCTTCTAAATGTTAAAGTACAAGCTGAAGCTCTCACTGCACTGGGCCAGTATTATGATCCACCGTTACGGTGTTTCACTTTTCAAGACTATCAGTTGGCCCCGACATTGGAAGAATTTCAAAATATCTTGTGTTTCCCTCCAGAGAACAAAAAGCCATATCGGTACATAGAAAATTATCCTCTGGCTAAAAACTTATCTGTGATATTGAAGGCTCCAACACCAAACTTAGCCAAGATGGTAGTAGAAAAGAAGGGTGTAGAAGGTTTGACAAGGGGGTACCTGGAGAAAGAAGCCTCATTCTGGGCCAGCAAGGAAGATTGGGCTACCTTCATGGATGTCTTCGCTCTCCTCATCTATGGGGTCGTTCTATTCCCAAATGACAATGACTTTATTGACTACACTGGGATTGATGTCTTCCTGTCATTCAAGCTCCGAGGACAAAATCCTGCCTCAGTCATTCTTGCTGACGTGTATTACACTATTCACCAACGCCATAAAAAACAGTCAGGCTTGATTCTATGTTGTTTGCCTGTATTGTATCGCTGGTTCACCTCTCATATCTTCAAAAGAAACCATCAGATAGAAGTCAAAGGCAAGACAGAATGGGCCCAATACATCGCCGACCTCAAAGGAAATGACATATCTTGGTATTCTCGAGATCAAGATAGAGGAAATTATTTATCAGTGTGGAGATTTCTCAAATTTCCCCCTCATAGGACTAAAGGTTGCATCATTTTAATCCTTCCATTGCTTTGAGGCATCTTGGTTATCCTATGATGAATCCACCCCCGGAAGAATCTTTGTCCTCATTTGTGCTGGATAAGAGAGGTTCTGAAGACCCTGATATGCTGAGGAGGATAAGTCGAGCATGGGGACAAATTTCCAAGAAAGGGCGTGAACTAGGACCCAGGGGTATCGATGCAAAGGAAAACTACATCCAGTGGGTCAAACTCAGAGTCCAAGAGTACGGACTACTGTTCCGCCTTGCAATTCGAGTCACACACGAGATTGTTAAGCCTATCCCTATACTCGATGAAGATCTGGAAAGACTCCAAGTCGCCTTGTCCAAATCAGAACAAGAAAAGGCAGAGTTGCAAGCTAAATTCGAGAAATTACTTCAAGAGAATGCTAATTTGCAGCGAGAAAGTACCATAAAAAGAAAGCGCCTTGCGGTGTACAATGAAAAGGAAAAGGCTAGGAATGAGAAAACACGATGTATACAAGAATGTCTCATGGGTGCAAATGAAGAACTCAAAGTACGCAACCAAGAGAGAGACAGGGCTATAAACAATGCTCATGTGTGGGAAAGGCAGTTGACCAAAGCCGCAGCAATTGAGAAAACACTACGAAGTCAACTTGAAAGTATGAAGTCTCAATTAGAGGGAATGACTACTGAATGTGAGGGTCGGCGGGTAGTTGAAAGGAAGGCCAGAGAGGTGATATAGAAGAAACTTGAGGAGTATCAGGAAGCCCTGCAAGAAGAGTGCAAAAAAGCAATCGACTTGAAGACGTTTGCTGAATATCAAGACAAGATCTATGATGACCTTAACAAGGAGCATGTGTTTCTGAAGGAGTATTATGTGAAGCTGAATGATGACTACGAGTACTGGAGAAACAGGTTCTCACAACTAGCTGGGTTAGCAAACGAAGCTGTCAGAGAGGCTCCTAAACGCCTAATAGCAGCAGACATTTCCAGGTATGGGAACACACCAGTCGAGATCACTCGATTTATTGATTTCTGCAAATACCTTGTACAAGTGCTTAAAATTAAAGGGCGTTACCTTGATGATGAGGATAAGAATGTAGTCCGCTAGTTTGCTTGATTCTCCGATGTTGTACTTTCTTTTTATTAATGAAGAACTCGTTTGTTTTGGTTTAATTTTTTTTTTTATCCTATCTTGTTCTGAATTAAAGCATACAATTCCCCGACACGATAAATAAAAACCACGCATTCGCATTTTATCCACACTCAATCATCCATTCATTCATGTACTTACGTTAAAAAAATATATTGAAAAACCGAATATAAGGGCAAGCCGGTTCCTCAACATCGTTATCGGACTCTTTCTCAAGCAAGAAAGATGGCTGAAGAAGATAATCAGACTTTGAGGGATGACATTGAAAAACTCAAGGACCAAATGAGTGAAATGGTGTCATTGAAGGAACAAATGGTTGAGCTCATGAAGCTTCTCGAGAAAAGAAATACAGATGAAAGCGCTTCGGCAGGGAATACTGAGAACCATGCTGCAAGTCTTCCTCCTCCTCCCGGTTCTGAAAATCCACATCCTACTGGGGTAAATTGCCAGAGCTATCAATGGCCAACAAGGGAGAGTAGAATTGTGAAACCACATTGCTGTTTTGAGCAAATCCAGCAACCTTATTGTGGATTGGAAGTAATAGAGGGTGATTTCAGTAACTCCAAGAGGCTGAGTTTCGAATTTTGAAGTGGTAGAAGTTCAGTTTCGAGTATCGGACAAGTTCGGTGCGAGTTCACGCTTATGGGGATTGTTCGAGAGGTTACGGTTCGGTCGTTTCGTGTGAGGACGTGAATTCTCGCGAGTTCGTCGAAACGGTGAGTTCTACTCACGTTTAGGGTTTTATTTTCATTTCTGAAATGATTGCTATGTGACTTGTTGTGTGGTTGTTTCATTAGTTTCGAAAGTTTGAGTCGAAAGCCGTATTTTAAGAAAATATGTATTTTGGGTCTCGGAACAAATGTCACTCGAGTTGATCAATTGATATTGATATTACATTGTCTGATATTGTGTGTTGAATGACTGTGTTTAAGTTGGATTAAGATCGGGTTACGGATTGGACGCGATAGGAAAAGCGAAACGAAAAGAAATAAGCGAATTATGACTCTGCTACAGGCAGCACGGGTCCGGGCTACCCTTAGCACGGGTCGTGCCAACCTTTCTGGTTGACTGGAAATTCATTTCCAGGCAGCACGAGTCGTGCTAGGCATGACACGGGTCGTGCCGGTTTTTCTGTTCCCGAATTCCAAAATTCTTTTCGTCACTCCTTTCGATTCCAAACCTCTTCTAATCTTCTTCCCAGCCATGCCCTCATGTTATGGAACCATTGATACTCTATTTTTGAACATGATTGCAAGGTTTAAAATGAATGGTTTTTGGAGGTCATAATTGATTCAAAAACCGTAAAGTAGTATACGCGAGAGGACATGGGTTATGTTTAAGGTTATGGAACTATATGTTCATCAAGTTTATGTTTTTGTATTAACATGAATGGCATGTAGTTGAAAATGGATGAATAAATATTTTCATCAAAAACTGTTAAGGTTCAAATATATAAATTATATTGAATACAATAGACAGGATGGGTGACGCCCCAGTAGATTAGTATACTAGGGGAGGGGAAGTCATGAGCACCAGAACCTAGACCTCAAAGGTTTGAAGCTAGTGTAAGCTAGTGGAGAGGTTCGAAGGCAAAGGCAGAGCTTTTTCCGGAGATGTACTATGGCAGGAAAGGAAAAGATATATGTACGTAGGACCATTATGGACTATGATTAAAGGAAAAAGGAATAAATGGAGCGAGAGTTATTGTGAGGGGTTACGGTAGGACTCACTGAGATAATGTTTCTCTCACCCTTTATATGTTGTTGTTTTTACAGAGAAATCAGGAAAGAAGAAAGCGACGAGGCACGAGTAGGTGACGTGCTTGAGGGGAAGTTAGAAGACTTAGTTCTTTTATCTTTGATATGAATTCCCCTGTTGTCTTTGTAACTCGATAGTATGACTTCAATTTATTTAAGTTATGTAATCGTTTCCGCTTTTTCTTGTGATGGTATTGAACACTAGGTTATGAGGATATTGAAAAACATGGAACCTATATGGTTTTTAATTAAGTTATGAAGGTTAAGACTGTTGATGTTAAACATCGAGAAAATTTTTAGTTGTGTTCAATATCTAGACAGGAAATATTACTCTCGGATCAGTATGGTCGATCTCGACCGTTTGATCAAGCGAGCCTCCACGAGGGTAGATCTGAACCGTTGATCTCGGTGGATCGGAGGCCCAGTCATTACTTCTCCATTTTGGTATTGGGCCGGTGCTGGCTAGTTTAGCTTCGGATTGGGCCTGAAGGCCTAGTCCAGAACAATTTCCCCCCAAGTCCGAAGTCGTCCTTGAGGCGGGTTCAGGCTTGAGATCGATTGCCCCCAGTGCAGTGGCCTATTTTTCTGGGTGGTCACTTGTGTTGAGGTAACTCGTTTATACTTTTTATGTTGGATTCAAGCCAAAGTCGTCCTTGTGATGACGTGGCAGTCAAGCTTTGATGATATGCCGTTTTGCTTTTGATGTGATGGACAAAACGTTTCGTGTTTTCCAAAGGGGGGTGTAATAATGTTGGCTCAATTTCCAAGAAACGCAATTAATGCTGAAGAAGAAGGGTCGTGTCGCTTCAACTTTTTGCCTAGTCCCCTTATATATAGGGCACTCATTCCTTCATTTCGTGCTTTACGTTCGCATTAGTTTCTCTGAGAACGACTTGCATTCTCCGGCGAGCGACCACTACTCCGGCGATCTTCTGGCGAGCTGCTCCCCGGTGAGCGACTTGATACTGCGGTGTGACTCTACTCAGGACCATCTCGTCCTCGTGATTGTTGGGGCGACCAACCTATCTCCCACTCCAGGTAATCAGCTCTTCACTATTCTTTAGTTTAATTATTATCTTTACTTTTGTGAGAAGGGGGTGTCAGGCCCGGGGTCGACCTTGTCGCCCCCTTCTGCAAATTCTAGACGGCCTAACTCCCTTGCCCCCTCCTTACAGGGTAACTTTATTTTGGCGCGGATATCGTAATCGCCCAGTCGAGATTGAAGTTATGAGTGATTCTCGTGATTCTCAATCTGAAGACTGTCCGCCTACATCCTCTACAGACCTG
This sequence comes from Astragalus membranaceus, assembly GCA_039519185.1. Lineage (NCBI taxonomy): Eukaryota > Viridiplantae > Streptophyta > Magnoliopsida > Fabales > Fabaceae > Astragalus > Astragalus membranaceus. The sequence continues at coordinate 146,131,846 of CM076849.1, read as the reverse complement.
TTTAGCTCGAGTACATCTTCCGAGAGTACTCCTTCCATCGATACTTCTATTCATCCTTCCCTCATGAGGGTGTCTGAGTCCGCCACTTCCGCCGAACTGTCGCCCTCTCGTGTAACGGAATACACCATTGAGCCTTCTGGCGACGAGGCCACCCATTCTGGGCGGGGGAACGACCAAGTTGACGAAGTTGAGGAACCAGATTGGGGCGGCGTGATTGGTGAAGATCGCTCTTGGGTTTCGCTGGGTGTGACTGACAAAGTGCCCTCGATACTCCGTCCTGGGGATGAGTTGCTGTAGTACTATGCGGAAATGGTAGGCGAACCGAGTCAGATATGGGCTGTTGAAGGTCCTTCTGCGGAAAAGAATGTAGCGGTTGTTTCGTCGATCCTAAAATTTATCATGTATTCGAACATTGTACGAGACATGAGGGTTCTTCCACCGTTCACCCCTTTTCAATGCTCCTTTTTTTGCTATCTTGGGGTCGCCTCGTCCCAGTTGCATCCTAATACCTGGGCGTTCATCAAAGTGTTTGAGCAACTCATGGGCGTGATGGGGCGTGATTGCTCTCGCTCACTCTTTTTCAAGATCTTCGAGATGAGCAGGCGGCCCGAATCCGGGAGCAACAAGAATCGGTGGGGTCTCTTGATGCTCGGGGTCAAGTGACCGGTCATAAATTCTCTATTGCATGGACGTACGCGCATTATCGCCGTACCCCAGTTACTTACAGGACCAGATGTCGACTTGGAGAGGACGATCTGGAAACCCTAAAATTGCTTGAGAACATGGCCTCCTGGATGGATGAGGAATTGATTAAATGCTACCGGTTGACTCAGACTCGGGGCGACGATGAATTCAAAGTCGTTCTCATTTTTTCTTGTTTTTATCTTTGCGCTCTTGGCGGGGATGAATTCAAATTGTTTCTGACCGTTCTTCTTTTTGCTTGTAGGTGAAATGGCCGGTATGGGATATGAGGAACTTATGAGGAAAACCAGGAGGGGAAAGAAACCCCCAACCGCCCCTTCAGCGACTGTTGAGGTTCCTCCCCCGGGTGACGGGGAAACAACCAAAGGTACAGATCGAGGAGGTGACTCGCTTTCCTCCGTGCCTGGCTCTGGGAAGAAGAGGGACCGCCATCAGTACGCTGTTGGAACCAGTGGAAAAGACGCTGAGATCGACCCCCCGCACAAGAAGACCAAGGCAGCGAAGGAGGTTCAGAGGAGGTCGACATCTAGCTTAGACCTGGATGAGATCTCTAAGGCGGATTTCGACCGCTTTCGTCAAGACCCTCTCCTCTTCATGCCAGAGGTGGCCAAGGCTGGTTAATGCCTGTGTGCAAAACTCAAACAAGGGGAAGAGGATCGGATCGTAGGTAAACCTCTTTTCGCTCAAAATTTGGGGTTGGAGGGTGATAATTTAAATAAAACCGATAAGCTAAATTGTGTTGACCAAGTGACTTCAAACACAAGAGGGGGGTGAATTGTGTTATAAAAAATTGCGATTAAAAATAAAGTTTTTAAAAATTTTGATCAAAAAGATGCTTGAATTTAAATACCTGTGATAAAGCAATAAAATAACTTGTAAGTAAAATAAAGGAGATGAAGGGAAGAAGATGACACAAAGAGATTTATACTGGTTCGGCCAAACCACAGGCCTACGTCCAGTCCCCGAGGAGTGCTCCAAGGGATTTCAACTAATCACTAGCTTTTAAAACAGGTTCAGCTAGAAACCTTTACAATCAAGAACTTACAACACCGGGATATCACCTCCCTGAGAAAAACCTTCAAGAACCAAGAGATTTGATAGCACACTCAATAGTGTGGATAAAACAAGTAGAAGCACAGATTACACAATATCAAACTATGTGAATTATAAAGCTCTCAAAAATAAAATATTGGCAAGTGAAAAAGTAGTATGAGAGTGTTAGAGAGGAGTGTGAAATGCGTATGAAAATTGTGTGAAAAGAGTAGAGATTTCGAAATTGGGTTGGTTGTGAAATGAGAAAATGAGCGCCCTATTTATAGGAAATCAAATGTGATCCACTTTAGGAAACAAGGTAATCGATTATGTTAAAAAACATTTGGAGTTGATAATCGATTAAGGGCTCAAATAGATTTGACATGGATAATCGATTATGTGATGGATGCTTTGGAGATGATAATCGATTAGGAGCCTTCCTTAATTGGTATTAATCGATTTATGAGCTATGTTAAAAGTATGGCATAATCGATTAGGTGCTTCCTTAGATCTTACTAATCGATTATGTGCTTCCTTAAATGGATGATGTAATCGATTATTTACTTTCCTGAAAGTATGGATACCTTCCTTAAATTGTAATAATCGATTATGTGCTTCAAAAGGGAAAGGGAATAATCGATTATGAAGATGTTTTCATAGAGAGTGTAATCGATTATTTGCTTGAAGAAATGATATGATGTAATCGATTGAGTGTCTTCCTAAAAACATGGATAACTTCCTTATTCATCAAGAATAGATTATATGCATGCTAAAATCGATTTTATGCTTTCTAAAAAATTATTTTCATATCACATGTGCTTATCCTATTTAATCTTGCATGCATGAGGTTTATTGAAAAATATTTTCATGCAAAATTATTTTTATGCAATATGTTGTGAGTGTGTGATATATTTTATTTTAGAGAGCTTGATTTTCATTTACAAAAACCCTAATACACACCCAACAATAAAATAAATCTTGGCTTTGAGCTTGTTTGCATTTTTCCGCTTTTTGCAGTCTTGACCTTTTTTTCCCTTCTTTTGTCAATCATCAAAACCTGATTATTCCTGTCAATGAAGGGGTTAGATAAGAATATTTCATAACAATGTGTATATCAGAGATAAGCGCAGATTATACTCCCCCTTTCTACATGCAAACATTTAAGAAAATACTCTCCCTGAAACATGCAAATCACATAACTCTCCCCCTTTTGGCATTATCAAAAAGCGGGAAAAATAAATAAATCATGTCAAGGCATATATTCCAATGATAAGTGAAAAATAATTTGCAAAAATTTTCAAAAGCCTCATTTTGAAACTCACCACCGTGATCACTTCGGATAGATGCAATAGTCTTATCAAATTTTCGAAATGCACCAAAAGCATCGTTTTTATGAAAAATAAACAAGGTCCATGTTTAGCGAGAGTAATAACGAGTGCATAGTAATTTCAATCATAAGACAAGTATAAGAATCAAGCACAACCTTATTACCTTTGTTGCACAGATGACTAATACTTAGCAAGTTATGCTTCAAGCCTTCAACTAACAGTGCATTTTCAAAACAGGATTTGGTTTCTTACCAATAGTGCCGACGCCACTAATTTTATCTTTTGTATTGTCACAATAAAACACAAGTCCGCTTCTTTTGGAGCTAAATGAGAGAACTTCTCTTAGTCTCCTATCATGTGCTTTGAATAGCCGCTATCTAGATACCACTTTGAGCTTTTGGCTTTCAAGCACACCTACAACACAAAATCAATTTTTGGCTTTTGGTACCCAAATCATCTTGGGTCCTTTTGGGTTAGTCTTGGGAATTGTGCCCTTTGGAATCCACTTCCATTTGTCATTTATGTCAATGTTCTTTCTTGCATAACAAATAGAAGATGTATGACCTTTTCTACCACAATAATAACATTTTGTAAAAGGGCTACTAGATGTGATGTTGGGACTAAAAAATTTTTTGAAAGATTTTTCATAATTCTTTGGTTGATAGCCCAAACCGGCTTTATCATAAGTTCCCCTTTGATTTCCCAAAATGATATTAAGATTGTCTCTTCCCATGGTGAATTTTGCAAGAGTGTTGTGCAAATCATCAATTTTCTTTTCCAAAACGTTGCACTCTTCACATTTGAGAGTACTCTCCTTTTTATTTTCATAAGAGTTGCAAGAGGAGACCTCACTTACAAAAATTTGTTTTTCTTTAAGAATGTCTATTTCCTTGTTTAAAATTTCGATTTTAGAGTGAAGAGTGGAAATAGTTTTCTTAGAAGTGGAAACAATCTTTCTAAGTTTGGTTGATTCATTATTTAGTTCTTCACAAATACTAAGCAGTTCATTATAAGTTAAATCATACTCAGTTTCAATAGAGTTTACCTCATCTTCCTCATGCTCCGCCATGAGACATAGTTTTGCTTCCTCTTCTTCAGATTCATCGGATGACTCCATGTCATTTTCTTCCCAAGTGATGTATGCCCTTCTTCCTCTTGATTCCCTTTGGGGTTTTCTGTCCGGTTTCTCATATTTTTTATTTTGAGGGCAGTTTGGCTTTATGTGCCCCTTCTTACCACATTTGTAGCATGTTGGATTGAAGGAGGTTCCTTCCTAATTCTTCTCTTGAGGATTAGCCCATTGTTTTGATTTTCCTTTGCGCTTCATGAAGTTGTTGAATCTTCGCACCATTAGGCTGATGTCTTCATCATTGCTGTCGTACTCTTCCGTGTCACTTTCTTTGGCACATGCTTTTAGAGCAAGTCCTTTCTTTTTCTTTTCACCTTCCTCCCTTTCAGTTAGTCGATTCAGTTCGAGCTCGTGTTCCTACAATTTTCCAAACAGAGTAGTTAAGTCCATAGAGGATATGTCTCTTGATTCCGAGATAGCCGTCACTTTGGGTTGCCAATTTCTATTTAGGCATCGTAGCACTTTATTGGTCAAATCCGCATTTTCGAAGGATTTTCCAAGGCCTCTGAGATGGTTAACTATGTGGATGAAACGTTTGTTTAGTTCTTGGATGGTTTCACCCGGTTTCATCTTAAATAGTTCATACTCATGAGTTAATATGTTCATTCTAGCCCTTTTGACCTCGGTAGTACCTTCATGGGTCACTTGAAGGGCGTCCCACATTTCCTTGGCGGTTTTACAATTTGATACGCGATAGAACTCATCGATGCTTAAAACAGTTGTGATGATGTTCTTAGCTTTCAAATTGTATTGAACCTTTTCTTTTTCCTCTTTGGTCCAAAGAGATCTAGGGTTGTTCACCATTTCATCATTAACAAGATGAGTGGGAAAAAATGGACCATTTATGACAGCATCCCAAATATCACAATCTACTCCCTCAATGAAAATTTTCATTCTTGTTTTCCAATAATCATACCCTTCACCATTGAAAGATGGGGGGTCTGTTTAAGGAGTCATTTGAAGTCATCTTGCCTCTTGAGACAGTTAGTCTTTGACCAAGAGTCTAGCTCTGATACCACTTGTTGACCAAGTGACTTCAAACACAAGAGGGGGGGGTGAATTGTGTTATAAAAAATTGCGATTAAAAATAAAGTTTTTAAAAGATTTTGATTGAAAAGATGCTTGAATTTAAATACCTGTGATAAAGCAATAAAATAACTTGTAAGTAAAATAAAGGAGATGAAGGGAAGAAGATGACACAAAGAGATTTATACTGGTTCGGCCAAACCACAGGCCTACGTACAGTCCCCGAGGAGTGCTCCAAGGGATTACAACTAATCACTAGCTTTTGAAACAGGTTCAGCTAGAAACCTTTACAATCAAGAACTTACAACACCGGGATATCACCTTCCTGAGAAAAACCTTCAAGAACCAAGAGATTTGATAGCACACTCAATAGTGTGGATAAAACAAGTTGAAGCACAGATTACACAATATCAAACTATGTGAATTATAAAGCTCTCAAAAATAAAATATTAGCAAGTGAAAGAGTAGTATGAGAGTGTTAGAGAGGAGTGTGAAATGCGTATGAAATTGTGTGAAAAGAGTAGAGATTTCGAAATTGGGTTGGTTTTTGAAATGAGAAAATGAGCGCCCTATTTATAGGAAATCAAATGTGATCCACTTTAGGAAACAAGGTAATCGATTATGTTAAAAAACATTTGGAGTTGATAATCGATTAAGGGCTCAAATAGATTTGACATGGATAATCGATTATGTGATGGATGCTTTGGAGATGATAATCGATTAGGAGCCTTCCTTAATTGGTATTAATCGATTTATGAGCTATGTTAAAAGTATGGCATAATCGATTAGGTGCTTCCTTTACTAATCGATTATGTGCTTCCTTAAATGGATGATGTAATCGATTATTTACTTTCCTGAAAGTATGGATACCTTCCTTAAATTGTAATAATCGATTATGTGCTTCAAAAGGGAAAGGGAATAATCGATTATGAAGATGTTTTCATAGAGAGTGTAATCGATTATTTGCTTGAAGAAATGATATGATGTAATCGATTGAGTGTCTTCCTAAAAACATGGATAACTTCCTTATTCATCAAGAATAGATTATATGCATGCTAAAATCGATTTTATGCTTTCTAAAAAATTATTTTCATATCACATGTGCTTATCCTATTTAATCTTGCATGCATGAGGTTTATTGAAAAATATTTTCATGCAAAATTATTTTTATGCAATATGTTGTGAGTGTGTGATATATTTTATTTTAGAGAGCTTGATTTTCATTTACAAAAACCCTAATACACACCCAACAATAAAATAAATCTTGGCTTTGAGCTTGTTTGCATTTTTCCGCTTTTTGCAGTCTTGACCTTTTTTTCCCTTCTTTTGTCAATCATCAAAACCTGATTATTCCTGTCAATGAAGGGGTTAGATAAGAATATTTCATAACAATGTGTATATCAGAGATAAGCGCAGATTATACTCCCCCTTTCTACATGCAAACATTTAAGAAAATACTCTCCCTGAAACATGCAAATCACATAACTCTCCCCCTTTTGGCATTATCAAAAAGCGGGAAAAATAAATAAATCATGTCAAGGCATATATTCCAATGATAAGTGAAAAATAATTTGCAAAAATTTTCAAAAGCCTCATTTTGAAACTCACCACCGTGATCACTTCGGATAGATGCAATAGTCTTATCAAATTTTCGAAATGCACCAAAAGCATCGTTTTTATGAAAAATAAACAAGGTCCATGTTTAGCGAGAGTAATAACGAGTGCATAGTAATTTCAATCATAAGACAAGTATAAGAATCAAGCACAACCTTATTACCTTTGTTGCACAGATGACTAATACTTAGCAAGTTATGCTTCAAGCCTTCAACTAACAGTGCATTTTCAAAACAGGATTTGGTTTCTTACCAATAGTGCCGACGCCACTAATTTTATCTTTTGTATTGTCACAATAAAACACAAGTCCGCTTCTTTTGGAGCTAAATGAGAGAACTTCTCTTAGTCTCCTATCATGTGCTTTGAATAGCCGCTATCTAGATACCACTTTGAGCTTTTGGCTTTCAAGCACACCTACAACACAAAATCAATTTTTGGCTTTTGGTACCCAAATCATCTTGGGTCCTTTTGGGTTAGTCTTGGGAATTGTGCCCTTTGGAATCCACTTCCATTTGTCATTTATGTCAATGTTCTTTCTTGCATAACAAATAGAAGATGTATGACCTTTTCTACCACAATAATAACATTTTGTAAAAGGGCTACTAGATGTGATGTTGGGACTAAAAAATTTTTTGAAAGATTTTTCATAATTCTTTGGTTGATAGCCCAAACCGGCTTTATCATAAGTTCCCCTTTGATTTCCCAAAATGATATTAAGATTGTCTCTTCCCATGGTGAATTTTGCAAGAGTGTTGTGCAAATCATCAATTTTCTTTTCCAAAACGTTGCACTCTTCACATTTGAGAGTACTCTCCTTTTTATTTTCATAAGAGTTGCAAGAGGAGACCTCACTTACAAAAATTTGTTTTTCTTTAAGAATGTCTATTTCCTTGTTTAAAATTTCGATTTTAGAGTGAAGAGTGGAAATAGTTTTCTTAGAAGTGGAAACAATCTTTCTAAGTTTGGTTGATTCATTATTTAGTTCTTCACAAATACTAAGCAGTTCATTATAAGTTAAATCATACTCAGTTTCAATAGAGTTTACCTCATCTTCCTCATGCTCCGCCATGAGACATAGTTTTGCTTCCTCTTCTTCAGATTCATCGGATGACTCCATGTCATTTTCTTCCCAAGTGATGTATGCCCTTCTTCCTCTTGATTCCCTTTGGGGTTTTCTGTCCGGTTTCTCATATTTTTTATTTTGAGGGCAGTTTGGCTTTATGTGCCCCTTCTTACCACATTTGTAGCATGTTGGATTGAAGGAGGTTCCTTCCTAATTCTTCTCTTGAGGATTAGCCCATTGTTTTGATTTTCCTTTGCGCTTCATGAAGTTGTTGAATCTTCGCACCATTAGGCTGATGTCTTCATCATTGCTGTCGTACTCTTCCGTGTCACTTTCTTTGGCACATGCTTTTAGAGCAAGTCCTTTCTTTTTCTTTTCACCTTCCTCCCTTTCAGTTAGTCGATTCAGTTCGAGCTCGTGTTCCTACAATTTTCCAAACAGAGTAGTTAAGTCCATAGAGGATATGTCTCTTGATTCCGAGATAGCCGTCACTTTGGGTTGCCAATTTCTATTTAGGCATCGTAGCACTTTATTGGTCAAATCCGCATTTTCGAAGGATTTTCCAAGGCCTCTGAGATGGTTAACTATGTGGATGAAACGTTTGTTTAGTTCTTGGATGGTTTCACCCGGTTTCATCTTAAATAGTTCATACTCATGAGTTAATATGTTCATTCTAGCCCTTTTGACCTCGGTAGTACCTTCATGGGTCACTTGAAGGGCGTCCCACATTTCCTTGGCGGTTTTACAATTTGATACGCGATAGAACTCATCGATGCTTAAAACAGTTGTGATGATGTTCTTAGCTTTCAAATTGTATTGAACCTTTTCTTTTTCCTCTTTGGTCCAAAGAGATCTAGGGTTGTTCACCATTTCATCATTAACAAGATGAGTGGGAAAAAATGGACCATTTATGACAGCATCCCAAATATCACAATCTACTCCCTCAATGAAAATTTTCATTCTTGTTTTCCAATAATCATACCCTTCACCATTGAAAGATGGGGGGTCTGTTTAAGGAGTCATTTGAAGTCATCTTGCCTCTTGAGACAGTTAGTCTTTGACCAAGAGTCTAGCTCTGATACCACTTGTTGACCAAGTGACTTCAAACACAAGAGGGGGGGTGAATTGTGTTATAAAAAATTGCGATTAAAAATAAAGTTTTTAAAAGATTTTGATTGAAAAGATGCTTGAATTTAAATACCTGTGATAAAGCAATAAAATAACTTGTAAGTAAAATAAAGGAGATGAAGGGAAGAAGATGACACAAAGAGATTTATACTGGTTCGGCCAAACCACAGGCCTACGTACAGTCCCCGAGGAGTGCTCCAAGGGATTACAACTAATCACTAGCTTTTGAAACAGGTTCAGCTAGAAACCTTTACAATCAAGAACTTACAACACCGGGATATCACCTTCCTGAGAAAAACCTTCAAGAACCAAGAGATTTGATAGCACACTCAATAGTGTGGATAAAACAAGTTGAAGCACAGATTACACAATATCAAACTATGTGAATTATAAAGCTCTCAAAAATAAAATATTAGCAAGTGAAAGAGTAGTATGAGAGTGTTAGAGAGGAGTGTGAAATGCGTATGAAAATTGTGTGAAAAGAGTAGAGATTTCGAAATTGGGTTGGTTGTGAAATGAGAAAATGAGCGCCCTATTTATAGGAAATCAAATGTGATCCACTTTAGGAAACAAGGTAATCGATTATGTTAAAAAACATTTGGAGTTGATAATCGATTAAGGGCTCAAATAGATTTGACATGGATAATCGATTATGTGATGGATGCTTTGGAGATGATAATCGATTAGGAGCCTTCCTTAATTGGTATTAATCGATTTATGAGCTATGTTAAAAGTATGGCATAATCGATTAGGTGCTTCCTTAGATCTTACTATTATTTGCTTCCTTAAATGGATGATATAATCGATTATTTACTTTCCTGAAAGTATGGATACCTTCCTTAAATTGTAATAATCGATTATGTGCTTCAAAAGGGAAAGGGAATAATCGATTATGAAGATGTTTTCATAGAGAGTGTAATCTATTATTTGCTTGAAGACAGGATATGATGTAATCGATTGAGTGCCTTCCTAAAAACATGGATAACTTCCTTATTCATCAAGAATAGATTATATGCATGCTAAAATCGATTTTATGCATGAGGTTTATTGAAAAATATTTTCATGCAAAATTATTTTTATGCAATATGCTGTGAGTGTGTGATATATTTTATTTTAGAGAGCTTTATTTTCATTTACAAAAACCCTAATACACACCCAACAATAAAATAAATCTTGGCTTTGAGCTTGTTTGCATTTTTCCGCTTTTTGCAGTCTTGACCTTTTTTTCCCTTCTTTTGTCAATCATCAAAACCTGATTATTCCTGTCAAGGCATATATTCACAAATCGTGCTTATGATATATATCTCAGAGTTGGGCGACCTCGTGGTCGTTCTTTTCGTTGTAATATGTACTTCTATTTGATCACCGTTTGCCTTATCTTTATTTGATCTTCGAGTGATGATCGTTGTTTTGTTTCTCTTTAAATCGTATTATTCGTAACGGCGAGTAGTCGCCCCTAGGTGGTTTTACCGGATTTCTATCCGGGTTCAAACCGTACTTAGGGGTGCGGCTATCCTTCGAGGACACTCGGTGTCATCCACGGGCAGTTTATCAGATTTTTATCCGGATTGAACTTTGCCCCTGGAGGTGCGACCATCTTTTAGGCCGCCTCATTTGTAGCTTGGTTCGACCAAGTATGTTATTTCGAATGGGCAGTTTACCAAACTCGGTTTAGTTTTATCTTGCCACGTAAGTCGCTGGTGTAGCCGACCCATATCGTTTTAGGTTTTTCGAACCTAGGGCGGGAAAATATACTTCAAAATAGAAAAATGCCTCATTTTATTTATGACCATGTTTTGTTTCGGCTGGTTTACATAATTCATTCCTCAATGTGACATTCTTTCATGGTTTCCAATTATATGAAGTATCTTCTCAAGTTCATCGCGTTCCATGTTCTTGGGATAGGCCCTCTATTCATCATTTCAAGTTGGTAGGCTCCCTTCCCCGTCTTCGAGACGACCCTATAAGGGCCCTCCCAATTGGGGGCGAGCTTCCCTTGAGAAGCATTCTTCTGACCGATGCTGGCTCTTCGGGGGACGAGCTGTCCTAGTGAAAAATCTCATTGGACGACCTTGGCGTTGTGCCTCGTGGCCATCGCTTGCTTGATCAACGCTTCTCTTATTAGGGCGGTGTTAGCCTAGAATTTCGACAAGGCTTTTGAGTGGTTAGTTAATAAGGTTTGACCTTTCATTAAAGAACATTCATAATGCCTTCAAAGAGAATAAGTGACATTTATGTCATCTCAACATGTTTTCGACAGAAGAGGTCTTCACCATTTCGACAGGGAAGAGTTTTCGACAGGACGGTGTATTCAAGACTTCGTCAAGCAGTTATTAGTAGACAATTGTGTCGAATTTCAAGACTACGGTTAATCCATCGTGGGCAGTTATATGGCGTCGAACGTGGCACGAAGTCCATCATTGGTTAATGAGACGTAGCCACGTGTCCATAACAGTTTACATTTCAGTCATTGTTTTTCTGTATAAATAGTGATTTCTATGTAGAAATCAGGGTGGCAAATTATTATACCAACACACAATTCTGAAACTCTAACTTCCAAGTCACAGCGAAAACAGAGTAAAAGAATCCTTGTACAACGTATGTAAATTTGTACACCATTCTCTTTACATTCAATGCAATTTATTGCTTTCAATACAAGTCATTTAATATTTCTGCGTCCCATTTTACCATTTCTTTCACTTTTACTTCAATTTTCATGGTGAATTGTCTCCTTTTTAAAATATATTTGTTGACAAACGGTGGTGTTTAAAGGCAATTGCTTTAGAGATTTCTGGTTTAATCTCACAAAACTTTTCTAATAAAACCAGTGATTGTTTGCTAAAAACACCAGCAAACAAATTGGCACGCCCAGTGGGACAGTTTGCCTTTAATACATAAATTTTCTATGTTCTTGTGTGTGTTTGTATTTGCATGCACTTAAGAAGTGGAAAAATGGTTCGTCATACTAATAATGCGTCTAGTTCCAATCCTGTGGTTTCACAAGAACAAGGAACAATAGTAGACTCTGCAAACGTAAATGCATGGTTGGTTGTGGGAACAGTATCCCCATCATCATCAACAACTGTTCCTTCAGTATCAATGACTAACGTTGGATTAACGCAGTCAAACATGGCATCTATACCTATGCCTTTGCCGTCACATATGGGACTTCATAATCCTTATATGGCAATAGGAAGCGGTTTAAATCCACATTTTCATAATGTAAGTTTTCCTGCGTTTCCTCCTGGGTCATATGGCATGCCTACTGGAATGCCACATATTTCGACTATGTCTCCCATACATGTTTCTTCTGAAAGTGTAATAGGTCGAAATCCTACTGCATTAACCAATGAATCTTTGTTTGCCTTACGACAACAAGTTGATGAGAGCAACCATGATATGGTTAATATGTTAACCCAACAAATTGGTACAGTTTTTAATCCATTGATTCAAAATACTAACACTAGTTACCAAATGTTAGCCAATCAAATGGGTCGAATTGCAGATTTCTTTGGGACCCCAACGGTTAATAATAGGCAAATTCCCAATATAGTGGGTAATGTGCCTGGCAACCCTCAAAGAGCAGTTACGGTCGAAGCCCAGGCAGTTGTAGGCGAACAACAAGGGTTAGCAAATCATATCCCTGAAGTAGTTTTGGTAAATCGAAACCAGAACGCTGACGAGGTTGTTCGACAAGTACAACGAAATAATGCTGACGTTCATGATAATATAGCCACTTTAGTAGAAACTATAATGGCGCAGAATGGTCTTAACATAGGTTTGCATAGGCCAAATTTCATATCACCATTGTGTGAATATGTGTTGCAAACTAAGTTACCAAGGGGCTGGAAAGTTCCTAAGTATACTAAGTTTGGTGGTGACACAAAAGAGTCTACCGTCGAACATATTGCTCGTTACTTGACTGAGTCTGGGGATATAGCCCAAAATGAAAATTTGAAAATGAAATATTTCCCAAATTCTTTAACAAAAAATGCTTTTACTTGGTTTACTACATTACCCCCTGGTTCTATTTTCACATGGGGGCAATTAGAAAAAGCATTTCATGCGCAATTTTACATGGGCCAATCGAAGATTAGTCTCAAAGAACTGGCCAGTGTTCAGCGCAAAATACCTGAAACTGTTGATGACTATTTGAATAGGTTTAGGCTACTGAAGGCTCGTTGTTTCACACAAGTGCCTGAACATGAACTCGTCGAAATGGCTGCTGGTGGCCTTGATTATTCGATCAGGAAGAAATTGGACACATCTCATTTAAGGGATATGGCCCAATTAGCCGACAGAGTTCGACAGGTAGAGAGGCTTAAAGAAGAAAAGTCTACGTCAACTAGGTTTCATAAAAAAGAAAAAGTAGCTTATGTCGAAGAAGAATTCGACACCACACTTAGTGATGTCGAAAGAGAGGAGATAGACGTGGCTGAACTCAAGCCTGGTCCTCCTTATACTTGTAAATTACTAAGGCCTGCAAATGGGAAAAATCCTGTCGAGCCAAAAAATGACAAATTTGTGCCTAAAACATATACTTTTGATGTTACTAAATGTGATGAAATATTTGATCTGTTGGTGAAAGATGGTCAGATATTGGTACCTAATGGCTTAAGAGTACCAACTCTTGACCAGAGAAAGAAAAAGGGTTATTGTAAGTTCCATAATTTTTTGGGACATAACACTGACCGTTGTGTGCTTTTCAGGGATCTTGTGCAAAAAGCAATCGAAGAAGGGAGACTAAAATTTGAAGATAGAAAGATGAAAACTCAAATGCAAGTTGTAGATAACCCTTTACCCAAAGCTGAAGCTATGTATACAGAACCGTTCGAAACAAGTGTAAACATGGTAGATGCTGAAATGAAAGATCCTCCAAAGAAACTTAAATCCTCCACCAAGAAATTGGAAGGTTTTATATATGCTGAAGGGAAGAAACAAGAGATAACCTTGAAAGAATATGATGGGAAGCTACATGCTGTGTTCCCAAAAGCTGAAGAGGAATTGATAGATTTCCTCAACAGATGTAAATGGAATAACTCTGAAGTCATGTTATGTCCTAGGTGCAGTGCTGTTTTCGACAAAGAAGCAGCCAAAGCTGTTGAAGGGTACCAGGATCAGGAACATCGAAAGAGGAAATGGCTTGACAATAGGCCATCTTTTGATTTTGGCAACACTGAGCTTCCCGGTTACAAGGCTAATGTTATGACTAAGCCTTCATCTAGCAAGGCTAATGCTTCGACTAAGCCTTCGACAAGCCAAGAGCCAGGAAAGAAAGGATCCATAAGACTGTTTGGTAAATCCTTCGTTCCACAAATGAACTCCCCTGTTGGAAAATGGGTTCACAACAATGCAAACGCTCAAGTTGTCCATCAAGGTGATTCCAGCAAGTATAATTATTGGAATAATTATAAAGGTAAGAATCCCATGACTAAAACCCAATGGCGTCGTTTTCAGAGAAACCAGAAGAAAAAAGCTTCTTTAGACGTGAACAAGGTTCCTAGTCACTTTGGAATCAAAGTCCAGGTGGGTGATAAGAAGGTGGCTTCTAAGGTTGAAGCAAATACCAGTGCTGATGTGGCTAAGCCTAGAAGGCCTGCACTTGAAAGAATCTGCCCTCCACCTTCGACATATAAAGGGAAAGAGCCTCAATCTGATTTTGATGAGGACGTAGGCTCTAGTTTTGATGATTCTGACAATGATTTTGACGTCGTCTGCAACGTGGTGTCAATATTGCCATTGGAGTATGATGTCATAACCGTGCCTAACAGTGAAGAAGAAGATTTCACTGAAGATATGGCTTGTCACAAACCCATGTGTTACTATGTGATGAATGATGGCTGTGTCGAAGATCAGATGGCTACTTTCGAGAGGCCAGATACGAGTATGCAGAACCACCTGAAGCCTTTATATATTCAAGCTAAAGTTAATGGCATTGGCATTAACAAAGTGTTGGTTGATGGAGGTGCTGCTGTAAATCTTATGCCTGAAGTGCTGATGAAGAAAATAGGCATATCCATCACCGACCTCAAGCCACACAATATTGTCTTAAGTAATTACGAAGGCAAAACTGGCTACTCTCTTGGAGCCATCGAAGTGGAATTGATTGTTGGAACTATCAAGAGGACCACTTTGTTCTTAGTAATTGCTTCCAAAGCAAACTTCAATATGTTGCTTGGGAGAGAGTGGATACATGGGGTCGGCGCTGTGCCTTCAACAGTACATCAAAAACTAGTGATGTGGAGAGAAGATGGTCTTGTCGAATACATTGAAGCAGACCAAAGTTATTTTCGTGCTGATGTAAATCACATTACCAAGGAAAATTTTGAGAAAAAATTGGCGAACATTGCGCCATGTTCATCTTCTAATGAGGCATACATTCCTGCTGATAATGTATTTGCTTCAGTTAATTTGCATCCAAACTATGGTTTTGTTTGGGAAAGGCAAATAATAGGAGATGCTACTGCCCAACCTGAAGGGTGGTATTCTGATTCTTGAAATGTTTCCTATGTCAGTTCCTAATGCATGGAACAAGATTACGGCTTATATGGCCGAGAATAAGTTAAAAGCGGCTATGGAAGCCGAATTAATTCATCAAACAATGGCTGTCGAAGCCAAAGATCCTGTAGCCGAAAATGGCATTATTATGAATGAAAAACTTGATTGCATTTATGATAATGAGCCATTAGGTTTTGAAAAAGATCCTAAAGATTCAACAAAGCGAATGCAAGCTCAAGATCCTTTGGAGGAAGTAGATTTGGGAGATGGCTCAAAGAAGAGGCCAACTTTTGTTAGTGCATACCTGGATGTTGCATTGAAAACCCAAGTTATCACATTACTGAGGGAGTTCAAAGATTGCTTTGCTTGGGACTATGACGAAATGCCTGGATTGAGTCGAGACATTGTGGAATTACAATTGCCAATTCGACCAGAGAGGAAGCCCGTGAAGCAGATGCCAAGAAGGTTCGCTCCTCAAATATTAACTAAAATTAAGGAGGAGATCGAAAGGTTGTTCAAGAACAAATTCATCAGAACTGCCAGGTATGTCGAATGGTTAGCTAATATAGTTCCTGTAATTAAGAAAAATGGCACTCTTAGAGTTTGCATCGATTTTAGAGATTTAAATAATGCCACTCCCAAAGATGAATACGCAATGCCTGTGGCAGAAATGTTGATAGATTCAGCAGCAGGATTTGAATACCTCAGCATGCTTGATGGTTATTCTGGGTATAATCAAATCTTTATTGCTGAAGAGGATGTTTCGAAAACTGCATTTCGTTGTCCAGGGGCATTAGGTATTTATGAATGGGTAGTAATGCCATTTGGTTTAAAAAATGCTGGTGCTACATATCAGAGGGCAATGAATTGTATGTTTCATGATTTCATTGAAAACTTTATGCAAGTGTACATAGATGATGTGGTAGTTAAATCTTCCTCAGAAAATGGTCATTTAGACCATCTTCGACAGTCTTTCGAAAGAATGAGGAAATATGGATTGAAAATGAATCCATTAAAGTGTGCCTTCTGTGTGCGTGCAGGAGATTTCTTGGGTTTTGTGGTGCACAAAAAAGGCATTGAAATCAATCAGAATAAGACTAAAGCTATAATTGAAACGAAAGCTCCTTCAACTAAAAAAGAACTTCAGTCGTTGTTGGGAAAAATCAATTTCCTACGAAGATTCATATCAAATCTAAGTGGCAAAACTCAAGCATTTTCGCCATTATTGAGACTGAAGAAAGAAGAAGTTTTCAAATGGGAATCCGTTCATCAAGCAGCTTTTGAAGAAATTAAGTCTTATTTGATGAAACCACCAATTCTAATGCCTATTATTAGAAACAAAGTGCTCAAATTGTATATAGCAGCATCTGAAAAAACAATTGGTAGCATGTTAGCTCAAGAGGATGATAATGGTGTCGAAAGGGCCATATATTACCTTAGTAGAATCTTAATAGATGCTGAAACTAGGTACAGTTCTATAGAAAAATTGTGCCTTTGTTTGTATTTTTCTTGCACAAAGTTAAAGCAATATATAAAGCCAGCTAATGTTTGTGTTTATTCGCATTCTGATATTATTAAGCATATGCTGTCGAAACCAATAATGCATAGTAGAATTGGTAAGTGGGCTTTAGCTTTGTCTGAATATGACTTAACTTATCACCCTTTGAAATCAACTAAAGGACAAGTGGTTGCTGATTTTATAGTAGACCATTCTGTTGTCGAAGAAACGTTACATTTCGTAGACACATATCCTTGGAGGTTGTATTTTGACGGTTCAAGTCATAAAAAAGGAGTTGGGATTGGTGTTTTAATTATTTCACCAAATAACATTCCAACGAAATACAAGTGTAAGATTCGAAATCATTGCTCAAATAATGAAGCTGAGTATGAGGCTTTAATTATAGGCCTTGAAATTTTACTTGAGCTGGGGGCAAGATGTATCGAAATAAAAGGTGATTCAGAATTGGTTATCAAACAAATGACCAAAGAATATAAATGTATTAAAGAACACCTTATTAAATACTTTATTATGGCCAATTCCTTGTTAAAAAGATTTGACTCTGTTCATTTAGAACATTTACCACGAGTTGATAATCAAGTGGCGAATGATTTGGCCCAAATTGCATCAGGTTATAGAGTTTCAAAACAAAGCCTTGAAGAATTCATAGAAATAAAAGAGAAACTCGTCTCTGATGATATTTCTTCCTCATTATTGTCAACACCAAAAACTGGGGAGGCAACAAATACAGATGAGGAATGTATTGAACAACATCACATTGTTGATGAAGTTGTTTTAGCAGAAGTTTTTGCTATTGACAATATGGCCAATGATGATTGGCGAAAGCCTATTGTAGAATACTTGCAAAATCCCACAGGAAATACCAATAAAAAGGTAAAGTACAGAGCTTTAAGCTATGTGATAATTGGAAATGAATTGTTTAAGAAAACTCCTGAAGGGATATTATTGAAATGTCTTAGTGAAAATGAGGCATATTTAGCAGTTTCTGAAACACACAGTGGAGCTTGTGGTTCACACCAAGTAGGCCATAAAATGAAATGGCTATTATTTCGACAAGGAATATATTGGCCATCAATGTTGAAAGATTGTATAGAGTTTGCTAAAGGATGCCAAGAGTGTCAAAAACATGCTGGAATACAACATGTACCTGCAAATGAATTGCATGCCATAGTGAAACCTTGGCCATTCAGAGGTTGGGCTCTAGATATAATTGGAGAAATAAAGCCAACATCATCAAAAGGTCATAAGTATATATTGGTAGGAATTGATTATTTTACCAAATGGGTTGAAGCAATACCTTTATCCAATGTTGATCAAGAAGCAGTAATACGGTTTATCCAAAATCATATTATTTATAGGTATGGAATTCCAGAAACCATAACTACAGATCAGGGTTCTGTTTTCACTGGTCGAAAAATGGTGGAATTTGCTTCTGAAATTGGTTTTAAGTTATTAACTTCGACACCATATTACGCACAAGCCAATGGTCAAGTGGAGGCTGCCAATAAGATCATTATTAACTTGATTAAAAAACATGTTGGGAAAAAACCCAGAAATTGGCATAACACTTTAGATCAAGTTTTATGGGCTTGTAGAAATTCACCCAAAGAATCTATCAATGCTACTCCATACAGATTAACCTTTGGACACGATGCAGTATTGCCTGTCGAAATTTGTTTACAATCAACAAGAATTCAAAGACAGTATGAAATTCCTTTTGATCATTATTGGAATATGATGCTTGATGAGCTAATTGATTTAGACGAGGAAAGGTTATTAGCTTTGGAAATGCTTATTCGACAGAAGGAAAGAGTAGCTAAAGCTTATAACAAAAAGGTTAAGTTAAAAACCTTTAATACAGGTGATTTAGTTTGGAAAGTGCTGTTACCTATGGATAAAAAAGATAGAGTCTTGGGTAAATGGTCACCCAGTTGGGAAGGCCCATTTCGCGTGTTGCAATGTTTTTCGAATGGCGCTTATGAAATCGAAGAACTAGGTGACGAAAATAGAATCTTCAAAATAAATGGCAAGTATTTAAAACAATATAAGCCAACATTAAACGAAGTTAGAATCGAGCAAGGATAAAACCATAAATTGGTTCAAAAATGGTAATGTATTCGATTAAAATAATTACATAGCCATTAAAAGAAATCCTATACTAGTACAAGTTACTAAAGGCTTTGAAGAGAATGCTTGAGCCTGTAGAGAATTTTGGTGCCCACAGCAATCGAAGAATCTAGAAAGCTTAACTCTTTATCCAGTTGAGCAATAGTGGCTTGATGTTTTTGAGCATCTTCAAAATGTTGAAGAGCCTCTGTAGCTGCCTTTTCAATTTTCGACTTAGGAGTCTCCATCCTTTGTTGCACCAAACCCTTTTGGTATTTAGCATTTGCCAGCTTTGTTTGGAGAATTCTTATCTCTTCATCATAGTGCTGAATTTTTGAATTCCAGTTAGCAAGTTCTTGCTCATCCTTCGTCATCTGAACTTCCAATTCATCAATGGGGGTTTGAGAAACTTTGAAGGCATTCATTTTCTCTTGATGAAGTGCAGCCTCTTGGTTTTTCAACATAGAAGTTTCAGAGCGTTTACTGATGTGAAGTGCGAAAGTTTCAAAGACTGGCAAAAATTCAACCAAGAAAGCGAAAAGTTTCGCATTAGGCTCTGATTGCAGCAATTTTTGAGCGATGTCTTTAATTGCAAAGCTTTCTGATGGGTTTTCTTCAATCTTAGTAAAGAGATTGCCTTCCAAGACCTTAGTTTTTAATTGCTGAAGCAATTCTTCAGTAGACTCTTGAGTAACAGAGGTCAAGGAAGTAGTCGAAGCACTGGAAACCATAGCAGGGGAAGAAGAAGAAAGGCTCAGCAAGTGTTTAAGCGCAGCCAAAGGATTTGTCGCCTTCATTAACGAAAATTCCTGGTCACTCATAGCGCTACTAGTTGACTCCTTGGTAGAAGCCTGTTCTTGAGCATCAATTTCAATCGTTTCTTTGTTTGAAGCCTTAATGCCTGCCACATCTGGTGTGTGCTCGGTGGTGTGCTCAGGTTCTATTTCGACATTCGCATCAGTGGCAATGTCCGTTCCTTCAACGTCAACAACCATAGGAGAATTTTGGGTAGTTGGAATTATTGTGGAAATCTCCATAGGCGTTGATGGTGCAGGTAAAATTTGCTCAGTCGAAAGGACAGTTGGGGCAGCTACAGAGTCGACAACAGGAATTTCGATTGTTGTGCGAAGTCTTTTAGGAGAAGGTCCCTGAGATTGCTCTTGTGGTTCCTTGATCACAATCCCTTTTCCCCTTGCTTGGGATTCGGGTTGCGTTCGCTTCCTTGACCGATGGATAAGAGGCATGTCATCATCATCACTAGCAGTATCCTGTGAAAGAGAAGCATGAGTTGAATACATAATCAAGTGTTAAAAGAGTCGAAGAAATTTGAAACAAAATTGAAGATATATTTGTTACCTCAGAACTGGAAACAAGTAAGCTTTGCCCTATTGCAAGAGAACTTGTTGCTCCAGGTTTCTTCTGAAAGAGGAAAAAGAAATAAAGGTGATGAAATTTGGTCGAATTTTCTACCTTGAGGGTCTAGTCAATTAACAAAGATATACCTCTATTTGGGGTAAATTAGAAGTAGATTTGACCACAAGCTTCTTCTTTGTTTTGGGTGGTGTCTTTGCTGTTGGCTTGTTCTGCTTTGGTGCTGCTTTAGTAAGCTTCTTCTGTAAAACAGCAGCTGTTCATAATGCAAAGTTTTTATCAGGTAAATGGTTTTAAATTTTAACTAACAAAGAAGTATGTTTCCAATTATCTGAAGATACCTGAGGGTTTGTTCTTCTCAGCAATTTGAGAAGGAAAAGCTGAATACAAAATTTTCGAAATTTCTGCATCAGTTTTTCCTTTAAGAGCTTTAGCATAATATCCACCCCACCAATCTTGGAACGCCTTTGTACAAGAAAAGTTGGGTTGAAATTTAGCAGGTTCAAAGAGCAAATCTTTGAAGCGAAAATTCTTGAAGATTTGCTGATAAGCTTGCTCCGTTTCCGGAGTGTTGAACTCTCTTCTGTGCAAACAGACCGGGGCCGGTCGAAGTTGGCATAACCCAAATTGCCTTGAAAAATAGCTAGGAAAATACCTGCTAATACCAAGGTTGTTTTTGTTGTTGCTTGGGGAGAGCCTTATTGAAAGAAGAGAGGGCGAAAGATAGGCTTGCCAAATTTGGTTTATCTCTTCGACATTTTCTACTGAGTTAGAAGGAAATTCGTTGATGAACCAAGATGGCCCAAAAGTGCATTTGACAAAAGGCGCCATAGCATCAACGAAAGTAGTACACTTGTTGAAGATGTCGAAGTACATGGAAAATGCTTCTTCGTAAGACAAGTCTTTTTCCCTATTCCTTAGTTGTGCTAGTCGAACTCCTTCTGTTCTTCTAGTTGGTAAGGTTGGTCGAATTTCCTTGGGGATGAACAAGTTCAGTCTTGACTCAAAAGTGGCTAAGAGCCAAAGTTGCATAAGCCACATAGGCCCAGCAATAAGCAGTTTGTCAGTAGGTTCACCTTCTTTCAATTCAAGCGCAGCACCATCAAGATGCTGATAGAGATTTCCTAGAACTAATTTTGCTAAATTGATTTTCTTGGCCTTATGGAGTTGAATGGCCAAAGGAACGAAAACTTTTGCTACTTGGAGAGAACGGGAGCAAAAGACAAAGCACGACAGCCACAGGGTAAGAAAAGCTATATGTTCTAGATCAAATACTTCAGCATTCTCAGTATCATGATGATCAGCAATATAAGCACTAAAAGTAGGGTTGTTAAATGAGAAGCCATAATCGTTGGTGGCTAGTTTAGGGTCAAAGATTTCACCCAATGGTTTCAGGCCAGTAATGGCAGCCACATCCAACAAAGTGGGAGCTAGCATGCCACACTTTAGATGGAGACTATGGGTAGATATGTCCCAGAACTGCAATGCTGCTAGAAGCATAGTGCTATCGTATTTGGGTCCATATTTCGACAGCTGGATAATGTCAAAAATTCCCTGTTCTTGCCAAATGGTTTCCTTTTGTTTTTGAACTTTGTCAAGCCATGCAATATAATCACTTTGTTCTACTTTGGGAGCAGACCTAAAAACTCTGTTGGGGTTTTTCAGAAATTCCAAATGAAAAGGAGTTTCTTCAAAAATTCTAGGTTGAAGTTTGCGGTGACTGGGAAAAATCGCTTTAATTTCTTCGCTTTCTATGGGATCAGGAAGAGGACCTAAATAAGCATGGGTAAAAGGTTTACCAGATGGAATAAGTATCTGATTAAAACAAGTTGGTGAAGGTTCTTCAACGAAACCTTCAAAGCCACGCACAGCAACTGTTTGTTTCTGAGTTTGAGCGCTGGAAGAAGCCATTTGTTGAAAATAATGAACAAAGAAGGTTGTGTTTTTAGTGGGGATGTCGAAACAATGAAAAAGTTTGAAGCTTTCGTGAAGAAGCAAGGTTAGCTAAGAAATTTCAGAGTTTAAGGTTCAAAGGGAGCGTAAAAATGAAGAAGATGAAGTGAAACGTATTTATACGTTAGAGGTGCAACGGTTACACAGTTACGACGCTTCGCACGTTTGAGGTTCTGAAAAGACGTGGTCTACCAACCAAATGACGTGGCCCAATGAAATGGTTCGCTTTATCTGCGTAAGGTCATAATTATTTTTGCCTATCATCATTTAATGTAAAGTTGTTGGAGGTGACGTTTCGAAATCTTCAAAAAATATTCTTTTTCTTCCTTAAACATTGTCGAAAAAGCTATTTTTTGGGGGGCAATTTGTTAGCCTAGAATTTCGACAAGGCTTTTGAGTGGTTAGTTAATAAGGTTTGACCTTTCATTAAAGAACATTCATAATGCCTTCAAAGAGAATAAGTGACATTTATGTCATCTCAACATGTTTTCGACAGAAGAGGTCTTCACCATTTCGACAGGGAAGAGTTTTCGACAGGACGGTGTATTCAAGACTTCGTCAAGCAGTTATTAGTAGACAATTGTGTCGAATTTCAAGACTACGGTTAATCCATCGTGGGCAGTTATATGGCGTCGAACGTGGCACGAAGTCCATCATTGGTTAATGAGACGTAGCCACGTGTCCATAACAGTTTACATTTCAGTCATTGTTTTTCTGTATAAATAGTGATTTCTATGTAGAAATCAGGGTGGCAAATTATTATACCAACACACAATTCTGAAACTCTAACTTCCAAGTCACAGCGAAAACAGAGTAAAAGAATCCTTGTACAACGTATGTAAATTTGTACACCATTCTCTTTACATTCAATGCAATTTATTGCTTTCAATACAAGTCATTTAATATTTCTGTGTCCCATTTTACCATTTCTTTCACTTTTACTTCAATTTTCATGGTGAATTGTCTCCTTTTTAAAATATATTTGTTGACAAACGGTGGTGTTTAAAGGCAATTGCTTTAGAGATTTCTGGTTTAATCTCACAAAACTTTTCTAATAAAACCAGTGATTGTTTGCTAAAAACACCAGCAAACAGGCGGCCTATGAACGGAGTTCTTCGATTAAATCTAGTTCTTCTCTGATTGCCTCCTCATTTTCTTGGAGCGGCTTGGGGTTTGTTGTTCTCCAGCTCAGTTCCCTGATCTCGACCGGGATAACCGCGTCCGTGCCATATACTAATTTGAAAGGAGACTCGCCTGTGGTAGAGTGGGGGGTTGTTCTGTACGCCTATAATACGTGTGGGAGTTCTTCTGCCCACTTTCCTTTTGCCTCAACTAGTCGCCTCCTCAGCCCTCGCAAGATCACTCTATTGGCGGCCTCCGTCTGACCGTTGGTCTGGGGGTGCTCAACTGACGTGAAGCGTTGCTTCACCCCTAGATCGGTCACGTACTCTTGAAAGTTTTTATCCGTAACCTAGGTACCGTTATCCGAGACCAGTACTTCAGGAATCCCGAGACGGGTGAGTATGTTTTTCTTGGAAAACTTCAGATAGTTCCTGGACGTGATGGTAGCCAGAGGGTTCGGCTTCCACCCACTTGGTGAAATAATCCACCGCAACAATCAAGTATTGGAATTGCCCAGGAGCGACTGCAAACGGACCCAAGAGATCGATCCCCCACCATGCAAACGGCCTTGGCACGGTCATGCTGTTTACTTCGATCGGGGGAGCGACATGAATGTTTGCGTGTCGCTGGCACTTATCGCATTTCTTTAGTAGCCTTTTCGTGTCGTCCTCCATTGTGGGCCAGTAGTATCCCGCTCTTAATGCCTTTTTTGCTAAAGCTCGAGCTCCAAGGTGGTTTCCACATATCCCCTCATGTATCTCCCTTAAGACATAACTAGCCTCTTCTGGGGGGAGACATTTAAGAGCGGTATGGAGAATCCTCTTCGAAACAACTTCCCCTCAATAACTGAGTAAGATGTTGCTTGCCTACGTATCAAGGCAGCTTTTTTACGGTCGCCTGGTTCTTCTCCATCTCTAATGTATCTGATGATGGGGTGGATCCAGCAATCCTCTAGATCGACCATGCAAATATCCGAAGGCAAAGCGGTGTCTAGTCGTACATTGGGTTGAAGTAGGACTTTCTGAATGACGCTTCTATGGTTTCCAGGGTTTTTCGTGCTGGCCAACTTTGATAATATGTCCCAGGGTCTTAGGTATCTACACATTTGTTTCCTGTTGTCTATGCAGTTTTAAACCATTACCTAACAACAAGCTAATGAATATGTGGCCTAATCTCTCTCTGTTGGGTATTGGGCTCCCTTCCTATGTGGATAAATGCCCAAATATTTTAGCCCATTATGTTTCTCACTTATTATAAGTGGAGAGGGTTAAATTAGGGTTGATGAAGAGAGATTTTCGGAATAGAGATAGCCACCAAAAGAGAGAAAAGAAGAGAGAGAGCAATTCTCGTTTTTCCCAAACCTGTCACCGTAAAACAGCGATTGCAGATTCGATAACCGTTGGATCGACTTTGTTTTTGGATAGCAGGTTCGCAAGCCATATTTCTACACTTTCACCGTTTGGATCGTCGAAACGATGTCCGAGGAGAGAGAAATCGTCTTCTCACTGAAGCTGTAGTTTTGGGTATTTTCATCTTCTTGTTCTCAATTTGTAAGCTTTTGTGCTTTATTGTATTGGCTGGTTGTTGGCACTATATGTGCACTTTTTTGAGACTCTCTTGTAGCCTTATTTGATTATAGTGGAGCTATTTCTTTGGTCTGGACGACCCGTGGTTTTTTCCCTTTTCTTTGAGAGGTTTTCCACGTTAAAAATATCGGTGTTCAATTGTGCGTTTTTATTTCATTTTATTTGTCGCCATATATTCGTTGTTGCTCCTCATAGGTTCTCGCAAGTTTGGGGAATTTATTTCCGCTGCATATTCCTCTGTTATTACGTTTATGTGTTGATTCCCCATCACTCTCATCATCCACACTTGTAAACGCGTGGCCTATTCCGTGTTCAAGCCACAATTTTTTAGCTACGACTATGAGTGGCATGGCTTAAATTCAAAAATGTCAACCAATATCTCTAGCTCCCAATCAACCGCAACAAACACAATGCAAGCTTAAAGACCTCATCTCAAGCATCGCACATCACATGCAATCTCCACACGGTGGTCTTCTTAAAATGAATTTTGGGATGATTTAGAAGTAAGATTGGAGTTCAAGGAAGGAGATTGACCAACAAGCAAGAATCCCATGGTCTAGAAATTCACGTCTCTTAGCTGTCCCGTCTTCCCTTTTGTTTGCACTCTCTCTCTCTCTCTCTCTCTCTCTCTCTCTCTCTCTCTAACTTCCCCTTCTAATTTTTTTTTCTGTTTGAATGAACAAAATGAGAGGGGGATTTTGTGTTATTCTGCTAGAAAGGGAACATGGGTTTGAGCTAATGGGCTGGATGTTTAAAATTCAGCCCAGCAGGAAGTGTGCAAAAGGATTACTACTACTATCCCCTTGTTTCTACACTTGAGTTATTCTACTTATCACAAATTCATTTAAGTTAATTACTTACTAACTCAAAAAAGCATCAAAACATATCATTTATGAGAAGCAACACAATGTAATACTTAAAGTAATATTTAATTACTTTTGGTATTACGGATATGATCTATTTTTTTAAATATTGTTTCTTTTATTAGATCTTCATTGTTTTGTATTTTATTTTTTTAAAAGTGGAATAAGTTATAAATATATTATTCATTGAACGTACGTGATTAACATCAGATAAAATGAACCCTGTTATTAGTTTCTTTTTAATTTATGTCGATCATTCTAAATTCATAAGATCTATTTTGAATTTCTAGTTTATTTTATTTTGTTATTTAATTTTTAATTATTATTTCTATTATTTGATACTCATTATTTCTTATTTTATTTATTTGAAAGTGACATTGAATTTTAACTTACGAAATCCATTGTTCAGTGAACTTAGGTGATTCGCATTAAGAAAAAAAATTAAGGGTTTGTTGATGTTAAAGAATAGTGTTTGTTGATTCTAATGATATAAAGGTTCCTTTATTATTACTGAAGGTTAAGAATAGTGTTTGTTGATTCTAATGATATAAAGGGTTCAATTGATATTTTTGAAATTGGTGACGCTTTTTGTCTCGAAAAGGTTAACATATGTAACTAGTGACAGACCTAGGATCTTAGGTTAGGTTTGCAAAAAATTTCACAATTCAAAATATAATTGTAATATATTTAGTTAAATATTTTGACTATATAATTAATTGATATTTTGACTGTATAACTAATGGATCATTTTGACTATATTAATAAAGCATTTCAGTAATTAAATAGATAATCATATTAAGCATAAAAATATTTAACAATATTTTAAACAAATAAACAAATCAAAATGTAACCAAAAAAAAAATAAACAAATCAAAAAGGCAAACACAATCAACCTCATTATAAATATCTTAAGCAATTAATGAAAGGTAAGAGGGCACATGTTAGAATTAATGGTTCATTTTGACTATAGAAATAATGGATGATTTTGACTAGAGAAGGGATTAATTAACACAAGAAAAATTCAATGATTTTTTATATTAAATAGAAAAGTAACAAAAAATAATTTTAAAAAGAAAACTTTCTGACTTATAAATACATATTATGCTTAGGACCATTTTGAAAGAGGAGTACAACATAAAAATGACTTGCACAAAAAAGTTTATCATGACAGTCATGATTGTAGTTCTGCTATTGTCAACAGGTACACACTAAATATAGTTTGAATCAAATTAGAATTTAAATCTTCCACATTTTCTTTCTCTTATTTATGCATATTATTTTCACTAATATTATATATTACTCTTTTAATAGGTATGAAGGTTGCAGAAAGTCGAAATGTAGTCGATTTCAAATGAATTGGCAAATGCGAAACTTTTCAAATTTGTGATAACACCTGCAAGAAAAGAGGTTATGAGAGAGGCGAATGCTCCACACCTCCTAATTTTAACGACTGGTGTTGTTTCAATGGAGCTTAAGAGAATTACTTCTAGCTAGTTGGAAAAAAACATTTTGTTTTATAAACAATTGAGCTTCTTTACAAGAAAATAAAGACATGATATCTTATCAATACATTGAGATTTATCCATTGCCTATTGTTTTTCCTTATTATAACCAAATAAGGTCAAAATTGTTGAAACTTTTTACTTTCTAAATCTCAATTCCAAGAGGATTAACTAGTTATAAAGAATAATTCTTTTTTGATTCTTTTTTTGTGGTTAACATGTCATTGGTACGTAGTTTTTACCGGCTTTGCCGATGACTAATCTACGCGGGGGAACTGGCTGGCCACGAGTACCCGGCTTTGCCGGCCAGTGTGGTTCTCCCAATCGAGTTTTCGCCACACCCAAGATTTGAACCCGAGATCTTAGAGTGGGATCTGAGTCCAGTTACCACTTGGACCAACCATTGTTGGTCTTTTTCTTTGATTCTAATGATTAGGGTTTAAAAGAGATTTATATTAAATAATACTATTTAATTAGTAATAAACTTTGAGTTCCAATTGATGATTTGTTTTATTGGCAACTTTAGTAACACGGGAATGCCAACTCACGAGTTCGTATATGGGTCATTTTGACTAAGCTTAGGATCATTTAGTTATTGAGATTTATCCGTTGCCTATTGTTTTTCCTTATTATAACCAAATAAGGTCAAAATTGTTGAAACTTTTTACTTTCTTAGCTTAATCTCAATTTCAAGAGGATTAACTAGTTAAAGAATAATTTTTCTTTGATTCTAATGATAAGGGTTTAAAACAACTATATATTAAATAGGCTAAATTATACTTTTGGTCCCCCTATTTTAAAACTCAGATATTTAGTCCCCCTATTTTAAACAATTCAGATATTTAGTCAAAATAGGGGGGTTTTCAATTTTTTTTGCTGAGTTGGAATTCTGCAAAAATAAAAAGTTGATGTGGCCCTCATTAAAAGATGTGGCAGCTGATGCAGCTTGCACACATCATTTAATGATGCCACATGTCTATTCCACATCAGATATTAATAAATATATTAAATAAAATAATTAAATAGTAAAATTAGAATTAAAACCTAATTGTGCATTCCCAACTTTGCCATTTATTCACAGTCTTGTGATCTCGTATCCTTCTTCCCTGTTCCACTAATGATGTGGCAAGCTACATGTGATGCCTACATCAGACGCCGCGTACTTTAATGAGGGCCACGCCAGCTTTTATTTTTGGATAGGCCTCCAATTCAGGAAAAAAAAAATGAAAAACCCCTCTTTGGTCTAAAATGTCTGAATTTTTTAAAATATGGGGACTAAAAGTCAGAGTTTTAAAATAGGGGGACCGAATGTCTGAATTTTTTAAAATAGGGGGACCAAAACTATAATTAAGTAACACGGGAATGCCAACTCACGAGTTCGAATCGGGAGTGATCGTGTCATAGTGTGTGTGATATTTATTTACCATTTTGTCTAAGCTGTAAAAAAATTGGTAGGAGAAAATTTAATTAAAAACGAATATATTTAACTTTTGAGTTATACACCGATATAGTGGTTCTAAAATAAATAATAACTAAATCTTAATTAAGTTGAAACTAAATATAAGTAAACAAGACTCTTTTTGCCGAGTCAATGATAACATAAAAAAAAGCCCTTATATGCTGAACTTGAAAAGTTGTGCACATTAGATAATGATTAGTTCGAGAATAAATCATCCTCAACAAGAAGAAAGAAGCATTGGGACATTATAAGCTTTTTAGGTACTCCTTCCAATAAGATTCATTTTTTGCTTATATTTTGTTTTTATGAATAAGTGAATACGTTACCACGGACACTTCAAGTAGAAAGCTCTTCGAAGTGGTATTACAATAGATATCAAAAGATGTCTTCCATAGGGGTCAGAGGGCTTATACTTATAATTACTCGCAACAACACCAACCTTCTAACCTTCGCCAACACCAACCTCTTCTGGTATCCTCACCCTCGTCCTCCTTCCTTCAACCTCAGCCTAGAATCTATGTCCCTGCTCCTAGATTAATTTGAGAAGCATAGATATATAGTAAAAAAAATGAATCTGGGCATGGATAAAATTTTAATAACATCTTAATATTAATTGTAACCTTAAGGATGACGATGAGGTGAATATGAATCTGGACATGGGTAAATGTTCGTTGCATTTTTTAAGACAAATCTAGGTAGTGAACCTAGGTATATGAGATGAGGAAGATGTAGATGAAGAAGATGAATATGGATTTCATTTTTATTTTATTTTTATAATAAAAATATATAAAAAACATGACTCAACTAATGTTTATAACCTCATAGGCATACACATCAGCAGTCAAACAGCCAAACAAGAGACTGTCAAATGGAGTTAGTTAGAAATCGTTAAAAAGGATAACAGTTCAATGATTTTAAAACAAAAGGGACCAATTTATTACAAAAAATATAAGAGAATTATTTGAATCTAAAAATAAGTTAAGGGATTCGAGAAGCAATTTTGCCTAAATCAAAATTAGACTTATAGATAAATTTCAATTTCAATTTTTATGCATGGAAAAATTCAAAATCAAATTTAAATATCTGAGAAGTATTGTTATTAATAACCAATACTTGAATTTATATAAGCTTAATTTTTCTTTCACATAGGGCATAATTGTAAGCAACATACAACACCAAACTTAATAGTCAAATAACATATTCCCTTTATATATATATATATATAGATTATTATTATATATGTTGGTTGCATGTGCAATTTCAGTGACATGTGAATGTCAGCTTCTAGGTTCAAACTAGCGTCTGACCGTGTTTATAGTGGTACTTATCTGTCATTTCCTTTAAACTGATAAAAAAAAGAAGTACTACTATGACTACATGGCAAAAATATACCTTTTATAAGAAAAATGTGAAGGTAAGAGGCCACTTGTTGCAAGAAATGGCAAAGAGCAAGGAATTTAACACAAAAAGACAAATTTAATGATATCATGTTTTTTTTTAGCAAATTTAATGATATCATGTAAAATAGAAAAGGAACAAAAATAATGTTAAATAAGAATTTTTTGACCAATTGAATATTATGCTCAGACTCATTTTGGATAAGCAGAAACTACAGAAAAATGAGTTGCACAAAAGGTTATCATGACTGTCGTGATTGTAGTTCTTGTAGTTCTTCTATTCTTAGAAGGTATATATGTAGATAATTAGCAAAACAAATTTAAGTTTGAATTTCTATGTATTCTTTCTCTTATATATGCATATTATTCACACTGATATATATATATATATATATATATATATATATATATATATATATATATATATATATATATATATATTACTCTTCTAACTAGGTATAGGTATGTAATAATTTTGAAATGCATTAATATTAGCACATGTCTGGGAGCTTCTGAACTTTGTGATACCAATTGTGTTTTGGACTGGGTCAAGATACCCACTCTAGCAATTGGACCTGAGTCAGCCCAATAACTTGGACTCATATCCACAATAAATCAGCCCATTCATGTCAAATATGCCTCAACGGCTCAGATTCACCCAATCGATCCAACCACTTATAGTTAGCACGGATCCCTATAAATACAGGCACACATTGCCAAAGATAGGTATATTCTCATTCATTGTTATACTACTCTACAATTCTCAATACTGACTTGAGCGTCGGAGTGGCATCACAGGTACCCCACCCGGGATCACTTTGGCATACCACTTGGACGGAAGGAGACCTACCAACACCAGTCACCGGATCCGGCCCGGACGACCGCTAGGTACAGAACATTGTCGACCACAGTGACAGCTGTCTTGCTTTCACCTCATCTCTACCTCTTAAGAATTCTCTCCTGCATTCCGATGGCACCTTGAGGCAGACCCCGGGTTCGAAGCATTGTCGTGTCTAAACCCCAACCTAAGGACACGCCACAAGGTGTTGCTGTCAGTCTCCCAGACCACACCATCCATGTCCCGGCTCCACAGCCAACCCAAGACCCTTTCCACCCGGAGGATGCTGCGACCATTCGTCAACTCCTGGACCTTCTCAGCAACCGCACCCAAGCTATGGCGCAGCAAGAGGCGCGCCTCAGGCAGATTGAGAGGCGTGTGTCATCCACGCCTGAGTAGCCTCACCCCCGTTGGAGCACTCTTCCCTCAGGGACTGTGAACTCATGGCGCCATAAGTCCCCACCTAGGTGACATCTCAACCAAGGTAGTTAAATTCCAGTTTCTACCTGAACTCGGGAGGGGATCTAAAAATCGTAACTCGTAGAGTCGTAACACGATTCGTAAGAGTCTACATATTTTACAAACATATCTATGTACATATAAATTCATATAGATTCACTTATATATATATATATATATATATATATATATATATATATATATATATATATATATATATATATATGTGAAACACCACAAATAAAGCTCAATTCAAGTGCAGACTTGCTAGGAAATTCCATCACAGTCTTCATGAGTCAGTATTAAACAAATAAAAGTGTCAAAAGGCCAGTGTGAGAGGAATCAGCAGTGTTAGTGGAAAATCCAAATGGAAGATACAGAGCAGAAATAAAATAAAACAGGGCAGAAACTAAAACAGGTAGAAATGAAGCAACGGCGTGAATGGAAGATACAGGCAGAAATGAAGTTGAAGCAGCGGCGTGAAGGCGAAGCAGCAGCAGCAGCGTGAATGGAAGAAGCAGTTTGCAAAGAAGACAGAATAACGTGGTGAATGGAAGACGATGCGTTTCTGTCTTTCCAGGTTAAAAGTTTTTTTTTGACAGATAGGTTAATATCCTAAAAAAAGGTTAGAAGATTTTCACCCACAGTAAAAAAGATTAAAAAGCATTTAAAAACATTGAACGGTTAAAAAATTAAGCGTGTAAGTGACTTTTTACGTTTAAAATAGAGGGCAATTTAGACATTTCATGTAGAAATGTCCTGTCCTCCTTCTTCTCCGCATGGACCCAACCCGGAAGTTCAGTTTCTGCAAAACGACAAACCTTCGAAACCCTAAAATGGACACAATTACGGGGCGCCGCTCCCACCGATTCTGTGAACCAGCACGGTGATTCTACCGTGCTCGCCCTACTACGAATTTGAGAATGAGCGAGCTCGCAAATGCCTGCAAAACTCGTAAACTCGCCTGCTTTTGCGAATCAGCGCGCAATTTTGACCACCTTGATCTCAACCATTGCTTCCCCCGAGGCGGAAACGGGCTCGTCGGTCTTCTCTCAGGCGTCGTAGGCACCAAGGATCAGATTCACCTCCAAATACCCCTCTGACTTTGCCTGATGGTACCTACTGGCCGGAAGACTCTCATTCCAGTACTTCATCGCTCGCATCCTCTAATTCTCCCGAGAGATCTCCAAGCCGAACTAAGTCCTACAAGAGGCGTTGCCACAGATCCACCTCGAGGAGATCTCCAGATCGACGTTACCGCCGAGACATAGATTTCGGGGATGGGTCATCTTACTACTCTCCATGGCTCCCCCATGAGGAACCCTTCACTAGGAAGATTGGTGATTGCCCAATTCCTAAGGCCCTAGAGAAGCTTCCTGCCCTTAACAAGTACGATGGGACTAGGGACCCTGACAGCCACCTGACCTACTTCTCTCTCGTGATGCGCTACCAGGGGGAAAGGGAACCCGTTCACTGCAAGATCTTCCCCCTCACACTCGAGAAGTCAGCACTAGCTTGGTTCCAGGAGTTGAAACCAAACTCGATTTCATCCTGGGGACAGCTAGCTATGATGTTCACAACTCGTTTTGTTGCTTCCCTCATGAAGCCCAAGTCTGAAGAGATAGGCGATCATGCAGGGAGAGAAAGAAATTAATTCTTAGAGAATATCTGGAAAGGTTCAACAAGGAAGCTGCGAATGTTAGGAACTTTGAAGACAAGAGGAGGCTCTTTTGGTTGAAGGATGGTCTCCGGAAAAGAAGCTTATTCCAAAGAGAAATCGGGATAAACAGGCCCCGCGACTTGGCCGATTTCCTTTAAAGATCCCATAAGCACATGGACTACGAAGAGGACGAGCTGGCCTACAGGGTCATTGAAGAACCATGACTGGAGCGAGCTCAAGCTGAGGGAACGCATCGTGAGTCCCGGCCCCGACAAGGTTGTTTCTCAGTGTACACCTTGCTGATCACATCTCAGGCGGAGATCCTCGCCGAATGTGTCAACATGGAGTTTTGGGACATCAAACAACCCGAACCTCTTGTGCAAAGGAAAGGCCGGACCTCTAGGAAGTACTATCGTTATAACAGATGTTATGGACACAACACCAACAAGTGCAACACCTTAAGAGACGACATTAAAGAGCTAATTCGCAAAGGGAAGCTCGCCCAGTACGTGATAGAAGAAGGACAAGATGGGACTCCTAACTCTGAATAGGGAGCCAATCATTAGGACCTGAACCTTGAACTAAGCGTAGTTTAGAAAATTCGTTGTATGAACACATGTGCTGAATGTAAAAGCTCGATATGAATGATCAACTAAAATTCATTTAGCAATACTGTCTTTTTGCTCTAGCTCATTAGCATTAACACTTGTTCCAAAGAAAATTCCTTAAGAGTAAGAAAGGAAAAGGGTCCAACTCCATAGTTGGGGATAGAGTGAGACAAGTTTGAGACCTAGTCTAGCCTGCAGGGAGGGACTGTCTAGCCTGCAAGAGCTACCTCAACATTAGCTTCAAGCCAAGACCATCCTCCCAAGCTGATGGTTTTGCAAATACATCTCATTCATGCATGATCGCACGAAGTAGGTTGACGCTTACGTGTACCTTGAATCATGATAAGGGAATCAAGTGTGTCATGGCGGGCCGTAACAAATAAAGACTATCGGTAAAAAGGGTGGCATGAGGACGGCACCACGACCGTTCTCGGTTTCCACTATATACCGAGATAGGAATCTAACGACTCACTCCACTTAGCGACTTTGAAGGACGTCGCAACCCCTTGGGCGAGTTCTATCTGGGCCATGTCCCGGTAAACTGTGCCAATGGCATACTTCTAGCTGACCTTTGTGGTCAGACCCCTTTGGACGAGTTCTATCTGGGTCGAGTCCTGGTAAGCTGTGCCAAGGGTGTAACACCCCTTTCTACCCAATAGATTTATTTAGAATTATCAGAGTTTTTCGCGCCAAAGAAGTGTTACATTTGTTAACAACATAAAATCCGAGTTTTTAAATATAAAACAACTTCATTAAAACATGCAGCGGAGTCAAAACATGAGTCTTTAGTACAAGGTTTAAAGTAACCAAAACATTAAACAACGACTTTCCCCGAGTGTTACTTATCAGAGCAGACACCGACCCGACTACGTGAAGGTAAACTGCCTTCACTCGAACTCACCTGTAAACATACCACAGAAAGGGGGTGAGATATCTCACACATAATAGGAATACATGATAAGGAATACGATAGAACACAACACCTAAGTCTACCACACCAAACACACGTCAAGGGCAAAACAGTCGATTCCAACATCAAGGGTAGAACAGTTATTTTATCATCACAAACACCACCAAGGCACAATCGCCGAGATCATCACACATGTTATGCAATGCATGGATGCAGCCCCAACAGTGGGCATAATGCATGTGGTACCAAGCTCACGGTTCAGCCTCCTCTCCACTCACTCCTCTCTTTTCTTTTCTTTTCTTTTGGCTTTTGAAATACCAAGTGAAACTAAAACCCTACAACCCCTTAAACCCCTAACCTCGAGACACACCTAGCTAATGGGTCATGGACCCTTTCACTTAACAATCCTTGTCCATATTCGAAGCACATGACCACTTATGGGTCATGGGCTTATAGTTGCACCTCCCAAATTCATTCCAACACCTCCTAAATAAAATAAAGTTCTAAGTTAATTAATTAACTAAAATAAATATTGTAAGCCTTAAATAACTTAATTAAATAAAACCCCTCCACCATTATAATTCTACTAATTAAAACCACCCATTATTGTTATTGTCATTTCTAACTCTCAACTCCTATTTTATTAATTGATTTCTACCACCTAAACCTCATTTAACCAATTAAATAAACAACCTAATATTTTTGGGCTGTTACAACTCTCCCCCACTTGAATAAATTTCGTCCTCGAAATTTTTACTTGCTAAAGTCGGCACTCTCCCACTAACCAACCGCATACAAGTTCACACAACAAGAAGCTATAACAACACCACAATCAAGGACATAGAGTCTACACACATGGCACAACGAACATACAATACCAAAATAGAATCAAAGTCAAGTTTGTTGACATTCATCGCAACCCGAAATAAAAGAGTTTAAAAACCCCATAGAGTTAGTGATGTAGACTCAACTACCAATACAGTTCAGCAAGGAAATAATCCAAAAACAATAGTCTAACAAAAACAACTCAAAACAAACAAAGATCTCTCTCCGATAAGCCCATCATCCCCCGGTAGATTCCTCGCCCACCAACGCAAACACCTTGCCGTCAACCTTCTCCTTCTTAAGCTTCGGGCACTTATCCCTAAAGTGCCCTGCTTCACCATAGTTGTAGCACACTGACTCCTTGCGCCCACACTCCCTTGCCATATGGCCCTCCTTGCCACAACGATAACATACCTTTGCCTCGGCTCTGCAATCCGCAAACCTGTGGCCGGCCCTACCACACTTAAAACACACAACGCCTGCGGGAGCATCTCCCCCACTTGGTCTCGTGTCGTCAGCGGCCTTCCGCTTCCCTTTTCATTCGGGACATCGTACGGCTTACTACGATCCGAGGAATTCCTCTGCTTATCTCTCATGACCCTAGAATGGGCATTACTGTCTTCCTCGAATATCCTGCAGCTGTCAACTAGTTCAGAAAACACCCGGATCTTCTGGTACCCTATCGCTTTCTTAATGTCAGCCCGCAGTCCATTCTCAAACTTAATACATTTCGAAAATTCAGCAGCAGTTCCAACATAGTGCGGGTAAAACTTGGATAACTCGGTGAACTTGGCAGCATACTCAGTCACTGACATACCACCCTGCTTCAGCTCTAAGAACTCAATTTCTTTCTTTCCGCGGACATCCTCAAGATAGTACTTTCTCAGAAATTCCCTGTTGAACACTTCCCAAGTGATCTCCTCATTTGCAACCACCAA
Organism: Astragalus membranaceus; assembly: GCA_039519185.1. Lineage (NCBI taxonomy): Eukaryota > Viridiplantae > Streptophyta > Magnoliopsida > Fabales > Fabaceae > Astragalus > Astragalus membranaceus. Next base: position 146,095,210 of record CM076849.1, on the reverse strand, counting down.
CCTCTGCCTAGCTTCCAACCACCAGTCGTCAGCCTCCTCAGCTAACATGTGAGTACCATAGCGGACTTTCTGAGCTTCGGTGCAGTCCATCACCCTGAAAATCCTCTCCATTTCCTTCAGCCATGCTAACGCGCCATCAGGATCATACATGCCCTTGAAAGTAGGAGGATTCTCCCTCTGAAAAGTGGCCAGACTGCGTGAACCAGCATCACCCTGTTGATTCTGAACAACCTGAGCCATAGCCTGCATAGGAGCAGCGAGTGCAGCATCGTTCCGTCCGGCCATTTCAACACTGCAACAGAAACAGAAATCAAAAGCGAGTAACAAAGCTCGAATGCTACTCAACTTGACGACTCGACTACCGGCCGGACAGACCGAACTGCTCTGATACCACTAATGTAACACCCCTTTCTACCCAATAGATTTATTTAGAATTATCAGAGTTTTTCGCGCCAAAGAAGTGTTACATTTGTTAACAACATAAAATCCGAGTTTTTAAATATAAAATAACTTCATTAAAACATGCAGCGGAGTCAAAACATGAGTCTTTAGTACAAGGTTTAAAGTAACCAAAACATTAAACAACGACTTTCCCCGAGTGTTACTTATCAGAGCAGACACCGACCCGACTACGTGAAGGTAAACTGCCTTCACTCGAACTCACCTGTAAACATACCACAGAAAGGGGGTGAGATATCTCACAGATAATAGGAATACATGATAAGGAATACGATAGAACATAACACCTAAGTCTACCACACCAAACACACGTCAAGGGCAAAACAGTCGATTCCAACATCAAGGGTAGAACAGTTATTTTATCATCACAAACACCACCAAGGCACAGTCGCCGAGATCATCACACATGTTATGCAATGCATGGATGCAGCCCCAACAGTGGGCATAATGCATGTGGTACCAATACAACCTCCTTTAAACATGGGTCGAAGCCCCAACCTCCTTAAACATGGGCCGAAGCCCCAACCTCCTTAAACATGGGCCGAAGCCCCAACCTCCTTAAAACAATCATGCAAATGAAGTGTATGCAACACCATGCTAATGCATCAAACGCAACCAGCAGCAACCACCTATAACAATCATATCCACATCCTTTAACATTAATGACCATCTTACAAGCACAACCTCCTATTGCTCTAAACCGAAGCCTCAACCTCCTTAAATATTTAAATACAACCTCCTTTAAATCTAGAGTACAACCTCCTTTAACGACACCAAAATCACCACCTTTAATGACACCGAGGACAACCACCTTTAACGACACCAAAAACAACCACCTTAAATGACACCGAGGCACCAAAACGGATTCCCAACGACAACACTATCACCGGGACAGCCACTTGAGGTGCCCAACTAGCAACAACCAATAATCACGCCAAAGAAATGACAACTTTCAGAATTATTACTTTTCTAAACTGTTTTGAGGCACCGAAAACACCTAACGGACACCTTACACAACACCTGAGACCAATGTCTGAAAAATGGTTTGTTCTGCCCAGAAAATAGAATATCCAGGTGGGCACCTGAATAAGCTTCAAAATGCACTTTGAACCGTCCAAAACGGACACCCGAGTCAAAAGTTATGTCAAAAATAAATTTGGGACAATTTAGGCAACATCCTGAAAATTTGGCACACAACATAGGCGCCTGGCTCCCAGCACTTAGACACAAACTGAGACAGAAACTGAGACACACTTAGACACCCATAGGAGCCTAGGAGCCAAACTGAACCACAAGGTTTCTGACCCAAAAATTCATTTTGTACGAGCCATTTAACATATATATGATAACCAACAGTCCAGAATTGCAAAACCACTCTTACAAAGTTGGCGCCCTTGGCGCCCATGGCACAAGGAACACGGCCAAATTTTGACCCAACACCTGAAACTGACTCTTTTTGTGCCCAGGAACTCCCATACCAAATTTGAAAGCAAACCGAGCATCCAATCTCCGGGACCCTCGGCTCCCATGGTGCCTAGACACGAGCAACACAATTCTGCAACACAGTGGCGCAGACAAGGGAACCCGGCGCCCAGTGTCTAGACACAGAACCAGACACAGGCAACACAGACACAGCACATGGGCGCCTGGCTCCCAGGAGCTAGACACAGACTTAGACAGAATTTCCAGCAACATCCAAACTCCCTAGGAGCCTAAAGAGCCAACCAAATTCGAGTTCCTCACCACCAAAAATTCCCAAATTAAATCTCCAACCTTAATTTATCAATATAAGACTGACCATCATGTTTTTCACCAAAAATAATTCTCAAACACAATTCATCAAACACCTTGCATGCATACACTAAAACATGACTATTCCATCACAAATCAACACATTTTCAACACCAATGGCTATCAACATGAAATCAACATTTTAATTATCACATATGCACATATATAAAATGAATTTCAGAATGCCATCATCATGGTTTGCATAAATTTCAAGACAAGGCATTATAGGCTCTAATTCATGTAGTTCACACTAAGACAAACATGCTCATGACAACCTAGTGTTTATCCCTCATAAACCCCATCATACATAAACCCATTAGGCTAGAGAATCCCCCCTTACCTTATGAAGATGAAGAAACCTAGCACCCTCCAAGAGTCACCAACAAACACCCACAAGTCTTCCTTCTCTCTTTCTTTCCTTGAGCAATGCGTGAGCTTCTTCCTCCTTCTTCCTAGGTTTGAGCTTCACGATTTCTCCTCTTCCTTTTCCTCCTCTCCAAGCTCACTCCTCTCCTTCTTCCTAGGTTCAGCCTCCTCTCCACTCACTCCTCTCTTTTCTTTTCTTTTCTTTTGGCTTTTGAAATACCAAGTGAAACTAAAACCCTACAACCCCTTAAACCCCTAACCTCGAGACACACCTAGCTAATGGGTCATGGACCCATTCACTTAACAATCCTTGTCCATATTCGAAGCACATGACCACTTATGGGTCATGGGCTTATAGTTGCACCTCCTAAATTCATTCCAACACCTCCTAAATAAAATAAAGTTCTAAGTTAATTAATTAACTAAAATAAATATTGTAAGCCTTAAATAACTTAATTAAATAAAACCCCTCCACCATTATAATTCTACTAATTAAAACCACCCATTATTGTTATTGTCATTTCTAACTCTCAACTCCTATTTTATTAATTGATTTCTACCACCTAAACCTCATTTAACCAATTAAATAAACAACCTAATATTTTTGGGCTGTTACAAAGGGTATACTTCAAAGATGACCTTGGTGGTCACACCCCCTTGGGCGAGTTCTATCTGGGCTGAGTCCCACTAAAATGTGCCAAGGGTATATCTCAAGCTGGCCTTGGTGGTCACAACCCCATTGGACGAGTTCTATCTGGACCGAGTCCCGGTAAGCTGTGTCAAGGGTGTACTTCATTACGAACTGTCCCGTCAGACGTCGCTAAGTCAACTGCGAAAAGCGAGCCAAACTTTGTGGCTATCTACTGGAAAAATCCTAAATCCTAATTCTAATCACGAAGTAATATACGAATGCGGGATAAGCATGGTGTCTTGGCAAATTGACAGTGGGTGAGAGCTTGGTATTTCGAGAAAAAGGCACAAGCGCAGGCGAAGTGCATCCTATGGGCAAGACCTATAGGCCTTGGGTAGCAACCTATGGGCGAGACTGTTAGGCCTCGGGTAGCAACCTATAGGCGAGACCGATAGGCCTCGGGTAGAAACGTATAGGCAAGACCTCTACACCTCTGGAAGTTTACAAAGTGGCCGGTTACATGTGCGACGAAAGGCACATGGCGAGGCCCTTAAATCTCTCCCCCTTGGTGGGGTCGTGAGATCCATAACACGATGCGGAGCGCACAGACGCGAAATGGAAGGAAGGAGGCGAGACCTAGTAGTCTCGGCCACAGGCGTGTTGAGAAGAAGGGTGACACCTATATGTCTCGCCCCCAAGCTTGCTGCAGGCTATAAGTGAGGACTTTGTGTCTCGGCCGTCTATCTCTCTTTCTCACTCTTTGGATTAGGTTTGCAAAGGGTAGTTTTTGGTTTCTAGTCTGATTTTATTTATTAGTTTTCTTTAATTCGAATTAGGTAGGTAGGGAGAAATGGAATTCAATGTAAGAGCTGCGGAACTAACAACTCTATTAGAAAGTAGAATTACCAACTTTTACACGAATTTTCAATGACGGGGGAGGAGTGCAAAGCCAGGATGGCTTGGTAAGCAAGCAATCCGTTATGTCGGCGCCAATTTTACCTGAAGGTTTTGAATTGGCACCTCCCGATCGTATTTCGCCCGTGATTAAAGAAAAGATAGGTAATCTGCCTTTTCAAAGCTATCGTCCCACAAAAAAAAATATTCTTGTCGTAGGCTCCGTTCCTGGTTAGAATAAAAAATGCAATGCATTATGGAGGGTTTTATCATTAATCCATTGATTTTATATGAGACCCCTTTTGAGACATGGATCAAGGGGTACTTTTTTTTTACTTCACAAAAGGACATGTTGGACCATGCATATATATACGGATAGAGAACTAGACCATTACCATATATTAGTCTGGTTACAGCAAAATAATTCGCTAAATTCGATCAAATCGAAGGTAACTATTAGTCTGGAATAAGATTCTCTTTGAAAAGGAGTTTTGTTCTGTCTGCTAGAGCTTTAAGAACTCCTAAATATTCAAGAATTAAGACCATTCTAATGCTCCCTTTCGCCATGCATAAACTGACTCATCTTTCTTCCAAAAAGAGATGCCGCTACGTTGAAGAGACAGTTATCTCATTTGGAAACATATCTGGGAGAGAATGAATCTTTTTATCAAAGGATCATAAAAAATGGGTCTGCACCTCTTGTGGGAATGATTTGGAAAATTCAAAACCAAAAATAATGGTATTTACTAGAAACGACTAATCCCTAGATACATCTATTCCATTTCAGACCTATTCTGAACTGAATATAAGGATTTGTGCTTATGGTTGAATAGATAAATGCTTTGATTTCTGCAATTATTTTTTAACAAGGGTTGATATCACATTGTTCGAGGAACCCTAGATGCTGTCGGAGTAAAGGATCGTAAACAAGGGCGTTCAAAATATGGCGCCAAAAAGCCAAAATAAATGATTTTATTGTTGTCCGGTGCAACAAGATCAAGTTGGTAAGAATAAAAAAATTTCTTCATTTTTATTTTATGATCAGCGATCATAGGACGGTCCCTTTACCATTCTGTATAAATGGTTGAGACCAAAGGTCTTGAGCGACTGATCCGGCAGAACAACTTAACAGATAAAGAAGTATCATTAAAATTAGAGGAACTATATGTGGCCCAATTCGATATAAATTGATACCGACTCCTCAGAATTTGGTGACTTCAAATCCATTAACAACTACTTATGAGTCTTTTTTTGGATTACATCCATTATCTCAAATTTTGGATCGAACAAATCCATTGACCCAAATAGTTCATGGGCGAAAATTGAGTTATTTGGGTCCTGGGAGTAAATGGGCTTCTAGGTGTGGAATTTTATTAGTGATTCTTTCGGGACCATGGCTTGTCACATGAGTCTGAATTTCATATTTTCGTATGTGAAAAGAATGCGTAAAAAATTATTGTGGGTCAACCCAGTAGCTTAGACCCATATCCACAATAAATCAGCCCATTCATGTTTAATATGCCTCAACGGCTCAGCTTCACCCGATCAATCCAACAGCTCAGAGCTAGCACGAATCCTATAAATAGTGGCACACAATGCCAAAAATAGGTACATTCTCATTCATTTTTATACTACACTACAATTCTCAATACTGACTTGAGCGTCGGCGTGACATCGCAGGTGCCCTACCCGGAATCACTTTGGCACACCACTTGGACGACAGGAGACCTACCAGCAGCAGTCACCCGATCCTTCCCGGACGACCGCTAGGTACAGAACAAGTTGTAAACACAAGGGCTTTCAGAATGGGGAATGTATCCGACCTAAGTGTGAATGTTGTTGTCATACCTTTGGGACTTGGAGATTTTCTTCTAGTTGGAAAAAAACATTCCATTTTATAAATATATAATGTTTTCATTATAAAGAAAATAAAGATATGATATATTATGAATAGATCGAGGAATATTTATTGTTTTTGTTTAATACTTGTCAAAATTGTTGAATCTTTTTGCATTCTTATTCTCAATTTTAAGAGGATTAATTAAAGTTAAAGAATAATGTTTGTTGATTCTAATGCTATAAAGGGTTCAACGTCATTAATACCATAACTATATTCTTGTAATTTTAATTGATGATTTTGAAATTGGTGACGCATTTTTCCGTTAAGGTGGTAGGGTATTAGAAGCGCAACTTAACATTTGTAACTAGTGTTGGAGCTAGGATCTTAAGTTAGGGTGTGCAAAAACTTTCAAATTTGTTTTCCGGACTGGGCCCCAACCCAATCAGGATTTGTGGATGACTCGGCGGTCCGAACGTGCATAGGGACTCCCTTCTAGGTGATCCGTGCGACATGCTTTAAGAACGGTGGAGATTGCACGGCCTAGTGGAACAACTTAGATCTCGCCTCTAGCTTATGCACCAAAGCACTCCTTACACCCTGGCGCCAATAAATAGGCTAGCATTTAATGCAGCAGGTTCACTTTCTTTTTCTACCTCACACTGACTTCCACTTTCCTGACTTGAGCGTTGGAGTGCCATTGCAGATACCGCCCGACTTGGGTTCTGACAGACAACTTCCACGGAGCACTACCGACATCGGACGTGCTTGGAGTAATCATGAGTATGCCGTCATGAGGTATCTTTCTCCCTCTCTTGAGTCCCATTCAGAACAAATTTTAATATATTTAGTTAAATATTTTGACTATATAAATAATGGATCATTTTGACTATTGTGTCACGGTCCTTGTATTTGTCCAAAACAATAAGGACTTGGGTTGTGGCCTTTCCCTGATATTCTATCATGTGCAAATACACCAAGATTAAAAACATAACAATAATCAACCATCAAAATAAAGCATTTCAGTAATTTATTAGATATTCGTATTAGACATAGAAATATTTAGGCACAAGGGGTGAAGGGAAGCAAAGATGGAGTCGTGGGGTTGTTCACTGCAGTGGGAGGAAAGGAACGAACAGGGTTTTAGAATAAAACTGAGGGTTTAGGAATTTTAATTTTGATGAGTTTAGTGCGAGAGTTTTTGAAGAAGCGGCATTTCTTCCTTGCGACTTAGCGCCTAATTTTTGAGTAAATTTATATTTGTATTTTTCTTAGTCATACTTTAGTCCACGGTTTTCTTATTTAAAGGGTAAATCTATATTTCGTTTTTAGTCATACTTTAGCTTTGTCCATGTTATTTTATAACTGTGGAATCTAAACAAAGGCAACATGTAGACAAATGCGGTCTTAGGTATCTACACATTTTTGCCCGTTGTCTATCCAGTTTTAAACAATGACCTAATAGCAAGCTAATGAATCTGCGGCCTAGTCTCTCTCATCATCCACACTTGTAAATGCGTGGCCTATTCCGTGTTCAAGCCACAGTTTTTTAGCTGTGGCTATGAGTGGCCTGACCTAAAGTGAAAAATGTTGTCAACCAATATGCAGCTCCCTCTTCCGAATCAACCCCAAACAAACACAATGCAAGCTTAAAGACCTTATCTCAAGCTTCGCACATCACAGGCAATCTCCACTGTGTGGTCTTCTTCAACTGAATTTTGGGATGATTTAGAAGTAAGATTGATCAACAAGCAAGAGTCCCATGGTCTAGAAATTCACGTCTCTTAGCTGTCCCTTCTTCCCTTTTCTTTGCACCCTCACTCTCTCTCTCTCTCTCACTCTCTCTCTCTCTCTCTCTCTCTAACTTCCCCTTCTAATTTTTTTCTGTTTGAATGAACAAAATGAGTGGGGGATTTTTTGTTATTCTTCTAGAAAGGGAACATGGATTTGAGCTAATGGGCAGGATGTTTAAAATTCAGCCCAGCAGGAAGTGTGCAAAAGGATTACTACTACTATCCCCTTGTTTCTACACTTGAGTTATTCTACTTATCACAAATTCATTTAAGTTAATTACTTACAAATTTATTGAAGCGTAGGAAAAACATCTCTCTTATGACTTTGCCTTCTTTGGGTTCTTTAGAAATTCATGCATTGTTTTTGTGTCTTGTTTTGTGTGTTTAATTTTTCCCGGAGTGCAAAAGCTTAAGTGTGGAGGAATTTGATCAGTGCAGTTTAATGCACTCTTTATAGCTTTTCACTTGGTGTTTTAGATTGTGTTCAGTGTCTAATATTTAAGTCTTAGCACGTTTCTAGATTTTGAGTCTTATTTGAGCAGTATAGCAATTTCCTGATTAATTCTTGTTTTTATTGCATATTGATCTCTGTCTACTCTGCAGGCCATATATTTGGCTGTGGTTATCCGATTGAGGCGTGCGAGTATGCGTTGGAAAGCGAAGGAATAGAGCTACAATTCTTATGTTGCGTTTGAAACCCAATTCGGAAGTATCGAAGGTCAAAATCGCGAATTACGGAAGCAATACAGTGTAAAACGGGTTTTGGGCCGATTTTTAGTTTGTTAACGGGCTTTTATCATAAAACCTGTTTAGAGATTTAAGTTTTTGGTTGAGCTAGCCGAGAGTTAATATAGTTCAGCAGGCGTCTTTCTCTTCTCTTACGCATTATCATACACTCTACAAAACTTTTATACCCTAGCCTCCATGGAAGTCTAAACTCCTAAGTTGATTCATCAGTGAAAGACTGCCGTCTACGGATTTTGAGGTTCAGTATCTAATATTTTAATACAATTTCATTTTAATTTCCTTAATTCCATATCTATCAATTTCGAATTTAGTTTTGAATGTTTGAAATCTTCTCAGTTCATTTTTCTCTCTATCAATTGTTTTGTTTGCAGTCTTCTTTATTGCAAAATGTGTTTCAGTTGTGTATGACGCTTGTTTGTATGCAATTCTGTTTCGTAAATTTTAATTATTCGAATTACTTGATTGCTTAGATTAACTGATTCGAGTAAAAATTGATAGAGGGGTTGATTAGAATTCTGTTATGATATTGGTTGCGTTTGAAACGACGCATGTCCGCTCCCGTGACCGATTGAACCCGATGTTTCGGCGCTTGCTCGAAACGGTGTGAAATTGTATAAACTGATTAGCGCTTGTGTAGTTAGTTTATGTCAATTGCGAATTTGAAATTAAATAAATTGTTGTTTTTAGAACCTGTGATAAATCCGAGACGCGCACCCGGAAACTGTTGAATCAATTATCTCTTAAATTTGATAAAACTCCCACATAAATCATTTTCTTCATAAGCAAACACCCCTGTTTTACTGTTAATTTTGTTCCTGATTCTGGTAATGTTAGTATTAGAGATCCTTGTGAGACGACCATGGTTTCTCACCTTGTACTACAGTTTTAATCCTTTTAAATTATTTTGACCTGTGTACGACCGCTGATCAACTGGCGTATCTGTTGCTTTTGTTGGGTTACACCATCTTTGCAGACAAGGGTGTCACGTATGTACCGGTCAAGTGTGTGTTGTTGTTTCAGACCTATGAGGATTGTGGCTAGTGGGCATGGGGTCCAGCTGCTTTGGCCTTCTTATACGAGCAGCTGAATGATGCTTTTATCTGGAACACTTCTCAGTGTGGAGGTTACGCGTCATTGTTGCAGGTAAATCTTTGTTATTACTATTCAAGTTTAGTTTTTGTTAATATAATAATTAATTAGTTAATTCATATTATTATTATTATTATTATTATTATTATTATTATTATTATTATTATTATTATTATTATTTCAGTGTTGGCTCTATGAGTATTTCCCCACCATCGGCGATAGCGAGGACTTCGGTCCTTCTCAGCGGCCACATTGTGTGAGGTGGAGAAATAAAAAAAAATGACGCTCTCAAGCTTATAAATTTCTGGAGGAGGCTGGATGACCACAGGCAATTCATAGCATTTCAGTCCAATGCGCTTTTCATAGGGTGTTTTCTTTGGGATGACATTGCTATGGCTTACATGCCAGAAAGGTGCTTATGACAGTTTGGATACGTCCAGGACATCCCTATTGAGCCATTTGTGTCACGTCCACCTGCTAGGGACATTGTGGAAATGTGGTTGTACTTCCACGGCCCGGTTCACTGTGTGGTCAGTAGGGCTACTAGGGCCAGCCGCTTGGCTGACTGCCATGAGAGCTACCTCCCATGGTACTTACAAGTGTCGATTCCCCTCCTCACCGTGCCTTTGGGGGATGCTGCAGATGAGGACATTCCAGCACCTGTGATTGGTCCACAGACTCGAAAGGATAGAGTCCAATTTGCTGCTGCACGTAGACGGGAGGCCATTGCATCCGAGGACATTTCATGTAACAGTCATGCCTATAGGCTTCTTGGGAGGGCTTTGTCCAATTTAGAGGGGAGGCCCTTGATGTACTTGGTAAAGAGTGTCGATGGGATGTTCACCGTTGATCAAAAGTCTCCAAAACATCAAGACCGTTGAAAGTGTTTGTAACATCAAGGCCGTTGAAAGTTTTGGTAACATCAAGGCCGTTGAATAATATTATATTATAATAATATCAAAACATCTTATATTATAAAATCATTTAAAGTCTACAATGCCAATTGGGCGGATTTGTGCACTAGGGCCGGGAGCTAAAGCAGACCATAGTTGGAGACGTCCAACATATGGATATAACCACGATCTAGCGTCTGGTGAAGCATAAGGAGACCAAGATCGATGAACAGGTGGTAATGGACTAGTAGAGTTCAAGTGAACCCGCACCCAATAAAGCCCATGGACAAACCCAATACCGATAAATGGGCTCTGACTAGCCATATATTTGCCTCTCAAAGGTAAAAATGTCCATGGCCCACCATCTGATGATGATAATGCAACCAGGGCTATGTTATATTTGGTTTCTATAACATTCCCCATATCAGGCATCGTCATCCGCTTGTCAAACGATTGAGCCCCTATATGACTAACAACTAATGAATCCCTGGAAGTTTGAAGGTCGTTACCAATCACCTGATAATATAGATCAAGATGTGTGTCTAGCTCATCAATCAGGTCATTGAGAACTAATGGCCAACTTTCCTGTGAGTAGCCAAGTGAGGTAGCAATAAATCGATAGCCACAATTGCCATTCCCGGCTACATCAATAATGTCATCAATGTAGGGGTGGATATGTACACGAAGGTGACATATCAAATGCATGTCATGTTGTGCCCGCTCCTTTGCTGTCCTCTATGACGGTAGCTGGGAGGGTTGTTGTGAGGATACCTGCTACTTTGATGACCGCTGGGATGGTTGCTTTAATGACTTTTGGGAGGGTTGTCTAACTGAGCTCTGGCTGTCATTCTTCATTGCCTCATCCACGTGCCCAAAAAAGGATGGGTCTTGTTTCACATCATACTGTTTCTTCTTCTATGGTGCACCCTTCGTCTTCACTTTGGAGAGCGGTGGAACCATAGATGTTGTGCTAGGAAAGGAAAATTCATCAAGGCCCTTCTTAAATACTGATTTCTCAGCAATATCCATACCATTAAGCCACTTACAAATTGTCTATATTGTATAACCGATGTCACAATCTTTTGATGCTTGTTTGATACCAAACCCTCCAAACTGAGCTTCATCCAATGGGAGTCAACCACCTCCAATGGGATTGGATGACCTCCAAGGTGCATATAGCCAAGGTCGCAAGCACACGATAACTCATGTGTAACTTTTAATCGTGCAACCACAATGACCTTTATCAGTACCCACACCAGACAAGGTTTTATCAAACTCATTAGCAATATGATTCAACGTGTTTACCGAGACCAAACCACGTAGATTCTTGTAGAATGGAGTGTTGTACCGGATATCCACGCGGTTGATAATTTTTGAAAAGACTCCACAATCTAATCAATTTGTGGGTTCACCATACCGTGCGTTCCCTCCCAGCATCTGCACAAATCTCCTCCAGTAAAACCTAATGCCCTATTCAATGCCCAATGTGCCAACTCAACCCTAATATAAAACAAAATAACAATAAAGTCACCTCCGTAGCATATAAAATTAAAACAAATAAAAAGCACATTGAATCAAAGATGATTGCAGATTAAATGACATACCTATTAGTTGTTGTATTTCCAAAGTGTCTCACCCTATCAATCTACGCCAAGACAAATCTCTCATTGTGAGGAATCAACCAATAGTTGTTCACGTAAGTCCCAAATTGGGTTATATCAACACATGATTATTTGAATTCATCACCGCGCTGATAAAACTCTCCCTCGTTAGTAGAGTAAACTATACGCATCCACAGCTCCATCACTGACTTGACTCTATCCCCCCTCACTGACTGCTTACACTTACCATTCACATTCTTGATTATGTGATACCGACAAAGAAAATTTTGACTCTCAAAAAACACAACAGCTATGGAATTCATCAATGACGTGTCTCTGTCGGTGACGATCATTGAGGAAGTAGGATATCTACCATCATCAAATCTCTCAATGTCTGCAATACCCATCTATAATGGTCATACCACTCTGCAGACAAGTAAGCAAATGCTACTGAGAATGTCAACTCAGTGGAAGTCACACCAACAATCTCCAAGAGAAGCAATCTATATTTGTTGGTTTTGTAGGTGCTTCCCATAATCAAAATCCCAGAAAACATCCTCAATTACTTGATAGACTCAGGGTGTGCCCACATGATCTCACCAACAACATTAGTGTTATTAACTCTTCTGCTCCAACACAAATAATGTTCAGAATCTACCAGTCTCATAAGTTCCTGTATCTCTGTTCTAGAACCTCCCTGACTCGACCGGAACATCTTGCGCTGTCTATACATCAGCGTGATAGCACTACAACAGAAATCTTAAAAAAGATCGCCCCATTAGTAGCGCTTTTGACATAAGCGCTCCTTATTGAGAAGCACGGAACTCTTATTAGTAGCGCCTCATATACGGGCGCTCCCTATTGCTAACACGGAACGTCCATTAGGAGCGCTTAGGGGACGAGCGCTCCTTATTGCTAAATACGGAACGATCATAGGGAGTGCTTAGGGGACGAGCGCGCCTTATTGCAAACCACGGAATGATCATAGGGAGCGCTTAGGGGACGAGCGCTCCTTATTGCTAAACACGGAATGATCACAGGGAGCGCTTAGGGGACGAGCGCTCCCTTTTGCCTAACACGGAAAACAACACAGGTGCAACGTTACTCACAGTACCTCACTCTCGTTTCTCTCTCACGTTCAACTCAGTACCTTACTCTCATTTTCTCTCGTACACAAATTTGCTTTCATCTCCCACAATAAGTACCTCACTCTCGTTTCTCTATCACGTTGAACTCAGTTTTCAGAAAATGCACGCTCTCGTTCAGTTTTCACCTGCACTCTTGTTCAGTTCTTGTTCACGACGTTCTCTCTCAGGTCCTCGCACAGGTGCGTTATCCCCCTTTGGTTTTGTACTGTTTTTTTATACATTTTTATATTAGTGTTTTTCATCCATTTTCTTTTGATTTATGTTTATTTTTAGTTATTTCAATGGCATTGAAACCCTAAGTTAGATGATTATGTGTGAAGTTGATGCTTGATGATTGGTTCTTTGAGAAAGGGTGAAGGGTTTCTAAACTTGAGGTGAAGTGTAGGTGAAGTGTTTGATGAAATTACTTAGAAAAATGCTTGTTCATATTTTCATATTTCAAACTCGTTGTTTCTCATTAATTACTTTGTTTCTTTCAAGAATCCAAACATGGGTGAAGTGTTATTGTCTTTGTTTGAAGAAGAAACTATCAACTCGTAAATTGTTATTTGTCATAAATTGTTATTAGTACTTGTTAATAAATGATTTGGTTTTGGAATTGATAATCTTCTTAAATTGTATATATTTGGTGAATGAAACTAGCAAAGTAAAATCTAATATGCCTAAATCGAATATGCGAATTGTTTGTTAGGTTTTGCGAGTTTGTTTTGCTGGAGCATCGTGTTCGTTGTTCGAGTTCGTCGTTCTAGTTTGACTTCACATCTCGTTGGAGAGTTCATTCTGGTTCGATCGAGTTCACATCTGGTTTGTGTTCGTTCGAGTTCGTCGTTGCTTCCACTTGTTCAGGTACTTTTGTTGTTCTCTTGTATTTGTTATATCAAGAATCGGAATATGGAAGACATCAAATTCTTTGATTTCTTTAGTTGAAAATAGTTGAAAGTCTTTGTTGTTCGACATTTAGGGACTTCTAGTAATATCAAATGTCCTTGTTTAAGTTGGATGCTTTAGGATTTTGGTTAGTTATAGTGCAATCATAGGATTTTCCTTGTGTATTTAGAACCCTCGCATATTTCATAATTTAAATTATGTATGTATTTTGATTAATATAGTTATATAAATGATGTTGTTTCAGTGCTTTGGCAACTTATTGGGGATTGAGTGATGTCAGGACTGCGTACAGAAAATCTTCATCTTCTACAAAATGGATAGCAATAAGGGTAAGTTTATAATCAATATTCTTATGCATATGTTATTAATTAAATTTAATAACTAAGTAATCTTTTATTTTATAGGGTCCCGTACAACCAAAGAACATTGATTGCGGGTACTATGTAATGAAGTTTATGAAGGACATCATCAATCACAACCAAATGGAAATCCCAATCCATGTATGTAATTTGATAGTTTATTTTTTGACAAGTAATTCAATATCAAATTGATATTGATATAATTTTAAGTTCATTTAATTTTATTTTTACAGTATTTTTCTGAATATGTGTCCGGAGCTCCTTTTTCTGATGAGCAACTTACTGAGCTCAAAGGAGAGTGGTGTGATTATGTTGCCGGTGTTATTCATGCAAATCGAAATTGATGTAATATTTTTTGGATATCTTATTTTTGTAGTACCTCATATTGGATATGTTGTAGTTTTTGTTGTTGTATATGTTGACACTCAAGTTTTGGTAGATGATGACTTATGTAATTTTTGTTGACATATATATATATATATATATATGTGTGTGTGTGTGTGTGTGTGTGTGTGTGTGTGTGTGTGTGTGTGTGTGTGTGTGTGTGTGTGTGTGTGTGTTGGATTTATAAATTAGTTGGAATTTGATTTGAAATTGGTTTTTGAGTTGGAATTTCATTTGGAAGTTTGTTGTTGGTTGCTGGTTGTTGGTTGATGAATATGAGCAGGGAGCTGGGAACTGGTAATAGAGGACAAACAGAAAAAAATGCTTAAAAAAATTGGCATAGGTAGCGCTTACTGTAAAAAGCGCTACTTATCGTCTAAGCGCATCTAGGAATGAGGAGCGCTTGAACAAAAAAGTGCTACTCTTGCTTAGATGCGCTAAGACCAAAAGTAACGCTTTTTACAAAAAGCGCTACCTATGTTCTAAGCGCATCCGGGAATAAGGAGCGCTTACACAAAAAAGTGTTCCTCTTGCGTGTTCATTGGTAGTGCTTTTTGAGCGCTACCTTTAGGGGATTGGCAACAGGAGCGCAAGCTTTAGGAGCGCCGGAAAGCGCTACCGATGGCCTAAAAAAAGCGCTCCCAAATGCCATATCTATTGTAGTGTAGTACTCAAGTTGCCTGCAAATCTCTTCTTAATTGCGTCCAGACTATTCTGTACTTTAACATTTAACATCGTATGCTCTTCCACCACAGACCGCTCCTCCTTAGTGAAACTCCCAAATATTGCAAGACTGATACACGTTTTATGTAGGTCATGATTGTGTATTCCACACCTAACTTTGACTTTCCAATCCCCACCAGGAGGATTCAATGGTGTAGCTTTCAGCCTGAAAGGACAACCACACTTCTTTGAAGATCTCACTCTAGAACAACCGATGTCTACTCCAACGTATCTACCATGTCTCTTGTAACACCCTCAAAATAATTAGTAGAATTATTTGGGTGTTAACCCAATTAAACTAATTTAGTACTTAACGGGTAAATTTATCGAGTGCTAAAATTATTTATTGGTTGTCATCGGATCATTAACCGGATAATACGGGTCAAGGAAGTTTTGGAATCGAAATAAGAGATTTAGAGCAATATGGTAATTTTACCACGTTACCACTTATATATTAATAAATATATATGTGTGTGTGTGTTATAAAAAGAAAGAATTAAAAAGAAAGAAAGGAAAGAAAGAAGGAAGCGAGAGACAGAGAAAGAAGCAGAGGAGAAAAAGAGAGAAAAAGGAGAGGAAAAGAGAGAGATTGGCGTGAGGGAGAAGAGAAGAGGGAGAGAGAAGACTTCACCAAAACGACTTCCTTCCAACACGAAAAATGTTCAGCGTCACTTCCTCTTCGTTTTGGTACCAATTTCATGATGATCAACTCTCTCTCTCTCTCACTTTGCCATTTTCGAAATTGATGGAGAAAGTGAGGGATGTTGAGTTCTCTCCTCCATTCCTTGTCATGGAGGTTAGGAAAGTTCAAATATAATGTTGATTGCTAGCTTGGAGTGAAGAAATCAAGGTTTGGGTGAGTTAGGTTTGAGAAATAAAATTTTGGGGCTAGGTGTGAATAGTGGCTTGAGGTTGAAGAAGAAGATGAATAGTGTTCAGGGAAGATTTCGAGGAATTCGGTATTTCGGTCAAAAAGAGGTTCCGTGATCGAGTGGAAAGCTTTGGATGCGGATTGGGTGTCGCCAGAGCGGGGAGCGTTCGTGTGGTTACTCGGTGATTTCGGCTCGCTCGTGGCTCACGCTTCAAGGGTGAGTTTTACTCACGTTTAGGTTTTTAAATTAATAAACTTAAATTGTGAAATGTGTTTCGGTTTTGATTCGTGTCGAAAAAGTATTTTGTACAAAAATCACGTTTTAGGTACAATCGGTTTTTGGATTGTTTGATTGATGATCATTGTTGTTTGAATATGTTATTGGATATGTGTTCGTACTGTTTTTGTGTTGGGACTGGACTGGAACAGGTACCGGAAGTGATCGGAATTGATCGGAACAAAGAAAAACTTAAAACGGAATGAAAACGGAATGCTGTCAAATGCGCACGATCCGTGCGCCCCTGGCGCACGAACCGTGCGTCCCATTCGGTTTCCATTCCTCAAAAATGTGTTACAGGGCGCACGACCCGTGCGTATGGGAGCACGGACCGTGCGCTGTGTTTTGATTCTGTTTTCCAAAATAGTCCGAAATGATTCCGATCGATTCCAATCCTCTTCTAATCGTTTCCTAACCCTTCTATAATGATATTAGGCTTATAATGCCATGAATTTGGGTATGTTTCAAAAGGATTTTATAAAATACTTTTGAAGCTGAAATTGTTTCGAAAAGGCGAATAATAGTACTCGTGTGCGGATATGTTTTATTAATAACAAAGCGGACTATGAGTCCTACGTGGTATGGTATAACTGACGCGGGATGGTTATTATTTATTCGTCTAATGCGGGTGTTATGTTCAGTTATCGGTCTAATGTAAATGAACTAAATGTTCATGTGTCTGTAGGTATATTTATTATATCGAGTTGGGTGACGACCTATGTTAACATACTAGGCGGGGCAGTCATGATCCCCTACCCTAGGCTCCGTGCCATTAGGGAAAGTACTATTGGTAAGGGGTTCACCGGGATTCAGCACAGGATTGCAGTCGGTGTTATGTTGAAAGTTTTGTCGTACGATACACCGGGATTTAGCACAGGATTGCAGTCGGTGTCGTACTGTACGGTTCACCGGGATTTAGCACAGGATTGCAGTCGGTGTCGTACTGAGTCATAACACGTTCACCGGGATTTAGCACTGGATTGCAGTCGGTGTCGTGTTGAATTAAAATGCACGTGGTTATAAATTAAACCACGAATGAAAGAAAGTCCTATAATACGGTTCACCGGGATTTAGCACTGGATTGCAGTCGGTGTCGTGTTAAGTTAAATAGGATTCATAATTGAACCGAGAGTGTAGATAGGGGTCTCGGTAGAACTCACTGAGATTGTATCTCATTGTTTATATGTTGTTGTTTTACAGATAAACAGGGAAAGTGGAGATCCAAGAGGCACGAGTAGGTGGTACTCGGATGGTTGCTGAAGACTTAGCTTTATTCTTAAGTGTATATCTTTCCTTGTTATCTGTGTACCAATACATTTTGTCTTTAGCGTTATGTATTTATTTCCGCTTTCTTGTACGATATTGAACACTGTATTTCACTGATGGTTTATGGTCTTATTTATGTTTAAGACGTTTTGTTGTTATTCAGTGAAAATTTTATAGTGGTGTTCAGTATTTAAACAGGAAATATAACTCTGATGTTTTAGAGATGGTGCACTTGGGTATTTTTACTCGATAAAAATACCGGGGTGTTACATCTCTCGAAATCAAAAATAATATTTTATTCTTCTACCCCTTACCATTCATGGAGGACTCTGATCTAATAATGATAACGACCACTCCGTTGGCTTTCCCGATGTCTCTAGCCCAACGTACGAGATCCTCACGAGTAGTAAAAATCTACAAAATAAACATATTTTCGTTATCGTAATTAATAACTAGTCGTAAACAATTTAATGGGATATATGTACCTTTGTAGTCGTAAATGCTTCCGACAAATCCATAGTAAAGAGAATGTTCCAATCAGTCGTAACCATATATGTTTCAGTTATAAAAATAAATAAATTAACTATAATAAAATGAATCATTAAATATAAACATAAAAAAAACACATTTTGGATTTATCTGTAACACATAAATGGGAATTTAAAAAAATTAAATTTCCGGATTTATGCCTTATAGGTAAATCCTGGAAAATAAAAAAAAACTTCCAGAATTGTCCTTTTTTACATAAATACGGAATACAAATTGTAAATTTTTTTGAAAATCTTGGTAAATTTTTATGAAAATGAGAGGGGTATTTTAGGGTTAATTCGAAATATGGGGATATGAGGTCCAAGAGGGGTATGTAAATTAAAATCCTTATTTTTTCTTCTTCCGTATAAAGGTAGGAGCCACGCGTTACAACTTACAAAGAATAACAAAGAGCGAAGATTATTTAACACAAAAGACAAATTTATAGAAATTATCTAAAATGAGTCAAAAAAAAAAGTAAAATAGCAAAGTAACAAAAAATATTGTTTTTTTTCTGATAGAAACAAAAATAATGTTAAGAAAGAAAACTTTTTGACTAAATAAATACTATGCTTAGGATCATTTTGAAAGAGGAGTAGCTACATATAAAAATGGCTTGCACACAAAAGTTTATCATGCCTTTCATGATTGTAGTTCTTCTATTGTCAACAGGTATACATGTAAATATAGTTTGAATCAAATTAAAGTTTAAATCTCCCACATTTTCTTTCTCTTATTTATGCATATCATTTTCACTAATATTATATATTACTCTTTTAATAGGTATGAGGGATGCAGAAAGTCGAAATGTAGTCCATTTCAAATGCATTGGCAAATGCGAAACTTTTCAAATTTGCAATAACACCTGCAAGAAAAGAGGCTATGAGAGAGGCGAATGCTCACCTCCTGATTTTAACGACTGTTGTTGTTTCAATGGAGCTTAAGAGAATTACATCTAGCAAGTTGGAAGAAAACATTTTGTTTTATAAACAATTGAGCTTCTTTACAAGAAAATAAAGACATGATATCTTATGATAGATTGAGATTTATCCATTGCCTATTGTTTTTCCTTATTATAACCAAATAAGGTCAAAATTGTTGAAACTTTTTACTTTCTAAATCTCAATTCCAAGAGGATTAACTAGTTGTAAAGAATAATTCTTCTTTGATTCTTTTTTTTTTGGTTACCATGTCATTGGTTCGTAGTTTTTACCGGCTTTGCCGATGACTAATCTACGTCGGGGAACTCGCTGGCCACGAGTACCCGGCTTTGCCGTTCAGTGTGGTTCTCCCCTCCCAATCGAGTTTTTGCCACACCCAAGATTCGAACCCGAGACCTTAGAGTGCGATCTGAGTCCAATTACCACTCGGACCAACCCTTGTTGGTCTTCTTCTTTGATTCTAATGATAATGGTTTAAAACAGATATATATTAAATAATACTATTTAATTAGTAGTAAACTTTGAGTTCCAATTGATGATTTGTTTTATTGGCAATTTTAGTAACACCGGAATGCCAACTCACGAGTTCGAATTTGGGTGTGATCGTGTCATAGTGTGTGTGATGTTTGTTTATTATTTCGTCTAAGCTGTCAAAAAAATTTGTAGGAAAGAATTTAATTAAAACGAATAAATTCAACTTTTGGGTGATACACCGATATAGTGGTTCTCTTCTGTAATAAAATATTACTAAATCTTAATTATGTTGAAATTAAATATAAGTAACACAAACTCTTTTTGGCGGAGTCAATGATAACATAAATGCGTCTGATAAATCCATAGTAAAGGAAATATTACCATCAGTCGTCTATATCTATATCTATATAACTATAATCAAATCATATGTCAGCAAATTGACTAAAATAGACATTCACAATATTTGCCATGTGTCACATTTTGGGGTCAAAATTGTAAATGACCCACAAAATGACATAGAGTGACAAATTTTTGTATTTGTTTTTTCTTTCTCCTATCTACTTTTTACTTTACTTTTTCTTTCTTCTTTCATTTCTTTATTTCCCCCCTCTTCCCCCCTCTTCCCCCCTCTCTCTCATGTCTTCTCTCTTTTCAATCTCTTTTTTACTTTTTATTTTCTTCTCTTCTCCCCCTTCTCTCTCCTAAAGTCCCTTCTTTCCTTTCTTTTTTCCCTGTCTTTGATGTTAACCACTATTAATAACTATAATCAAATCATATGTCAGCAAATTGACTAAAAATATGTCAGTAAATTGACTAAAATATACATTCACAATTTTTGCCATGTGTCACATTTTGGGATAAAAATTGTAAATGACCCACAAAATGACAAAAAGTGACAATTTTTTATATTTGTTTTTTGTTTCTCTTATCTACTTTTTACTTTACTTTTTTTTTTCTTCTCTCATTTCTTTATTTCCTTCCTCTCTTTTCAATCTCTTTGTTAGTTTTTATTTTCTTCTCTTCTCCCCCTTGTCTCTCCTAAAGTCCCTTCTCTCATTTTTTTGTTCCCTTTGTCTTTGATGTTAACCACTAATAGTAACTATAATCAAATCATATGTCAGCAAATTGATTAAAATAGACATTCACAATTTTGGCCATGTGTGACATTTGGGGGTCAAAATTCTAAATGACCCACAAAAGGAAAAAAAAGACCATTTTTTGTATTTTTTTTCTCTCTCCTATCTACTTTTTACTTACTTTTTCTTTCCTCTCTCTCTCTCTCTCTCTCTCTCTCTCTCTCTCTCTCTCTCTCTCTCTCTCTCTCTCTCTCTCTCTCTCTCTCTCTCTCTCTCTCTCTCTCTCTCTCTCTCTCTCTCTCTCTCTCTCTCTCTCTCTCTCTCTCTCTCTCTCTCTCTCTCTCTCTCTCTCTCTCTCTCTCTCTCTCTCTCTCTCTCTCTCTCTCTCTCTCTCTCTCTCTCTCTCTCTCTCTCTCTCTCTCTCTCTCTCTCTCGTGTTCTCTCTTTTCAATCTCTTTTTTATTCTTTATTTTCTTCTCTTGTCCCCCTTCTCTCCTCTCTTTTTTTCTCTTTGTCTTTTGTTAACCACTAATAAAAATTCCAAAGTAACTTTTTTAAGTAATAAATAATTTAATTAAAAAGATTAAAGTAATATTAAATGATCTAGAATGATAATTTTTTTTAAATCATTTAATTAAAATGATTAAATTCATATTAAATTTGAAGCACAAATTAAATACAAATAAAAAAATATAAACATGTGGCAACAAGACAGGCAATTTGGAGCGGCATCGACAGCAACTAGAACCGACAACGGAAGTGGCAACGGGAGAGGCAATGGTAGAGGCAACGGGTAACAGCAACAAGATTTAATTAAAAGGATTAAAGTAATATTAAATGATCTAGAACGATAAATATTTTTTAAATCATTTAAATAAAATGATTAAATTTGTTAAATTTGAACTGGCAACGGAAGCGGCAACTGGGAACGACAGCGATAGTCTGGGCAGCGGGATCGATAACGGGAGTGGCAACGGGAGAGGAAACTGGGAGTGGCAACAAGAGCGGCAACGAGATGCATATCTTTTATTAGAAGACTAGATTGAAATA
This sequence comes from Astragalus membranaceus, assembly GCA_039519185.1. Lineage (NCBI taxonomy): Eukaryota > Viridiplantae > Streptophyta > Magnoliopsida > Fabales > Fabaceae > Astragalus > Astragalus membranaceus. The sequence continues at coordinate 146,073,124 of CM076849.1, read as the reverse complement.
CTGATTTTTTTTATTTAGGATTTTTATGATTTTGTTTTTTTATGATTTTTACATCATTTTTAAGACTAGAAGAAAATACAGATTTTTTTTAACTTTCTGCAACCCAAGTTTTTTAAGCAAGTTGAAATATAGTCTTTCTATCGAGTTTCTCATTTTTCTTTTATTAAGTTTGACAATTTTAAATGTATTTATAAGTTCTTAGCAAATTATAACAATACAGTGTCACCCGTCGGATGCACGGGTAAATTACTAGTAACAATATATGTTTCAGTTATAAAAATAAATAAATTAAGTATAATAAAATAAATAATTAAATATAAACATGAAAATAAAAAAACAAAAAAAAACACATTCCGGACTTATCTATAACACATAAATCCGGAATTTAAGTAAAATTAACTTTCCGGATTTATGCCTTATAGGTAAATCTGGGAAAATAAAAAAAACTTCCAAAACTATTATTTTTAAAATAAATCCAGAATACAAATTGTAAATTTTTTGAAACTCCACGTAATTTTTTTGTGAATATGAGAGGAGTATTTTAAGGTTAATTCGAAATATGGGGGTACGAGTTCACCCGGGGTATGTAAATTAAAAGCCTTATTTTTTCTTCTTCCTATTATATAAATGAAGGGCAACATTAGCAAATCATCAAAAGGAAGTTCTACTCTCACTATTGGGCAAAAATAATAAAGGTAGGAGGCCACGCGTTACAAAGAATAACAAAAAAGCGAATATTATTTAAAACAAAAGACAAATTTATAGAAATTATCTAAAACTAGTCAAAAAAAAGAAAAATAGAAAATAACAAAAAATAATGTTAAAAAAGAAAACTTTTTGACTAAAAAATTACTATGCTTAGGATCATTTTGAAGGAGGAGTAGCTACATATAATAATGGCTTGCACACAAAAGTTTATCTTGGCTGTTATGATATTAGTTCTTCTATTCTCAAGAGGTATACATGTAGATAAAATTTGAATCAAATTCAAGTTTAAATCTTCCATTTTCTCTTTCTCTTATTTGTGCATATTATTTTCACTAATATATATATATATATATATATATATATATATATATATATATATATATATATATATATTACTCTTCAAATAGGTATGATGAATTGAAAGTAGAAATGTGGTCCATTTGAAATGCATTAGGAGAATTACTCTTCTAATATATATATATATATATATATATATATATATATATATATATATATATTACTGTTGTTGTTTCAATGGAGCTTAAGAGAATTACTTCTAGCAAGTTGGAAGAAAACATTTTGTTTTATAAACAATTGAGTTTCTTTACAAGAAAATAAAGACAGGATATTTTATCAATAGATTGAGATTTATCCATTGCCTATTGTTTTTCCTTATTATAACCAAATAAGGTCAAAATTGTTGAAACTTTTTACTTTCTTAATCTCAATTTCAAGAGGATTAACTAGTTAAAGAATAATTTTTCTTTGATTCTAATGATAAGGGTTTAAAACAACTATATATTAAATAGGCTAAATTATAGTTTTGGTCCCCCTATTTTAAAACTCAGACATTTAGTCCATCTATTTTAAAAAGTTCAGATATTTAGTCCAACTATATATTAAATAGGCTAAATGATGTGGCAGCTGATGCAGCTTGCACACATCATTTAATGATACCACATGTCTATTCCACATCAGATATTAATAAATATATTAAATAAAATAATTAAATATTAAAATTAGAACTAAAACCTAATTGTGCATTCCCAACTTTGCCATTTATTCACAGTCTTGTGATCTCGTCTTCTTCTTCTCCCTTGTTCCACTAATGATTTCTGCACAATCTGCTGCTTCCCTCCATAGTCAGCCTCTTCTCCTCCCATCATCCGCCTTTTCCCACCGAGATGATTTTGATGCAATTCTGGGTAGACGATGATGATTAGATGCAAGACGATGATGGAATGATAATTTTTCTTAATTAGAAATCAGATGAAAGACGATGATGATGTTGATGCAATTCTGGGTGGTGCAATGGTGATGAATTTTTTTTGTATATAAAAGAAGATGAATGAATTTACTATTAGTTAATTTAAATTTTTTTTTTTAATTTTTTTAGTTTAAATATTTTATTTAATACATAATGATGTGGCAAGCTGATGTGGATCATTAAATGTCGTGGCAGCTACATGTGGTGCCTACATCAGACGCCACGTCATTTAATGAGGGCCATGCCAGCTTTTATTTTTGGATAGGCCTCCAAATCAGGAAAAAAAATAAAAAACCCCTCTTTGGGCTAAAATGTCTGAATTTTTTAAAATATGGGGACTAAATGTCAGAGTTTTAAAATAGGGGGACCGAATGTCTGAATTTTGTAAAATAGGGGGACCAAAACTATAATTAAGTAACACGGGAATACCAACTCACGAGTTCGAATAGGACGTGATCGTGTCATAGTGTGTGTGATATTTATTTACCATTTTGTCTAAGCTGTAAAAAATTGGTAGGAGAAAATTTAATTAAAAACGAATAAATTTAACTTCTGAGTTATACACTGATATACACTAGTGGAAAAAAAGCTTTTTATAACTGCTATTTATATCGGTTAAAAACGGACTGATATTAAAAGTGACGCGGTGGCAGTTCTGTAATTAAAATTACAATTTTTATATTGGTTGACACAGGAACCTATATAGAAAGTGCAAAAATCATCTTTCATATCGGTTCTATTGCATAACCGTTATAAAAAGTTGGGCTTCCATAACGGGTCAAAACACCACCCGTTATAGAAACTAAATTTTTTTTTCCACATACGCTCTCTCCCTTATCTCTTCCACGCGTTCTCAGTACTCTCATTTCTCAGTACTCTCATTTCTCTCGCTCCTCCTCTTCTTCAACTCACAACCACGCAACCTCTTCTCAGTACTCTCATTTCTCTCGCTCACCACCACGCAACCTCGCTATCACCACGCAACCTCGTTTTCATCTTCCCAATCGATTCGGATTCACCATATACATGCGTTGTTTCTCTCTCAATCTTCATCACATCATATCATTTCTCTGCTCTGTCGCTGTTCGCCTGTTCCTCAAACCTTCATCATCATCTTAACCGAATGTCATGGATGGAAGACGACAGCCGTTGACGGTGGAAGACGACAGCCATAGACGGTGGAAGACGACAGCCATAGACGGTGGTTATTGGTAAGGATCCTTATTTCTCTGTTAGAGTTTTTTTATTTTGTCATTATTTCATTATTTTGGCTCTGGGTTACGGTTTCTCTTCATTCATCCATAGACGATTTCTTTGTCGCTGACTTAGGGTTTTCGTTTTTGAGTTTGGGGTTGTTCTGCTTACGATTTCTCATTAGGTTAGGGTTTTGCTTCTATATTGTGTTCCTTTTTTTGGTTTCTGATTTGGGGTTTTTTTAATTAGGGTTTTGTTCTTTTACTTGCAGAATGTTTGTTTTATTTTTGGAGGGGTCACTGTTTGGAGGTTCTTCGTTTTCTTCTCATCAGAATATTTTTTGAGTATAGTTTCAAGGTAACAGGGTTTCGAGGTATGGCCCACACATTCACTCTTCTTTTCTATCTTCAAATCATTCTTCCATTTCTTCAATGTCGTTAGGGTTTGGCACACATATGACTCACATTTTTGTTCTATTGTTTTTCTCTCATGTAATGTAATGGATGGTGTCATTCTCTCATGTAGCTGCTTATGGCCTGGCAAAGGTATCATAAATCTTACTATATAGTATTATTTGCTTATAATATTATTTGTTTTGTACCAAAGATTTCATATTTGAAGAATGGGGTTGTTATTGATTACAAACGAGGTGTGTACGATTTGGATTTGAAGCTATAACGATACAATAGTCTGGATTTAAAGGGAAATATTCTTGAGGGAGTGAATTTGGCTTGAACTTGAGGTTTCAATTTGATAGATTTATTGCCTTGGTTCAGCTTCAATCACGAAAATTCCCCATGCTTTCAGTTCCCCTCTTTTTTCATTTTTACCCCTTAAAATGTTGTTAGCCTATTACTATGCATATGGTTGTTTTGTGCAGTTTGGAGGCCTTCTTACAGTTGGGATCTTTAATCCTTAATGTTGCAAAGTGCTGTTGAAGTCTTTTATGCATACATAACCCTAATTTCCACCTTTGTTTGATTGTTATCATGAAAATCTGAGTTTGATTGTCTATCGTTGAGTAATGTTATTGTTAATCTGATCCCTGCAAAGTAGTTATGGGCTGAATTATCCGGAGATATTATTATGAGTACCAAATTGATGAAAGTTTGTGTTTAATAGAAAAGAGAAAGTAGATGGTTTCTACATATTTTGAGCCTCGGATTAAGTCAAAGGTCTATTGATTTTGTGTTATCATTGTCTTCCATTATTTTGCGTGTTGAGTTTCTTTGTAGAAACTATTGTTATGACTTGCTTTTGATAAAATATACTCTCTTAACAAATGAGTTTTGTTTGTTTTTACTAAGTACAGCAATTTCTAACTATAAGCCTTTCTTGGCAATTTCGATTTCTATACATGGAAACCATTTTTACATAGTGCAGGTTTGATATAAGCCTACACGCCTTTCGATTTCTAACTATAAGCCTTTCGATTTCTCAGTGCAGGTTTGATATTGGCATCCTGGTTATTGTCCATCGGGTAATTTGTTTTTCCATTTTTAGTCTATTTGATCTCGAGAGAGATGGAAATTAAAAAGCATTAGAAAAAAGGAATTTGACAGTTCCCTAAGCTGATTTCTTCAGATATTATAGTTTGACTTATTTCTGTTTTTTTATAGGGTTGAGAATGCAGAAGTCCTGTGTCTGAGACTTGTTTCTGTTACAGTTTTATGCTTGTTTTGCCTCTCTTTAGGGCAACTGGTGGTATCTTGCTTCAAAATGCACCTCTTAACATCCCACCTACTGCTTTTAACAAATGCTTGAGACAGGTTATTTCATTTTCTTTGGCAAAATGTACCTTTCCCCCATTTGGCTTGGGATGCTAACACCTGAAAAATACTTGTATGGTTACAACACTTTTAGACACACACAAAATTACATTATTTAAATACATATTATTTAATTCTTTCATCTTCTCTCTCCTTATTTATGTGTGTGTCTAAATATGCTGGTCATGTGGTTGGTTCACTGTCAATACAGGTAATTTAGTTTCCGTTTTACTTCCCTTTTCCGTTACAAGTGGTTGAAGCAAAATCCGAAACCTGACTTGGTATTAGGATACAATATACTATGTTTTGTAGACATCCCTTAAAAAAATATCATGAATACATAAGTGATATGTTTATCTATTTTGCAAAAGACCAGAACATAATTCTCATGCTTTTTTATTATTGTTAGTATCGCATGTTTCCTTTTTCTTTTATATTGAGTGAGTAGCTATTGTGTGGATGATCGGGCAATACTTGAATTTGTGCATGGTCTATACCATGATTTGGGTGTACAGGACCTCACAGTGCAGATTGATTATGCATGATGAGATTATCTTAACTCTTTCATCCTAATCACTATTTCTGATTATCTTAACTTCTTTCACATTTGTGTATTTTAGAATTACAGTGTGGTCTCAACTGAGCCTGAGAAGAAGCCTTCGGAAACTGCTACCATTGTGGCCTAAGACATTTGTGGATCCTATTTCTATTGGGTGTATGTAGATGACTAACTAGTGTTCTTAATGTTGCAGGTGACAATTTCTAAGGATGACACTGTTGTTCTTGATGGGGCAGGTGACAAGAAAGGATTGAGGAAAGATGTGAACAGATTAGGTCAGCAATTGAAAATAGCACTTCTGATTTTCACCATCTGTTTTTATGCATATCATGCTTGATTTACCAACAGATTAGGTGTAATGATAATCATTATTGTTCTGAACTAATTGCACTTTTTTGTTAACTCTTTTGGGTAGTTGGGTCTGGTTGGGAAGGATCTAGAGATAGGTATTCTTTTTTGTTAACTCTTTTTTGTTTAATTCTTTTAATAATTTTCTTGACAGGTATTCTTCTTAGCTTGTCTCTTCCTCTGTTGTACAGGATCAAATTGACGAGAAGATGCACGTGATACATGGAATTATTCACCCACATCATCAAAAGATTCACAATAGTTTTGAGCAAGATTCCAAAAGGTTCAAACAAACAAAAGAAGGTGCAATAGGTATGTAGTCATAAGAAAACATTTTCATGTGGCATATTTCTATTTAAGATAGATGTCTTTACACCATTGAAACATGTGTTGCTTTCTTATGTTGGCTTTTGATAAGAATCCACAAGCCTAAAATGCTGTGAACTGAAATGGATCTTCTAAGAGCCTGCATTGATGTCAAATTTTTTTCTCTTTCATGTGAGAGTGTGGAGCAAATTGGAAACAGAGCAGATTGCCTTAGGATTGAATCGGATATTTATTTATATTCAAGCTTCCAAGAAAGGGGTTCTCATTTTAAGTGAGGTAATTCGTTTCTTTTTTATCTTCATTATTGTATTATAGCATAATTAACTCCTACTAAAATCACTAGATGATTGAGACTCAAAAAAAATTAAATTTTTGATTTGTTATCAGTTTGCAGGTGCGGCACAGTCACTTGGTGCTGGTGCTGTCTTGGTAAGTCCATGGAACATCACAGAGGTTGCTGCTTCTATTGGTTATGCTTTGGATATGCCAGCTGATTAAAGAGAAAAACGGCATCAGTTTAACTTCAAGCATGTGAAGCCAGAACAAGTTTTTGAGATTGTTTCCAAAACTAGAAAGAAGACTGCCTTCTGGGTGGAGCCTGAAAACAATCCCACCGAAACCGTCGCCTCAGCTGAGCCTGAAAACAAGCCTTTTTATGGTGAGGATGATGCAAAAAAGTGGTGGAGACCAATGCAAACAAATGCATCTAACTAAAGTCATTCTTTGTATGTTCTGATTTGTTGTATGTACTGCAAGTAATAATATTAGTACTATCTTACTTGAACATTTCTGACTTATTTAATGGCTAGTTTCCTACACATGCTCTGGAGATAAATTGGTAATTCAGTTTAGTATTGCAGGTGTAATATAGTTTTGCAGTCCACGAGTTTAGTATTGCAGGTGTAAATTCTGATGAGCTATTGTTGCGAGGTTTTACCAGAAAGAAGGGCTAGCTCAAGTGCATGCTAGTTCAGTGATACTTTTTTTTTTTAAAAAAAAGAGACTTTTCATATCGGTTTTCTATGGGAACCGATATGAAAAGTCATTTTTTTTTAAAAAAAGAGACTTTTCATATCGGTTCTAGGGGCGAACCGATATAAAAACAACTTTTCATAACGGTTCAGGAACCGATATGAAATGTCCATACTTTTTATATCTCCTTTTTCGGCATCGGTTCGGGAACCGATATGAAATGTTATTTTTCAACCGATATAAAAAGCCTTTTTTCCACTAGTGATAGTGGTTCTATCCGTAATAAATAATAACTGAATCTTAATTAAGTTGAAACTAAATATAAGTAAACAAGACTCTTTTTGCCGGAGTCAATGATAACATAAAAAAAAAGCCCTTATATGCTGAAAGTGAAAAGTTGTACACATTAGATAATGGTTAGTTCGAGAATAAATCATCCTCAACAAGAAGAAAGAAGCATTGGGACATTATAAGCATTTTAGGTACTCCTTCCAATAAGATTCATTTTTTGCTTATGTTCTGTACCGTGCTTCTGATCTTGAAACAGTTGGTAGGAGTTGTCCTTGATCTGCGACGCTCGACCTTGAGATGCTGATGTTCGATCTTTGAGATGGCGATGTTGTACCTGCAATGATACTCCGATGATAAAGTCAGTATCTGAGTGAGTCAGTGTTTTGTATTAGAAATTAGAAATTGCTAACATTTATGAGCATTGAGTGTGGTATTTATAGAGTGTGTGTGATGTTTATTTCGTTGACCCTAAGCCGTTAGATCTTACAGAGGTATCTGTACCGTTGATTAACTGGACTAGATTTTCTGGATATGGGCTGCTTTGTTTATTGGGCCTTATAGGGGGTGTAAATAACAGTTTAGGCCTTTTACTAGTTACCATAACAATGGCCCCCCTAAGGGGCGATCTTGGCTTGACGGTAGCCTTCTTTTTGAGGAGTTGAGGATGCACCGAGCTTTCTTTTTGAGGGACTCCAGATGTACCGAGCTTTAATCGATCTTGAAATTTACCGAGGGTGATCTTGGCCTGGCGGTAGCTCTCGTTGTCGACCATATGATGCGCCGATCTTCAAATTTTGTTGAGATGTTCCGAGCTTTCTTTCTGAGCCAAGGGGTCCAACGCCTCAGTATCAGTCCCAAGCATTAACTTTTTCTGACACGGCGCGTATAACGATGGCGGCTAACGATGGTGATGTTTTTGTTTTTAAGTGCCTGTCTTTTAGGCTTCGATTGGACGCGTGGATCCCACTTCCAGGCCCAACCCACGATTTTTCTGGCCCACTTTAAATAGGGGGTCACTTCCATTCATTTGTTGCTGCGTAACTCTTTCTGCTCTGATCACCAATCTTGAGGCGTCGAGGTTTCCATTGAGCGAGGTGTACAAGGCGTTTGATTTTGAGGTCGACAAAGAGATCCAAGCTTCTCAACTGCATTTGTTTCCCAATTGTACTTGTGTTTTGGGCCCTTCCTAGTTTTTTCTTTTGTTCGCTCAGAGTGGGGGTCGTCAGGTCAGGTTCCGACTTGCTCGCGGACTCATTTGCAATTTTCTTTGTCCTCACATTTCGTCCCCTATTTCTGCAGCTTTTAAGACCTGGTGAGGACAAAACAAACCCGTGGGGATATAACAGAGTATAGAAACGAGTTCGTTAAGATCATGGCCTCTGGTGGTGTCGTTCCTGAGGATCGAGACAATTAGTTGATGGTTGGTAGTCCAGATGAGCAAAACCATCCGCTTTCGGCTCCTACCAGCGAACAGGCGGAGGAGAACGTCGACATTGAAACTATATCTCCAGCTGACGATGTTTAAGGAGACGATGCGGATGTTACGAAAGCAGTGGAGGGAAGATCGCAGGATTGAAGTGGTAGCTCTTTCTTCTTACTCCGATGGGGGTGCATAATCTGGGGGTAGTCAAGGGAGCTCGGACACTGTTGAATCGGAGAGCTCCGACCCTGAGTTTGGGAGAAGCTCAACATCGGAAAATCAGGATGGTGCTGATGGGACGGAGCAGCCAAGTACTAGCCGAGCTTCTAAATCTTCAGCCGACAGTTATTCCAGCACTGGTCCTCGAGCTCATGACGTGCCGGTGCGGGAGGTTCGACCGTATGATTGGGTTTCTGCCAAGAATCTGGAGGTCGAGTCTTTATATCGTTCGGGCCATAACTTGGAGTTGGTTGGACCAAAAATTGCAGGGAGTTCTGAGAGAAACATTTGGAGGGTCGAGGGCATGAAGGATGGAGAGCATGTGGCTTCTTGGGCAGGAGATCTTAAGTTCACTATGTACCATGTGATCATTAATGACATGAATATCCGGCCTCCTTTTACTTCTCTCGAACAGACCGTTATGACAGAGCTTGATGTAGCACCGTCACAGCTACACCCAAACGCGTGGGGTTTCCTTCGAGCTTTTGAGTTGATGTGTATTCACTTGGAGAGACCGGTGTCGTCCTAACTATTCTTTCATTTGTTCGAGCTCAATCGGAATAGCGGGGAGGATAAGTTCGGTCGTGAGCATGTCAGCTTTCGCCCGAGGCGAGGTGCGAAGATTTTTAAAGCCAATGCGAATTCCCTGAGGGGAAGCTGGAAGCAGCTCTATTATTGGGTTGAACCGGTCAATGATAGGGCCATCGATAGTGTGGGGAAGTTCGGAGTGGATGGTCGGACTCTGGTTTCAACCAAGTTTCCTATAGGTTGGAGTAATGGTCATTTCAATCGATCTTCCCATTTCTATACCGTTGAGGAGGATCGTCTGAGCGCAGAAGATCGTCTCACCAAAGCAATTTTGATCTTCATTTCCCAGAGGGTTTCGGTTTCAAAACATAAGTACAGGGGGATCGTCTTTGCGTGTTTTGATTTTTCTTTGAGTTTATAGAACTCGTATTTTCGTTGTTTTTTCAGATACGATGGCGCCTAAGAAGCTTGCATTTTTGAAGAAACTGGCGATGCAATCTGCTGGTGACGAGCTAATAGGGGTACCTGCTAGTGTCGAGCCAGCAGGGGTACCTTTGCAATCAACGCTGAACCGGTTAACATGGTTACTCAAAAAGATCTGGCCTGAGCTGAGGCAAAAGGGGGAAGAGGGTCGATGCTGGGACCTCCATAAAAAGGGGACGTGAAGCCGATGATGAGTCGGGATCGGCTAAGAAAGCAAAGACTGGAAAAAAGTCTAAGCGTAAATGTAAGGCTATGCCCCTGGATGAGAAGTTTTTGGAGCAAAATTTTGAGCAGTGGAGGGAGGATCCTATCTTAGCATCGGCCCAAATCTTCCTAAACTTCGCCAAAGTTCACAAGATTGCAAAAGCGAAGTATGAGAGGCGAGCTGAAGGTGAGTTTCTTTCTTAATTTTGCTGGTTTTGTTGATTTGTTTATGATATTTCTCTTCGTATTAACCGTTTTTCTTGGCACATCTATAGAGATGTTGGAGGCTGAGAAGTCCAAACGTTTTAAGGGGTTGGAGGAATTGTCGATGAAGACCAATGAGCTTGGTCGAGGCAAGTCCGAGCTCCGAACATTGAAGGAGAATGAAACGACCCTGACATCGTTAAAGGTGACCGCTCTAACCCGAGCCGAGAATGCTGAAGCCCGTGTGAGGATGCTCGAAGATCAGGTCAAGGTTTTAGAGGAGTCCGAGGCTGAGGCTAAGAGAAATTTGAGGGTCTCGGAGGAACGAATTGTCGAACTGGAAAACAGTTTAAAAAAAGCCTTGAAAATGAGGGCGGAAGCTAGTTCTGATCCTGATGCTCGTATCGCTAATCTTCAGGCTGCTCTCAATCAAAGTAAGAGGGATGCCAAGGAGGCTGCCGAAGCGGCGCTCGGCATGTACAAAGAAGGTTTTCAATGTGTCGTTCTGCAGGTTCTATTGGTTCATCCTTCCCTTGCTTTAAACCCGTCAATCGTTAAAGCCGATCATGAGGTTGATGGAACGAGTATTGTCAAGGTCGATCCAGTGACGGAGCAGAAGACCGTCGTTTTCCCGACCTCTGATGTTTAATAACTTCCAGTACTTTTGTAGAAGTTCTAAGTGTATACTTTTCCGATTTGAGGGTTCGTCCCTGTGCTTGTAATCGATAATATTTTGAATCGATCTTCATTTTGGATCTGATCATGAGCCTTACATCGTTTTTTGAATTTTTGTTTCGCACTTGAGGGACTCGAGGTGGTCATAAACGTTGGCCTATAGAGCAGTTTACCAGGACTCGGCCCAGATTTAACTCTCCCTATAGGGGTATTGGCAGCTGTGGCCAATATTCGTTCTAAGGATATCTTGACCCTAGAAGACCTGGACCCTTTGAAATAGTTTACCAAGACTCGGCTTGGATTTAACTGGTAACAAAGGGTTTGTGACCATGTTTGATTGCTTAGGGGATCCTCAGATCGTACTTGAGGGGCTCAAGGTACGAGCCTCTTCCGTAGTTGTATTTTTGATTTTGCAAGTTTACTGAAACTCAATTTATCATTTAAATGAGGAATTCAATTTACAATGATAGGAGCGGAGATGGATACAATTTCCGACTTTAAATGAAATAACTCTTCAGCTTCGTTGCATTCCAAGTCCTTTGTATCTTTTTTCCTTGGAGGGTCTCCAATTCGAAAGCGCCTTTACCGGTTTTAGAAACAACACGGTAAGGTCCTTCCCAGTTTGATGCGAGCTTTCCTTGGGAAGCATTTTTAAGACCTATGTCAGCCCTTCGAAGAACCAGATCGCCCATATCGAAATTTCTGGGGACGACTTTTGCATTGTATCTGGTCGTCACTCCTTGTTTGACGATTGATTCTCGGAGCGAGGCTTGACACCGAACCTCGTCAACGAGGTCGAGCTCTTCTCTTAAGACTTGGTTATTTTTGTTTTGAGTTTTGGGGTTTGCCGTTCTCCAACTGAGTTCGCCAATCTCGACGGGTATCACTGCCTTGCTGCCGTAAGAAAGTCGGAATGGCGTCTCTCCTGTGGAGCTTTGTTGGGTAGTCCTGTATCCCCAGAGGACATAAGGTAGCTCTTCTACCCAGTTTCCTGTTGCGTCGTCTAGGCGTCGTCGTAGGCCGTTTAGAATTATTTTGTTCGCCGCTTTGACCTGTCCGTTGGTTTGAGGGTATTCGACTGATGTGAAGCGGTGTTTGATTTTTAGGTCGGTCATCAACGCTCCGAAACCCTTATCAGTAAATTGAATCCCATTGTCCGTTATCACTACCTCGGGGATCCCGAACCTGCTCATGATGTTTTTTCTAAAAAATTTAATGCAGTTCTTTGCAGTGATGGTGGCCAGGGGTTATGCCTCTATCCATTTGCTGAAGTAATCGACAATGACGATTAAGTATTTGATTTAGCCTGGAGCTGTTGAGAATGGTCCCAGGAGGTCGATTCCCCACCATGCAAAGGGCCACGTGGAGGACAAGCTTGTTAGGTCGGTTGGAGGAGCAATGTGGAGATTGGCGTGAATTTGGCATTTTTTGCATTTTTTAACATGAGCACTGGCATCGACCGACATTTTTTAACATGAGCACTGGCATCGATCGACCTCCGAGGTGATGACCGCAGATTCCTTCATGAATTTCAGCTAGGACGTAAGCTGCTTCTTCCCCCTCGATACATTTCAACAATGGGGAGGAGAGGGTTCTTTTGTATAATGCTCCATCAATGATTGAATAGGCGGAAGCCTTTCTTCTAATGAGTTTAGCGTCGCTCGGGTCTGGGGGTTCTAATCCTGTGATGATGTATTCTAAGATCGGGACGATCCAACTGTGAGGATTTGTGGAAGATCCAATTGTGCAAATGATCGAGCCAGATTCAGGGTCGGGGGGATACACTGGGTTTATGGAGGATCTCCTGTATGAACGTTCGGTGATTTCTTGGAGCTTTCGTGCTAGCGAGTTTGGCGAGGATTTCAGCTTTTTGGTTCTCCGCCCTCGGCACGTGTTTTACTTCTGTCGTTTCAATTTGAGCTAATAATGTCCGAAACCGAAGCAGATATTTCTGTAAGATTGGTTCTTTGGTCTCGTATTGGTTGCTGATTTGGGAGACCACCAATAGAGAATCGGTGTACAGCTTTACTCGGGTGACTCGGAGGTCGACAGCCAAGCGTAGACCAGCGATGCAAGCCTCGTATTCTGTCTGGTTGTTCGAGGTTGAGAAGCCGAATGTTAAAGAAACTTCGATGATAATGCCATTCAGGCTTTCTAACAAGATACCAGCGCGACTTCCTTTAGGGTTGGAGGATCCGTCGACGTGTAGGATCCAGGTATCGTTTTCTACGCTTGCTGGTGTCATTTCTGCCACGAAATCTGCCAGAACTTGTGCTCTCATAGCCGTCCGGGCTTCGTAGTTGATTCCAAATTCTGATAGCTCTACAGCCCATTTGATCATTCTACCCGCGAGGTCGGGTCCATGAAGTATTTGTCGGGTGGGGTAATTAGTCCGTGCGACCACCTGATGGGCGACGAAGTATGGTCGTAGACGTCGGGCTGCGATGATGAGGGCCAAAGCGATCTTTTCGACCTTTTGATAGCGAATCTCTGGTCCGTGTAGAGCTTTGCTTGCAAAGTAGACTGGGCTCTGGCCTGTTTTTAACTCCCTCACAAGAACGGCCCCCAAGGCTTCCTTCGAGATGGCAAGATATAAGTATAAAGTTTCACCTTTGCCTGGTGTAGTCAAGATCGGAGGTTCGGAGAGGGCTTTTTTGAGCTGGTTCAAGGCCATATCTTGCTTGGCGGTCCATTTGAATGTTTCTTCCTCTTTTTTAAGTAATTTGAACAAGGGAAGGGATTTGAATGCCGCATTTGATATGAAACGAGATAAGGCGACGATCATACTGTTGAGTTTTTGGACTTCCTTTTTGGTCATCGGAGTTCGCATTTCCGTTACGGATCGAAATTTATCTGGATTTGCTTCGATTCCTCTTTTCGTTAAGTAGAAACCTAAGAATTTCCCAATTCGGACCCCGAAGGTGCATTTTTCTGGATTTAATCTCATGTTATTTTTATGGACTTCGGAGAAGATCACCCTAAGATCGTTGACGTGTTTGTCATCGTTTTCACTTTGGGCGATCATGTCGTCGTGGTAGACTTCAACACTTTTTCCGATTTGTTTTTGGAAGACCTTGTTCATCATCCTCTGGTACGTAGCTCCGGCGTTTTTCAAGCCAAAAGACATGACACGATAAGCGAAGTTACCTTGGTCTGTCATGAAAGCAGTTTTTTCTTGGTCTGGGGGGAACATGGCGATCTAGTTATACCCAGAATATGCATCCATGAATGACAACAATCAAAAGCCCGAAGCGTTGTCTACGAGTTGGTCTATGCTGGGGACAGGGAAAGCGTCTTTTGGGCAGGCTTTGTTAAGATCGGTGTAATCTATGCACATGCGCCATTTTCCGTTACTCTTCTTAACCAGCACCGGATTTGATAACCAGGTCGTGTATTTGACATCAGAAATGAAGTTCGCTTTTAAGAGATCGTCCACGGTGTTCTCTGCGGCCTTGGCTTTCTCGCTACACTGGGCCCGTTTTCTTTGGACGACCCACTTCACTCTCGGGTTAACTGCGAGCTGGTGGCAAGCGACTTCTGGAGGAATCCCGGGCATGTCCTCTGCAGACCAGGCAAAGATGCCTGCATGCTCTTGGAGACATTGGGTTAAATCCTCTTTAACCTCTTTAGATAAATCGGCTTCGATCTTGATGGTTTTGGAGGGGTCTTCGCCGAGCTGTATTTCGATGAACTCCCCATTGGGTTGGGGTCTTTTCATTTTTCGTTTGAGCTCTTTTGCCAGCTCGTCATCATCTTCATCATCCGCGTTATCAGGGTCGTACCTTGCATCAATGTCCGTTGCATTTATCTCGGTAGATCGGTCTTTGCTCTGTTTGGGAGAAGGACTATTGGGAAGGGGAACCCCTTCCTGCTCCAAAGGTTTTTGCTCGTTGTTGGTCCATAAGAAGAAGCACCTGGAAGCAGATTCTAGGTCGAAGTTTGAAGTGATAACGTTATTGCAGAGAGAGTGGGACTTCATTTTTAAGTGTGTGGTGGACGTTACCGCTCCGAGCCTTCCTAACGTCGGTCTTCCAATGATAACATTGTAGATGGATTCGCAAGGTAGTATAAGGAACTTGGTTTTGATGGTTCTCACCATTGGCTCAGCTCCGTAGGAAACCATCAATTCCAAATGGCCAAGAGGCTTTGTCCGGGATCCGTTAAATCCGGATAGGGCCATTCCTTGGTAAGGGGTGAGCTCCTCTCTGTCGATCCCCATTCTGTCAAGGAGATCGACAAAAATGATGTCAGATGAGCTTCCTTGGTCCACAAGATTCTTCTTACTTCTTTGTTGGCAATGACAGCCGAGATTATGAGGGGTACATGTTTGTTGGGCTTCCCATCCATAAGCTCGTCATCACCAGAAGATAGTGGAGGTCGATTTGTGGTGGTCGGTGTAGCTGAGGTTAAGGCCACGCTTACCAATTCTTTCCACTTTCGCTTCATTGTCTTCCCGGACTCTTCATGCTCGAACCCTCCTGCGATCATCATCATCACTGAGCGACCCTTCGATGTTCTAATATCATGATTTTCATCGTCGGAGTCAATCTTCGGGAATTTGCTCCTCATTGCCGGCTCGTCATTTCTCTCGTTTTTAACCTCGCGGGAATTTGCTCCTGGATTTTTTACATAAGTGGACAACTTTCCCCGTTTGATCAAATCTTCTATGTTGTCTTTCAAAGCATTGCAGTGGTTCGGGTCATGGCCATTACTTCTATGATACCTGCAGTACTTGCCGGAGCGTTGTCCAGATCGGGGGGTAGGGGTTTGGGAGTTCTTACGTCTCTGAATTTGACATTCCAACATTCCCCATATAGTTAGGCATTGGAGACGTTGAGTTCGGTGTACACTTGGTGACATTCCAACATTCCCCATATAGTTAGGCATTTACTGATGACAGATTTCCGATCTTGATGCTTTCTTCCTCATTGATGAAACGTTGGGATAGTTGTAGGAAATCCTGCAAGGTAGTAGGTTCCCAAGTGTTGACGTGCTTTTTGAAAGGGCTTCCAGGGAGTAGGCCCTGCGTCATAAAGAAAATGCGGAAAGCGTTGTCAAGTTCCCGAACTTGGAAAGCTTCGTTGTTGAACCTCTCTATGTATTCCCTAAGAGGTTCGTCCTCCTTTTGGATGACAGACATCAATACTGCTTTGTTCTTGGGTTTACTTTTGGTATAGGCGAAGTGAACCGAAAAGAGTTTTGCCAATTGTTCCCAAGAAGAAACGGAGTTCGTTTTTAAGGTACGAAACCATTCCGACGCTATTTTGTCTAGAGTTAAGGGGAAGATACGGCATTTCATTTCCCTGGGCACATTACGGTATTCCATAATGGGGTCGAATTGATCGATGTGCCAGTCAGGGTCACCCGTTCTATCATACGTTTTAAGACCTCCAGGCGGTTTTTCGAGGTATCTTGGGACACAGTAATTATCGATTGTCTCCGGGAACGGGCCCTTTCTTTTGGGTAGTCGTGGTTGAGGGTGTGGCTGATGCGGATCATGGTGATCAGGATAAACGTAGTGTCAAAGTTGTGCCTTGTCAAGATTATCCTCTCGACTTCTGGAGCGTCTTCTTGGTGACGAAGAGGCTAGAATTGAGCGAGGCTGGGGAGAGTTATCCAGTTCGTTAAGACCGTCATGTCGTCGAGCCGGAGGAGAACGAGAACCATTCCCCCATTGTCGACGAGGAGGAGAACGATGATATTCACCAAGATTGTCATTTTGTCGAGCCAGAGGGGAACGGGAACCATTCCCCCGTTGTCGGCGAGGAGGAGAACGATGATAGTGTCTTCTCCTGGGTGGGGAACGATGTCTTCTTCGGATCGGGAGTCTTGTTTTAGGGGAGCTCGGTCCGGGTGATTCCTTGTCCGGAACGTTTCGTGCCCGGAGATTTGCTACCTCGTCCGCAAGGTCGGTGAAGTGATGGCTTCTTTCTTGGTTCACGACCTCCTGCTGGGCTAGCAGTTGGACGAGCTGTTGAACAGCATCGGTGAGGGCTGGAAGCAGTGGAGGGGGAGGTGGTAAACTATTTCTGTATGAGGTTGTCTGGGAACGGGCGAGGTTCGGGTTGGGGGAGTGTGCCCGAGCTCGGGTGGAATTCGTAATGTCCCGGACATGACCCTCGGGGGTTTGATGAGTTTCGAGCTCGGGTACATTCAGTCTTACCCCTGGCCCGACCACTAGACTGGCCGGTCTTGAACGGAGTTTGGGTGCCATTTTGTGGATCAAGGTAATGGGAGAGGAAACTGAGTATAGGTTCTCCCACTGTGGTCGCCATGTTCTGTACCGTGCTTCGGATCTTGAAACAGTTGGTAGAAGTTGTCCTTGATCTGCGACGCTCGACCTTGAGATGCCGATGTTCGATCTTTGAGATGGCGATGTTGTACCTGCAATGATACTCCGATGCTAAAGTCAGTATCTGAGTGAGTCAGTGTTTTGTATTAGAAATTAGAAATTGCTTACATTTATGAGCATTGAGTGTGGTATTTATAGAGTTTGTGTGATGTTTGTTTTGTCGACCCTGATCCGTTAGATCTTACAGAGGTATCTGTACCGTTGATTAACTGGACTAGATTTTCTGGATATGGGCTGGTTTGGTTATTGGGCTTTATAGGGGTGTAAATATCAGTTTAGGCCTTTTACTAGTTACCATAACAGCTCTTATATTTTGTTTTTATGAATAAGTGAATACGTTACCATGGACACTTCAAGTAGAAAGCTCTTCGAAGTGGTATTACAATAGATATCAAAAGATGTCTTCCATAGGGGTCAGAGGGCTTATACTTATAATTACTCGCAACAATGTTAACACCAACCTTCTAACCTTCGCGAACACCAACCTTCTAACCTTCGCCAACACCAACCTCGTCCTCTTTCCTTCAACCTCAGCCTATAATCTATGTCCCTGCTCCTAGATTAATTTGAGAAGCATAGATATATAGTAAAAAAAATGAATCTGGGCATGGATAAAATTTTATTAACATCTTAATATTAATTGTAACCTTAAGGATGACGATGAGGTGAATATGAATCTGGACATGGGTAAATGTTCGTTGCATTTTTTAAGACAAATCTAGGTAGTGAACCTAGGTATATGAGATGAGGAAGATGTAGATGAAGAAGATGAATACGGATTTCATTTTTATTTTATTTTTATAATAAAAATTTATAAAAAACATGACTCAACTAATGTTTATAACCTCATAGGCATACACATCAGCAGTCAAACAGCCAAACAAGAGACTGTTAAATGGAGTTAGTTAGAAATCGTTAAAAAAGATAACAATTCAATGATTTTAAAACAAAAGGGACCAATTTATTACAAAAAATATAAGAGAATTATTTGAATCTAAAAATAAGTTAAAGGATTCGAGAAGCAATTTTGCCTAAATCAAAATTAGACTAATAGATAAGTTTAAATTTAAATTTTTATGCATGGAAAAATTCAAAATCAAATTTAAATATCTGAGAAGTATTGTTATTAATAACCAATACTTGAATTTATATAAGCTTAATTTTTCTTTCACATAGGGCATAATTGTAAGCAACATACAACACCAAACTTAATAGTCAAATAATATATTCCCTTTATTTATATATATATATATATATATATATATATATATATATATATATAGATTATTGTTATATATGTTGGTTGCATGTGCAATTTCAGTGACATGTGAATGTCAGCTTCTAGGTTCAAACTAGCGTCTGACCGTGTTTATGCGTGGTACTTATCTCTCATTTCCTTTAAACTGATAAAAAAAAGAAGTACTACTATGACTACATGGCAAAAATATACCTTTTATAAGAAAAATGTGAAGGTAAGAGGCCACTTGTTGCAAGGAATGGCAAAGAGCAAGGAATTTAACACAAAAAGACAAATTTAACGATCTCATGTTTTTTTTAGCAAATTTAATGATATCATGTTAAATAGAAAAGGAACAAAAATAATGTTAAATAAGAATTTTTTGACTAATTGAATATTATGCTCAGACTCATTTTGGATAAGTAGAAACTACAAAAAAATGAGTTGCACAAATGGTTATCATGACTGTCATGATTGTAGTTCTTGTAGTTCTTCTATTCTTAGAAGGTATGTAGATAATTAGCAAAACAAATTTAAGTTTGAATTTCTATGTAGTCTTTCTCTTATATATGCATATTATTCACACTGATATATATATATATATATATATATATATATATATATATATATATATATATATATATATTACTCTTCTAACTAGGTATAGGTATGTAATAATTTTGAAATGCATTTATATTAGCACATGTCTAGGAGGTTCTGAACTTTGTGATATCAGTTGTGTTTTGGACTGGGTCAAGAGACCCACTCCAGCAATTGGACCTCGGTCAGCCCAATAGCTTGGACTCATATCCACAATAAATCAGCACATTCATGTCTAATATGCCTCAACGACTCAGATTCGCCCAATCGATCCAGCCACTTAGAGCTAGCACGGATCCCTATAAATACTGGCACACATTGCCAAAGATAGGTACATTCTCATTCATTGTTATACTACTCTACAATTCTCAATACTGACTTGAGCATCGGAGTGGCATCGCAGGTACCCCACCCGGGATCGCTTTGGCATACAACTTGGACGGAAGGAGACCTACAAGCACCAGTCACCGGATCCGGCCCGGACGACCGCTAGGTACAGAATGTAACACCCCGGTATTTTTATTGATTAAAAATGTCCAAGTGCATATTAGTAACACATCAGAGATATAAAATTCCTGCATAAATACTGAACACTGCAACATAGTTTCCACTGGACAACAACCAAAGAGGAGACGCATGAACGGAATTACCCAACTCATGACTGTTGCGCCCGAAAAAGTCCCCGAGGGAGAACCTTCCTCGTTCACAACTTTTCCTAAGACAATGAAGCCGCCACCAATATTTATTAAGGAAAATATTAGGAAAAACCTTTTTGGAAAGCGATTGGCCTTTGAAAACTGAGAGTTTTGGGTTCGGGGGTCGGTTACGCGCAGGGAAGGTGTTAGCACCCCACACGTCCTCTCTACTGAGAGGGAACCTTTAATTAAATGTGTGGTTTTAGTGTGTTGACTTGAAAATACTTGATTTTTGCCTCTCTACTTCTTATTGAAAAATTCTTAATGAAAATATTTATTTATTATGAAAAAGGGGGAAAAATGGTTTTTTAGAAAAAAAAGTGCTTGACGGGACATGGCCCGCTCCTACGTATCTCCCGGTGCGATGGAGAATTCAAAGCTACGTAGTTCTTGGTTGTCTTTTTGAAAAGTTTTTGTTTTTTATCCTTTTTTAGTGAGTTTTTGAAATAGGACGAGCATTAGTGAATGATTAAACTAGCAGAGGCTATGATGAATCACTACTAAATACTCAAAAAAAAAAAAAAAGAGAGTTGTACCGCTAGTCAAACGAACAAAGGTTCTGATGGACTATTGATAACAACTCGTTTTTTATTATCTTTTTTGAAAATGATTTCGAAAGAGATTGATTTGTATGATGACCAAACTAACAAAGGTTATGATGGATCATCGTTTATTATTTTTAGGAGAAAAGGACATTGTCACTAATAGCTAAACGAACAGAGGCTCTGATGAGCTATTAGCAACAATGGGTTTGAAAATGATTTTGTTTGTTCTATGAAAATGATTGGTTTAGGGGGATGAAAAAGAATTTTTATTTGTTGCGCTTGACGAGAACGTGGCTCGCTCCTACGTATCCCAAACGGGAATCAAAGCGACGTAGTTCTAAAAAGGAATGTTTTTTTTTTTGAAAGGGTTTGAAAGGAGAGGTTGAATCATCTGAGACCATCTTCACCACTTAGAAAATGATGCACTAGGCATAAGTGTGAATCATGTGGTTCATCATCAACAAAGACACTACAGCTAAATTAAATCACATAGGGCAATTTTGGCATGGATCAGAATGATTGAATTTTAACAAATATAAAAACAGAAATACCTCTGATGAAGGCAGATATTACAGATCTGAAGAACAAAAATGAAGCGGAGAACTGGAAAATGAGATTTGCGAGAGTTGTCTTCCCAGATCTTGTGAAAATGTTTCTGGAGCAATTCTTCTCAGATCTTGTGAAAAAATGTGTGTAGCAATTCTTCTCTCTGATCTCGTGTGAAGGGTCTGAAGCTCTGTCTCCCTCTTCTGATCTCGTGAAGTCTCCCCAAAATGTGACTTGAGGCTGCCTATTTATAGGCTCAGGAAAGCGTAGGAATTTTAAAAAACATTTATTGCAAGGATGAATCGATTGTTTGATGAAGGCAAAATATAGTATAATCGATTCTTTGCTTTTAGAAAACATAGGAATCGATTCCTTGGCTTTAGAAATTAGTGGGAATCGATTCTTGGACTTCCTGAAATGATAGGAATCGATTTCATTGTGTTTTAAACAAGAAGGAAATCGATTCTTGAGACATCCTAAATAGGTGGGAATCGATTTCATGTTTAGATAAAGTATGTGGGAATCGATTCTTGGCCTTTAGGAGAGCTTAAAATCGATTTCAATGCCTTTGCAAGATAGTAAGAATCGATTCATGGCTTTTAGGAGAGCTTAAAAATCGATTTTAATGCCTTTGCAAAATAGTAAGAATCGATTCATGGCTTTGGCTTATGTATAGGTGTGAATCGATTCTTTGTTTCCAACATAGGATAAGGAAATCGATTCTTGGCCTATAGGTGAGCCTAAAATCGATTTCATAGCCTATATAAATTGTATAAATCGATTTTTGGTCATTTGGAACAAAATAGAAATTGTCTTTTTGCTTTCCACAAAAATGTTTTTAGGTCTTTGCCATGCATGCATGAAATATTTTCCAAAGCTTGCCATGCATGCATAACATTTTTCAAAACTTGCCATGCATGCATAACACATTTTCAAAAACCCTAATTTGATGCATGAGACTTATTGCAAAAATTATTTTTATAGAACCTTTTGTGAGAAATGACCAAAAATGCCCTTTTTGACCCTAACTTCCCAGAACGTGCATTCTAACCCTAAAAATGATTTCAAAAACTTTGGGATGGTTTCTAGGATCCAAATGCATAATTTATTTTTGTGTGGAAAATTAGGGTTTGGACCTAAGCCGGACAAAATTGGGGTATGACAGCTGCCCCTCTTTATCTGAATTTTAACGAGGAATATGAATTGGCCGAAACATATTCCAAGGCAAAATGAAGATAAAGAATTCAGAAATTATACCGATTTTGTCTATTTGGGGAAAACCCGAATTTTCCATTTTTCTTTTTCTATATTTTTGAAAAGATGGGCACTTTCGTGCAGAAAGCGGTAAAGTGGGCACTTGGCGTGCAGAAAGCAGTAAATGGGCACTTGGCGTGCAGACTGAAAGGTAAAATGGGCACTTGGCGTGCAAACAGAAAAGTAAAATGGGCACTTGCGTGCAGACAGAAAAGTAAAATGGGCACTTGCGTGCAGACAGAAAAGTAAAATGGGCACTTGCGTGCAGACAGAAAAGTAAAATGGGCACTTGCGTGCAGAAAACGGTAAATTGCCCAGGCTGCCTAAAACCTGTAATCCTTAAACGAACTCTTTGACGAATCCGAGTTTGCACGTAGCTTTGAGGAGCACGCTCTTCCTGTTGGCCTTTTCGAGCGACCGGGGGGGATCGTTATCAGCTCCGGAACTGAGATACCGATCAATGCACGGCGTCCACTGTATCTTAGGCTGATACAACTATTCCGTTGAACCTCACATGGGGCTGCGGTCCATCGCGTTGCTCGTACACGATGTGAGACCTGGGCAGAAGGGAGCGATGATCTCTGTGCTCCAATCCGCAATGCGCGCTTGAGCGCTCTCTTTTCTCTCTTTCTTTTCTATTTCTCTCTTTTCTTTTTTCTTTCTGAACTCCCAACTCGGGGAACATTTTCTGGAATCTGGGGGCGAGGGCTAACACCGAAGTGCTCATCCTCTCTTTGTACCTGTAGCTGAAAATGAACAAATGCATGCAATGCAAATGCCATGATTGCTGTTTTCTTTTTTCTTATGATGAATGATGAGCTCCTTATTTCTTTTGTCTATGTCGGATGAATGCATGATCTTCTACTGTTCCATATGCTTGATGAATGCAATGCCTGACTTTATTTATTCTTTTGCTTTTCTCCTCTTCTTTTCTTTTGCTCTTTTTATGAAGTGCAGGTATGTGAATGCAACATTTTGGTGTTTGATGATATGTAATGAAATGGCAGATGACATGCAATGGAAAACTCTTCCTTCTTTGCCTTTTGTGAATATTGCTGATGAATAACATGAAATGATGAATGACATGGGATGCTTTAGCTTTCTTTTCTTCTATGAGATGCAAGTATGATGTGATGCAACTGTATTGTTTTGATGTTTGGATGCAAATGTATGCGGTGATTGATGCTTTGATGAATGAAATGCTCCTGTTCTAACTTCTGTTTGTTTCCTTTTGCTTCTTCTATGAAATGCAAAATGCAATGCTCTGATGTTTGATGCAATGATTCTTGTTCTTTTTCTTTTATGGAAATGCTAACGTTAATATGATGCATATGCACTGTTTTAATGTTTGATGATTGAATGACAAATGAATGCTTTGTGAAATGATGAATGACATGGAATGCTTTTGTCTTTTCTTTGTTTTCTTTTTGCTTTCTTTGCTTTTTCTGATGCTAAATGTAATGCTCTAGTGATGAATGACATGCGATGATTTTGTGCAAACATTAATGTGATGCCAATGCAATGAAAAGATTTCTGCTTTTTCTGTGCAACTGACGTGGAATGTTTTTTTCTTTTTGCTATGTGATGAATGCACAAAATGTGAAGATGCAAATGTAATGCTTTGATGCATATGCTATAATGCCTAGATGCATGAGGTAAACATTTTTGTGATGATGAGATGCGAGACTTTGAATGCAGGGACTTGAGATGATTATGGACCATTCTGTTGAAAAATTGAATTTGATTCAAACTATGGTGTTCTCAAGGTTTTTATTTACAAATAACCTCACTTGTTTTCTCTTTCTTTCCATGATCACTGAATTTTAGATATCACGTAAACAACTTGTGTTCTCTCCTTTGAAGCATTATCTAGTAAGCATGCATAGGAGTGCAAATGTGAATGAATGAGTCAGTTAACTTGGAATTGGTTTAGGGCATGGAATTTTATGGCAAGTGAAGGAATGACAGACATGGTTGTTGCCGAAGCTCATGAGGGCTCAAGAGATACAAGATTGCCCCAATTCAGGTCTTTGAATAGTTTGCCCCTGTCTAGTGGTGACAACAACTAGGGGCGTAGAAGGTGATGAATTGGGAATGCTTCGGCTTTTGAAAGGGAATGTGGATCAAAAGAGATTTTGTCTCAACCCATAAAGTTTGATGTTGCCCCAGTCATAACAAGGACAAAGCTGCCCCAATTAGAATGACAATGCCTTGTTTAGGATAGTGAGTTGAGAGATTGCCCCGGTGAGGTTTTTATGGGAATGAATGAGGTGAAGGAATGGGAACGCACTTGGCCCACTTTCGAATGACATTTCAAATGGTTTCTTTGAGTGAGGTTGTGAAAGGCGGCAGAGTTATGGTGACGGTTATGAACTGAGGGTAATATATGAATGGGGTGGGCAATGAACAAACCTCCCCAAAGTTGAGTGGTGTGAGAGGTGAAGGGAATGCCCCAACTTTTAGATCTGAGTGGTGTCCTCGGTGTAAATCTTTGGTTCTCTACTGATGTCTTGACTTTTTGGTGCGAAAGAATCCTTACCTGGTGATCACTAAACCTTGTTTTAATGCATCTTGAATGTGCTTTGGAGTGCAAGTCCCTCTTTTTTTATTTTGTCAGCTTTCTTTTTTCTGACTGTTTGTTTTTCTTTTTGAGCCAACACATTGTAAACAGATAAACTTATTTGTCCTAAAATTAAAATTTGAGAAAACGAAAGCAACCGGTCATTGATCGAAATGGACTTTGCAGGATTGTGATGTTTTGTGGAGAAGGGATGATTGGGCTTATCGGAGTGTTTGGGGTTGATGGGAGGATGGGTCTTATTCAGCGTTGGCCGATGGTCAATGGTTTATGAAGGGGATAGTTACTAGGTTTGATGAGGTGTTTGAAGGCTTTATGAAAGAAGAGATGGTTAAACCCAATGAATTGAGGTTTTTTTTTTTTTATTTTTTTTTTTTTTGAAAAGGAGAAATGATCGAGCCCATTGAATTGAGGGCTTTTTGGGAGGGGAGCTCTTATGCTATATGGCAAAATGTATTGACTCTTAATTTATACTCCCTTTGTCTTCCTTTCTTCACTTTGGGATTCTCCTTTTTGAAACTTTGTTATTCCCTTCCTTTTGTGGATTTCCTTTCCTTTTGACTTGGGTGAGAATGATATACTATCTTTGATGTGGGATTAACCTTTGTCCGGAGTGATGGGGATATCTTGGGCTTTTCTTGGCTTAAGATGGGTAACAAAGGGTGTTTTTGTGATTTTGAATCTTTGGCTTAAGAGGGGTAGGGAATGGTCTTTCTGGGATTTTAGGTTCTTGAGGGTGTGGAGAGAAGGCCAAATTTCATTTCAAATCCTGATTGCTTATTTCTGTAATAATTTATCTATCTTCACGTGTTTGCTCTTTTTTCCTTTTTTGTGCCCTAATTTTTGCCTGGACCGCTCTTTGCGAGTTTTCAATCCACCGGGCGCTCATTTTTGCTTAGGCCGCCCTTTGCGGGTTTTCAACCTAGCGAGCTTATTTTATCTTTTTTATTTATTATATATATTTTTTAGAAAGACTTGCACTAAGGGAATATGATACCGACAAGGAAAATTAGTGATCACAGAATTGCCCCAGCATGGAGGACTTAAAGTGTTAGTGGGAATGAACCAAAAGTCTAGTATGCACTGATGGGAGAGAATATGCGCTTTAGGGGTGGACGGGGCGGGATTAGACTTGGATGGGGAATGATGATAAATGAAGGAAATTGACTGACTCAAACAAGAGAAACTGCACGTGGCATGCATGCTTACTAGAAGAACGCTTCACAGAGAATTAACATTGGTTAAAACATGATATAAAAACTTTTTGATGAACTGTTTCGGTCTTTTATCATGGAATGGATGAGATGTAATCCCCTTTTTTGAAGGAAATACAAATGAGCTATTGATGTGAAAAACTGAGTGCCTTGGAACACCTTGAGTTTGCCAATGAGTGAGGGTAAACTTTTCCAAAAAGGAAAGATTACTTTGCAAGAACATCTCGTCTCTCATCACAACATTTTTGTTGTACGCAATGCATGGATGAAAACATTATGATGTATACATGATGAAGATGAAATGCATGAAAGCATGTCTACTTGAAAGGTGTGATTATTCTAAAAGTTTTTTCTTTTTGATGTTTTCTTTTTGTGCAAGACGAAATATGAAATGCCAATGCATCTTTGGGTGATGAATGATGCAAGAGGCAAGACAAGATATGAAATGCTGATGCCTCCTTTTTCTTTTGAATGATGAAAGATGCAGGAATGATGCTTTTTTCTAAATGATAATTTTTTATTTTTTATTTTATTTTTTTTAGAGGCAAGGCGAAGTATGAAATGCCAACGCCCCTTCCTTTTTTGAAAGATGCATGTATGGAGGAATGATGCATGAATGCTACATTTTGAATAAATTTGATGATGAATGAGATGCTTTCTTGTTTTTTTTTTTTGTGCAATGAAATGCATGATGCTCACAATGATTTTTTTTGTTTTTTAGTTTTGGAACATGATTTTGAAAATTATTTGGAGATGCAAATGATTTATTGGAAAAAAGGTTTTAGAAAAATGTGCTTGACGGGGTATGACCCGTTCCTACGTATCCCCATTGTAATGAGGAATCAAAGCTTACGTAGTTCTACTGTGTCTTTTTTTGAAATAATGCTTATGCATGAATGCCTCGTCTTGGATGAACTCGACGAGGATGATTATAAATGAAATGCTTATGCTATGCAGATGATAATTGTCTTTTGTTTTATCTTTATGTAATGAAAGGGAATGCGAGATGAATGGTTTTTTTTTTCAAAATTGGAATTTTATGCAAATGATGCAATGATGCAGTGATGCAATGATGCAATGATGCGATGATGCAAGGATGCTTTTTTTTTTGTGTTTTTGCAGAAAGAGGATATTTACAGGCGGTAATTTGAAAATTTCCACACTATATGCCACCTCATATAGGCGTTTATTGAAAAGGGAAAGCATATCTTTTTTATTTTCGAAGATTTTGAAGGAAAAATTGATTGAACTGAATGCAACAATGCAGCACACAATTTGGAAAGCCCTTGTGACCTAAAAGGGGGTAGAACCTATGATCTAAGGCACTTTAGGGATAGTCTTCTCATGTAGCTCTATTCACACCCTCACAAAGGTCATCAGAGCCACAGTCCCTCTCATGAAAATCCCCGTAAATGCAGCAAACTGCTAGGTACGAGGCATCATGAAAGAGCACAACTCTGATTGAAACTTTCGTAAGTAGCCAAACGGACAAAGGTCCTGATGGGCTCCCACTACTCGAATCCACTCATCCTAAGGTATCCTAACAGACCTGGGTTATGGTCTCTTTCCCTAATCGTATAATCTCGAGGTATAAGTGTGTGTGTGCGAAGGGCATTTCCTTAAAAAACTACCCTACCTGCAAATGAAGATCCAGAACAGTCCAGACAATAGAAAGCCATAACATGTCGTCTACCCTAGGGTTCAATACCAATCAAATTCAACTAATCTAGGGTGCCAACAACAAACACATTACTTACCTCAGAAAGGGAGCTGAGAAGAAGGGGACATGACAAGAGAGGGGAAATATGCATGAGGGAACTAAGCATTTAAGCAAAGAAGTAACTATCTATTATTTTAAACAAAAGCAAACATAGAAGAAGAATGCATATGGATGCAACATGCTTATGACAAAGAAGAAGAATAGAGGCAAAGCAAGATGTTCAAATCAATCACAAACCACACACTTAATTAATTAGGCTTGACCCACTTTTGAAAGAAAATGTTTTTTTAGTCCCCAGTGAAGTCGCCAGCTGTTGCGCCCGAAAAAGTCCCCGAGGGAGAACCTTCCTCGTTCACAACTTTTCCTAAGACAATGAAGCCGCCACCAATATTTATTAAGGAAAATATTAGGAAAAACCTTTTTGGAAAGCGATTGGCCTTTGAAAACTGAGAGTTTTGGGTTCGGGGGTCGGTTACGCGCAGGGAAGGTGTTAGCACCCCACACGTCCTCTCTACTGAGAGGGAACCTTTAATTAAATGTGTGGTTTTAGTGTGTTGACTTGAAAATACTTGATTTTTGCCTCTCTACTTCTTATTGAAAAATTCTTAATGAAAATATTTATTTATTATGAAAAAGGGGGAAAAATGGTTTTTTAGAAAAAAAAGTGCTTGACGGGACATGGCCCGCTCCTACGTATCTCCCGGTGCGATGGAGAATTCAAAGCTACGTAGTTCTTGGTTGTCTTTTTGAAAAGTTTTTGTTTTTTATCCTTTTTTAGTGAGTTTTTGAAATAGGACGAGCATTAGTGAATGATTAAACTAGCAGAGGCTATGATGAATCACTACTAAATACTCAAAAAAAAAAAAAAAAGAGAGTTGTACCGCTAGTCAAACGAACAAAGGTTCTGATGGACTATTGATAACAACTCGTTTTTTATTATCTTTTTTGAAAATGATTTCGAAAGAGATTGATTTGTATGATGACCAAACTAACAAAGGTTATGATGGATCATCGTTTATTATTTTTAGGAGAAAAGGACATTGTCACTAATAGCTAAACGAACAGAGGCTCTGATGAGCTATTAGCAACAATGGGTTTGAAAATGATTTTGTTTGTTCTATGAAAATGATTGGTTTAGGGGGATGAAAAAGAATTTTTATTTGTTGCGCTTGACGAGAACGTGGCTCGCTCCTACGTATCCCAAACGGGAATCAAAGCGACGTAGTTCTAAAAAGGAATGTTTTTTTTTTGAAAGGGTTTGAAAGGAGAGGTTGAATCATCTGAGACCATCTTCACCACTTAGAAAATGATGCACTAGGCATAAGTGTGAATCATGTGGTTCATCATCAACAAAGACACTACAGCTAAATTAAATCACATAGGGCAATTTTGGCATGGATCAGAATGATTGAATTTTAACAAATATAAAAACAGAAATACCTCTGATGAAGGCAGATATTACAGATCTGAAGAACAAAAATGAAGTGGAGAACTGGAAAATGAGATTTGCGAGAGTTGTCTTCCCAGATCTTGTGAAAATGTTTCTGGAGCAATTCTTCTCAGATCTTGTGAAAAAATGTGTGTAGCAATTCTTCTCTCTGATCTCGTGTGAAGGGTCTGAAGCTCTGTCTCCCTCTTCTGATCTCGTGAAGTCTCCCCAAAATGTGACTTGAGGCTGCCTATTTATAGGCTCAGGAAAGCGTAGGAATTTTAAAAAACATTTATTGCAAGGATGAATCGATTGTTTGATGAAGGCAAAATATAGTATAATCGATTCTTTGCTTTTAGAAAACATAGGAATCGATTCCTTGGCTTTAGAAATTAGTGGGAATCGATTCTTGGACTTCCTGAAATGATAGGAATCGATTTCATTGTGTTTTAAACAAGAAGGAAATCGATTCTTGAGACATCCTAAATAGGTGGGAATCGATTTCATGTTTAGATAAAGTATGTGGGAATCGATTCTTGGCCTTTAGGAGAGCTTAAAATCGATTTCAATGCCTTTGCAAGATAGTAAGAATCGATTCATGGCTTTTAGGAGAGCTTAAAAATCGATTTTAATGCCTTTGCAAAATAGTAAGAATCGATTCATGGCTTTGGCTTATGTATAGGTGTGAATCGATTCTTTGTTTCCAACATAGGATAAGGAAATCGATTCTTGGCCTATAGGTGAGCCTAAAATCGATTTCATAGCCTATATAAATTGTATAAATCGATTTTTGGTCATTTGGAACAAAATAGAAATTGTCTTTTTGCTTTCCACAAAAATGTTTTTAGGTCTTTGCCATGCATGCATGAAATATTTTCCAAAGCTTGCCATGCATGCATAACATTTTTCAAAACTTGCCATGCATGCATAACACATTTTCAAAAACCCTAATTTGATGCATGAGACTTATTGCAAAAATTAATTTTATAGAACCTTTTGTGAGAAATGACCAAAAATGCCCTTTTTGACCCTAACTTCCCAGAACGTTCATTCTAACCCTAAAAATGATTTCAAAAACTTTGGGATGGTTTCTAGGATCCAAATGCATAATTTATTTTTGTGTGGAAAATTAGGGTTTGGACCTAAGCCGGACAAAATTGGGGTATGACAATGACTTAGAGTTGGCGGCTATTGTGTTTGCACTGAAAATTTGGTGACATTACCTTTACGGTTCTCGTTTCGAGGTTTTTAGTGATCACAAGAGCTTGAAATATCTATTTGACCAAAAGGAGTTGAATAACAGACAGAGAAGGTGGACTGAATTTTTGAAGGACTATGACTTCGAATTGAAATATCACCCTGGGAAAGCCAATGTGGTAGCAGATGCTCTGAGCAGGAAGTCTATCCACACGGCAAGGTTAATGGTTCACGAGATGGCTTTGTTGGAGTCGTTCAGAGACTTGAAACTCAAAGTGGTAAGAAAGAGGGATCGCGTAGTGCTGCGGCATATACGGATAGCCAGTGTGCTAAGGGAACAAATCCGCGTAGCTCAAGGAGCTGATATAAAGTTGCAGTCTCAGAAGGGATCGCCAGATTTCACTAAGGATAGTGATGGCATGATTTGCTTTAATGGGAGGATTTGTGTTCCCGATGATGATGACATCAAAAGGCAAGTATTGGAAGAAGCTCATAGGAGTCAGTACTCTGTACATCCGAAATCCACCAAGATGTACCGAGACTTGAAGTTAATGTATTGGTGGCCTGGGATGAAGACCGAGGTTGCAGAATTTGTTTCTCGGTGCTTAGCTTGTCAGAAGGTTAAGGCGGAACACCGAAGACCGGGCGGTCAGTTACAACCGCTAGATGTACCAGTTTGGAAGTGGGAAGATATCTCAATGGACTTCGTCATGGGTTTGCCGAGGTCACGGGCAGGCCATGATTCTATTTGGGTAGTAGTGGACCGATTGACTAAACCCGCTCACTTTATTCCCGTTCGCTCGACTTATAAGGTTTCCAAGTTAGCAGATGAATATGTGAGGAACATTATCAGACTGCATGGAGTCCCAACGAGCATTGTGTCAGACCGAGATCCCAAGTTTACTTCCAGGTTCTGGAGAGCATTGAATGAAGCTTTGGGAACAAGACTGCTGGTTAGCACTGCTTATCATCCTCAGACTGATGGTCAGACGGAGAGGACTATTCAGACTCTGGAGGACATGCTTCGGGCTTGTGTGCTTGATAGCGGGAGAAAATGGGAAGACCATCTTCCGTTAGTCGAATTCTCCTACAACAACAGTTACCACTCCAGCATTGGAATGGCACCATTTGAAGCACTTTATGGTAGGAAGTGTAGAACTCCGTTGTGTTGGTGGGAGATTGGTGAAGATAAGTTTTTGGGACCCGATATGATTCGGGAAACTACTGAGAAGATTAAGTTAATTCGAGAAAGGATGAAGGTTGCTCAGAGTCGGCAAAAGAGCTACGCTGACAACCGAAGGAGACCGTTGGAGTTTGAGGTTGGTGATCATGTGTTCTTGAAAGTTTCTCCAACCATAGGCACTGGAAGAGCCTTGCGAGCGAAGAAGCTCAGTCCTCGATATGTTGGACCTTTCCAAATCATCGAGCGGATTGGGCCAGTTGCCTATCGCCTCGCATTGTCTCCGGCCCTATCAAACCTCCATGATGTGTTTCACGTGTCTCAGTTGAGGAAGTATGTTTCCGATCTGCATCAACCGTTGAGTGTCGATACCAATGACCTGCGACTGGACTTGTCATTTCAACCTTATCCTAGTTACATCTTGGAGCGTGACGAGAAGACGTTACGGTCAAGAACTATTCCTATTGTCAAAGTGGTCTGGGATGGATTCTCAATCGAGGAGGCTACCTGGGAGCTGGAAGATGACATGCGGACTCAATACCCATATCTCTTCAATTGAGGTACGTCTTGTCAATTTTGAGGACAAAATTTTTAAAAGTTGGGGTGATTGTAACATCCCTAAATTTTAAAGGACTCGCATTATGATGCCTAGGACCGATTATTTATTTGTGGGAATAAGTATTCGTGTCTCGGGGATTACTATTCGAGGGAAAAGACCAAAGAAGCCCTATTCATTTATTAATTATGGCTTAGTCATGATTAATTAAAGTATTTAAGCTGGAGGGCAAAATGGTAATTTTGCACCCCTCATATAAATTCATATATTCTGAAGCCTCCTAACCACATCAGCCTCATTCAGCAATTTCTGAAATCCAGAAGAAGCAAGGAGCTGTGGAAGGAGGGAGAGAGGGCGCGAGAGTGGAAGAGAAGAGAGGAGGAAGCTCAGATTTTCTTCTTGCATGTAAGTCCTTCTTCAACATTCCTACTCCATTTTCCAACCCCTTTCTAATGATCCAAGTTTCATAGCCTAATTCTCCCTATATCCCTTTCTACCATTTTCGCATATCAAAGCTCCAAGTGAGGAAGAAGATGGAGTTTTGAGCAATAGTTGTCTTGCATGTTCAGTAGAAGCTTCTAAGAAGGAGATTTCAGACTTGCATGGTTGATTGAAGGGAGGGTTTGAGTAGTGGTGCAGCTGGGTTCGAGATTGGATAGAAGAGAGTTGCTGTCTTGGAATCGATTGAAGCTCAGTTTGGGGATTTTTCGTGTTCGGTTCGGTGACTTCGTTTTTCGGCTCAACTCTCGGGATTTCGACTCACCGGTGAGTTCTACTCACGATAGGGCATTCTGATATTCTGAACTTGTTTTCGATATGGAATCCCTTGGTCACATTTTCTGTTTTCAAAAGTCTTAGAACCGAAAAGCGTTTTTAAGTCAAAACGGTGTTTTACGGTTTATTGAGAATTTTAATGAATCATTGAAATGAAACACTTTATATATATTCTGGAATAGTTGGAAATTTTCTGGATTTTAGGTGATTGAAATTAGAAATCGAATTGGACGAGAACGGAGAATGAAATTGAGGAATACGTGAAATTCTGGTAACAGACACAGGTCGCACGGACCGTGCGCCCCTGGGCACGGATCGTGCGCCTGTTTCGGGTTGGAAGTATTGGAAACAGAACGGGACGCACGGGTCGTGCGCCCCTGGGCACGGATCGTGCGTTTCCTTCTGGTAGATGGGTCCTGAGTAGTGCACCACGCACGGGTCGTGCGCCCCTGGGCACGGGTCGTGCGTGTGGTTCTGTTACCGGCTTCCGTTTTCTCGTTTTGTCGCTCCGTTTGATCCCGAACCTTTTCTAATTTCTTTCTCAACCGTTCAAAAGGGGATTGCCTTACTGAAAACCTTATTTTGAACTTGTTCAACTCATGGTTTTGAAAAAGAGCTTTGAAAGCCTATTTGATCGAAAAACCGAAACCCTAGTATACGTGTGGGTACACCGTCTGATGGATAGAATGAATATATATTTATATATATATCAACTGCATATGATTATAATGCCGGATGTCTATAGATTCATCAAAACGGGTTATAAGTCAATAATACATTACAATATGATTATAATGCCGGATGTTTATAAATTCATCAAAACGGGTTATAGATCAATAAGATATAAATTATCTAAAAAGATATTGTGATTGATCCTTTGGTGATCGGAAAGATATATATTATCTAACTCTCGAGAAATCGTTATGTATTGTCATACATAAATCGCGTTGGGTGACGACCCGACAAGTAGCATACTAGGGAGGGTAGTCATGACCCCTTACCTAGGCCCTGAATGTGTTTTGGCGTGGTCAACTCACGGGTTGCCGGGATTAGCAGTGGTGCAGTCGGCTTGTGCTAAGTTATTGATTATAAGTTAACATTGCCGGGATTAGCAGTTGTGCAGTCGGCAGATGTTAAGCTATAGCTACCGGGATTAGCAGTTGTGCAGTCGGTTGAGCTAAGCTATTAAAAACATAAAAGAGAACACGATTTGCTTGGCATTTCGATTATAGCTAATGGTAGCTAATTAAACATTGTTAACGGTTTAATAATTGAACCGAGTGTCAGTGAGGGGGCACGGTTGGACTCACTGAGATAATGTTATCTCACCCTATCCATATTTGTTGTTTTTCAGAGAAGCAGGGAAAAAGGAAGACTATTGTGCACGAGTAGTTGATATACTCTTGGAGGTGCTGAAGACTTAGTCATTTGATTCCTTTGTTCTTTTGTTGTCCTAATTGGTTGTATAAACTTGTATTGGTCATGAGTTATACGAACCGCTTTATGTTTCTGTTTGGTATTTGGACTTGGATATTGTAATCCACTCGGTATGGAACCGATAAACTTCTATTTTATGAAGTAATGTTATTTCCGATTATGTTTTATTTCGGAAAAAGTTTGTATGTCCAAAACTTAAACAGGAACTGTGTCCTCTGAATTTTTCCGCATCTGTGCACTTTCGGTATTTCTACATGTTAGAAAAACCTGGGTGTTACATTTGGTATCAATTGGTAATGGGAATGCATTATAGCGTGTCACCGGTCACTTGGCATAATAAGCTTCCGGTGAACCCGTCCCCACTAATCGGCTGGGTCCCTAACGGGGCCTAGGTTCATAAGGCTCATGACTGCCTCTCCCCTAGCACACTAAACTAAATAGGGTCATCACCCCGACTAAAGATATATATGAAGATATACCTGGACTAAACTCAACAATGAACTTAAACATAATAATAACATAACTGAACAGTGGACTGAACTGAACATAAACTTATTACTAAGGTGATCTAATTACTAACTAAGTCTAATTATTAAGTGATCTCTCATGGATTACTAAGGTTTGTGTAACATCCCTAAATTTTAAAGACTCGTATTATGATGCCTAGGACCGATTAATTATTTGTGGGAATAATTAGTCGTGTCTCGGAGATTAATAGTCGAGGAAAAGTCCAAAGAAATCCTACTCTACATTTAATTGTGGCTTAGTCATAATGTAAATGAACAATTCAGCTGAAGGGTAAAATCGTCATTTCACCTCATATCGAAGATGTATCCTTGGACGAAATAATAGATTGGGTCCAAGTCATAGTAGGATCATTAGAACGGTATTCAAACCCCTAAGTCATGAGAATGTGTGAATGTTTGATGGATTAGAGTGGATTTAAACGAGAATTAAGGGGAAGGGCATTTTAGTCTTTTCCCACTCATTTAAATGTTCCTTTCAGATCATTACTAACCAACCACACCACACTCCCCAATTATCAAACATATTCTGAAATTGTGAAGAAATGGAGGGAGTTGGAATTAAGGGAGTGTTTAACTAATGATTGGAGTGCAAGGGCATTTTAGTCTTTTCAACATTTTAAATAACCCAGCTGGATAAAAATCATTCCCTCACTCTCAGCTTCCTCACAATCAGAAACCCTGAAGAACCAGAAACAGAATGGGAGAGAGAGGGGAGAGGAGAGTTGAAGGAGAGGGAGAGCTTGAGAAGGAGAGGAGAGAACTTCCTCAACACTTGATGCATGTGGCTCATCTTAGTGCCATTCTCCTCCTCTTCAAATTATCTACTCAGTGATGTTATTTATGTTAGCTATTGGAGCTCAAATTCGTGATTTGCAAATGATTGAAGATGATGATTGAAGTTCATCAGAAATTCTGGGTAGAACCCGTATGAACCACTCTCAGTATTCTCATCGTATCTCCCGTTACACTACTCCGAAGATCGTGATTCTTCTTCCTTTGGAAACTAGACAAAAAGCTCTTCATTTTGTGCACAAGAACCGTGTGATTTCATGGAGAAATGAGAGAGATATCCTGTTCACAAGTTTCGGTTTCAGAATCAAGCACTGTCCTGAACCAGCCACCTTGTTTTGTTAATATCTCTCAATCTACTGGATGCATGCGCGTGAAACTTCTTCCATTTGAAAGTAGACGAAATGATCTTCACAATGGGCACTGATTTGAGTAGATTTGGTCACGGATTGACCAAATTATGCCTGTTGCAAAACTGAGTCATGTTGCTGGAAAACAGAAAGAAGAATGCTAGAAATGTCGTTC
This sequence comes from Astragalus membranaceus, assembly GCA_039519185.1. Lineage (NCBI taxonomy): Eukaryota > Viridiplantae > Streptophyta > Magnoliopsida > Fabales > Fabaceae > Astragalus > Astragalus membranaceus. Next base: position 146,036,801 of record CM076849.1, on the reverse strand, counting down.
GTCGAATTTGAGTTCGGTTCGCCGAAGTCTCGAACGTCATCAGTCCGATATACTGAAGTGGGGTTCAGTAGCAAGAATTTGATCGAGTTATTGGTGGTTCATGTGGGACCCATCGAGTTCAGATGCGAAGGGACTAGGAGCGTGTACGTGACTACGGGGATTGTTCGAGTGGTTACAATACGGCCGTCCGTGTTCCGGCGTGATTTCTCGCGGGATCGTCAACCGGGTGAGTTCTACTCACGGATAGGGATATTTTTACATGTCTTGAAAATATATCGGTTTTGAGTCATAAGGCATTATCCGTTTTCGAAAGATTTTTGAACCGAAAACCGTTTTTGAGAAATATTAGGTTTTACGGTTTCTATGGAATTGTTGAGCAATTTATGAAGTTGTGATTAAATTGTTGAAATAAAATGATTTGTAAACTATCAGGAATATTTGGAATTTTCTGAGTTTCAGGTGGAACGGAAATTAGGAATCGAATCGAGAGCGAACGGAGAACGAAAGTGAGAAAATTTCGAGTTGAGCATCAGACTGGTGGTTCTGTCCATCCGCGCGCCGTTCACGCGGGAGTCGCGCGCCGTGCGTGATTCTGGGCTGCGCTTCTGTCAAGTCGCGCGCCAGTCACGTGTGGGTTGCGCGCCGCGCGCCACTGTGACCCTTTTGATGCGTAATTCCGTTTTTCTCGTTTCAACGCTCCGTTCAATCCCGAACCTTTCCTAATCCCTTCCTCAAACTATTTTAAAACTACCAACCTATTGAAAACCTAATTTCAAACCGTTCAAACTATATTTTTGAAAAAGAGTCTTGAAACCTATTTTGGTCGAGAACGAAAATCCTAGATTACGTGTGAGCACACCGAGTAATGGTTGGGCTGAACTTATATATGGATATAAGACCTGGAATTGATTATAATTCTGGAAGTTAATAGAACTCTTCATAAACGGATTATGAAATGAAATGGAACATGTATCATAAGCTTATGTTTGATCCTTTGGTGATCGTTGATATGTATTGTCGTATATATCGTTCGTTGGGTGACGACCTGACAAGTAGTATACTAGAGAGGGTAGTCATGACCCCTTATCTAGGCCCTGTATGTGTTTTGGCGTGGTCAACTCACGGGTTTCCGGTATGAGCGAGGTTTCGCCACCGGATTATACTAAACAAATTAAATAATAAGGTATTAGTGTGCCGGGATGAGTGAGGTTTCACCACTGGTTTACACTAAATTAATTACATGATTGTGTGCCGGGATGAGTGAGGTTTCACCACTGGTTTACACTAATCAACAAATATAATCTCCGGTATTCGTGGTTGTTCACAGCCGGCTGTCCCTCATAAAACATAAAGATTTGCTTGATTGGACTCGACTTGTTGAGATTTGTGGCAAGGTTCACGATCAACAATTCGCTGTAACGTGTTCGTTATCAACATGATTGTTAACGGTTTAATAATTGAACCGAGTGTCGGTGAGGGGGCACGGTAGGACTCACTGAGACAAGTTGTCTCACCCAATCCATATTTGTTGTTTTTACAGAGAACAGGTTATAAGGACAGCTGGCGGCATAGTTGGTTATCGGGTTCGAGGAGAAGATCGAAGATTTATTCCTTTATAGTTGTCCTTGTTCTTCTGTAGTTGTATCTGTATTCGGTCGTATGACTCGAGCTTGTATTATTTATTTTATTAGTTTCCGCTGTTTCTTGTAAGATGTATATCTGAACAGGAATTTTTATACTCTGATTTGTACCAAATTGTATATTTAGGTATTTCTTTGTTAAAGAAATACCGGGCTGTTACAGTTTGCTAACTTATCTTATCAATCTTACTAAACCAGTCAATCCAGCACAATACATCAATCATAAAGTCATAACATGAAATCAATGGTCAATCACATGAGCATTCACTTAACCGGAACGTAATCCAAACACAACCAATCATATGGTACTAACATAACTTAGATCCAATCACAGTCAATTACCACTCAATTCAAGGCAATTCAATTATAGTAACATTGGGGAAGGTGGAAGGAGGGATTAGAAAGCAATCGGAATCGTTTGGAATGATTTAGAACACTTTCTAAAAGAGGCAACCCGAAGACCACGCACGACCCGTGCGCCCATACACACGATCCGTGCGTGTCCATCATTTATCGCGTCATTCCTTTCCGATCCCGAATTACTTCCCGATCAATACTACCACTTCAGTCGAAGCCAAACATGTAGGATTACAGTGTTCCCATACCAGGGGAACCTTGGGGAGTGGATTGGAAGGGACTTAGGACCAATCGGAACGACTTAGGACGTATTTCAAAATATCGCATCAGAGAGATACGCACGATCCGTGCGCCTTGGCACACGACCCGTGCGCGTTTTCAAAAACAACACCAGTGGTTCCAGAATCTCACGCACGACCCGTGCGCCCATACACACGATCCGTGCGTGACAAACAGTATTTCAGAAAAATAGTTTTTCACGTTTTCTTTTCTATTCCGATCGTTCCTATGTCCATCCCAATTCACGTTCAAACTCAAAGACTCATATTCATGTTTTTCCTAGTGAGTTATAGAACTCACCTCTTGGACGACAATAGCAATAGACACCGAAGACTTAGCAACACGGACAAATAGAGGGTCACGAACTATCTCCAATCCGATTCTAAACAATCCACAACTGAACACCCAGCTTCCTAAGGCTTGAACTTCGAACCCAGCTACTGAAACTGCCTCCTAAGCTGCTCCAACACTCGATTCAGGTACATGAGTTGGTTCTAAGGTTCTCCAACACAACATGCAACAGTTTTGGTTCAGATTTGCTCAAGAGGAGCTTGGTGGTCAACAATGGTGGTTTGGGCTTGGAGGGGAATCTGAATTCGAATTTGGTATGGATGGAAAGGGGGAGATGAACTGATTCAGATGATGCTAATGGATCATACATGCACTAAGTTTTTCATGGAGTCCTCCCTCTCTCTTTTTCCTCCCCTCTCGAGCCTCTCTCTTCTCCTCCCTATCTCTTTGCTGTTTTTGATCTTTGGAAAAAAAGGAAATGAAGGGTGTTGTTGTTGTTCTTACTCATTCAGCTGGATGGGGTGCATATATATAGGTACATGGTAAAAGACAAAACTACCCTTCACTAAAAAAAATTTTATTCCTAATGACTCCCACCAGCTCTAACTAACTAAATATGATGCAATCAATTAAATCGAGCACATCATTTGCAAAATAAATCAATCAAGCTAATCACTTTCAATTTAAACAATTTCAATAAATAAATAAATCACTAATTATTACTATTATGCCATTATAATTAAATAGCAAAAATAGGGGATGTTACATTCACCCCAACTTTTAAAAATTTTGTCCTCAAAATTGGACCAATCAAAACAATTAGCACACAATATACCTTTCGCCGAATTCATCAACGGCCTTGCCTTTCGGAGAGTCCAACACAAAGACCCTTTCCGCTTGCAGAGTTAGCATTCCATTCTCGGTTCCCTCTTCTTCGCCGGACACTCGTGAGCGTAATGCCCTTCGTCTTGGCAATAATAACATACCGTCGTTCCCAGACGACATTCTCCTCCATGGGGCCTTCCGCATTTGCCACAGTTGGCAGGCTTTAATGATTCCGACGCCTGCACTTGCTTACCCTTGCTGGAGGCACCTCTTGGTTCTTCCTCTGGAGTGGACCATTCAGTCGCCTTCCTCTTCTTTACTGGGCACTTGTTAGCATAATGCCCTTCTCCCTTGCAATAAAAACACACGGTTGATCCTCGACGACACCTTCCGCTGTGGGGCCTTCCACACGCCGAACACTTAACGGATCTCGGGACTTCAGCTACCACAACTTGCTTTCCTTTGATGGAGGTATTCCTTGGTTCATCACTTGGGGTTGGCCATTCCAATGCCTTCTTTTTCCCTTTCCCATTCGCTTTCCTTTCCTCATTCGATCCGTTGAGATTTGTTTCTGCAACATACGCTCGCTGCTGCTGACTCATCAGTTCGTGATGCATCCACATCATGTCCTGCATCATCCGTGCGCCTTGAATGTGTTTTGGCGTGGTCAACTCACGGGTTGCACTAAATGGCATACATCAGAGTAACTTCCTGTTATTGAAATATTGAACACAACTAAAACTTTCGATAATACATATCAAATGGTTCTCTGAACCTCATAAACTTCCTGAAAATGCTTAAGTTTCAAAACTTAAGACTCGTACATAATCCTGGTGTTCAATACTCAAAACATAAAGTAGCGGAAACGATTTTACAACTTAAACAATGAAAGTTATACAATCGGTGACATAACTAAATAAAAATACAAAGGGCTAAGTGGAAATCCAATTTCCAATAGTTGCATGCGTCGCACCAGCTAACCGTGCTTAGTCGCCTTTGCCTTTCCCTGTTTCTCTGTAAAAACCACAAATATGAAGGGTGAGATAAACATTATCTCAGTGAGTCCTATCGAGACCCCTTACTAACTCTAGCGGTTCATTATGCCTTGCTTTAAACTCGTGGCCCTAAAAGCAACCACGTGGAAATATATTAAGTTCCCGTATCCTCTATGCTCATGGCCCTCGTAAGCGACACATGCAGCATACAATCTTTTGTTCCATGTTTTTAGCATAACACCTCAGTCTACCTATTTTATAGGCATCTCTCGACCTTTTGGTGAACCCATCCCGCTATTTCTAGTGGGTGAAACAGTCTTGAGTCTAGGTTTTGGGGCTCATGACTTCCCCTCCCCTAGTATGCTAACCTCTTAGGGTCGTCACCCTTTTTCCTCTTGTATTTATTATACATTTTCAGTCTGTGTACCCGCAATGGGCTGTTAGTCATTTCAGTCAAGTACCATGTACCATATCAGTGAATTACAGTGTATAATATCAGTCAAATACCATGTATTATTATCATTCAAATACAGTGTATAATATCAGTCAAATACCATGTATTATTATCATTCTTGACATATGCACTCTCGCGTTCTCTAAGGTGCGGTTTTCCATTTTATTCATAACACACAAACTTTCTATCGAACATGTTCAATCTCATACCATTGTTACCTTTACATTGTTGTGGAACCTTGGGGAATGGATTAGAAGAGGATTGGAATCATTTGTAATGGATAAAAAGGTACTTTGAAATTGTAGGTCAGAGAGTCTCACACGACCCGTGCGTGTAGGCGCACGACCCGTGCGTGGTTGAACAGTTTGTAGAAAATTTCCAGAAAGATACGCATGACCCGAGCGACTAGGCGCACGATCTGTGCGTGTTTAAAAATTCATTTCATGCAGCATCAGATGGGGGCGCACGACCCGTGCTCATAGGCACACGATCCGTGCGTCTCTATCTGTTTTCCAGAAAATAGGTTTTTCATGAGTAAATTCCATTCCGTTCCGATTCGAATTTCGTTCCGATCGATATCCCAACATAACAGTTATTATTCCAGACCAGCGAAAGCGATTAAACAGTCAAACAATATATATCATAAATCGTCAATCCAATCAATTCGAGCAATTATGCGATTTACGGTTTTTCGATAAAAACGTTTTCGTTAAGTTTTCACAAAGCGGATTTTCCATAGTATCATTTCAGAAAATAACATGACTCGACAACAAAATGTCCCTAAGCGAGTATAGAACTCACCGATTTGACGACCTCGCGAGAAATCACGTCCTCACGAACCGTAACCTCTCGAACAATCCCCGTAATCACGTACTCGCACCGAACTCGTCCGATTCTCGAAACTGAACTTTTGGAACAGCAACCAATCACAAATCCAGCTACTGAACTTCCTCCTTGACTACGGAATTGGCGTCTCTCGAACGTGGCGAGAAAACGCTCCGGACGAGATCAATTCCTATTGTCAAGGTGCTTTGGGACGGTGTATCATCCGACGAAGCGACATGGGAAGTAGAGGAGAATATGCAGGTGGAATATCCCTATCTTTTCGGTTGAGGTAAGTTTTGTCAATTTTGAGGAAAAATTTTTTAAAAAGTTGGGGTGATTGTAACATCCCCAATTTCGCTAATTTAAATTATTTAAATTAGCAAGAGGTCAAGATGATTAATTAAGCATTATTGATTAATTATGATATGGTGAGTTAATTGGGATTTTAAGCAAATAGGAGCACAGGGGTATTTTCGTCTTTTCCACACATTAATGAGTTTCGGCTAAACCATCCTCCACAGAACATAACTATATGCAATATGTGATTATTGTATAAGTATTGTGTGATTAAAATTGACTCAAGAAGAAATTAAGGAAGTTTAAGCCAAAATTGGACATAAGGGCATTATGGTCATTTCGCCCCTTTTTAAGTGAGCTTCAGCTGACCCCAAAAACAACACAACCCCACTCATGTGACATTTTCATTTTCAGCTGAAAACCCCAAAGAAGAAAAAAGAGAAGAAAATGGGGAGCTTGAGAGAGAGGAGGGCGTGAGGTAGAGTGAGAGGAGGGGAACCCATTTCTTGATGCATGTGTTTGATCTTTGGATCATTAGAACCAGCCTCTCATCCTCTTCATTCTGATGCCCAGAACACAGACCACACCCATCTCTAACTCCATTCACCATTGATGCACCTCCAAGCTCAAAGTAAATGTAACACCCCGATAAATTCTAATATATAGAATCATCGAAATGTACTAAATGGCATACATCAGAGTAACTTCCTATTATTGAAATATTGAACACATCTAAAACTTTAGATAATACATAATAACTGGTTCTCTGAACCTCATAAACTTTCTGAAAATGCTTAAGTTCCAAAACTTAAGACTTATACATATCCTGGTGTTCAATACTCAAAACATAAAGTAGCGGAAACAATTTTACAACTTAAACAATGAAAGTTATACAATCGGTGACATAACTAAATAAAAATACAAAGGGCTAAGCGGAAATCCAATTTCCAATAGTTCCATGAGTCGCACCAGCCAACCGTGCTTAGTCGCCTTTGCCTTTCTCTGTTTCTCTGTAAAAACCACAAATATGAAGGGTGAGATAAACATTATCTCAGTGAGTCCTATCGAGACCCCTTACTAACTCTAGCGGTTCATTATGCCTTGCTTTAAACTCGTGGCCCTAAAAGCAACCACGTGGAAATATATTAAGTTCCTGTATCCTCTATGCTCATGGCCCTCGTAAGCGACACATGCAGCATACAATCTTTTGTTCCATGTTTTTAGCATAACACCTCAGTCTACCTATTTTATAGGCATCTCTTGACCTTTTGGTGAACCCATCCCGCTATTTCTAGTGGGTGAAACAGTCTTGAGTCTAGATTTTGGGGCTCATGACTTCCCCTCCCCTAGTATGCTAACCTCTTAGGGTCGTCACCCTTTTTCCTCTTGTATTTATTATACATTTTCAGTCTGTGTACCCGCAATGGGCTGTTAGTCATTTCAGTCAAGTACCATGTACCATATCAGTCAATTACAGTGTATAATATCAGTCAGATACCGTGTGTTATTATCATTCTTGACATATGTACTCTCGCGTTCTCTAAGTACGGTTTTTCATTTTATTCATAACACACAAACTTTCTATCGAACATGTTCAATCTCATACCATTGTTACCTTTTCATTGTTGTGGAACCTTGGGGAATGGATTAGAAGAGGATTGGACTCATTTGGAATGGATAAAAAGGTACTTTGAAATTGAAGGTCAGAAGGTCTCACACGACCCGTGCGTATAGGCGCACGACCCGTGCGTTTTTGAACAGTTTGCAGAAGATTTCCAGAAAGATACGCACGACCCGTGCGACTTGGCGCATGATCCGTGCGACTTGGCGCACGATCCGTGCGTTATCCACTAAAATTTTTATAAAGTTCCAGAGACATACGCACGACCCGTGCGACTAGGCGCACGATCCGTGCGTGTTTTAAAAATCCAGTTCCTGTCGTATCAGAGGGAGGCGCACGACCCGTGCTCGTAGGCACACGATCCGTGCGTCTCTATCAGTTTTCCAGAAAATAGTATTTTCATGAGTAATCCATTCCGTTCCGATGCCAAAATCCCTTCCGATCGAGACCCAATCTTAATCACACATTAAAATAATATATCATAGCGTTCCAACACAATCAATCACACAACATATGATTTAAGTCACGATTCTTTGGAGAAAACGGTTTTTAATAAGTTTCCTTTCGATAACAAAAACGTGTGACCATGGTTTTCGAAAAGAAGATTCAGAGACACAAACACATTCCCTAAGCGAGTTATAGAACTCACCTATCGTGATGAAAATCACGCAAACACCGAGACTCCGAGAACTCAACCGCTCCGACAACTACGAACTCTCTTCGAACACGCTCCAACAACGAACTTAGCCACTCCAAATCTCTTGGACAGCAGCTAATTCCGAATCTTAGCTACCCAAATGACTTCAAACTGAAGGGTGGCTTGAATATGAACCTTGTTACTGATTGTTCAGCTCTCAAAACTACATGCAAGCTTAGGATTCCATGATTTTGGTCAAATTGAGCTTGAAGTGCTCATAAATGGCGAATTGAGATAGAGAAGGGTGATGATGATGTTGTTGGTACCAGTGTGAAGAGGATGAAAAGCTGATTTCAATGGTGTTAAAAATCGAAACATGCATTCAGGTTTGGTCTTCCCTCTCCCTCTTCTCCTCTTCGCCTACTCTCTCCCTCTCTCAAGGTTCTCTCTCTTTTTTCTGAATTTCTGAAAATGGAATGTGTTGTATGGGAGCTGGAAGATGACATGCGGACTCAATACCCATATCTCTTCAATTGAGGTACGTCTTGTCAATTTTGAGGACAAAATTTTTAAAAGTTGGGGTGATTGTAACATCCCTAAATTTTAAAGGACTCGCATTATGATGCCTAGGACCGATTATTTATTTGTGGGAATAAGTATTCGTGTCTCGGGGATTACTATTCGAGGGAAAAGACCAAAGAAGCCCTATTCATTTATTAATTATGGCTTAGTCATGATTAATTAAAGTATTTAAGCTGGAAGGCAAAATGGTAATTTTGCACCCCTCATATAAATTCATATATTCTGAAGCCTCCTAGCCACATCACCCTCATTCAGCAATTTCTGAAATCCAGAAGAAGCAAGGAGCTGTGGAAGGAGGGAGAGAGGGCGCGAGAGTGGAAGAGAAGAGAGGAGGAAGCTCAGATTTTCTTCTTGCATGTAAGTTGTAACACCCTAAATGATTTAATTAAGTAATTGATTAAATTATTTAAAGTGTTGCACTAATTTTGATTTTTATTATAATATAGTATTTTATTTAAATTGAAGGGGATGGCGTTGGAAATACCGGAATTGCAAGTAACGGCCCAAGAAGCCCAAGCCCATTGGCTTAGGCGCTCCTTAGGCGTTAGGGGTCTAGGTTGCGCCTCAATAGTGCCAAAAGAGAGAAAGAAAGTCGAAGGAGAGGAGAAGAGAAAGAAAGTCGAAGGAGAGGAGAAGAGAAGGAAGGAGGCGACTTCAAGCTAAGAGTTAGGGTTCCGTTCATCTTGATCCTAGGTAAGAGTTCCTAGTCCCTTCTTATTCGATTTTCCTTCCCTTTTCAAATGTTTAGGTTTTCGATTTTCCTAACCCTTTCTATTGTTGATCATTCGTGATGATCCTAGGGAGAGAGAGAAAGGACGCGATCGTGAGAGAGGAAAGAAGAAGGAGAGGATTCGTTGTTGCGGTGGTTGTCGGTGCTTCGGTGGAAAGAGCTCTATTTTCGGCTTAATCAAGGTTAGGGGAGTCTCACTCTATAATAGAGAGTATAATAGGTTGTATGTAGACCATAGGATCCCACTTGATATTATTTGTTAGTTGTTTGATTGTTAGATTGGTTGAAATTGATGAATGGTATGATTAAATCGATTCCCTATGCTAAGGTTAAGATTTCATATTTTGATTTTATGCCTTGTTGTGTTCTTAATGTATAAATGTGAGATTGGATGTTGTTGGTATGAGCATAATGTATTTTGTGATTGTTGTTGTGATTTGATTTGGAAAATACATTGAGAATTTGATGTTTGGATTGTGTTGGGGCGCCTGGGCGCCGAGTTGCTGGGGGAAAATGGCGCACTAGGCGCTGTTCTGGTTGCTGGGTGCGTGTGTGGTCTGTGCAGGGCGCCCATGTTGCTGCCCTGTGGCGCCTGTGGTGGCGCCAAGGTGCTGCCTATGTCTAAACATGGCGCACAAATGGTGTTTTGGGCAAAACTCAGTTTTCTGAACATATTTTCCCTAGCCAAACTTTGTATTCACCTGACCAAATTGTATTTAAAACATTTTGGCTAAAGAATTTTCAGTTGTTCACGCACCGTTTTGAAATTGTCCTAGAGGGCGTTGTTTTGACTATGTTTGTGGTGCCTAGGGGTGAGCTGTGAGTTCTGAACATATTTTCCCTAGCCAAACTTTGTATTCACCTGACCAAATTGTATTTTAAGCACTTTGGCTAAAGAATTTCCAGGTTTGCACTTGTTGTTTTGAAATGGTCCTATTGGACATCTTTTTAGCTTGTGTAAAGGGGGCTTTGAGTGCAAATCAATTTCTGAGCATATTTTCCCGAGCCAAATTTTGTATTCACCTGACCAAATTGTATTTTAAGCACTTTGGCTAAAGAATTCCAGGTTTGCACTTGTTGTTTTGAAATGGTCCTATTGGACATCTTTTTAGCTTGTGTAAAGGGGGCTTTGTGTGCAAATCAATTTCTGAGCATATTTTCCCGAGCCAAATTTTGTATTCACCTGACCAAATTGTATTTTAAGCACTTTGGCTAAAGAATTTCCAGGTTTGCACTTGTTGTTTTGAAATGGTCCTATTGGGCATCGTTTTAGCTTGTGTAAAGGGGGCTTTGTGTGCAAATCGATTTCTGAGCATATTTGCCCGAGCCAAATTTTGTATCCACGTGACCAAATTCCATTTTGAACATTTTGGCTAGAGCGGTTTAATTTTTCAGGTGGCCGTCTATGTTTGTGCGCGTGTGTGTTGTGTTGGGCGCCAAGTGTGGCCGCCCAGGGCGCCAAGTGGTGCGCCCGTGCAGTGTGTTTTGTTTCGGTCCTAAAAGTGACAGATTTGGTCCCTAAGTGCTAGCCTAGTCCTAGAGACGTGATTGAGATGAGAAAAATAATGAGTTGATTGATGATGAGGCCATGGGGGCTACAACTAAGATTAATAAAGAGGTGATATAGGATGTATGGACCGTGTCGTTAAGAATTGTGATTGTGGTTTTGTCATGGAGTCTCATGCATACATAAGGCTGCGGTCTGAGTTTTATATTGTGATGGTAAGGCTGCGATCTGAGTTCTATATTGAAATGATAAGACTGCGGTCTGAGTTTGATATTATGATGATAAGGCTGCGGTCTGGGAAAATGGTACCACATGCATAACCGTATTGCATACATCCTCATAATAAGCCTGTGAGTTGTTGATTGTATGAACTATGCTACTGGGTGACTGTATGAGTGCGATACTATGATGAAATATACTTCTTATTATAGTCTTTATTATGTAGTTGAGACTCACCCTTCTGTTGTTGTTTACCACAGGTAGCCCTGAGTGAAGGCTTACTCCCTTCATTCCCGAGTCGGTCTGCTCTGATACGTGACACCTAGGGGGTGGGCGTAGGATTCTAGTGTTATTCTTTTGCTGTTGAATTTTTATATGCATTGAGTTAATGAATTTGGATGAGGCTGTTGTTCGGTATTTTGAGATTACGTTGTTTGCTGCTGCGAGACATTCATTTTCTAGTGTGTGGAATTTATTTGATGAAGTCTTGAGTATTCTATCCCATCTAAGGGTGTTGCGTAATATAATGATATAATGAACGCTTATGCTGATTTTGTCATTTGTTAGATTTGAGTTATGTGTAGCATTCCATTGAAACGAAATTTTGAAACTCTGATTCTTACAAATAATAGCCGGGTAGAATGGGGTGTTACATTAGTGGTATCAGAGCAAAAGTTCGGTCTGTCCGACCAAGTATGTCTGTCTGTCATATTGTGTATGACAATTAGGTGTTTTTAATTTAGTTCTGAATTGTCGTTTATGCTGCAGTGCTAGGTTGTCATGGCTAGAAGAGATGATGCTGCTTTGGCTGCTGCTCTGCAAGCCATAGCCCAAGCTGTTGGAAATCAACACACTGCTGCTGATATGAATGCCCGTAACCTGGCAACGTTTCAGAGGGAAAACCCACCCACCTTCAAGGGTCGGTATGATCCCGATGGAGCCTTGTCGTGGTTGAATGAGATAGAGCGGATATTCCGTGTTATGGAGTGTACTGCTGCCCAGCAAGTAAAGTTTGGGACGCACATGCTGGCGGAAGAGGCTGACAAGTGGTGGTTAGGGATGCTGCATAGGTTGAACACTGCTGGTGAAGAGGTTACTTGGGAAGTTTTCACAAGGGAATTTAAAAGAAAGTATTATCCTGAAGACGTTAGGGCCAAGAAAGAGGTAGAATTCTTAGAATTGAAACAGGGAAATAAGTCAGTGGCTGAGTATGCAGCCAAATTTGAAGAGCTGGCCCAATTTTGTCCTTACTACGCCAATGATGCTGATTCAGAGTTCTCCAAGTGTGTGAAATTTGAGAGTGGCCTACGACCTGATATTAAGAAGGCAATTGGATATGATGAGATACGAGATTTTGCTAGACTAGTTGACAAGAGTAGAATTTATGAAGAGGACAGTTCTGCTGCCTACAAGATTGGGAAAGAAAAGAGGAATACTCAGTTTAGGGGAAAACCCTATGATATGGCTGGAGGTAAAAATAAGTGGAAGGCAGGTGCTGGTAAAAGATCTTCTGAGGGTAAGAAGCCTAGTGGGGGAGGTGCTCCCGCTGATATAGTGTGTTACACGTGTGGCAAGCAGGGTCACAAAAGCTTTGATTGCAAGACTGAAGTAATGTGTTACCGTTGTGGGAAGAAAGGTCATATGGCGTCTAACTGTGATCGTAAGGAATCAGTGTGTTTCAATTGTGGTGAAGCTGGTCACTTTAGTTCTAAGTGCACCAAACCAAAGAAAGAGAAGTCCAATGGAAGAGTTTTCGCGCTAGCAGGTTCAGAGGGGCCCAATGAGATTAGAGGTACTTGTTTTATTTATGGTTCCCCTTTAGTTGCTATAGTTGATACTGGTGCTACGCATTCTTTTATTGCTGCTGTTTGTGCTGAAAAGTTAAATTTAGTATTGTCTGCTATGAAGAGGGAAATGGTTATCGACACTCCAGCTAAGGGTTCGGTGACTACTTCTCTATTGTGTGCTAAGTGTCCTCTGTCACTCTTCGGCAGAGATTTTCTGGTTGACCTTATATGTTTGCCTTTGGGAGGGTTGGATGTTATTCTTGGTATGGACTGGTTAGTGGATAACCATGTGCACATCAACTGTTTCAGCAAGTCTGTGAGTTTTCTTCCTCCTGAGGAGGAGAAGTCTGTTTTGTTGTCTGGGGATCAGCTGCATAAGGTAATGAAGGATGGTGGTCAACTATTTGCTTTGATGGCGTCTATGTCTGCTGAAAACCAAGCTATGGTTGAAGGGTTGCAGGTGGTGTGTGAGTTCCCTGAAGTGTTCCCTGATGAGATTCCTAGTGTGCCACCAGAGAGGGAAGTAGAGTTTGGGATTGACCTTGTGCCTGGTACTAGGCCGGTATCCATGGCACCGTACCGGATGTCAGCTTCTGAGTTATCTGAGTTGAAGAAGCAGTTGGAAGAGTTACTTGAAAAGAAATTTGTAAGGCCTAGTGTGTCACCATGGGGGGCTCCGGTTTTGTTAGTAAAGAAGAAAGATGGGAGTATGCGCATGTGTGTGGATTATAGACAGTTGAACAAGGTGACTATCAAAAATAAGTACCCTCTTCGAGAATTGATGATCTGATGGACCAGCTGGTGGGTGCTAAGGTTTTTAGTAAAATTGATTTGAGGTCAGGGTATCATCAGATTAAAGTAAAAGACGAAGACGTCCAGAAGACAGCATTCCGAACGAGATATGGACATTATGAGTACTCTGTGATGCCGTTTGGTGTCACCAATGCACCAGGGGTGTTTATGGAGTACATGAACCGTATCTTCCATAGTTACTTGGATCGGTTTGTGGTAGTTTTTATAGATGATATTCTGGTATACTCCAAGTCTGAAGAGGAGCATGCAGAGCACTTGAGATTGGTGCTTGAGGTATTGAAAGAGAAGAAGCTTTATGCTAAGTTGTCCAAATGCGAGTTCTGGCTGCGTGAGGTAAGCTTTTTGGGTCACATCATTTCTAGTAATGGCATAGCTGTAGACCCAGCCAAGGTTGATGCAGTGTTACAGTGGGAAAGCCCAAAGTCTGCGACTGAGATCAGGAGTTTCTTGGGGTTGGCTGGTTACTACAGGAGGTTCATTGAGAGTTTCTCAAAGCTAGCCCTTCCGTTGACTCAATTGACGTGTAAAGGGAGAGTTTTTGTGTGGGATGCTAAGTGTGAAGAGAGCTTTCAAGAGTTGAAGAAAAGATTGACAACATCTCCGGTGTTAGTGTTGCCCGTGCCGGATCAACCGTTTGTGGTATATTGTGATGCTTCCAAACTGGGCTTGGGAGGCGTATTGATGCAGGATGGGAAGGTAGTTGCTTATGCGTCCAGGCAGTTGCGGACACATGAGAAGAACTATCCTACTCATGATTTGGAATTGGCTGCTATTGTGTTTGCGCTAAAGATTTGGAGGCACTATTTGTATGGCACTAGATTCGAAGTATTCAGCGACCACAAGAGTTTGAAGTACTTGTTTGATCAGAAGGAGATGAATATGAGGCAGAGGCGTTGGTTAGAGCTGCTGAAAGACTATGATTTTGGCTTAAACTATCACCCCGGCAAAGCTAATGTCGTGGCTGATGCTTTGAGTCGAAAGACTTTGCATATGTCAGCAATGATGGTAAAAGAGTTGGAGTTGATTGAGCAATTCCGTGATATGAGTCTGGTTTGTGAAGTGACACCGCAAAGTGTTAAGCTGGGTATGCTGAGGATTGGTAATGACTTCTTGATTAGTATCAGAGACGCCCAGAAATTAGATGTGAAGCTGGTTGACTTGTTGGTTGCGGGTGATCAAGATGTGGACGGAGATTTCAGGTTGGATTCCCAAGGTGTGTTGAGATTCAGAGATAGGATTTGTGTTCCTGATGATAATGAGATGAAGAAGATGATCCTTGAGGAAAGTCATAGGAGCAAGCTGAGTATTCATCCAGGGGCTACAAAGATGTATCATGATTTGAAAAAGTTATTCTGGTGGCCTGGCATGAAGAAAGATGTGGCACAATTTGTGTATGCCTGTTTGACTTGCCAGAAGTCAAAGGTTGAGCACCAGAAGCCTGCAGGGTTGATGCAACCTTTAGATGTTCCGGAATGGAAATGGGATAGCATTTCCATGGATTTTGTGACTGGGTTACCAAGAACCGTTCGGGGATTTGATTCTATTTGGGTGATCGTGGATAGGTTGACGAAGTCTGCTCACTTCCTTCCTATCAACATCACGTATCCGGTATCGAGATTGGCCGAGACATATATTCAGGTGATTTTAAAGTTGCATGGTGTCCCGAAGAATATTGTATCTGACAGAGATCCGAGGTTTACTTCGGAGTTTTGGGGGAGCCTGCAGGGAGCATTGGGGTCCAGATTGAGGTTGAGTTCAGCCTATCATCCTCAGACTGATGGGCAGACAGAGAGAACCATTCAGTCATTGGAGGACTTATTGAGATCGTGTGTTTTAGAGCAGGGAGGTGCGTGGGATACACATCTTCCGTTGATTGAGTTCACTTACAACAACAGCTACCATTCAAGTATAGGGATGGCTCCTTACGAGGCACTGTATGGGCGGAGGTGTAGAACTCCTTTGTGTTGGCATGAGTATGGCGAGAGTGTTGTTCTTGGACCTGAATTGGTAAGAGAGACTTCAGAGAAAATAAAAATGATCAGGGAGAAAATGAAAGAGTCTCAAAGTCGGCAAAAGAGTTACCATGATAGAAGGAGGAAAGACTTGGAATTTCAGGCTGGTGAGCATGTTTTCTTGAGGGTCACGCCTATGACTGGTGTTGGACGTGCACTGAAAGCAAAGAAGTTGACTCCTAGATTTATTGGACCGTACCAGATCACCGAGAGGGTTGGAAAGGTTGCTTATAGGGTGGCTTTACCGCCTAACCTTTCGAATTTGCACGACGTATTTCACGTGTCGCAACTTCGGAAGTATATTCCGGACCCGTCTCATGTGATTCATATGGATAATGTTGAGGTGCGAGATAATCTCACTGTGGAGACTATGCCAGTGAGGATTGATGATAGAGAAGTGAAGGTGCTGAGGGGAGAAAAACATTGCTTTAGTAAAGGTGGTGTGGTTGGGAGCTACTGGTGAGAGCATGACTTGGGAGCTGGAGAGTAGGATGCGGGAATCCTATCCAGAGCTACTTGACTCAGGTATGAATTTCGAGGACGAAATTTCCTAAGTGGGGGAGAGTTGTAACACCCTAAATGATTTAATTAAGTAATTGATTAAATTATTTAAAGTGTTGCACTAATTTTGATTTTTATTATAATATAGTATTTTATTTAAATTGAAGGGGATGGCGTTGGAAATACCGGAATTGCAAGTAACGGCCCAAGAAGCCCAAGCCCATTGGCTTAGGCGCTCCTTAGGCGTTAGGGGTCTAGGTTGCGCCTCAATAGTGCCAAAAGAGAGAAAGAAAGTCGAAGGAGAGGAGAAGAGAAAGAAAGTCGAAGGAGAGGAGAAGAGAAGGAAGGAGGCGACTTCAAGCTAAGAGTTAGGGTTCCGTTCATCTTGATCCTAGGCAAGAGTTCCTAGTCCCTTCTTATTCGATTTTCCTTCCCTTTTCAAATGTTTAGGTTTTCGATTTTCCTAACCCTTTCTATTGTTGATCATTCGTGATGATCCTAGGGAGAGAGAGAAAGGACGCGATCGTGAGAGAGGAAAGAAGAAGGAGAGGATTCGTTGTTGCGGTGGTTGTCGGTGCTTCGGTGGAAAGAGCTCTATTTTCGGCTTAATCAAGGTTAGGGGAGTCTCACTCTATAATAGAGAGTATAATAGGTTGTATGTAGACCATAGGATCCCACTTGATATTATTTGTTAATTGTTTGATTGTTAGATTGGTTGAAATTGATGAATGGTATGATTAAATCGATTCCCTATGCTAAGGTTAAGATTTCATATTTTGATTTTATGCCTTGTTGTGTTCTTAATGTATAAATGTGAGATTGGATGTTGTTGGTATGAGCATAATGTATTTTGTGATTGTTGTTGTGATTTGATTTCGAAAATACATTGAGAATTTGATGTTTGGATTGTGTTGGGGCGCCTGGGCGCCGAGTTGCTGGGGGAAAATGGCGCACTAGGCGCTGTTCTGGTTGCTGGGTGCGTGTGTGGTCTGTGCAGGGCGCCCATGTTGCTGCCCTGTGGCGCCTGTGGTGGCGCCAAGGTACTGCCTATGTCTAAACATGGCGCACAAATGGTGTTTTGGGCAAAACTCAGTTTTCTGAACATATTTTCCCTAGCCAAACTTTGTATTCATCTGACCAAATTGTATTTAAAACATTTTGGCTAAAGAATTTTCAGTTGTTCACACACCGTTTTGAAATTGTCCTAGAGGGCGTTGTTTTGACTATGTTTGTGGTGCCTAGGGGTGAGCTGTGAGTTCTGAACATATTTTCCCTAGCCAAACTTTGTATTCACCTGACCAAATTGTATTTTAAGCACTTTGGCTAAAGAATTTCCAGGTTTGCACTTGTTGTTTTGAAATGGTCCTATTGGACATCTTTTTAGCTTGTGTAAAGGGGGCTTTGTGTGCAAATCAATTTCTGAGCATATTTTCTCGAGCCAAATTTTGTATTCACCTGACCAAATTGTATTTTAAGCACTTTGGCTAAAGAATTTCCAGGTTTGCACTTGTTGTTTTGAAATGGTCCTATTGGACATCTTTTTAGCTTGTGTAAAGGGGGCTTTGTGTGCAAATCAATTTGAGCATATTTTCCCGAGCCAAATTTTGTATTCACCTGACCAAATTATATTTTAAGCACTTTGGCTAAAGAATTTCCAGGTTTGCACTTGTTGTTTTGAAATGGTCCTATTGGGCATCGTTTTAGCTTGTGTAATGTAACATCCCTAATTTTTAAAGACTCGTATTATGATGCCGGAGGCCGATTAATTATTTGTGGGAATAATTGGTCGCGTCTCGGGGATTAATAGTCGAGTAACTCGTCAAGAAAACCTATTCTCCATTGAAAGGTGGCTTATTCATAGAATAATGAGGAATTGGAACCGAAGGGCAAATCTGTCTTTTCACACCCCTAGTAATTTAAAATATAATCGTAAAGATTATAATTAATTTCGAACCAAAAGAATTGAGGAACTTCGGGTCAGAACTGAATTAATCGAGAAGGTTTTGTACCGAAAAGGATTTTCAACTCCTAAGCTATCACTTTATGGGCCAAGGGCGAAATGGTCTTTACACCATCATTATAAACCCCCAGCCCATATTCATACTGAACTCACCCTCTCACTTGAACACATTTCAGCTGAAGTTGAGAAAAGAAAAAGAAAGAGTTGAGAAAAGAGAGAGAGGGCGAAGGGAGGAGGAAGAGGAGGAAAGGAGAGCTTCTCAAGTTTTCATTGCATGTAAGTCTTCTAAACCTCTCTCTACTCCATTTTTGATTCTGAGTTCAATGGTACCAAGGACAAGGGCTGATTCTCACTCTTCCTCTATGCGCCATTTTTGAAGCTTGAAGCTCCAAGGTTGAAGATAATGGGGTTTTGAGCTGCCACTTCTCTTGCATGTCCAGTGTTGCTGTTAAGAGGGGGGGGATCTCAAACTTTTATTTCGATTTAGGGGAGATCGTGAAAGATTGGGTTGCTGCTCCAAGCCGTTCAGTCAAGATAGCTGCTGTCCCAGCGTTGTTGGTGATTGTTCGTGCGTTCTAGTGTTCGGCTGTTTCACGTTTTGATCGTGGTTCCTAGCGAAAACGACATCACGGTGAGTTCTACTCACGATAGGGTATTTTGATATTTTGAACATGTTTTCGACATGGAATCCCTTGGTCATATTTTCTGTTTACGAAAGACTTAGAACTGAAAAGCGTTTTTGAGTCGAAACGGTGTTGTACGGTTTAAATGAGATTTTGATTTAAATCGTTGAAATGAAATGCATTGTGTACTACTGGAAATATATTCTGGGAATTTTCTGAGTTTCAGGTGATTGAAATTAGAAATCGAATCGGACGAGAATGGAGAGCGAAAATGAGAAAAGTGCGAAATTCTGGTAACAGACACAGGTCGCACGGACCGTGCGCCCCTGGGCACGGGTCGTGCGCCTGCTTCGGGTTGGAAGGATTGGAAACAGAACGGGACGCACGGGTCGTGCGCCCCTGGGCACGGATCGTGCGATTCCTTCTGGTAGATGGGTCCTGAGTAGTGCACCACGCACGGGTCGTGCGCCCCTGGGCACGGGTCGTGCGTGTAGTTCTGTTACCGGCTTCCGCTTTCTCGTTTTGTTGCTCCGTTTGATCCCGAACCCTTTCTAATTTCTTTCTCAACCATTCAAAAAGGGATTGCCTCACTAAAAACCTTATTTTGAACTTGTTCAACTCATGGTTTTTGAAAAAGAGCTTTGAAAGCCTATTTGATCGAAAAACCGAAACCCTAGTATACGTGTGGGTACACCGTCTGATGGATAGCCTGTATATATATTTATATATATGTCAACTGTATATGATTATAATGCCGGATGTTTATGAATTCATCAAAACGGGTTATAGATCAATAAGATATAAATTATCTAAAAAGATTATGTGATTGATCCTTTGGTGATCAAATTGAAAAAGAAGATATAAATTATCTAACTCTCGAGAACTTGATGCGTATTGTCATACGTATTGCGTTGGGTGACGACCCGACAAGTAGCATACTAGGGAGGGTAGTCATGACCCCTTACCTAGGCCCTGAATGTGTTTTGGCGTGGTCAACTCACGGGTTACCGGGATTAGCACTGGATTGCAGTCGGTTTATGCTAAATGGAAAACACGATTACCGGGATTAGCACTGGATTGCAGTCGGTACGTGTTAAATAAATTCACGAAGTGCGTGGCATTTCGATTAATAAATATAAGACATGGTTATGTCAGTTTGGTTTTAACGGTTTAATGAATTGAACCGAGTGTCAGTGAGGGGGCACGGTAGGACTCACTGAGATAATGTTATCTCACCCTATCCATATTTGTTGTTTTACAGAGAAGCAGGGAAAAAGGAAGACTATTGTGCACGAGTAGCTGGTATACTCTTGGAGGTGCCGAAGACTTAGTCATTTGATCCCTTGCTCTTTTGTTGTCTAATTGGTTGTATAAACTTGTATTGATTATGAGTTATATGAACCGTTTATGTTTCTGTTTGGTATTTGGACTGGGATATTGTAATCCACTCGGTATGGAACCGATAAACTTCTATTTTATGAAGTAATGTTATTTCCGATTATGTTTTATTTCGGAAAAAGTTTGTATGTCCAAACTTAAACAGGAACTGTGTCCTCTGAATTTCCGCAATCTGTGCATCTTTCGGTCTCTCTACATGTTAGAAATACCGGGGTGTTACATTTGGTATCAGAGCGGTTCGACCTAGTCGGACTTAGATGTTAAGAGTCTTTTACGTCTTCTAAGTCTGATTTTTCTTAGTATGCTATTAGACATTGAGCCTGATCAACTTAATACTTTGTGCATACTTCGCAGAATCATGGCTGGGAGAGGTAGAAGAAACCCACCTGTTGATCCTCATCAAGAATGGATGCAGAATGTCATCGAGACTCAGCAAAAGATGATGAATGACATGATGCTAATGCAACAGCAACAGATGGCTCAGATGGCTCAAATGCAGCAGATGCATCAAATGCCTCAACCACAACCAGCTGAGCCAGTTAATGTGCCAACACCTGAGGATCCCAACAGGATGTATTTCCGGTTTCTGAAGATGAAACCCCCAACCTTCAAAGGGGGATCCGAGGCAATGAAAGCCCATTTCTGGGTAGATGCCATGGAACGGATCTTTGATACTTTGCAATGCAATGAAGGAGAAAAAGTAATCTGTGCTGCTAACGCTCTGGACGAGGATGCTCACACTTGGTGGGTTAACGCTCGTAGAATGCTTCAAAATCAAGGAACTCCTCTTGAGTGGGATAACTTCAAAGAGTTGTTTTTGGGTCATTATTTTCCCGACTCCCAAAGACTTGACAAGCAGATGGAATTTCTGAGTTTGAAACAGGGAGAGATGACAGTTGGGGAATATGCCGCCAAATTTGAGAGATTATCACAATTCTATGAATTGGGGACCACTGCTCCTGATGATAAGTGGAAAAGGGTGATGTTCAGACAAGGTCTTAGAGGCGATGTGAATCAAGGCCTCAGTTCTTATTCCATGACCACTTATCCTGCTTTGGTTCAACAAGCTCATTCAGCCGAGAGCGATCTTAAAAGAATGTATGCTGAGAGGAAAGATTTTTGGAAGGATAAGAAAAAGGGAAACGGGTCAACTTCTTCAAACCCGAGGTATAAAGGGAATTTAGACAAAGGGAAACAGATTCAGTCGGATAACCCTTCTGGGTATCGGAATTGCAGAGTGTGTAAAAAGAGTCATCGTGGAAAATGTCAATTGGAGTCAAAATCAAACCAGTGTTATTATTGCAATGAAGAGGGGCACTATGCTAACAACTGCCCAGCGAGAAAGGCTTTCTTAGAGTCCCCTGATGCTCCTAGACAGGCTCGAGTCAACACTTTGGATGCCAAGACCATCAAACCAGCTGATAATCTTATAAGGGGTACAGGTTCTATCTTTCATCAAACTGTTAATATTCTGTATGACTCTGGTGCTACTCATTGTTTTATCTCTGAAGCATGTGCTGAACGGCTAGGATTAATAGTATCTCCTATATCCGAGCCAATATCTATCCTTACTGCTGCAAAGGGTCGTGTGCGAACCCAATCATTATGCCTTAACTGTCTGCTTACGATAAGAGACAGGGACTTTGTTGTTGATTTTATCTGTCTGCCTATGAGAGGAATGGAGATCGTGTTGGGAATGAATTGGATGACTTCCAATCACATTACGATTGACTGTTTCAATCGTGCAATTAATTTTCCTTCTGAAGTGGCTGAACATTCACTACCTGCAGATGATGGTGTTATCTCATTCGCTTCAGCCAGCCAGTCTCTATTCCAAGGTGCGGAAGCTTTTGTTGTTATTTTGTCTGCATCAACTGAAGCTGATTTGGATTTATCATCTACTCAAGTTGTTAATGAATTCTTAGATGTGTTCCCCGAGGAAGTTTCCTCTTTACCTCCAGAACGAGAGGTAGAATTCTCTATAGATTTGGCGCCTGGCACAGGGCCAATATCCATAGCACCTTATAGGATGTCTCCTCTTGAACTGAAAGAATTGAAGTCCCAACTTGAGGAATTAATTTCCAAGAAGTTTATTCGACCGAGTGCTTCTCCATGGGGTGCTCCGGTATTGCTAGTCAAGAAGAAGGACGGAAGCATGAGGTTATGCATAGACTACCGTCAGTTGAATAAAATCACTATCAAGAACAAGTATCCATTGCCAAGGATAGATGATCTACTTGACCAACTTCGAGGTGCTAACGTTTTCTCCAAAATTGATCTGAGGTCAGGGTACCATCAAATTAGGGTAAGAGCCTTAGACATTCCGAAGACTGCCTTTCGTACGAGGTACGGACACTACGAGTTTGTAGTGATGCCTTTCGGGTTAACTAACGCTCCAGCCGTATTCATGGATTATATGAATAGAGTATTTCATTCTTACCTAGATCAGTTTGTGGTCGTCTTTATTGATGATATCTTGGTTTACTCCAAGTCAGTTGAGGAGCATGCGCAGCACCTCCGATTTGTCCTAGGAGTACTCCGAGAGAAGAAACTCTATGCTAAACCATCAAAGTGTGACTTTTGGATGTCTGAAGTAAAATTCTTGGGTCATGTAATTTCCCAAGAAGGGGTTGCAGTGGATCCTAGCAAGGTGGAAGCTGTGTTGAATTGGGAGCGGCCAACGTCAGTGACTGAGATCAGAAGCTTTCTGGGTTTAGCTGGTTACTATAGAAGATTCATTGAAGGTTTTTCGCAAATGGTACTTCCGCTTACTCGATTGACTCGCAAGGGTCAACCGTTTACGTGGGATGCCGATTGTGAAGAGTGCTTCCTTGGATTGAAGGAAAAGTTAACTTCTGCTCCGATCCTAATTCTTCCGGATCCGTCATTGGGATTTCAGATTTACAGTGATGCATCTGGGAAGGGTTTAGGATGCGTTCTCATGCTGAATCAACATGTTGTGGCCTATGCATCGAGGCAATTGAAGACGCATGAACGGAATTACCCAACTCATGACTTAGAGTTGGCGGCTATTGTGTTTGCACTGAAAATTTGGAGACATTACCTTTACGGTTCTCGTTTCGAAGTTTTTAGTGATCACAAGAGCTTGAAATATCTATTTGACCAAAAGGAGTTGAATAACAGACAGAGAAGGTGGACCGAATTTTTGAAGGACTATGACTTCGAATTGAAGTATCACCCTGGGAAAGCCAATGTGGTAGCAGATGCTCTGAGCAGGAAGTCTATCCACACGGCAAGGTTAATGGTTCACGAGATGGCTTTGTTGGAGTCGTTCAGAGACTTGAAACTCAAGGTGGTAAGAAAGAGGGATCGCGTAGTGCTGCGGCATATACAGATAGCCAGTGTGCTAAGGGAACAAATCCGTGTAGCTCAAGAGGCTGATATGAAGTTGCAGTCTCAGAGGGGATCGCCAGATTTCACTGAGGATAGTGATGGCGTGATTTGCTCTAATGGGAGGATTTGTGTTCCCGATGATGATGATATCAAAAGGCAAGTATTGGAAGAAGCTCATAGGAGTCAGTACTCCGTACATCCGGGATCCACCAAGATGTACCGAGACTTGAAGTTGATGTATTGGTGGCCTGGGATGAAGATCGAGATTGCAGAATTTGTTTCTCGGTGCTTAACTTGTCAGAAGGTTAAGGCGGAACACCGAAGACCGGGCGGTCAGTTACAACCGCTAGATGTACCAGTTTGGAAGTGGGAAGATATCTCAATGGACTTCGTCATGGGTTTGCCGAGGTCACAGGCAGGCAATGATTCTATTTGGGTAGTAGTGGACCGATTGACTAAATCCGCTCACTTTATCCCCATTCGCTCGACTTATAAGGTTTCCAAGTTAGCAGATGAATATGTGAGGAACATTATCAGACTGCATGGAGTCCCAACAAGTATTGTGTCAGACCGAGATCCCAAGTTTACTTCCAGGTTCTGGAGAGCATTGAATGAAGCTTTGGGAACAAGGGTGCTGGTTAGCACTGCTTATCATCCTCAGACTGATGGTCAGACGGAGAGGACTATCCAGACTCTTGAGGACATGCTTCGGGCTTGTGTGCTCGACAGTGGGAGAAAATGGGAGGACCATCTTCCGTTAGTAGAATTCTCCTACAACAACAGTTACCACTCTAGCATTGGAATGGCACCGTTTGAAGCACTTTATGGTAGGAAGTGTAGAACTCCATTGTGTTGGTGGGAGATTGGGGAAGACAAGTTTTTGGGACCCGATATGGTTCGCGAGACTACAGAGAAGGTCAAGTTAATTCGAGAAAGGATGAAGGTTGCTCAGAGTCGGCAAAAGAGCTACGCTGACAACCGAAGGAGACCGTTGGAGTTTGAGGTTGGTGATCATGTGTTCTTGAAAGTTTCGCCAACCATAGGCACTGGGAGAGCCTTGCGAGCGAAGAAGCTCAGTCCTCGATATGTTGGACCTTTCCAAATCATCGAGCGGATTGGGCCAGTTGCCTATCGCCTCGCATTGTCTCCGGCCCTATCAAATCTCCACGATGTGTTCCACGTATCTCAGTTGAGAAAGTATGTTCCCGATCTGCATCAACCATTGAGTGTTGATACCATTGACCTGCAACCGGATTTGTCATTCCAACCTTATCCTAGCTACATCTTGGAGCGTGGCGAGAAGACGCTACGGTCAAGGACTATTCCTATTGTCAAAGTGGTCTGGGATGGATTCTCAATCGAGGAGGCTACCTGGGAACTGGAAGAAGACATGCGCAATCGATATCCATATCTCTTTCAGTAAGGTATGTTTCGTCAATTTTGAGGACAAAATTTTTAAAAGTTGGGGAGATTGTAACATCCCTAATTTTTAAAGACTCGTATTATGATGCCGGAGGCCGATTAATTATTTGTGGGAATAATTGGTCGCGTCTCGGGGATTAATAGTCGAGTAACTCGTCAAGAAAACCTATTCTCCATTGAAAGGTGGCTTATTCATAGAATAATGAGGAATTGGAACCGAAGGGCAAATCTGTCTTTTCACACCCCTAGTAATTTATAATTAATTTCGAACCAAAAGAATTGAGGAACTTCGGGTCAGAACTGAATTAATCGAGAAGGTTTTGTACCGAAAAGGATTTTCAACTCCTAAGCTATCACTTTATGGGCCAAGGGCGAAATGGTCTTTACACCATCATTATAAACCCCCAGCCCATATTCATACTGAACTCACCCTCTCACTTGAACACATTTCAGCTGAAGTTGAGAAAAGAAAAAGAAAGAGTTGAGAAAAGAGAGAGAGGGCGAAGGGAGGAGGAAGAGGAGGAAAGGAGAGCTTCTCAAGTTTTCATTGCATGTAAGTCTTCTAAACCTCTCTCTACTCCATTTTTGATTCTGAGTTCAATGGTACCAAGGACAAGGGCTGATTCTCACTCTTCCTCTATGCGCCATTTTTGAAGCTTGAAGCTCCAAGGTTGAAGATAATGGGGTTTTGAGCTGCCACTTCTCTTGCATGTCCAGTGTTGCTGTTAAGAGGGGGGGGATCTCAAACTTTTATTTCGATTTAGGGGAGATCGTGAAAGATTGGGTTGCTGCTCCAAGCCGTTCAGTCAAGATAGCTGCTGTCCCAGCGTTGTTGGTGATTGTTCGTGCGTTCTAGTGTTCGGCTGTTTCACGTTTTGATCGTGGTTCCTAGCGAAAACGACATCACGGTGAGTTCTACTCACGATAGGGTATTTTGATATTTTGAACATGTTTTCGACATGGAATCCCTTGGTCATATTTTCTGTTTACGAAAGACTTAGAACTGAAAAGCGTTTTTGAGTCGAAACGGTGTTGTACGGTTTAAATGAGATTTTGATTTAAATCGTTGAAATGAAATGCATTGTGTACTACTGGAAATATATTCTGGGAATTTTCTGAGTTTCAGGTGATTGAAATTAGAAATCGAATCGGACGAGAATGGAGAGCGAAAATGAGAAAAGTGCGAAATTCTGGTAACAGACACAGGTCGCACGGACCGTGCGCCCCTGGGCACGGGTCGTGCGCCTGCTTCGGGTTGGAAGGATTGGAAACAGAACGGGACGCACGGGTCGTGCGCCCCTGGGCACGGATCGTGCGATTCCTTCTGGTAGATGGGTCCTGAGTAGTGCACCACGCACGGGTCGTGCGCCCCTGGGCACGGGTCGTGCGTGTAGTTCTGTTACCGGCTTCCGCTTTCTCGTTTTGTTGCTCCGTTTGATCCCGAACCCTTTCTAATTTCTTTCTCAACCATTCAAAAAGGGATTGCCTCACTAAAAACCTTATTTTGAACTTGTTCAACTCATGGTTTTTGAAAAAGAGCTTTGAAAGCCTATTTGATCGAAAAACCGAAACCCTAGTATACGTGTGGGTACACCGTCTGATGGATAGCCTGTATATATATTTATATATATGTCAACTGTATATGATTATAATGCCGGATGTTTATGAATTCATCAAAACGGGTTATAGATCAATAAGATATAAATTATCTAAAAAGATTATGTGATTGATCCTTTGGTGATCAAATTGAAAAAGAAGATATAAATTATCTAACTCTCGAGAACTTGATGCGTATTGTCATACGTATTGCGTTGGGTGACGACCCGACAAGTAGCATACTAGGGAGGGTAGTCATGACCCCTTACCTAGGCCCTGAATGTGTTTTGGCGTGGTCAACTCACGGGTTACCGGGATTAGCACTGGATTGCAGTCGGTTTATGCTAAATGGAAAACACGATTACCGGGATTAGCACTGGATTGCAGTCGGTACGTGTTAAATAAATTCACGAAGTGCGTGGCATTTCGATTAATAAATATAAGACATGGTTATGTCAGTTTGGTTTTAACGGTTTAATGAATTGAACCGAGTGTCAGTGAGGGGGCACGGTAGGACTCACTGAGATAATGTTATCTCACCCTATCCATATTTGTTGTTTTACAGAGAAGCAGGGAAAAAGGAAGACTATTGTGCACGAGTAGCTGGTATACTCTTGGAGGTGCCGAAGACTTAGTCATTTGATCCCTTGCTCTTTTGTTGTCTAATTGGTTGTATAAACTTGTATTGATTATGAGTTATATGAACCGTTTATGTTTCTGTTTGGTATTTGGACTGGGATATTGTAAT
Source organism: Astragalus membranaceus (assembly GCA_039519185.1). NCBI lineage: Eukaryota > Viridiplantae > Streptophyta > Magnoliopsida > Fabales > Fabaceae > Astragalus > Astragalus membranaceus. Next base: position 146,009,328 of record CM076849.1, on the reverse strand, counting down.
CCACTCGGTATGGAACCGATAAACTTCTATTTTATGAAGTAATGTTATTTCCGATTATGTTTTATTTCGGAAAAAGTTTGTATGTCCAAACTTAAACAGGAACTGTGTCCTCTGAATTTCCGCAATCTGTGCATCTTTCGGTCTCTCTACATGTTAGAAATACCGGGGTGTTACATGTAAAGGGGGCTTTGTGTGCAAATCGATTTCTGAGCATATTTGCCCGAGCCAAATTTTGTATCCACGTGACCAAATTCCATTTTGAACATTTTGGCTAGAGCGGTTTAATTTTTCAGGTGGCCGTCTATGTTTGTGCGCGTGTGTGTTGTGTTGGGCGCCAAGTGTGGCCGCCCAGGGCGCCAAGTGGTGCGCCCGTGCAGTGTGTTTTGTTTCGGTCCTAAAAGTGACAGATTTGGTCCCTAAGTACTAGCCTAGTCCTAGAGACGTGATTGAGATGAGAAAAATAATGAGTTGATTGATGATGAGGCCATGGGGGCTACAACTAAGATTAATAAAGAGGTGATATAGGATGTATGGACCGTGTCGTTAAGAATTGTGATTGTGGTTTTGTCATGGAGTCTCATGCATACATAAGGCTGCGGTCTGAGTTTTATATTGTGATGGTAAGGCTGCGGTCTGAGTTCTATATTGAAATGATAAGGCTGCGGTCTGAGTTTGATATTATGATGATAAGGCTGCGGTCTGGGAAAATGGTACCACATGCATAACCGTATTGCATACATCCTCATAATAAGCATGTGAGTTGTTGATTGTATGAACTATGCTACTGGGTGACTGTATGAGTGCGATACTATGATGAAATATACTTCTTATTATAGTCTTTATTATGTAGTTGAGACTCACCCTTCTGTTGTTGTTTACCACAGGTAGCCCTGAGTGAAGGCTTACTCCCTTCATTCCCGAGTCGGTCTGCTCTGTTACGTGACACCTAGGGGGTGGGCGTAGGATTCTAGTGTTATTCTTTTGCTGTTGAATTTTTATATGCATTGAGTTAATGAATTTGGATGAGGCTGTTGTTCGGTATTTTGAGATTACGTTGTTTTCCGCTGCGAGACATTCATTTTCTAGTGTGTGGATTTTATTTGACGAAGTCTTGAGTATTCTATCCCATCTAAGGGTGTTGCGTAATATAATGATATAATGAACGCTTATGCTGATTTTGTCATTTGTTAGATTTGAGTTATGTGTAGCATTCCATTGAAACGAAATTTTGAAACTCTGATTCTTACAAATAATAGCCGGGTAGAATGGGGTGTTACATAAGTCCTTCTTCAACATTCCTACTCCATTTTCCAACCCCTTTCTAATGATCCAAGTTTCATAGCCTAATTCTCCCTATATCCCTTTCTCCCATTTTCGCATATCAAAGCTCCAAGTGAGGAAGAAGATGGAGTTTTGAGCAATAGTTGTCTTGCATGTTCAGTAGAAGCTTCTAAGAAGGAGATTTCAGACTTGCATGGTTGATTGAAGGGAGGGTTTGAGTAGTGGTGCAGCTGGGTTCGAGATTGGATAGAAGAGAGTTGCTGTCTTGGAATCGATTGAAGCTCAGTTCGGGGATTTTTCGTGTTCGGTTCGGTGACTTCGTTTTTCGGCTCAACTCTCAGGATTTCGACTCACCGGTGAGTTCTACTCACGATAGGGCATTCTGATATTCTGAACTTGTTTTCGATATGGAATCCCTTTGTCACATTTTCTGTTTTCAAAAGTCTTAGAACCGAAAAGCGTTTTTAAGTCAAAACGGTGTTTTACGGTTTATTGAGAATTTTAATGAATCATTGAAATGAAACACTTTATATATATTCTGGAATAGTTGGAAATTTTCTGGATTTTAGGTGATTGAAATTAGAAATCGAATTGGACGAGAACGGAGAATGAAATTGAGGAATACGTGAAATTCTGGTAACAGACACAGGTCGCACGGACCGTGCGCCCCTGGGCACGGATCGTGCGCCTGTTTCGGGTTGGAAGTATTGGAAACAGAACGGGACGCACGGGTCGTGCGCCCCTGGGCACGGATCGTGCGTTTCCTTCTGGTAGATGGGTCCTGAGTAGTGCACCACGCACGGGTCGTGCGCCCCTGGGCACGGGTCGTGCGTGTGGTTCTGTTACCGGCTTCCGTTTTCTCGTTTTGTCACTCCGTTTGATCCCGAACCTTTTCTAATTTCTTTCTCAACCATTCAAAAGGGGATTGCCTTACTGAAAACCTTATTTTGAACTTGTTCAACTCATGGTTTTGAAAAAGAGCTTTGAAAGCCTATTTGATCGAAAAACCGAAACCCTAGTATACGTGTGGGTACACCGTCTGATGGATAGAATGAATATATATTTATATATATATCAACTGCATATGATTATAATGCCGGATGTCTATAGATTCATCAAAACGGGTTATAAGTCAATAATACATTACAATATGATTATAATGCCGGATGCTTATAAATTCATCAAAACGGGTTATAGATCAATAAGATATAAATTATCTAAAAAGATATTGTGATTGATCCTTTGGTGATCGGAAAGATATATATTATCTAACTCTCGAGAAATCGTTATGTATTGTCATACATAAATCGCGTTGGGTGACGACCCGACAAGTAGCATACTAGGGAGGGTAGTCATGACCCCTTACCTAGGCCCTGAATGTGTTTTGGCGTGGTCAACTCACGGGTTGCTGGAATTAGCAGTGGTGCAGTCGGCTTGTGCTAAGTTATTGATTATAAGTTAACATTGCCGGGATTAGCAGTTGTGCAGTCGGCAGATGTTAAGCTATAGCTACCGGGATTAGCAGTTGTGCAGTCGGTTGAGCTAAGCTATTAAAAACATAAAAGAGAACACGATTTGCTTGGCATTTCGATTATAGCTAATGGTAGCTAATTAAACATTGTTAACGGTTTAATAATTGAACCGAGTGTCAGTGAGGGGGCACGGTAGGACTCACTGAGATAATGTTATCTCACCCTATCCATATTTGTTGTTTTTCAGAGAAGCAGGGAAAAAGGAAGACTATTGTGCACGAGTAGTTGATATACTCTTGGAGGTGCTGAAGACTTACTCATTTGATTCCTTTGTTCTTTTGTTGTCCTAATTGGCTGTATAAACTTGTATTGATTATGAGTTATATGAACCGTTTATGTTTCTGTTTGGTATTTGGACTTGGATATTGTAATCCACTCGGTATGGAACCGATAAACTTCTATTTTATGAAGTAATGTTATTTCCGATTATGTTTTATTTCGGAAAAAGTTTGTATGTCCAAAACTTAAACAGGAACTGTGTCCTCTGAATTTTTCCGCATCTGTGCACTTTCGGTATTTCTACATGTTAGAAAAACCTGGGTGTTACATTTGGTATCAGAGCGGTTCGACCTAGTCGGACTTAGATGTTCAGAGTCTTTTACGTCTTCTAAGTCTGATTTTTCTTAGTATGCTATTAGACATTGAGCCTGATCAACTTAATACTTTGTGCATACTTCGCAGAATCATGGCTGGAAGAGGTAGGAGAAACCCACCTGTTGATCCTCATCAAGAATGGATGCAGAATGTCATCGAAACTCAGCAAAAGATGATGAATGACATGATGCTAATGCAACAGCAACAGATGGCTCAAATGGCTCAAATGCAGCAGATGCATCAGATGCCTCAACCACAACCAGCTGAGCCAATCAATGTGCCAACACCTGAGGATCCCAACATGATGTATTTCCGGTTTCTGAAGATGAAACCCCCAACCTTCAAAGGAGGATCCGAGGCAATGAAAGCCCATTTTTGGGTGGATGCCATGGAACGAATCTTTGACACCTTACAATGCAATGAGGGAGAAAAGGTAATTTGTGCTGCTAACGCTCTGGACGAGGATGCTCACACTTGGTGGGTTAACGCTCGTAGAATGCTTCAAAATCAAGGAACTCCTCTTGAGTGGGATAACTTCAAGGAGTTGTTTTTGGGTCATTATTTTCCCGACTCCCAAAGACTTGACAAGCAGATGGAATTTCTGAGTTTGAAACAGGGAGAGATGACAGTTGGGGAATATGCTGCAAAATTTGAGAGATTCTCACAATTCTATGAATTGGGGACCACCGCTCCTGATGATAGGTGGAAGATGGTGATGTTCAGACAAGGTCTTAGAGGCGATGTGAATCAAGGTCTCAGTTCGTATTCCCTGACCACTTATCCTGCTTTGGTTCAACAGGCTCATTCAGCAGAAAGCGATCTGAAAAGAATGTATGCTGAGAGGAAAGATTTTTGGAAGGATAAGAAGAAGGGCAGTGGGTCAACTTCTTCAAACCCTAGGTATAAAGGGAATCTAGACAAGGGAAAGCAGATTCAGTCGAACCACACTTCTGGGCATCGCCGGTGTGAAGTGTGCAAGAAGAATCATCCAGGAAGGTGTCGAACAGAGGCAAGGTCGGATCAGTGTTATCTTTGCAAGGAAGTGGGGCATTATGCCAACAATTGTCCGTCAAGGAAGGCTTTCTTGGAGTCCCCTGATGCCCCGAGACAGGCTCGAGTCAACACTCTGGATGCTAAGACCATCAAGCCAGCTGATAATCTTATTAGGGGTACAGGTTCTATCTTTCATCAAACTGTTAATATTCTGTATGACTCTGGTGCTACTCATTGGTTTATCTCTGAAGCATGTGCGGAACGGCTAGGATTAATAGTATCTCCTATATCCGAGCCAATATCTATCCTTACTGCGGCAAAGGGTCGTGTGCGAACCCAATCACTATGCCTAAACTGTCTGCTCACCATAGGAGGCAGGGATTTTGTGGTTGATTTTATCTGTCTGCCTATGAGAGGAATGGAGATCGTGTTGGGAATGAATTGGATGACTTCCAATCATATTACGATTGACTGTTTCAATCGTGCAATTAATTTTCCTTCTGAAGTAGCTGAACATTCACTACCTGAAGATGATGGTGTTATCTCATTCGCTTCAGCCAGCCAGTCTCTATTCCAAGGTGCGGAAGCTTTCGTTGTTATTTTGTCTGCATCAACTGACGCTGATTTGGATTTATCGTCTATCCAAGTTGTTAATGAATTTTTAGACGTTTTTCCCGAGGAAGTCTCCTCTTTGCCTCCAGAACGAGAGGTAGAATTCTCTATAGATTTGGCGCCTGGTGCAGGGCCAATATCCATAGCACCTTATAGGATGTCTCCTCTCGAACTGAAGGAATTGAAGTCCCAACTTGAGGAATTAATTTGCAAGAAGTTTATTCGGCCGAGTGCTTCTCCATGGGGTGCTCCGGTATTGCTAGTCAAAAAGAAGGACGGAAGCATGAGATTGTGCATAGACTACCGTCAGCTAAATAAAATCACTATCAAGAACAAGTATCCATTACCAAGGATAGATGATCTACTTGACCAACTTCGAGGTGCTAAAGTGTTCTCCAAAATTGATCTAAGGTCAGGGTACCATCAAATCAAGGTAAGAGCCTTAGACATTCCGAAGACTGCTTTTCGTACGAGGTACGGACACTACGAGTTTGTGGTGATGCCCTTCGGATTGACTAACGCTCCAGCCGTATTCATGAACTATATGAATAGAGTATTTCATTCCTACCTAGATCAGTTTGTGGTCGTCTTTATTGATGATATCTTGGTTTACTCAAAGTCAGTCGAGGAGCATGCTCAGCATCTCCGCTTTGTCCTAGGAGTACTCCGAGAGAAGAAACTTTATGCTAAACCGTCGAAGTGTGACTTTTGGATGTCCGAAGTGAAGTTCTTGGGTCATGTGATTTCCCAAGAAGGGGTTGCAGTTGATCCTAGCAAGGTGGAAGCAGTGTTGAACTGGGAACGACCAACATCAGTGACGGAGGTCAGAAGCTTTCTGGGTCTAGCTGGTTACTATAGAAGATTCATTGAAGGTTTTTCACAATTGGTACTTCCGCTTACTCGATTGACTCACAAGGGTCAACCGTTTACTTGGGACGCCGACTGTGAGGAGTGTTTTCTTGGATTAAAAGAAAAATTAACTTCTGCTCCAATCCTAATTCTTCCGGATCCGTCATTAGGATTTCAGATTTACAGTGATGCCTCTGGGAAGGGTTTAGGATGTGTTCTCATGCAGAATCAACATGTTGTGGCTTATGCATCGAGGCAATTGAAGACGCATGAACGGAATTACCCAACTCATGACTTAGAGTTGGCGGCTATTGTGTTTGCACTGAAAATTTGGAGACATTACCTTTACGGTTCTCGTTTCGAGGTTTTTAGTGATCACAAGAGCTTGAAATATCTATTTGACCAAAAGGAGTTGAATAACAGACAGAGAAGGTGGACTGAATTTTTGAAGGACTATGACTTCGAATTGAAATATCACCCTGGGAAAGCCAATGTGGTAGCAGATGCTCTGAGCAGGAAGTCTATCCACACGGCAAGGTTAATGGTTCACGAGATGGCTTTGTTGGAGTCGTTCAGAGACTTGAAACTCAAAGTGGTAAGAAAGAGGGATCGCGTAGTGCTGCGGCATATACGGATAGCCAGTGTGCTAAGGGAACAAATCCGCGTAGCTCAAGGAGCTGATATAAAGTTGCAGTCTCAGAAGGGATCGCCAGATTTCACTAAGGATAGTGATGGCATTATTTGCTTTAATGGGAGGATTTGTGTTCCCGATGATGATGACATCAAAAGGCAAGTATTGGAAGAAGCTCATAGGAGTCAGTACTCTGTACATCCGGGATCCACCAAGATGTACCGAGACTTGAAGTTAATGTATTGGTGGCCTGGGATGAAGACCGAGGTTGCAGAATTTGTTTCTCGGTGCTTAACTTGTCAGAAGGTTAAGGCGGAACACCGAAGACCGGGCGGTCAGTTACAACCGCTAGATGTACCAGTTTGGAAGTGGGAAGATATCTCAATGGACTTCGTCATGGGTTTGCCGAGGTCACGGGCAGGCAATGATTCTATTTGGGTAGTAGTGGACCGATTGACTAAATCCGCTCACTTTATTCCCGTTCGCTCGACTTATAAGGTTTCCAAGTTAGCAGATGAATATGTGAGGAACATTATCAGACTGCATGGAGTCCCAACGAGCATTGTGTCAGACCGAGATCCCAAGTTTACTTCCAGGTTCTGGAGAGCATTGAATGAAGCTTTGGGAACAAGAGTGCTGGTTAGCACTGCTTATCATCCTCAGACTGATGGTCAGACGGAGAGGACTATTCAGACTCTGGAGGACATGCTTCGGGCTTGTGTGCTTGATAGCGGGAGAAAATGGGAAGACCATCTTCCGTTAGTCGAATTCTCCTACAACAACTGTTACCACTCCAGCATTGGTATGGAACCGATAAACTTCTATTTTATGAAGTTATGTTATTTCGATTAAGTTTTATTTCGGAAAAAGTTTGTATGTCCAAAACTTAAACAGGAACTGTGTCCTCTGGATTTTAATGTAACACCCAGGTTTTTCTAACATGTAGAAATACCGAAAGTGCACAGATGCGGAAAAATTCAGAGGACACAGTTCCTGTTTAAGTTTTGGACATACAAACTTTTTCCGAAATAAAACATAATCGGAAATAACATTACTTCATAAAATAGAAGTTTATCGGTTCCATACCGAGTGGATTACAATATCCAAGTCCAAATACCAAACAGAAACATAAACGGTTCATATAACTCATAATCAATACAAGTTTATACAACCAACTAGGACAACAAATGAACAAAGGAGTCAAATGACTAAGTCTTCAGCACCTCCAAGAGTATATCAACTACTCGTGCACAATAGTCTTCCTTTTTCCCTGCTTCTCTGAAAAACAACAAATATGGATAGGGTGAGATAACATTATCTCAGTGAGTCCTACCGTGCCCCCTCACTGACACTCGGTTCAATTATTAAACCGTTAACAATGTTTAATTAGCTACCATTAGCTATAATCGAAATGCCAAGAAAATCGTGTTCTCTTTTATGTTTTTAATAGCTTAGCTCAACCGACTGCACAACTGCTAATCCCGGTAGCTATAGCTTAACATCTGCCGACTGCACAACTGTTAATCCCGGCAATGTTAACTTATAATCAATAACTTAGCACAAGCCGACTGCACCACTGCTAATCCCGGCAACCCGTGAGTTGACCACGCCAAAACACATTCAGGGCCTTGGTAAGGGGTCATGACTACCCTCCCTAGTATGCTACTTGTCGGGTCGTCACCCAACGCGATTTATGTATGACAATACATAACGATTTCTCGAGAGTTAGATAATATATATCTTTCCGATCACCAAAGGATCAATCACAATATCTTTTTAGATAATTTATATCTTATTGATCTATAACCCGTTTTGATGAATTTATAAACATCCGGCATTATAATCATATTGTAATGTATTACTGACTTATAACCCGTTTTGATGAATCTATAGACATACAGCATTATAATCATATGCAGTTGATATATATATAAATATATATTCATTCTATCCATCAGACGGTGTACCCACACGTATACTAGGGTTTCGGTTTTTCGATCAAATAGGCTTTCAAAGCTCTTTTTCAAAACCATGAGTTGAACAAGTTCAAAATAAGGTTTTCAGTAAGGCAATCCCCTTTTGAATGGTTGAGAAAGAAATTAGAAAAGGTTCGGGATCAAACGGAGCGACAAAACGAGAAAACGGAAGCCGGTAACAGAACCACACGCACGACCCGTGCCCAGGGGCGCACGACCCGTGCGTGGTGCACTACTCAGGACCCATCTACCAGAAGGAAACGCACGATCCGTGCCCAGGGGCGCACGACCCGTGCGTCCCGTTCTGTTTCCAATACTTCCAACCCGAAACAGGCGCACGATCCGTGCCCAGGGGCGCACGGTCCGTGCGACCTGTGTCTGTTACCAGAATTTCACGTATTCCTCAATTTCATTCTCCGTTCTCGTCCAATTCGATTTCTAATTTCAATCACCTAAAATCCAGAAAATTTCCAACTATTCCAGAATATATATAAAGTGTTTCATTTCAATGATTCATTAAAATTCTCAATAAACCGTAAAACACCGTTTTGACTTAAAAACGCTTTTCGGTTCTAAGACTTCTTAAAACAAAATGTGACCAAGGGATTCCATATCGAAAACAAGTTCAGAATATCAGAATGCCCTATCGTGAGTAGAACTCACCGGTGAGTCGAAATCCCGAGAGTTGAGCCGAAAAACGAAGTCACCGAACCGAACACGAAAAATCCCCGAACTGAGCTTCAATCGATTCCAAGACAGCAACTCTCTTCTATCCAATCTCGAACCCAGCTGCACCACTACTCAAACCCTCCCTTCAATCAACCATGCAAGTCTGAAATCTCCTTCTTAGAAGCTTCTACTGAACATGCAAGACAACTATTGCTCAAAACTCCATCTTCTTCCTCACTTGGAGCTTTGATATGCGAAAATGGTAGAAAGGGATATAGGGAGAATTAGGCTATGAAACTTGGATCATTAGAAAGGGGTTGGAAAATGGAGTAGGAATGTTGAAGAAGGACTTACATGCAAGAAGAAAATCTGAGCTTCCTCCTCTCTTCTCTTCCACTCTCGCGCCCTCTCTCCCTTCTTCCACAGCTCCTTGCTTCTTCTGGATTTCAGAAATTGCTGAATGAGGGTGATGTGGCTAGGAGGCTTCAGAATATATGAATTTATATGAGGGGTGCAAAATTACCATTTTGCCCTCCAGCTTAAATACTTTAATTAATCATGACTAAGCCATAATTAATAAATGAATAGGGCTTCTTTGGTCTTTTCCCTCGAATAGTAATCCCCGAGACACGAATACTTATTCCCACAAATAAATAATCGGTCCTAGGCATCATAATGCGAGTCCTTTAAAATTTAGGGATGTTACAAATTTTGATTACTAATGGTGTATGTAGGGTGTTTGTTATGTTGACCCAATGAAATTGAATAAAGAAAAAATATGAGAGTTGTCACACTGTTTCGGTTTTCTTGAAACTGGGACTGTTCGGTCAGTCCAAAAATTTCGTGTTTAATTGTTCTTGAAAATAGACTTCACGCCGGTCGTTTTGGCGCTGGTTTCGTTCGATTTGGAGTTGTGTAACTCTAGTTATAGGCTCCACAAGTTAGGTCAATAATCTGGGAGTATTCTGAATGTAGGTTCTGTATTTTTAAAACTGGAAACCTTTCGTTTGTCAAAAAATTATAGGACATATTTTGTTAGAAAATAGACTTAATTTTGGTCATTTTGGCACTGGTTTGGTTAAATTTGGATTTGTGTAGCTCAAGTTATGAGTCTCCAAAGTTAGGTCAAATTTCTGGAAGTAATCTGTGAGTATAAAAAGGGTTGCTGTTGCTGTTTTTTTTCAAAGTTGCTGTCACTGTTTTCTTTAAAGTTGCTGTCATTGTTTTTCCAAGTTGCTGTCACTGTTATTTTTAAGTTGCTGTTGCTGTTAATTTAAGGTTGCTGTCACTGTTATTTCTAAGTTGCTGTTGCTGTCATTTTAAAGCTGCTGTCACTGTTTTTGTTTTAGAATGTTGCTGTCACTGTTTTTAAAATAGTGCTGTCGCTGTTTTTGTTTTAGAATGTTGCTGTCACTGTTTTTAAAATAGTGCTGTTGCTGTTTTTGTTTTAAGGTGTTGCTGTCACTGTTTTTAAAATAGTGCTGTTGCTGTTTTTTTAAGGGGTTGCTGTTGCTGTTTTATTTCTAAAATTTCGGTCACTGTTTTTTTCAAATGTTGCTGTGCTGTTATATTATTGTGGTGCTGTTTTAGTCCTTTATGACAATTAATCCATAATTACTTGGTGAACGGTGTAAGTGGTGAGATAATGGTGATATATATATATATAATGGTGAGATAAATTATTGGTGGGCTAATAAAATCATTGGTGAGTTAATTAAATTATTGGTGAGCTAATTAAATTATTGGTGAGTATGCTATTGCATTATTTTGGTGTGTATGGTGCATTGTTCATGGCGTCACATAATCATGTGCATTATTGGTGAGCAGAAGAATTCGGTCTTATTGGTGAGCAGAAGACTTCGGTCTTATTGGTGATGTGCCCTCAAGGCAAATTATTGGTGATGATGGATCCACATGCATATGCCCTAGGAGTTGGGTTGCATTGCATGCATCATTCATACTTTCGAGGTTGTTTTCTGATTGATGTAAAGTAACGGTGTATGTTGTGATTGCTGTGATTTGGTGTTGCTAGTTGCCTTTCTAATATGATGTTGATCTTATTTGTTATTATTTATGTAAAGAGACTCACCCTACTGCTTTTATGTTTCTTCTCATGTCGGCAACGTGAAGGTGATAGCGAGTGAAGGTGATCTAGTACCTTCTTTCTAGTTGGTCGAGTCGGCTATGATACGTAGCACCGGGGGGCGTTTTAGCTTACCGTTTTATTTAATTGATGTTATTAAACTATTTACTTGGTGATATAACCTAATGTGTTGAGATTTGGTGTTCTCCGCTGCAATGTTTTTATACTTATGTTGACGTAAGCTAAACCGAATATTAGGTTGACTGTGGTGCTATGTATTATGCACTTTATGACTTTATATATTAATTTTGGGGATATCATACGTTGTTGTTTGTTTAAATGTGGCACCCTCTTGCGGTTGCACTGAAAGGTTTTTTGAAAGCTCTGATTTTAAATTAATTAATAAATTCTAGTTGATTAGAAGAGGGTGTTACATTAGTGGTATCAGAGCAGTTCGGTCTGTCCGACCAAGTTGTTGAGTCTTTAGTTTTATAATCCTCGAGTCTTGCTTTGTTGTGTACTCTCAGTTTGTGCATGAATGATTGGGTGCTTTCTTGAATTGTTATGCTAGCTATTTTAAGCTCACATTATTAATGTGCATAAATATTCCAGGAACAAAAATAGATTTCTTGCTTAAATGGTGGATATGTTGTTTTGTTTGTTTGCATAATTGCAAATAGAGGTAGTGATATTTTTGTAGAATTAGGCGTAGCGAATTGCAATTTGATTGTTGACCTTATTTTACTTATGCTATTATTTTGTTCTCTAAGTTATAATAATTATAGATGGTTGACTATTGTATTTGATATATAAAGATATGTGTGGTTAAAAGAACTTTAACTACAACTGAGTTAAAAATCCTTTTAATTGTATGAGTAAATTTGAATGATTGTAGTTTTGGTTACCTTGATTAATTGGTTGTGTGAGTAGGAAGGACTGATCACCCCAATAACTCATCACCAGAGAAAGAGGCGATAACCCATGATTATTATTTAGATTTTGGATATGTACTAAGTTCAAATGGATTAAATAAGAAGAGTGTTCACCCTCAATTTTAACTTATTGGTTTTATTTATGTTGATTAATTGCTCCCTATAGGTTATGCAGTGAACTTGTCTGGTTATGAAACAGCGTGTACTACATGTTTAGAATGTTTAGGATTTATTTCCTTCGTAAAAATATATTATAAGTACTCGTGAATGAAATTAATAGTTTGAAAATCGTGTAAGATTTTCTAAGTGATTTAGTTAAATTAAATAGATGTATTGTATAAGTATACTGTATATGTATGATTCTTACTTCATTCTGATGAGAACCTAGGGCATACTATTGGTGAGCAGAAGACTTCGGTCTTATTGGTGATGTGCCCTCAAGGCAAATTATTGATGATGATGGATCCACATGCATATGCCCTAGGAGTTGGGTTGCATTGCATGCATCATTCATACTTTCGGGGTTGTTTTCTGATTGATGTAAAGTAACGGTGTATGTTGTGATTGCTGTGATTTTGTGTTGTTAGTTGCCTTTCTAATATGATGTTGATCTTATTTGTTATTATTTATGTAAAGAGACTCACCCTACTGCTTTTATGTTGCTTCTCATGTCGGCAACGTGCAGGTGATAGCGAGTGAAGGTGATCTAGTACCTTCTTTCTAGTTGGTCGAGTCGACTCTGATACGTAGCACCGGGGGGCGTTTTAGCTTACCGTTTTATTTAATTGATGTTATTAAACTATTTACTTGGTGATATAACCTAATGTGTTGAGATTTGGTGTTCTCCGCTGCGATGTTTTTATACTTATGTTGACGTAAGCTAAACCGAATATTAGGTTGACTGTGGTGTTATTATTTTGTTCTCTAAGTTATAATAATTATAGATGGTTGACTATTGTATTTGATATATAAAGATATGTGTGGTTAAAAGAACTTTAACTACAACTGAGTTAAAAATCCTTTTAATTGTATGAGTAAATTTGAATGATTGTAGTTTTGGTTACCTTGATTAATTGGTTGTGTGAGTAGGAAGGACTGATCACCCCAATAACTCATCACCAGAGAAAGAGGCGACCATAACCCATGATTATTATTTAGATTTTGGATATGTACTAAGTTCAAATGGATTAAATAAGAAGAGTGTTCACCCTCAATTTTAACTTATTGGTTTTATTTATGTTGATTAATTGCTCCCTATAGGTTATGCTGTGAACTTGTCTGGTTATGAAACAGCGTGTACTACATTTTTAGAATGTTGAGGATTTATTTCCTTCGTAAAAATATATTATAAGTACTCGTGAATGAAAAAAATAGTTTGAAAATCGTGTATGATTTTCTAAGTGATTTAGTTAAATTAATTAGATGTATTGTATAAGTATACTGTATATGTATGATTCTTACTTCATTCTGATGAGAACCTAGGATTGTTGTAGATCAGTTGACTCCTCCTAAAATTCTGATACTGGATGTTCAAATTCCGTGGTAGCACTATCAACATTATTGGAATTGAGTTGTTTGATTATGTTCGCTATTTTGTCTTACAAAACTATGAATTGTTCACTCTCTCTTTTATTATACTGAAATGTACTTGCAGTAAATGTTTTCTTGCTATGTTTGGAGCATGAATTTGGATATGTACTAAGTTCAAATGGATTAAATAAGAAGAGTGTTCACCCTCAATTTTAACTTATTGGATTTATTTATGTTGATTAATTGCTCCCTATAGGTTATGCTGTGAACTTGTCTGGTTATGAAACAGCGTGTACTACATGTTTAGAATGTTGAGGATTTATTTCCTTCGTAAAAATATATTATAAGTACTCGTGAATGAAATTAATAGTTGAAAATCGTGTATGATTTTCTAAGTGATTTAGTTAAATTAAATAGATGTATTGTATAAGTATACTGTATATGTATGATTCTTACTTCATTCTGATGAGAACCTAGGATTGTTGTAGATCAGTTGACTCCTCCTAAAATTCTGATACTGGATGTTCAAATTCCGTGGTAGCACTATCAACATTATTGGAATTGAGTTGTTTGATTATGTTCGCTATTTTGTCTTACAAAACTATGAATTGTTCACTCTCTCTTTTATTATACTGAAATGTACTTGCAGTAAATGTTTTCTTGATATGTTTGGAGCATGAATTTCTCTCTCTTTCTGTTAGTCAGTCAAAATCATGATTCATGTTCTCATTTTATATATATATATATATCGAAGTTCAAGGGTAAGTTAAATTTTGTACCTTGTGCTTGTATTCTGAGTATACTCTACGGTACACAATTAATTGTATTGGCAAAATTATATGCTCCATACTATTTTTCAGGAAAATAGTAAAGTTACATGTTAGTTAATTCCTTAGGATGGAGAGATCGAGGATGATGACTACATGTTTTATCTTTTCTGATTTGTTTGTTTAAATTTTTCTTTTGCATCACTGGTTATGCTTATGTTTAAATTGGCAGGAACTACTAACTTAAGTATCGTATGCTATCTAACAACGGTTTCCTTGTTATGCATGGTGACATACATGTTTTTATTAATTTCTAAATATTTGTGTCTTGTAGATGCTTATGTGTACTCTTCTGCGCATGTTCCTTGATGATAGGAAGTCATTCGAATCTTATTTTAGTTTTCTTGTGTTTATTGAAACTTTAGTAGTATTTTGTGCTTAGATTTAAAAGTGAGTAGTGAGGCAATATAAGAGATAGATCAGTACATTAAGTTGGGACTCATAAGTAACAGTATAATCATACCGTTATTGGGAACTTTTTGAAATGATGCTTCTAGGAAATTCAATATAGGATAATTAGTAACGATGACAAATATCAATTGGTCGAATGAGATAAGTAGGATTAGGATTTTGAGTTTGGGAAGTGAGCCTAGAGCTTGGAATTTAATGGAGTGAACTTATAGTGATTGGTGTTGAGAGCATAGTACCCCAATGTTGGATTGATTGTGTTCTTGTAGTCTAGTGAAACAATGGTAAGCTAGAGGTTCAAATATGTGCATAGCAGTACGAATGTAGGAATGTGTGTAAGAATTGTTGCTTAATGTACAAGAGAACTAAGGATACGCTAATAGTTTAGATTGCCTCTATTAGTGGACAAGGTTAGGATGAAGGGCAAAGGGCTGAATGGATGGTATCGAGGCCCCTAAGCGTTTAATTGGTTAAATTTAGAATGAGAATGATTTATAATGATTTATAAGTAGGAACGAGGATGATAGTCGACCGGGTTGATGTTGTTAGTTAATTAGAACTACGTAAAGTACCTGAGAGACCATTTGGAGCCTGTTAGTTGACCAAGGCTAAGTTGTTAATGAATTAGGGTGATTCTGGATGTGTCTGATATTAACCGTTACCCAAGCGATTGTTTAGAGCCTGATAGTTTACTAAAACTAAGCTAGTTTCAAGTGACCTTGACCAATGGACGAATCGAGTCAATGAGAGTCATAGGAAATTACATTGATGGAGGTAGTCTGGCTAAGAGCTACTAGAGAGAATATGACTTGGGAGTTGAAGAGTAGGATGCGGGGAGCATATCCAGAGTTGTTTGATTCAGGTGATTTCGAGGACGAAATATTCTAAGTGGGGGAGAGTTGTAACGCCCCAAAATAATTTAATTAATTATTTAATTAAGTTATTTAAGGCTTACAATATTTATTTAAGCAATTTAATTAATTTAGAGCTTATTTTATTTCAGGAGGTGTTTAAGTGATTAGGAGGGTGTAAATAAGGCCCATTACCGTTAGGTGGCCCAAGTTAAGTTAGTAAAATTATAGGAGTCTTAGGAGAAACCCTTATTATGCAAAATCAAAAGAAAGAAAAATAGAAAGTGAGAAGAGTGAGAAGAGAGAGGGCGCGAACGGCTTGAAGGAGGAGGATAGGGAGTTGGCGTGAAGCTTGGAGAGGAAGGGGGCTTGGATTGTTGGTGATTTTCGTGGGTTGCTAAGAATCTTGCTAAGTTCTTCAATTCTCAAAGGTTAGGGGGTTCTCTTTTATTCATAATAACCTATAAGATTAGCAATCATATGAGGTAGGTTTAGGAATAGTTAATTGCTTGATTTTGATGTTGTCGATTGAATTGTGGTGTTGTTTCATGTTATGTTTGACGTTGAATTTAAATTGGTGATGCTATGTTGATGGGTGTTGGGATGAATTTTGATTACTAATGGTGTATGTAGGGTGCTTGTTATGTTGACCCAATGAAATTGAATAAAGAAAAAACATGAGAGTTGTCACACTGTTTCGGTTTTCTTGAAACTGGGACTGTTCGGTCAGTCCAAAAATTTCGTGTTTAATTGTTCTTGAAAATAGACTTCACGCCGGTCGTTTTGGCGCTGGTTTCGTTCGATTTGTAGTTGTGTAACTCTAGTTATAGGCTCCACAAGTTAGGTCAATAATCTGGGAGTATTCTGGACGTAGGTTCTGTATTTTTAAAACTGGAAACCTTTCGTTTGTCCAAAAATTATAGGACATATTTTGTTAGAAAATAGACTTAATTTTGGTCATTTTGGCACTGGTTTGGTTAAATTTGGATTTGTGTAGCTCAAGTTATGAGTCTCCAAAGTTAGGTCAAATTTCTGGAAGTAATCTGTGAGTATAAAAAGGGTTGCTGTTGCTGTTTTTTTTTCAAAGTTGCTGTCACTGTTTTCTTTAAAGTTGCTGTCACTGTTTTTCCAAGTTGCTGTCACTGTTATTTTTAAGTTGCTGTTGCTGTTAATTTAAGGTTGCTGTCCCCAACGAAACCCAGCCACTGAGATGACTTCTAAGGTTGCTCTAATTCGAAATGTGGTTGCTGAAATTGGTGCTAAGGCTCACAAAGAAGACATGCAAGGTCAGATTTGGCAATTTATCTAAGTGGAGCTTGGTTGGGCTTCAATGGTGATTTCAAAAGGAGGAGGAGGATGGTTATGGTTTTGGTATCATTAGAAAGGAGATGAGGAGTTGATTCAGAATATGTAAAAATATTGAGCATGCATGGTGGTTTGAAGAAACTCTCACCTCTTCCCTTCCTCTCCCATTCGCACCCTCTCCCTTCTCAACTTCTCTATTTCAGATTTTTCTGGAAATGATGAATGGGGTGTTGGTATTTCAGCTGGAAGGGTATATAAAGGGCATGGCAAAAGACACAAATACCCTCCACTTAACATTTCCTTTTCCTAATGACTCCCTCAACCCTAATCACCCTAACTTAGCATAATTTAATTCCCAATTACACACACAATTTCATACTTAATAAATCAACAAGTCATTTTCAATTTAAACAATTTCAATCAATTAAATAATTTACTAATAATTAATATTATGTTAATATAATTAAATAGAAAAAAAAATTAGGGGATGTTACATTCACCCCAACTTTCAAAAATTTTGTCCTCAAAATTGGACTAAGAAATACCTTTCGCCGAACTGTCGCCAGCTTTGCCTTTCTGAGCGTCCATCACATAGATTCTTCCACGGGCGGGATTTGCATCCTCTTCTGTGCTCCTTTTCCTCGCCGGACACTCGTGAGCGTAATGCCCTTCACCTTTGCAGTAATAACACATAGTTGACCCCAGGCGACACTCTCCACCGTGAGGCTTTCCGCTTTTCGAACACTTAACGGACCTTGGAGATTCGGACACCACGGCTTGCTTTCCTTTGTTGGAGTTACTCTTTGGCTCTTCACTTGGGGTTGGCAATTCCACTGCCTTTTTCTTTTCCTTCCTGATAAGCTTTCCTTTCTTCGTACATCCTGTTGAGATCTGCCTCTGCAACATAAGCTTGTTGCACCAATCCAGCATAACTAGTCATAGCATAAGAGCTAAGACCTTGGGCCACGTCAGCACGAAGACTTGCCCTATACATCTGCATCTTCCACTCATCATTCGGAGCATGCTTTGCCAATTGATAAAACTGCGACAACCTTTCGAACTTGGCGGTGAACTCGCCCACCGACATCTCTCCTTGCCTCAGATTGACAAACTCGGCTTGCTTGCTTAACTTCTTCACCGGAGGGAAAAAGTGACCAATAAACATCTCCTTGAAGTTAACCCAGGTAACAGGAGTTCCCTGGTTCACCATCAATTCGTGAGCATTGGTCCACCAGGTTTGAGCATCTTCCTCGAGCATATGGGCAGCAAAAAGAACCTTCTCTTCTTCGCTGCATTGAAGAGTCCTAAAAATTTTCTCCATTGAATCCAACCAGAAATGTGCTACCATTACCTCAGGTCCTCCTTTGAAACTTTGCGGATTCATCTTCTGGAAACGAAAGTAAGCCCTATTCGGATCTTCCAGAGGAGGTTGTTGAACATTCGGTTGTTGCTGATTCATCCTCTCATGATGCATCTGGGCCATTTGAGCCATCTGCTGCTGCTGCATTTGCATCATGTCATTCATCATCTTCTGTTGCGTCTCGATGACGTTCTGCATCCATTCGGTATTCGGGTCGACAGGGACGCTTCTCCTACTTCCACCAGCCATGATTCTGCGAAATATGCACAAAGTGTTTAGTTGATCAGGCTAAACGTCTAATAGCATACTAAGAGGAATCACACTTAGAGGACTTAAGAGACTCATGATTCTAAGCCCGACTGGGTCGAACTGCTCTGATACCAATTGTAACACCCCGTTAATTTCTAACTTGTAGAAATTACCGAAATGCACTACTGGCATACATCAGAGTACCTCCTGTTTTAAATACTGAACACCTACTAATACTTAATGCTAAAAACCATCAAGCGCGTTACATAACTTAACATAAAAATGCATAAAGCGTTCATACACCACTCAACTAGTGTTCAGTACCAAAATAGAAAGTGCGCGGAAGCGATTTACAACTTTATAACATAAGTCGTACAATCGTACATACTAAGGGTCTGAATAGAAGGAACAAGGAAACTGAAATACAAGACATAAAGAAATAAAGATAGCGGCTGCTCCTCAAACATCTCCATGACCAGGCCTCATCATCTTCAACTTAGCCTGCAATTCTGAAAAACAACAACATGGATTGGGTGAGACAACTTGTCTCAGTGAGTTCTATCGAGACCCCTTACTAATCCTCTCGGTTCAATTATGCTTGGTTCATTATCTAAAACTCATAGTCCTCAAAGTTGACTATGTGGCTGAACTATGCTCAATCACTGAGCCTAACAATGAACTATGCTCAATCACTGAGCCTAACAATGAACTATGCTCAATCACTGAGCCTAACCATGATTATTAGCGTGTCACCGGTCACTTGGCAAAATAAGCTTCCGGTGAACCCAATCCACTAATCACTAGTGGGCAAACCTCAAGGGGCCTAGGTTCATAGGGCTCATGACTTCCCCTCCCCTAGCACACTAAACTGAAATAGGGTCGTCACCCTAACCTGATGTATATATTTTAATATACCTTGAACAATGAGCAGTGAACAATGATCTGTGAACATGACAATGAACTTGTATAACAATGGTCTTAATCTTAACCTAATCTTATACTTAACATGATCTTGTCATTAGGTGATCTCTCACGGAATTACTAACGTTGTTATTTTAGCTTATAACTATCCATTACCTAGTCCACATCATAATGTATCGCCCATACTCAACATTATGATTATTTAACTTAGTCATAATCAGTCGCATAATATATCAATCACAATCATGGCATGACAATCAAATCCATAACACGTTCCGTATACCCGCATTGGGCCGTCAATAATCATTCAATCATGACATGAGGTTATTATCATTAAACTTAAGCAATTCCAACGAATTACGGTTATTTTATCATTTCATAACATTGGGAAGGGATTAGGATAGGTTTGGAATCAATTAGGAAGGCTTTGAACACATTTTGAAAATGTTGACAGAAGCATACGCACGACTCGTGCTGGATGGCGCACGGTCCGTGCGCGAAATAAACACTCAGCAATCCTGTGAATCAGAAGGCACCGCACGACCCGTGCTTGATGGCGCACGGTCCGTGCCTGTCTCACAGACTTGTTGAAATGCCATTTCGAGCCCTTTTTCGAATTCGTTTCGTGTCCAAACTCCGTTCCGATCGATACCTAACTCATCAACCTTCAAACAGAGAACATTATCCAACCAAACAATCCATATATCAATCACATAACGATTATAACAATCAACCACAATCTCAATCAAACAACAACACCGCTCGGTATTTAAAATGGATTTTCGTAAAGCGGCTTGTCGCCAATTTCTTTTAAAACGCGAGACTCAACCAGAACACATGATAGTTTCCCTAGTGAGTATAGAACTCACCTATTTGCCGAGACTTCAATGATTCAACCGTTCCCGAGAACCACGAACTCTCCTCGGACTCGATCACAACACCGACTCACGAACTTTCTCCGGAATCGTTCCAAAGCACTCCCCAACGAAACCCAGCCACTGAGATGACTTCTAAGGTTGCTCTAATTCGAAATGTGGTTGCTGAAATTGGTGCTAAGGCTCACAAAGAAGACATGCAAGGTCAGATTTGGCAATTTATCTAAGTGGAGCTTGGTTGGGCTTCAATGGTGATTTTAAAAGGAGGAGGAGGATGGTTGTGGTTTTGGTATCATTAGAAAGGAGATGAGGAGTTGATTCAGAATATGTAAAAATATTGAGCATGCATGGTGGTTTGAAGAAACTCTCACCTCTTCCCTTCCTCTCCCATTCGCACCCTCTCCCTTCTCAACTTCTCTATTTCAGATTTTTCTGGAAATGATGAATGGGGTGTTGGTATTTCAGCTGGAAGGGTATATAAAGGGCATGGCAAAAGACACAAATACCCTCCACTTAACATTTCCTTTTCCTAATGACTCCCTCAACCCTAATCACCCTAACTTAGCATAATTTAATTTCCAATTACACACACAATTTCATACTTAATAAATCAACAAGTCATTTTCAATTTAAACAATTTCAATCAATTAAATAATTTACTAATAATTAATATTATGTTAATATAATTAAATAGAAAAAAAAATTAGGGGATGTTACAGTGGTGCTATGTATTATGCACTTTATGACTTTATATATTAATTTTGGGGATATCATACGTTGTTGTTTGTTTAAATGTGGCACCCTCTTGCGGTTGCACTGAAAGGTTTTTTGAAAGCTCTGATTTTAAATTAATTAATAAATTCTAGTTGATTAGAAGGGGGTGTTACATTAGTGGTATCAGAGCAGTTCGGTCTGTCCGACCAAGTTGTTGAGTCTTTAGTTTTATAATCCTCGAGTCTTGTTACTCGTTCTGACTTGAATCTTGTTTCAATGATTAGTTGAGATGGCTGGGAGGAACGACGCTCATGCGTCTGTCATGCTTTGTTGTGTACTCTCAGTTTGTGCATGAATGATTGGGTGCTTTCTTGAATTGTTATGCTAGCTATTTTAAGCTCACATTATTAATGTGCATAAATATTCCAGGCACAAAAATAGATTTCTTGCTTAAATGGTGGATATGTTGTTTTGTTTGTTTGCATAATTGCAAATAGAGGTAGTGATATTTTTGTAGAATTAGGCGTAGCGAATTGCAATTTGATTGTTGACCTTATTTTCCTTATGCTATTATTTTGTTCTCTAAGTTATAATAATTATAGATGGTTGACTATTGTATTTGATATATAAAGATATGTGTGGTTAAAAGAACTTTAACTACAACTGAGTTAAAAATCCTTTTAATTGTATGAATAAATTTGAATGATTGTAGTTTTGGTTACCTTGACTAATTGGTTGTGTGAGTAGGAAGGACTGATCACCCCAATAACTTATCACCAGAGAAAGAGGCGACCATAACCCATGATAATTATTTAGATTTTGGATATGTACTAAGTTCAAATGGATTAAATAAGAAGAGTGTTCACCCTCAATTTTAACTTATTGGTTTTATTTATGTTGATTAATTGCTCCCTATAGGTTATGCTATGAACTTGTCTGGTTATGAAACAGCGTGTACTACATGTTTAGAATGTTGAGGATTTATTTCCTTCGTAAAAATATATTATAAGTACTCGTGAATGAAATTAATAGTTTGAAAATCGTGTATGATTTTCTAAGTGATTTAGTTAAATTAAATAGATGTATTGTATAAGTATACTGTATATGTATGATTCTTACTTCATTCTGATGAGAACCTAGGATTGTTGTAGATCAGTTGACTCCTCCTAAAATTCTGATACTGGATGTTCAAATTCCGTGGTAGCACTATCAACATTATTGGAATTGAGTTGTTTGATTATGTTCGCTATTTTGTCTTACAAAACTATGAATTGTTCACTCTCTCTTTTATTATACTGAAATGTACTTGCAGTAAATGTTTTCTTGCTATGTTTGGAGCATGAATTTCTCTGTCTTTCTGTTAGTCAGTCAAAATCATGATTCATGTTCTCATTATATATATATATATATATATATATATATATATATATATATATATATATATATATATATATATATATATATATATATATCGAAGTTCAAGGGTAAGTTAAATTTTGTACCTTGTGCTTGTATTCTGAGTATACTCTACGGTACACAATTAATTGTATTGGCAAAATTATATGCTCCATACTATTTTTCAGGAAAATAGTAAAATTACATGTTAGTTAATTCCGTAGGATGGAGAGATCGAGGATGATGACTACATGTTTTATCTTTTCTGATTTGTTTGTTTAAATTTTTCTTTTGCATCACTGGTTATGCTTATGTTTAAATTGGCAGGAACTACTAACTTAAGTATCGTATGCTATCTAACAACGGTTTCCTTGTTATGCATGGTGACATACATGTTTTTATTAATTTCTAAATATTTGTGTCTTGTAGATGCTTATGTGTACTCTTCTGCGCATGTTCCTTGATGATAGGAAGTCATTCGAATCTTATTTTAGTTTTCTTGTGTTTATTGAAACTTTAGTAGTATTTTGTGCTTAGATTTAAAAGTGAGTAGTGAGGCAATATAAGAGATAGATCAGTACATTAAGTTGGGACTCATAAGTAACAGTATAATCATACCGTTATTGGGAACTTTTTGAAATGATGCTTCTAGGAAATTCAATATAGGATAATTAGTAACGATGACAAATATCAATTGGTCGAATGAGATAAGTAGGATTAGGATTTTGAGTTTGGGAAGTGAGCCTAGAGCTTGGAATTTAATGAAGTGTACTTATAGTGATTGGTGTTGAGAGCATAGTACCCCAATGTTGGATTGATTGTGTTCTTGTAGTCTAGTGAAACAATGGTAAGCTAGAGGTTCAAATATGTGCATAGCAGTACGAATGTAGGAATTTGTGTAAGAATTGTTGCTTAATGTACAAGAGAACTAAGGATACGCTAATAGTTTAGATTGCCTCTATTAGTGGACAAGGTTAGGATGAAGGGCAAAGGGCTGAATGGATGGTATCGAGGCCCCTAAGCGTTTAATTGGTTAAATTTAGAATGAGAATGATTTATAATGATTTATAAGTAGGAACGAGGATGATAGTCGACCGGGTTGATGTTGTTAGTTAATTAGAACTACGTAAAGTACCTGAGAGACCATTTGGACCCTTTTAGTTGACCAAGGCTAAGTTGTTAATGAATTAGGGTGATTCTGGGTGTGTCTGATATTAACCGTTACCCAAGCGATTGTTTAGAGCTTGATAGTTTACTAAAACTAAGCTAGTTTCAAGTGACCTTGACCAATGGACGATGATCAAGTCAATGAGAGTCAGAGGAAATTACATTGATGGAGGTAGTCTGGCTAAGAGCTACTAGAGAGAATATGACTTGGGAGTTGAAGAGTAGGATGCGGGGAGCATATCCAGAGTTGTTTGATTCAGGTGATTTCGAGGACGAAATATTCTAAGTGGGGGAGAGTTGTAACGCCCCAAAATAATTTAATTAATTATTTAATTAAGTTATTTAAGGCTTACAATATTTATTTAAGCAATTTAATTAATTTAGAGCTTATTTTATTTCAGGAGGTGTTTAAGTGATTAGGAGGGTGTAAATAAGGCCCATTACCGTTAGGTGGCCCAAGTTAAGTTAGTAAAATTATAGGAGTCTTAGGAAAAACCCTTATTATGCAAAATCAAAAGAAAGAAAAATAGAAAGTGAGAAGAGTGAGAAGAGAGAGGGCGCGAAAGGCTTGAAGGAGGAGGATAGGGAGTTGGCGTGAAGCTTGGAGAGGAAGGGGGCTTGGATTGTTGGTGATTTTCGTGGGTTGCTAAGAATCTTGCTAAGTTCTTCAATTCTCAAAGGTTAGGGGGTTCTCTTTTATTCATAATAACCTATAAGATTAGCAATCATATGAGTTAGGTTTAGGAATAGTTAATTGCTTGATTTTGATGTTGTCGATTGAATTCTGGTGTTGTTTCATGTTATGTTTGACGTTGAATTTAAATTGGTGATGCTATGTTGATGGGTGTTGGGATGAATTTTGATTACTAATGGTGTATGTAGGGTGCTTGTTATGTTGACCCAATGAAATTGAATAAAGAAAAAATATGAGAGTTGTCACACTGTTTCGGTTTTCTTGAAACTGGGACTGTTCGGTCAGTCCAAAAATTTCGTGTTTACTTGTTCTTGAAAATAGACTTCACGCCGGTCGTTTTGGCGCTGGTTTCGTTCGATTTGTAGTTGTGTAACTCTAGTTATAGGCTCCACAAGTTAGGTCAATAATCTGGGAGTATTCTGGACGTAGGTTCTGTATTTTTAAAACTGGAAACCTTTCGTTTGTCCAAAAATTATAGGACATATCTTGTTAGAAAATAGACTTAATTTTGGTCATTTTGGCACTGGTTTGGTTAAATTTGGATTTGTGTAGCTCAAGTTATGAGTCTCCAAAGTTAGGTCAAATTTCTGGAAGTAATCTGTGAGTATAAAAAGGGTTGCTGTTGCTGTTTTTTTTTCAAAGTTGCTGTCACTGTTTTCTTTAAAGTTGCTGTCACTGTTTTTCCAAGTTGCTGTCACTGTTATTTTTAAGTTGCTGTTGCTGTTAATTTAAGGTTGCTGTCACTGTTATTTCTAAGTTGCTGTTGCTGTCATTTTAAAGCTGCTGTCACTGTTTTTGTTTTAGAATGTTGCTGTCACTGTTTTTAAAATAGTGCTGTCGCTGTTTTTGTTTTAGAATGTTGCTGTCACTGTTTTTAAAATAGTGCTGTTGCTGTTTTTGTTTTAAGGTGTTGCTGTCACTGTTTTTAAAATAGTGTTGTTGCTGTTTTTTTAAGGGGTTGCTGTTGCTGTTTTATTTCTTAAATTTCTGTCACTGTTTTTTTCAAATGTCGCTGTGCTGTTATATTATTGTGGTGTTGTTTTAGTCCTTTATGACAATTAATCCATAATTACTTGGTGAACGGTGTAAGTGGTGAGATAATGGTGATATATATATATATAATGGTGAGATAAATTATTGGTGGGTTAATAAAATCATTGGTGAGTTAATTAAATTATTAGTGAGCTAATTAAATTATTGGTGAGTATGCTATTGCATTATTTTGGTGTGTATGGTGCATTGTTCATGGCGTCACATAATCATGTGCATTATTGGTGAGCAGAAGACTTCGGTCTTATTGGTGAGCAGAAGACTTCGGTCTTATTGGTGATGTGCCCTCAAGGCAAATTATTGGTGATGATGGATCCACATGCATATGCCCTAGGAGTTGGGTTGCATTGCATGCATCATTCATACTTTCGGGGTTGTTTTCTGATTGATGTAAAGTAACGGTGTATGTTGTGATTGCTGTGATTTGGTGTTGTTAGTTGCCTTTCTAATATGATGTTAATCTTATTTGTTATTATTTATGTAAAGAGACTCACCCTACTGCTTTTATGTTGCTTCTCATGTCGGCAACGTGCAGGTGATAGCGAGTGAAGGTGATCTAGTACCTTCTTTCTAGTTGGTCGAGTCGGCTCTGATACGTAGCACCGGGGGGGGCGTTTTAGCTTACCGTTTTATTTAATTGATGTTATTAAACTATTTACTTGGTGATATAACCTACTGTGTTGAGATTTGGTGTTCTCCGCTACGATGTTTTTATACTTATGTTGACGTAAGCTAAACCGAATCTTAGGTTGACTGTGGTGCTATGTATTATGCACTTTATGACTTTATATATTAATTTTGGGGATATCATACGTTGTTGTTTGTTTAAATGTGGCACCCTCTTGCGGTTGCACTGAAAGGTTTTTTGAAAGCTCTGATTTTAAATTAATTAATAAATCCTAGTTGATTAGAAGGGGGTGTTACATTAGTGGTATCAGAGCAGTTCGGTCTGTCCGACCAAGTTGTTGAGTCTTTAGTTTTATAATCCTTGAGTCTTGTTACTCGTTCTGACTTGAATCTTGTTTCAATGATTAGTTGAGATGGCTGGGAGGAACGACGCTCATGCGTCTGTCATGCTTTGTTGTGTACTCTCAGTTTGTGCATGAATGATTGGGTGCTTTCTTGAATTGTTATGCTAGCTATTTTAAGCTCACATTATTAATGTCCATAAATATTCCAGGCACAAAAATAGATTTCTTGCTTAAATGGTGGATATGTTGTTTTGTTTGTTTGCATAATTGCAAATAGAGGTAGTGATATTTTTGTAGAATTAGGCGTAGCGAATTGCAATTTGATTGTTGACCTTATTTTACTTATGCAATTATTTTGTTCTCTAAGTTATAATAATTATAGATGGTTGACTATTGTATTTGATATATAAAGATATGTGTGGTTAAAAGAACTTTAACTACAACTGAGTTAAAAATCCTTTTAATTGTATGAGTAAATTTGAATGATTGTAGTTTTGGTTACCTTGACTAATTGGCTGTGTGAGTAGGAAGGACTGATCACCCCAATAACTCATCACCAGAGAAAGAGGCGACCATAACCCATGATTATTATTTAGATTTTGGATATGTACTAAGTTCAAATGGATTAAATAAGAAGAGTGTTCACCCTCAATTTTAACTTATTGGTTTTATTTATGTTGATTAATTGCTCCCTATAGGTTATGCTGTGAACTTGTCTGGTTATGAAACAGCGTGTACTACATGTTTAGAATGTTGAGGATTTATTTCCTTCGTAAAAATATATTATAAGTACTCGTGAATGAAATTAATAGTTTGAAAATCGTGTAAGATTTTCTAAGTGATTTAGTTAAATTAAATAGATGTATTGTATAAGTATACTGTATATGTATGATTCTTACTTCATTCTGATGAGAACCTAGGAGTGTTGTAGATCAGTTGACTCCTCCTAAAATTCTGATACTGGATATTCAAATTCCGTGGTAGCACTATCAACATTATTGGAATTGAGTTGTTTGATTATGTTCGCTATTTTGTCTTACAAAACTATGAATTGTTCACTCTCTCTTTTATTATATTGAAATGTACTTGCAGTAAATGTTTTCTTGCTATGTTTGGAGCATGAGTTTCTCTGTCTTTCTGTTAGTCAGTCACAATCATGATTCATGTTCTCATTTTATATATATATATATATATATATATATATATATAAATATATATATATATATATATATATATATATATATATATATATCGAAGTTCAAGGGTAAGTTAAATTTTGTAACTTGTGCTTGTATTCTGAGTATACTCTACGGTACACAATTAATTGTATTGGCAAAATTATATGCTCCATACTATTTTTCAGGAAAATAGTAAAATTACATGTTAGTTAATTCCTTAGGATGGAGAGATCGAGGATGATGACTACATGTTTTATCTTTTCTGATTTGTTTGTTTAAATTTTTCTTTTGCATCACTGGTTATGCTTATGTTTAAATTGGCAGGAACTACTAACTTAAGTATCGTATGCTATCTAACAACGGTTTCCTTGTTATGCATGGTGACATACATGTTTTTATTAATTTCTAAATATTTGTGTCTTGTAGATGCTTATGTGTACTCTTCTGCGCATGTTCCTTGATGATAGGAAGTCATTCGAATCTTATTTTAGTTTTCTTGTGTTTATTGAAACTTTAGTAGTATTTTGTGCTTAGATTTAAAAGTGAGTAGTGAGGCAATATAAGAGATAGATCAGTACATTAAGTTGGGACTCATAAGTAACAGTATAATCATACCGTTATTGGGAACTTTTTGAAATGATGCTTCTAGGAAATTCAATATAGGATAATTAGTAACGATGACAAATATCAATTGGTCGAATGAGATAAGTAGGATTAGGATTTTGAGTTTGGGAAGTGAGCCTAGAGCTTGGAATTTAATGGAGTGAACTTATAGTGATTGGTGTTGAGAGCATAGTACCCCAATGTTGGATTGATTGTGTTCTGGTAGTCTAGTGAAACAATGGTAAGCTAGAGGTTCAAATATTTGCATAGCAGTACGAATGTAGGAATGTGTGTAAGAATTGTTGCTTAATGTACAAGAGAACTAAGGATACGCTAATAGTTTAGATTGCCTCTATTAGTGGACAAGGTTAGGTGAAGGGCAGAGGGCTGAATGGATGGTATCGAGGCCCCTAAGCGTTTAATTGGTTAAATTTAGAATGAGAATGATTTATAATGATTTATAAATAGGAACGAGGATGATAGTCGACCGGGTTGATGTTGTTAGTTAATTAGAACTACGTAAAGTACCTGAGAGACCATTTGGAGCCTGTTAGTTGACCAAGGCTAAGTTGTTAATGAATTAGGGTGATTCTGGGTGTGTCTGATATTAACCGTTACCCAAGCGATTGTTTAGAGCCTGATAGTTTACTAAAACTAAGCTAGTTTCTAGTGAACTTGACCAATGGACGATGATCGAGTCAATGAGAGTCATAGGAAATTACATTGATGGAGGTAGTCTGGCTAAGAGCTACTAGAGAGAATATGACTTGGGAGTTGAAGAGTAGGATGCGGGGAGCATATCCAGAGTTGTTTGATTCAGGTGATTTCGAGGACGAAATATTCTAAGTGGGGGAGAGTTGTAACGCCCCAAAATAATTTAATTAATTATTTAATTAAGTTATTTAAGGCTTACAATATTTATTTAAGCAATTTAATTAATTTAGAGCTTATTTTATTTCAGGAGGTGTTTAAGTGATTAGGAGGGTGTAAATAAGTCCCATTACCGTTAGGTGGCCCAAGTTAAGTTAGTAAAATTATAGGAGTCTTAGGAGAAACCCTTATTATGCAAAATCAAAAGAAAGAAAAATAGAAAGCACTAGCGCAAAAAAGGGATTTAAAGTCAGG
This sequence comes from Astragalus membranaceus, assembly GCA_039519185.1. Taxonomy (NCBI): domain Eukaryota; kingdom Viridiplantae; phylum Streptophyta; class Magnoliopsida; order Fabales; family Fabaceae; genus Astragalus; species Astragalus membranaceus. The sequence goes on along the minus strand of CM076849.1, from coordinate 145,979,953 downwards.
CGAAAAGGGGATTTAAAGTCAGGCGCCCGCTTGACTTTTATTAAGTCGACTTTGTATGTTTGGAGTTTTAAAGTCAAGCGATAGTCTGACTTCGTAAGTCTGATTTAAAGTCAAGCATTTATTTCGCCTGACTTCGTAAGTCAGTTTTAAAGTCAAGCATTTATTTCGCCTGACTTCGTAAGTCTGTTTTAAAGTCAAGCATTTATTATTGTCTGACTTCGTAAGTATGATTTAAAGTCAAGCATTTATTCTTGCCTGACTTCGTAAGTATGATTTAAAGTCAAGCACTTATTCTTGCCTGACTTCGTAAGTATAATTTAAAGTCAGGCATTTATTCTTGCTTGACTTCGTAAGTCTGTTTTAAAGTCAAGCATTATTGCGCCTGACTTTAAAAGTTTTTTTTTTTTTCAAATTTTGTTTTAATCTATACACCCTGGTTATACGAATTTTGGTCATTCATCACATTCTAGTATAATTCAAAGCTAAAATTCATCACATTCTCCCAGCAAATAGAAACTTAAATTCATCACATACTACTTTATACATCCAAAGCTAAAATTCATCAGATTAAGTAAGAATTTTACACTTTAAGTACAAAATACATCCAAAGCTAAATTACATTGTACTTAAATTCATATACAACAAACAGAACAACACAGTCACTTAAATCACATTCTACTTACATTCTACATCATAAACATCACTAGGCTTGATATTGATATAGTTGAAATTGATATAGTTGAAAACAATAAGTTTCAAGAATAAATGGAGTGCTCAGCTTGAACACAACTAATGACTATCCAGGACCTGTTGTAAACACAGAGGGATCAGCAGAGGACCGTACAAAGCCATTTGTGGGATGCTTGTTTCAAGCCATAGAGAGAAACCACAGCTTGTGAGTTGTCTCGGGTGACTTGCTCCTCTAGTGCAAATCAAACCCAGAGTCCGCAAGCACAAGAAGAAGACTACAAAAAATGAATATAAAAATGGTCTAGTAAGTACCTTCAATTTGTATTTGATAGATCAAGTTCTTTAAATCAGTTAGTTCACCATAAAAAGATCCCCAAAAAAATTACTACTCACCATGAGCAATGTTGGATTTGTGCAGCTTCTTCTTTGAATTTGAAATGAACCTAGTGATCTTCTTGTGCAGCCATGGTCTTCAATATCAAAAGGTGTCCATATTGCTTAACTATATGACAGGAAAAGTATAAAATAGGACCTGCATATGCAATATGTCCATTTAGTTATTGTGACAAACAAGTGCATAATAATCAAACACATGTCAATATCAATAAATAAACCAACAGAACCCATTCTCTCTTTCACTCTGATAATGTGAATACATAGTATACCAACTAGAGTAAAATAAGAAACAAAAGGAAAATGGTAATGACTGCTGTAGTGATCAACTTTCTGGACTCCGACTTCAAAGTTTCCAGTTAAAACAGATCAATGAACCCAACATTAAATACAACATCCTAATGAAGGGTAATAGGGCTATATTCACCTTGCAACAGGTTCTGCAAAAGTTGAAAATAATTTGTAATGGGGGTTATTTTGGAACCCAAATAGATATAGTACTCAAAGTGAGTTGTCAAGCATGCAATGACTGCAGATTCCACAATTAAGTTAAAAAATTAATCAAACATTACTAGAAGCAGCCAATAAATTGCTTTACAACTTATCCTCGGTACCTAATCCAGGAATAAAAGATGGATAGACACGGACACAAGTAATGACTTAACACATACACACTGTCTAAACCTTAGGATACTTGGATATATAGTATATTAGTGGAGAACATTAGAAGAGTTAATCTCAACCATTCATATATTTTTATGTTCAACAATATCTCCTTATGAACAAAGGAGGGACCAAAATTCAAAATGAAGTCTACCAAGACCATTCTTAACATCAGAGAGTTGAATGATCGAAACTACCAAATAGCAAAGGGAAATACCTTCTGATGAGCACACCAAGGATGAAACCTGTCAGAGCAATCAACAATCCTGCACTCTATACAAGAACCTCCCCATCGATTCCAAATAGAACAGACCTGGCAGAAGTAATATACGAGAAAACATGGCAAATATCAAATGCTGCAAAAAATATATTTAGCTGTAAAACAGATTTGAACATATTTATTTGTAAAGGCAAATACCTTCTGATGAGCACACCAAGGATGAAACCTGACAGAGCAATCAACAATCCTGCACTCTATACAAGAACCTCCCCATCGATTGCAAATAGAACAGACCTGGCAGAAGTAATATACGAGAAAACATGGCAAATATCAAATGCTGCAAAAAATATATTTAGCTGTAAAACAGATTTGAACATATTTATTTGTAAAGGCATATCATAAAGACAACAAATTTCTCCATTCTCGTAGTTTATAACTATTATAACACCATTTCCTTTATTTTGACACTAAATTGACCATATATATAACCCTGAAGGAGGGGCTCCTTTTATGTCCCATCATCTTTCTAACACTATCCCTTCTTCTCTCTGTTGGATGGCAACAACAAAAGTAAAATCATGCATAAGAATTAATTGTAGTACTAAATAATCTAATCAATTACACGGTTATATTTTGTTCATAGTAGTCACAGTGTCACATGTAATTACCAAGTGAGAAACTACTAGTTAAGAATAGTTAGGTAAAGGTTTGACTAAAAAGACAACATAATAGATGGTTAGTTAAAGCATTAAGCAAGATAATAACATCGTTCTAGAGACTGCTAACAAAATTAATAATGCTCAAAGCATGCCGCTTTTGTATCAGTTAAAGATTTTCAAATGAAATACTTACACCAAAAGCATACATAATTAATGAAAATGCTGAGTAAAGATTCTCTGAGCAAAATAGCCAGAGAAACAGTGATTTTAACTAAGAAATGTTGCCACAAACTATATAACCAATACCTGTAAAAGTTCAGAACTAATACTTGATTTACTTCATTACTATGTTCTTGATTTGGATTGAAGAGAGCTGAACTATCTAAAGTGCCACTCTTCTGAAAATAACTTCGCTCATGCTACAAAAATATAAATATATCATATAATATATATATATATATATATATATATATATATATATAAATATATACAAACAAAACATGGACAATCAGTAGGAAGCATTTTATCAGTAATCAAAGTAGTCAATCATTTCAATTAAATAGGAATTGAAAACCAAATAATAGTTTTACCTTAATGCTCTCTTGTGTGCCAATCTCATCAATAATTTGAGATCTCAAATATTTCTTCATTTTCAGTTACTTGAACTCTAGATGTACAAGGGACCTGCTACAAAAAACCAAGATTAGGCGGATATGCTAAAACGTAAATTTAGAAAATAAATTTGAGTATTTCAAGATCACCTCTTCTTGACTTTCACTGTTTTAACTCTTCTGGCTTCTTTTTTTAGTTTTCTTTTGAGCAAGCTTCTTGTTCACAATTTGATCAACTTTAGAAGCTTTTCTTTTTGAAGGAGGACGCCCTTTACTATGAAGCTTTTCAAATCCTCAATCCAATTCATCACTTTCAATAAGTATTCTTCGGTATTTATCCTTGTAGAAGCAACTTCATAAAAAGTATCACAGGCTTTATTAACACGCTGAAGTTCAATAATAAAGGGTGATCATTTATGAAATAGTAAGTCAGACAGCCAAAACTTCAATAATAAAGTTTGATTGTAGAATGTTGAATTCAGTAGACAAAAACCTCATTACAAAACTCATGGTAAGAAAGATGAAACAAATATGAAATTCAAAGAAAACACTACTCTTTTGATTGTAGAATGCAGGATGGATCAGAATAATAGGCTTGATTTTCTGAAAAGAGAAAATAAAATCGCACAGTATGTTCAACGTCTATCATCTGGGGAAATAATCATCATCTCCATCTTGCAATATTTAAAGTGACATTTAGCTTTATCCAAGATTATCACAAGCAACAAAATCCTCTTCAAAATCACATTCCCCAAATTCTCATAGTAACCAGACCTATAAACGCCTTCAAAACAGCAAACACACAAAACAGCAAACACAAAAGTTAGGGTTTTGAAAAGGAAAATCATCAAATCAACAGCAAAACAGAATCTAAGTGAAGAATCTACCTAGTGGAACGGTCCGCAACAAAACCTTGCAACAGAGAGCCTGAAAACAGAAGATCAGAATCTTAGGGTTTCGTTATTCAGAGAGCTTGAGAAGAAGATTCAGTATTCAGAGAAGATTCAACAGAAATTGAAAGGATAAAGAAGAGGGGTTTTGTTCTCACCAGTGACTGAGTCGTTCTTGCTGAAAGATTGAAGCTAGAACCTTCTGAAATCGTGAGTTGTAGGGGAAGCTTCGCTTGGAAGAAGACGCTAGGAACCAGAGATGAAGGGCGAAAGAAAGAGGCGAAGGCTTCGTGCGTGTTCTGAGGCTTCGTGCGTGTTCTGAGATTGAGAAAGGTCTGAGAGTTGTAGGGGAAGCTTCGCTTGGAAGAAGAAGCTAGGAACCAGAGAAGAAAGAAGAAAGAAAGAGGCGAAGGCTTCGTGCGTGTTGTGCGTGTTCTGAGAGTGAGAAAGGTGTAAAGTGAAAATCTTTTTTTTCTATTTTGGTACTTTAGAAGTCAAGCGAATACACGCCTGACTTCTAAAGTACTAAAAAAGAAAAAAAGAATTTTATCTATAATTACAAGTTTGCCACCGTGTCTACTTATATAGTCAGGCGAATACACGCCTGACTTCTAAAGTCTAATTTTTTTCCTATTTTTTCACTTTAGAAGTCAGGCGTGTATTCGCTTGACTTTAAAACTTGCGAGTTTTGCCTCCTAATTACAAGTTTGCCACCGTGTTTACTTATGTAGTCAGGCATCTGAGCGCCTGACTTTAAATGTCTAATTCTAATCCCATTTTTGCACTAGTGAAGTGAGAAGAGTGAGAAGAGAGAGGGCGCGAACGGCTTGAAGGAGGAGGATAGGGAGTTGGCGTGAAGCTTGGAGAGGAAGGGGGCTTGGATTGTTGGTGATTTTCGTGGGTTGCTAAGAATCTTGCTAAGTTCTTCAATTCTCAAAGGTTAGGGGGTTCTCTTTTATTCATAATAACCTATAAGATTAGCAATCATATGAGTTAGGTTTAGGAATAGTTAATTGCTTGATTTTGATTTTGTTGATTGAATTGTGGTGTTGTTTCATGTTATGTTTGACGTTGAATTTAAATTGGTGATGCTATTTTGATGGGTGTTGGGATGAATTTTGATTACTAATGGTGTATGTAGGGTGCTTGTTATGTTGACCCAATGAAATTGAATAAAGAAAAAATATGAGAGTTGTCACACTGTTTCGGTTTTCTTGAAACTGGGACTGTTCGGTCAGTCCAAAAATGTCGTGTTTAATTGTTCTTGAAAATAGACTTCACGCCGGTCGTTTTGGCGCTGGTTTCGTTCGATTTGTAGTTGTGTAACTCTAGTTATAGGCTCCACAAGTTAGGTCAATAATCTGGGAGTATTCTGGACGTAGGTTCTGTATTTTTAAAACTGGAAACCTTTCGTTTGTCCAAAAATTATAGGACATATTTTGTTAGAAAATAGACTTAATTTTGGTCATTTTGGCACTGGTTTGGTTAAATTTGGATTTGTGTAGCTCAAGTTATGAGTCTCCAAAGTTAGGTCAAATTTCTGGAAGTAATCTGTGAGTATAAAAAGGGTTGCTGTTGCTGTTTTTTTTCAAAGTTGCTGTCACTGTTTTCTTTAAAGTTGCTGTCACTGTTTTTCCAAGTTGCTGTCACTGTTATTTTTAAGTTGCTGTTGCTGTTAATTTAAGGTTGCTGTCACTGTTATTTCTAAGTTGCTGTTGCTGTCATTTTAAAGCTGCTGTCACTGTTTTTGTATTAGAATGTTGCTGTCACTGTTTTTAAAATAGTGTTGTCGCTGTTTTTGTTTTAGAATGTTGCTGTCACTGTTTTTAAAATAGTGCTGTTGCTGTTTTTGTTTTAAGGTGTTGCTGTCACTGTTTTTAAAATAGTGTTGTTGCTGTTTTTTTAAGGGGTTGCTGTTGCTGTTTTATTTCTAAAATTTCTGTCACTGTTTTTTTCAAATGTCGCTGTGCTGTTATATTATTGTGGTGCTGTTTTAGTCCTTTATGACAATTAATCCATAATTACTTGGTGAACGGTGTAAGTGGTGAGATAATGGTGATATATATATAATGGTGAGATAAATTATTGGTGGGCTAATAAAATCATTGGTGAGTTAATTAAATTATTAGTGAGCTAATTAAATTATTGGTGAGTATGCTATTGCATTATTTTGGTGTGTATGGTGCATTGTTCATGGCGTCACATAATCATGTGCATTATTGGTGTGCAGAAGACTTCGGTCTTATTGGTGAGCAGAAGACTTCGGTCTTACTGGTGATGTGCCCTCAAGGCAAATTATTGGTGATGATGGATCCACATGCATATGCCCTAGGAGTTGGGTTGCATTGCATGCATCATTCATACTTTCAGAGTTGTTTTCTGATTGATGTAAAGTAACGATGTATGTTGTGATTGCTGTGATTTGGTGTTGTTAGTTGCCTTTCTAATATGATGTTAATCTTATTTGTTATTATTTATGTAAAGAGACTCACCCTACTGCTTTTATGTTGCTTCTCATGTCGGCAACGTGCAGGTGATAGCGAGTGAAGGTGATCTAGTACCTTCTTTCTAGTTGGTCGAGTCGGCTCTGATACGTAGCACCGGGGGGCGTTTTAGCTTACCGTTTTATTTAATTGATGTTATTAAACTATTTACTTGGTGATATAACCTACTGTGTTGAGATTTGGTGTTCTCCGCTGCGATGTTTTTATACTTATGTTGACGTAAGCTAAACCGAATATTAGGTTGACTGTGGTGCTATGTATTATGCACTTTATGACTTTATATATTAATTTTGGGGATATCATACGTTGTTGTTTGTTTAAATGTGGCACCCTCTTGCGGTTGCACTGAAAGGTTTTTTGAAAGCTCTGATTTTAAATTAATTAATAAATTCTAGTTGATTAGAAGGGGGTGTTACATTAGTGGTATCAGAGTAGTTCGGTCTGTCCGACCAAGTTGTTGAGTCTTTAGTTTTATAATCCTCGAGTCTTGTTACTCGTTCTGACTTGAATCTTGTTTCAATGATTAGTTGAGATGGCTGGGAGGAACGACGCTCATGCGTCTGTCATGCTTTGTTGTGTACTCTCAGTTTGTGCATGAATGATTGGGTGCTTTCTTGAATTGTTATGCTAGCTATTTTAAGCTCACATTATTAATGTCCATAAATATTCCAGGCACAAAAATAGATTTCTTGCTTAAATGGTGGATATGTTGTTTTGTTTGTTTGCATAATTGCAAATAGAGGTAGTGATATTTTTGTAGAATTAGGCGTAGCGAATTGCAATTTGATTGTTGACCTTATTTTACTTATGCTATTATTTTGTTCTCTAAGTTATAATAATTATAGATGGTTGACTATTGCATTTGATATATAAAGATATGTGTGGTTAAAAGAACTTTAACTACAACTGAGTTAAAAATCCTTTTAATTGTATGGTTGACCTTTTAATTGGTCGAGTCGGCTCTGATACGTAGCACCGGGGGGCGTTTTAGCTTACCGTTTTATTTAATTGATGTTATTAAACTATTTACTTGGTGATGTAACCTAATGTGTTGAGATTTGGTGTTCTCCGCTGCGATGTTTTTATACTTATGTTGACGTAAGCTAAACCGAATATTAGGTTGACTGTGGTGCTATGTATTATGCACTTTATGACTTTATATATTAATTTTGGGGATATCATACGTTGTTGTTTGTTTATATGTGGCACCCTCTTGCGGTTGGACTGAAAAGTTTTTTGAAAGCTCTGATTTTAAATTAATTAATAAATTCTAGTTGATTAGAAGGGGGTGTTACACTCAGTATCATACAAGAAAGCGGAAATAAAATGACATTACACTAAAGTTATAGTGTTGTAGTACATAGATAACAAAAAGGAAATCTAAACTTAAGCATAAGCTAAGGCATCTGCAACCAGTCCGAACTCAACCTACTCGTGCCTTTGTGGTCCTCTCTTTCCATGTTTCTCTGTAAAACAACAACATATAAACAATGAGATACAATCTCAGTGAGTTCTACAGAGACCCCTACTAACTCTCACGGTTCAATTATGAGTTCCTGTTTAACTTAGCACGACACTGACTGCAAAACACTGCTACTCTCGGTGAATCACACAACAAAACAAAGTACGGCACCGACTGCAAAACACTGCTACTCCCGGTGAATCGCACCACAATCTTTAACATAACACTGACTGCAAAACACTGCTAATCCCGGTGAACCCCCTTACCAATAGTACATTCTCCTATTGACACGGAGCCTAGGGTAGGGGATCATGACTGGCCCCGCCTAGTATGTTCGAACAATGGGTCGTCACCCAACAAAATATATAATCATATATCTACAATCATATGGACTCAGTATTCATTTACACTCAGACCAATAGTTTGCATCATAAACAAAATCTACATTTTCTTTCTCGCATACTAATTCGCCACTTTTCAACACAATTTACAACTCCAAAACAGTCCATTTTTACGATAAAAGTAGAATATTCACTTAGGCCTCTGAATAAGATTTCAAACGCATCTTAGAACACCTCAATCGGGTTCCCGGATCAAAAGTTATCGTGAAAACAAATTCGGTGTACAGATGCTGAAAAACTGCTAAGCGTCGCGACACGAACTGCTACCGTCGCGACGAGAAAAGAGACAGAAACATTTGCATGACAAAACTGAGCCCGGTCGCGACGCCATGAGGACGGGTCGCGACGCGACCATCTGCTAAAAAGTGCAGGTTTTCCGTTTTCTTGCGAAATTCGCTATTCTGCTCAATTCCGATTCTTCTTCCGATTAAAAACAGTTCAAACAACCATCAAAACAGACCCAATCAATATCACACAATCCATCAAATCAATCAAAAAGAAGTTTATCAAAATACGATATATATCCAAATAACGGTTTTTAAGTCAAAATCTCTCGAAATCAAATCACGTAAAATTCATTGTAAAACGAAAACATCCTAAGCGTGAGTAAAACTCACCCTTGAAGCGACAGCCGACACCGAGCCGAAATCATCGAGACTTCAAAATCCCCAAATCGAACCCCATCAACACCAATCCGCTTCTAACTTCGATTCGAGCTTCAGCTCGCGTTCAATCGTTCTTGGCTTCGATCCTAAACATGATTCAATCATCAATTTCATCACACAACCCAAGCTTTCAACAAACCTCCATCAAAATCCTCAAAATTTCGTAGGTCCTTAAAAGGGGGAAAAATGGAGGAGAAGCTGACCAAGTTCTTGGGTTTTGATGGGGGAGAGGAGATGATGAAGATGATGAAGTGTGGAGTTTGGGGGTGGATGATCCTTCTTCTTCTCTTCCTTTTCATCTTTTCTTCTTTTCTTCTCTTCTTTCTCATCTCTTCTTTCTCTCGTTCGATCTCTTCTCCTTTCTTCTTTCTTTCTTTTCTTTTCTTTTCTCTCTATTAAGTGGTGATATGGTCAAATGACCATATTGCCCTTAATCTTTTATTTCTTCTCTAAATTACCCTTATTTCGTTTTATCAGTTTAACGTTCCTGAGACAACCAAATAATTAACTTTAGAACTCGATAATTACACAGATCAAGCACTGAAATAATTCCATTGGGTCTTCCTCCAAAATAATTCGATTAATTTTTTTGCGGATGTTACATTCTCCCCAACTTGAAAGAATTTTGTCCTCAAAATTTAACACAGCGTACCTCATGAAAACAAATACGGATAGCGGGTCCGCATATCATCCTCCAACTCCCAAGTAGCTTCCTCGGTGGAGAAGCCATCCCAAAACACTTTGACAATGGGACTTTGCTTCGTCCGCAGCGTCCTCTCGCCACGTTCCATGATGTAATTTGGATGAGGTTGGAAGGACAAGTCCGGTCGAAGATCAATCGTTTCAAAATCTAACGGTTGGCTTGGATCGGGAATGGACTTCCGTAATTGAGACACATGGAATACGTCATGAAGATTTGACAATGGTGGAGGCAAAGCAATACGGTATGCTAGGGGCCCAACTCGCTCGATAATTTGGAAAGGTCCAATATACCGAGGACTAAGTTTCTTCACCCGTAATGCCCTACCTGTACCAATCGTCGGTGATAATCACAAAAACACATGATCGCCCGACTCAAACTCTAACGGCCTTCTTCTTTTGTCGGCATAACTCTTTTGCCTACTCTGGGCAGCTTTCATTCTCTCCCTGATCTGTCGGATCTTTTCAGTAGTTTCATGAATCATCTCCGGTCCTAACAATCGGTTCTCACCGACTTCCCACCAACACAATGGAGTTCTACATTTCCTCCCATACAAAGCTTCAAAAGGTGCCATTCTGATACTGGAATGATAACTGTTGTTGTAAGCGAATTCCACCAATGGAAGGTGATCCTCCCACTTCTTTCCGTTATCGAGCACAGAAGCCCGAAGCATATCTTCTAGAGTTTGGATAGTTCTCTCGGTCTGACCGTCTGTCTGCGGGTGATAAGCGGTACTAACAAGTACTTTAGTCCCCAATGCTTCATTCAGAGCTTTCCAAAATCTAGAAGTAAACTTCGGATCTCGATCTGACACAATACTGGTAGGAACCCCATGTAACCTCACTATGTTCTTCAGATACACCTCAGCTAATTTGGACACCTTACTGCTCGAACGAACTGGAATAAAATGAGCTGATTTAGTTAACCGATCCACAACTACCCAAATGGAGTCGTTACCGGCTTGAGACCTTGCCAACGCCATAACAAAATCCATGGAAATGTCTTCCCATTTCCACACTGGCACGTCTAGTGGCCGTAACAGACCAGCAGGCTTTTGATGTTCTATCTTAACCTTTTGACAAGTTAAGCATTGTGACACAAATTCAGCAATTTCTAACTTCATTCCATGCCACCAGTACATCTGCTTTAAATCTCTATACATCTTGGTGGACCCGGGATGTACAGAATACAAACTTCGGTGTGCTTCTTCCAACACTTGCCTTTTAATTTCCCATCATCAGGCACATAGATTCTACCCTTGAAACAAATCACTCCATCACTATCCGTGGAAAAATCTGGGAATACCTTTTGTGATTGTAGCTTCACATCAACTTCCTGTGCTAAGCGAACAGAGTCCCTTAAGGAATTAGAGATCCTCATATGGCTCAATACTAACCGGTTCTTCTTTGATCTTGCATTCAAATTTAAGTCTCTAAAAGACTCCAATAATTTTATTTCATGCATAATAATCATAGCCATGTGGATGGATTTCCTACTAAGAGCATCGGCCACCACATTGGCTTTCCCTGGATGATACTTCAATTCAAAATACTAGTCCTTCAGAAACTCCACCGATCTCCTTTGCCTGTTGTTAAGCTCCTTCTGATCAAAAAGATATTTCAAACTCTTGTGATCACTAAAGACCTCGAAACGAGACCCATAGAGGTAATGTCTCCAAATCTTGAGCGCATACACAATAGCTGCCAACTCCAAATCATGAGTTGGGTAGTTCTCCTCATGAATCTTCAACTGTCTGGACGCATAGGCTACCACTTGCTGATTTTGCATGAGAACACATCCTAAACCCTTCCCAGAAGCATCGCTGTAAATTTGAAATTCCAAAGATGGATCTGGAAGAATTAGGATTGGAGCAGAAGTCAACCTAACCTTCAATTCTTGAAAACATTCCTCACAATCGGCATCTCATGTAAACAGTTGGCCCTTACGAGTTAACCGAGTAAGTGGAAGAACTAATTCTGAGAATCCTTGAATAAACCTCCTGTAGTAACCGGCTAGACCCAAGAAACTTCTTATTTTAGTGACAGATGTTGGTCGTTCCCAGTTCAATACAGCTTCCACCTTACGGGGGTCCACCGCAACTCCCGATTGGGAAATCACGTGTCCCAAAAACTTCACTTCCGGCATCTAGAAGTCACATTTCGAGGGTTTGGCATACAATTTCTTTTCTCGGAGTACGTTCAGAATAATGCGGAGATGTTGGACATGCTCCTCAATGGTCTTAGAGTACACCAAGATATCATCAATGAAAACTACAACAAACTGATCCAGGTAAGGGTGGAAAACTCTGTTCATGTAATCCATGAATACTGCTGGAGCATTAGTCAAACCGAAGGGCATTACTACGAACTCGTAATGTCCACACCTCGTACGGAAGGCTGTCTTCGGAATATCTAAGGCTCTAACTTTGATTTGGTGCTACCCCGACCTTAGATCAATCTTTGAAAACACAATTGCACCTCTAAGTTGATCAAGCAGATCATCTATCCTTGGCAATGGATATTTGTTCTTAATTGTCACTTTGTGGAGCTGACGGTAGTCAATACACAATCTCATGCTTCCGTCCTTCTTCTTAACTAACAACACCGGAGCACCCCATGGAGAAGCACTCAGTCGGATGAACCTCTTCGATATTAATTCTTCAAGTTGAGACTTCAATTCCTTCAATTCTAAAGGAGACATTCTGTATCCTGTGCCAGGAACCAACTCTATAGGAAACTCTACCTCTCGGTCAAGAGGCAATGATGAAACTTCATCTGGAAAGACATCTAGAAATTCATTTACCACTTGAACAGAAGATAAATCTAAACTCGTTTCAGTAGACGCAGACAACATAATAATAATTGCTTCCGCACCTTGGAAAAGTGACTGGTTTGCTTCGGTGAAGGAGATCGTTGCTTCAAAATCTACTTGTGTCAATCCCACAGATTCAGAGGCGAAACTGATTGTTCGATGGGCACAGTTGATTGTTACATGATTGGCAGCCATCCAATCCATACCCAGAACGACGTCCATACTCCTCATAGACAAGCAAATAAACTTTACAACAAAATTTCTGTCCCCTATGACCAGTAGAAAATTTTCACATAGTGATTGTGCCTGGACACGACCCTTAGCAGCAGTTAAAATAGTTATCGGTTCGGATAGCTCAGACAATGCTAGTCCCATCCGATCCACACACGCTTGTGATATAAAACAGTGAGTTGCACTGGAATCATATAAAATATTGACTGAGTTATTAAAAAGAGACCCCATACCCCTCAGAAGATTATCAGTAGGTGTGATGGTCCGAGCATCCAAAGTGTTGATTCGCCCCTGACCAGGAGCATTTGGCGCTCTTTGGAAATTCTTCTTTGTCGGGCACTCATTGGCATAGTGGCCCTCTTGATTACAGACATAGCACCTACTAGATTTTTGTACACAACCGCCGCGGTGATACCTTCCGCACTTAAAACAATTCCTAAACTTCATTTGGTCTGCAGTTTGCACCTGCTGTAACGCCCCAAAAATAATTGATTATTTGTTTGATTAATTACTAGGAATTATTTGGTAGAAAATAAATAGAATAAAATATAATAGAGTACGTGGACCTATTATTATTGTTGGGGTTAGTAAATGAGAGGTGTTAAGAGGAAAGGGCCTTGATTAGTCGCATAAGTTAAATAAAAAAAGCCCATAGGATTAATGAGTCTATATAAGGGATGAGGTTCGGGTTTTATTCATTTAGAAGAAAAACCAAAGTTGAGAAGAGAGGGCTAGGAGGGGGCGGCGCTAGCATAAGAGGAAAAGAAAGAGAGAAAGTGTGAAACAAGAGGAAAAGGGAGAGAGAAGTGCCGCTCAAGAGGAGAGAGAAGAAGCTAGGGTTTGTGGTCTTCTAAGGCTAGGGTAAGGGTGGGATTCTATCTATCTAATGGGTTCTATGAATTGTTGTATGTATGGGGGTTAGGGTTTGATGATGTATCACATGTGTGACCATATACTTGTGTTGTTTGATGAATTGCTATATGTGTGACCGTATGCTTGTGTTGTTTGATGAATCATTATATGTGTGACTATATATGTTAAGTTGTTTTTTGAATTATGTTTGTGTGATCATATGTTACGATACCTTGTTGAGTAATCATGTTTGTGTAATTGATGTTCATATACCCTAGAAATTGTTGTTGTGCTTTGCCATGATCATAAGAAATTGAATTGGTGTTGGAAACTCTAATTGTTGATTGAATCTAATCGTTGATGATTGAATCCATTTATTGGTGTTCAGAATCTATTATTGATATTTGAAAATCAATTATTGATGTTTGAGAATATTTGTTGATGTTTGAGAATATTTGTTAACGATTGGAAATCAGTTTTGGGGTTTTAATTCGTGAAAAACTGGGTTTTGGGGGTCCCTGGGCGCCATGGGCGCCGTTGCTGCTGTTCTGGGCGCCTTCCTGGGCGCCATCTTGTGGTTCGCTGGCGCTGGGCGCCATCCTGGGCGCCGTTTCCTGCTGATTTTCAGCAACTTCGAACTATTTTGTTTTCGCGATATCTTTTGATCCGGGAACCCGATTGAGGCGTTCTAAAATGCGTTGGAAAGCTTATTCAGAGGCCTACCTGAATATTCTAATTTGAGGCAAAGTGATCTATTTTTCTGGTAATTGTTAGCCGTTGGCTTAGCCGTTAAATGTTGCTGTTTTGGAAAATTATCGTCGTCCCAAATATTTTGGAAAATTGTCGTTTTCTCCGGTGTTGGGAAAAATCATCGCGTCTCAAATGTTTTGGAAAATTATTGTCATCTCGGTGTCTTGGTATTGTTTGAGCTAGGTGTGTAGGCTCCAAATCTTGGTGTCCCGTTGTTTCGGGTAGTTTGGTGTTTCTGTGTCGTTGGGCTAGGTGTGAAAGCCCAATTTTGATGATATTTGGTGATTGATTTTTGGTGTCTCACATTGTGACTAATTTTTGATGATTGTCTGTGTGCATTCATGGTGTCGCATACAGCATACGCATTTATTTCGGTGAAGGCCTTTGGTCTTGGAGCTGGGTGTGAAAGCTCAATTTTTCTAAAACTAGTGAGCCGGGTGTGAAAGCTCAATTTTTCTAAATTGGTGAGCCGCGTGTGAAAGCTCTCAAATTTGGGGACGCCTCTATTTACAGGCAAAACTTTTGGTGATTGGTACCACATGCATATGCCCGTTGGTGTGGGTTGCATTCATTCATTTACACATGATTTAGGTGATGACTCTTGGTGATGATTTTGGTGATGTTTTGGTGATGACTATTGGTGACGTTTATGGGTGATGATTATTGGTGATTGTAATTGATGTTATTGTCGTTGTTGTGTGTTGTTGTTGTTGTTGCTATATGTTGTCGTTATTGTCGTTGGTGTGGCTATTGTTGTTGATGTCACTGTTATTGTGTTGTTGATTTTGTTGATAATATTGATTGAGATAATATTGACTGTCGTGACGTGATTGTCGTGTCGTGATAATTTTGATGCCATGACCTAAGTATATACTGTTTTTCATACGATTCATTATATAGTGTGATATCTCACCCCTTCTGTTTGAATGTTACCCCTATGTTGGTAACGTGCAGGTGATCACGAGTGAAGGCGTATTTACCTTCGCTAGTCGAGTCTTGTGTCGTCGCTCTGATACGTAGCACTCGGGGGATGAACACTAGTTTTGCAAAGATGTTATACTTTTTTATTCGAATTTTACTTTTATTTCCGCTGCATGGTGAACAAAGTCATTGTTGGCTGAACAGGTGTTTTGGGTTCGTCCCAGTTATATTGTGCTATGTATTCGTACTACCTTAATGAATAAATGTTGTTATTGGCGTGTGATGAAAATTGGTGTAAACGTAACATCCCTTGTGGGTGTAGTGAAAAGAAAAATGTTTTTGAAACTCTGATATTTTAATAATAATTACCGCGTAGAAAAGGGGTGTTACATTAGTGGTATCAGAGCAATGGTTGGTCCGTCCGGCCAAGTTGTCGAGTCGTTGTGTCGGTTAGCGACCAACTGTTGTCTTTTAGTTCTAACCATTGTTTGTGTTGTATTGATGCTTCCGCAGGTAAAGGTGAACCGAAAGTTGCTGATGGTAAGAGAACTAGTGGGAGAGATGCCCCTACTGGTATTGTGTGTAGTATTGTGTTTCTATGTGTGAACTCTATGTCCTTGTGCTTGGTTCTCATTGTTAACCTTCTTGTTGTGTGAACCTTGACTTCACTAGTATGATCCCCAATGATTTACACCGTGATTTGGCGATCCAAGATTCAAATGTGTACTTGCTGTGCTTGTATGTTTCTAATGATTTACCTTGTTGTTGATACTCACATATGTCTTAATCTGTTCAAATTGTTTTAGTTGATCAACACTAAGTCTTGTATAAACTCCTTTGTAGTGTGTTTTGGTGTTTGAAACGAAATGCATTGTAAAATTGTTTTGTTGATTATTTTAGGTTGTTACTTCACTAGTGACTTGCTATGGTGTTTTAGTCAATACAAGTGAAAATGTATTTGTTCAAGTGCTATAACTTTGTTTCCAACTTGAAAATGTCTTTTGCAATTAGATGTAACGATTTTAGCGGTGGACTAGGTTATTACTACCTTCACTTCTTCCCTATTTGCGCAATTTTCCTCAAAGTGTGATCTTGTACGCTTGAATTGTATGACATGATTTTAGTCGTTACCTCTTGGTTTGTGCTATGTGGTTTTGTAATCCGAAAAGTAAAGTGACTTCTGCAATTGCTTTTGAATATCTATTAAACAATTTTATGGTTGGATACTAATATTGGTATTAAAAGTTATTTTAATAAATGAACACTGAGTTTTCATGATTTGGTTTTGGCCACTATATTCTTTATAGTTTGTGCTACGTGAATTTGAAAAACCTTAGATTGTGAATTGGTACTATTGGTGCACTTCTAGTGGATTAGCTTTCATTGCCATATGTTCTTAAGCGTGTCTTATTTAAATTGTTTAAGCTGACGTTCAGTCTTGTAGAGGAAAATCAATTTCTATAACATGTTTTATTTCTGTATCAGAAACTCGAAGCAAAGTATTTTGCTGTATGTATTTAATTGTACCTTCCGTGTATGTGCCTTTAACTGTGAATCAATGTTTCCATGGATTGGTCCTTCTAGTAGTTTTGAGGCTCTAATTGCTGTTTCCACTAGTTAAATTATTTTCCCTATACCAAACTATATTGGTAGTTATGTCTAAATCGTTAACTCTAAAAGGCTATTATTTTCTTTTTTTTTGGTGATTGGTGACTAATATCACTGAACTTGGTTTTTGATTCTCTGCTGGTTTGGAAAAATGTTGGTTTTCGAAAAACGCAGTAGCTACTTCTTTTGGATCCGAAGGAAAATGTTATCGAGGTTTCTTTGAATTTTCTAAACTGATTTGAAGATTAAGTGCTCTGATTTTGTGACGTCGGGGTTTGGGCTGTATTTTCAATGTTGTATTTCCGGTCGTCCTAGCTTTTGTATCAAAAGAAATCTTTTACCGCCCTAGGCTTTGATGCTCTTATAAATAATTATTACATGATTTGAGAAGCTGGTGACATCTTCTACTTGCGAAAACTATTTCCAGAAATAAATTGTTGATTTTGTTTGAAAAACAATTTTTCTCGTTTTTCGCACTTCCGCTTACAAATACTTTTGGGGTAAAAAGGAGTACCGCATTTGGTGATACGTCAAATGTGTGACTGCTGTGCTGTCTGAATTTTGTGCATTGAGTGTTCACTAATTCATAGTCATAAGATTCCTTAGTGCCATACTTCTGTGGTCTTGAACACCTTGGGACATGCTTTTGTATTATATGTAAATGTTTGTATTATGGGGATCAGGTAGTGTGTGATCTAGGATTAAAATGTGTGCTAAGGATGGATGTACATTTTCTTAAAATTAGTTTTATTGCCAAACGTTCACATAGGTGCTTAAATTAATTTGGTTAAGTTAATGTTTAGTTTTGTAATCCTTTTTGCTACAACATGCTTTTAGTTTACGCAATTATGCTACCGACTATGTGGAGTTATCCTTGTATTTTTCCAGTACTACTTCTCTACTAATGTGTCATCATGTTTGAACAAAAGGAAAATCTGTTCTGATTCTATAAAGTGTGTCTTCTTTTACCTTCATGACAGTTGCAATTAGTGTAGAGGTTTATGATTGTGGTTGTGCGTTTATATTATCATTGACCCACCTGGTTGTTCCGTTTTGTTCCGTTTGCTTAATTGTTCTCAACTCACTATGTGCTGAGCTTCCCTAGTTATTAAAATATCCATTTTGTGAGTTTGTGACTTGCCTTGTGAAAAACCTTTGTCACGACGTGCCTTAAATGTGTATTGATGAATCCGACTGAGTGGTTTGTGGAATCACGTTCTTAGTAATTTTAAGATGTTGCCTTGCTATAACATGCGGTACTATTCTAAGCACTATGAGTAATAGTTTCCCTTCCACCTAAATGCTACAACCATGGGGTTTTGTGTGTAATCAGACGTAATTTGTTTTAAATGTTAACTACATTCTTATGTTGTTTGTTTAACCTTGTTTTGTTCTGTGTGTCTAATTTCCTCGACATCCATTATGGTGAACTTTCTGCTTGGTGAATCGTTTCATGACTCCCATGTATGGAATCTGTGCCTGTAGACTCTGATTATGTGGCTTGTTTTGCAATCGTTATGCACTCTGTAAACTTGTTGTGATGTTGTCGTAGAAACCAAACCATTAGTAGACTATTAGTGTGCGTTGATATGTTTTGTTGTCCAGGAGGGTAGATAAGTGAGTTGGAATATAAGTTAGTTTATCAGAGTAGCGCAGCGGGATCCTTACGGAACAACTAGAGAGTGAGTTTGA
Organism: Astragalus membranaceus; assembly: GCA_039519185.1. NCBI lineage: Eukaryota > Viridiplantae > Streptophyta > Magnoliopsida > Fabales > Fabaceae > Astragalus > Astragalus membranaceus. The sequence goes on along the minus strand of CM076849.1, from coordinate 145,961,230 downwards.
TTGTTATTACTTGAGTTACCTGGCTGAACAAGTAGGAGGGACGGCCGCCCAATCACTTACCGCCGGTAATCAAAGCAATAGTGATCGGCATGATAGATAGCACTAGTTGTCTAGATGACGTTAGTTGGTTAGTAGAAGAGTGTTCGCATCGGTAGTTGAATTTCGAGGACGAAATTCTTTTAAGTGGGGGAGAGATGTAACGCCCCAAAAATAATTGATTATTTGTTTGATTAATTATTAGGAATTATTTGGTAGAAAATAAATAGAATAAAATATAATAGAGTACGTGGACCTATTATTATGGTTGGGGTTAGTAAATGAGAGGTGTTAAGAGCAAAGGGCCTTGATTAGTCGCATAAGTTAAATAAAAAAAGCCCATAGGATTAATGAGTCAATATAAGGGATGAGGTTCGAGTTTTATTCATTTAGAAGAAAAACCAAAGTTGAGAAGAGAGGGCTAGGAGGGGGCGGCGCTAGCATAAGCGGAAAAGAAAGAGAGAAAGTGTGAAACAAGAGGAAAAGGGAGAGAGAAGTGGCGCCCAAGAGGAGAGAGAAGAAGCTAGGGTTTGTGGTCTTCTAAGGCTAAGGTAAGGGTGGGATTCTATCTATCTAATGGGTTCTATGAATTGTTGTATGTATGGGGGTTAGGGTTTGATGATGTATCACATGTGTGACCATATACTTGTGTTGTTTGATGAATTGCTATATGTGTGACTGTATGCTTGTGTTGTTTGATGAATCATTATATGTGTGACTATATATGTTAAGTTGTTTGTTGAATTATGTTTGTGTGATCATATGTTACGATACCTTGTTGAGTAATCATGTTTGTGTAATTGATGTTCATATACCCTAGAAATTGTTGTTGTGCTTTGCCATGATCATAAGAAATTGAATTGGTGTTGGAAACTCTAATTGTTGATTGAATCTAATCGTTGATGATTGAATCCATTTATTGGTGTTCAGAATCTATTATTGATATTTGAAAATCAATTATTGATGTTTGAGAATATTTGTTGATGTTTGAGAATATTTGTTAACGATTGGAAATCATTTTTGGGGTTTTAATTCGTGAAAAACTGGGTTTTGGGGGTCCCTGGGCGCCATGGGCGCCGTTGCTGCTGTTCTGGGCGCCATGGGCGCCGTTTCCTGCTGATTTTCAGCAACTTCGAACTATTTTTTTTTCGCGATATCTTTTGATCCGGGAACCCGATTGAGGCGTTCTAAAATGCGTTGGAAAGCTTATTCAGAGGCCTAGCTGAATATTCTAATTTGAGGCAAAGTGATCTATTTTTCTGGAAATTGTTAGCCGTTGGCTTAGCCGTTAAATGTTGCTGTTTTGGAAAATTGTCGTCGTCCCAAATATTTTGGAAAATTGCCGTTGTCTCCGGTGTTGGGAAAAATCATCGCGTCTCAAATGTTTTGGAAAATTATTGTCATCTCGGTGTCTTGGTATTGTTTGAGCTAGGTGTGTAGGCTCCAAATCTTGGAGTCCCGTTGTTTCGGGTAGTTTGGTGTTTCTATGTCGTTGGGCTAGGTGTGAAAGCCCAATTTTGGTGATATTCGGTGATTGATTTTTGGTGTGTCACATTGTGACTAATTTTTGATGATTGTCTGTGTGCATTCATGGTGTCGCATACAGCATACGCATTTATTTCAGTGAAGGCCTTTGGTCTTGGAGCTGGGTGTGAAAGATCAATTTTTCTAAAACTAGTGAGCCGGGTGTGAAAGCTCAATTTTTCTAAATTGGTGAGCCGGGTGTGAAAGCTCTCAATTTTGGCGACGTCTCTATTTACAGGCAAAACTTTTGGTGATTGGTACCACATGCATATGCCTGTTGGTGTGGGTTGCACTCATTCATTTACACATGATTTAGGTGATGACTCTTGGTGATGATTTTGGTGATGTTTTGGTGATGACTATTGGTGACGTTTATGGGTGATGATTATTGGTGATTGTAATTGATGTTATTGTCGTTGTTGTGTGTTGTTGCTGTTGTTGCTATATGTTGTCGTTATTGTCGTTGGTGTGGCTATTGTTGTTGTTGTCGCTGTTATTGTGTTGTTGATTTTGTTGATGATACTGATTGAGATAATATTGACTGTCGTGACGTGATTGTCGTGTCGTGATAATTTTGATGTCATGACCTAAGTATATACTGTTTTTCATACGATTCATTATATAGTGTGATATCTCACCCCTTCTATTTGAATGTTACCCCTATGTTGGTAACGTGCAGGTGATCACGAGTGAAGGCGTATTTACCTTCGAGTCTTGTGTCGTCGCTCTGATACGTAGCACTCGGGGGATGAACACTAGTTTTAGTTATTGTGGTTACCGTTCGGTTTTGGAGTTTTGCAAAGATGTTATAATTGTTTTATTCGAATTTTACTTTTATTTCCGCTGCATGGTGAACAAAGTCATTGTTGGCTGAACAGGTGTTTTGGGTTCGTCCCAGTTATATTGTGCTATGTATTCGTACTACCTTAATGAATAAATGTTGTTATTGGCCGTGTGATGAAAATTGGTGTAAACGTGACATCCCTTGTGGTTGTAGTGAAAAGAAAAATGTTTTGAAACTCTGATATTTTAATAATAATTACCGGGTAGAAAAGGGGTGTTACACCTGCTTTCCTTTATAATTTCCTCCCTTGCCTGAGTCATGCTTGGGACCCATCTGAGAACTAGATGGCTCAGTGCTCTTCCTATTCTGATGGAATGCCTTTCTGCTTGCATACAACCTTGACAAATCACTTTCGGCAATATAGGCTTGTTGTACCATCGCCGCATATTTGCTCCTCGGAAAAGAACTTAGGCTTTGTGCAATATCTTCTCTCTACCCATACTTGTACCTGTCAGTTTTCCATTGGTCGTTGGGAGCATATCCAGCCAAACCGAAGAATTGATACAACTCTTCAAACTTAGCCGTGTATTGGCCCACGGTCAAACCTCCTTGTGTGAGAGCAAAAAACTCATTCTCTTTGTCAAAGCTCATAACAGTGGGAAAGAATTGCTCCAAAAAGGTTCTCCTAAAGTTCTCCCAAGTCTGGGGAGTTCCCATGGTCTCCATCATGGCTCTAGCATTCATCCACTAGTTATTGTCCTCTCCCTTCAGCATATGGGATGCCAATCTCATCTTATCTTCATCGGTCACTTGCATTGTTAGAAAAATCTTTTCAATGTCATCCAGTCAATGTTGTGCTTTCATGACATCAGGCCTACCTCTGAACTCGGAGGGTTTCATCTTCAAGAATTCTGTGAAGACCCTTCTTGGATTCACTTGTGGCTCATGAGCTTGTTGTTGCTGAGCATTTTGCTGCTGTGTCAGTTGTTGCTGATGCATAAGCATCATATCCTGCATCATTTTCTGTTGGTTCTCAATCACATTTTGCATCCAGTCGAAATGTGGATCAGCAGGAGGAGGGACGCCTCTACCTCTTCTGGCCATGATTCTGCGAAATATGCACAAAGTATTAAGTTGATCAAGCTCAATGTCTAATAGCATGCTAAGAAAATCACGACTGAAGAAAGCAAAGACCCTAATAGCTAAGTCCGACTAGGTTGAACCGCTCTGATACCAACTGTAACACCCCGGTATTTTTATTGATTAAAAATGTCCAAGTGCACATTAGTAACACATCAGAGATATAAAATTCCTGCATAAATACTGAACACTGCAACATAGTTTCCACTGGACAACAACCAAACAGTCTTAATACACATAAGACCCTAAAAGGTTCTCTGACCATAACATTCAGCGAACTATTGTGCTCAGTATCATACAAGAAAGCGGAAATAAAATGACATTACACTAAAGTCATAGTGTTGTAGTACATAGATAACAAAAAGGAAATCTAAACTTAAGCATAAGCTAAGTCATCTGCAACCATTCCGAGCTCAACCTACTCGTGCCTCTGTGGTCCTCTCTTTCCCTGTTTCTCTGTAAAACAACAAGATATAAACAATGAGATACAATCTCAGTAAGTTCTACCGAGACCCCAACTAACTCTCTCGGTTCAATTATGAGTTCCTTTTTAACTTAACACGACACCGACTGCAAAACACTGCTTCTCCCGGTGAATTGCACCTCAAAACAAAGTACGGCACCGACTGGAAAACACTGCTACTCCCGGTGAATCGCACTACAATCATTAACATAACATCGAACAATGGGTCGTCACCCAACTCGATTCCGGTGAACCCCCTTACCAATAGTACATTTTCCTGCTAATTCCGGTGAACCCCCTTACCAATAGTACATTTTCCTACATTTTCCTATTGGCACGGAGCCTAGGGTAGGGGATCATGACTGCCCCGCCTAGTATGTTCGAACAATGGGTCGTCACCCAACTCGATATATAAACATATATCTACAATCATATGGACTCAGTATTCATTTACACTCAGACCAATAGTTCGCTTCATAAACAAAATCTACATTTTCTCTCTCTCTCTCTCTCTCGCATACTAATTCGCCACTTTTCAACACAATTTACAACTCCAAAACAGTCCAATTTTACCTTTAAAATATAATATTCAGTTAGGCCTCTGAATAAGCTTTCAAACTCATCTTAGAACACCTCAATCGGGTTCCCGGATCAAAAGTTATCGCGAAAACAAATTCAGTGTACAGATGCTGAAAAACTGCAAAGCGTCGTGACGCGAAAAGAGACAGAAACATTTGCGTGACAAAACTGAGCCTGGTCGCGGCGCGATGGTGACGGATCACGACGCGACTGTCTGCTGAGAAGTGCAGGTTTTCCGTTTTCTTGCGAAAATTCGGTATTCCGCTCAATTCTGATTCTTGTTCCGATTAAAAACAGTTCAAACAACCATCAAAACAGACCCAATCAATATCACACAATCCATCAAATCAATCAAAAAGAAGTTTATGAAAATACGATATATTTCCAAATAACGGTTTTTAAGTCGAAATCTCTCAAAATCAAATCACGTAAAATTCATTGTAAAACGAAAACATCCTAAGCGTGAGTAAAACTCACTCTTGAAGCGAGAGCCGACCCCGAGCCGAAATCACCGAGACTTCAAAATCCCCAAATCGAACCCTATCAACACCAATCCGCTTTTAACTTCGATTCGAGCTTCAACTCGCGTTCAATCGCTCTAGGCTTCGATCCTAAACATGATTCAATCATCAATTTCATCACACAACCCAAGATTTCAACAAACCTCCATCAAAATCCTCAAAATTTCGTAGGTCCTTAAAAGGGGGAAAATGGCGGAGAAGCTTACCAAGTTCTTGGGTTTTGATGAGGGAGAGGAGATGATGAAGATGATGAAGTGTGGAGTTTGGGGGTGGATGATCCTTCTTCTTCTCTTCCTTTTTCCTCTTTTCTTCTTTTCTTCTCTTCTTTCTCTTCTCTTCTTTCTCTCCTTCGATCTCTTCTCCTTTCTTGTTTCTTTCTTTTCTTTTCTTTTCTTTTCTATCTATTAAGTGGTGATATGGTCAAATGACCATATAGCCCTTAATCTTTTATTTCTTATCTAAATTACCCTTATTTCGTTTTATCGGTTTAACGTTCCTGAGACAACCAGATAATTAACTTTAGCACTCGATAATTACATAGATCAAGCACTGAAATAATTCCTTTGAGTCTTCCTCCAAATAATTCGATTAATTATTTTGCTAATGTTACACAGAACATTGGCGACCACAGTGAGAGCTGTCTAGCTTTCACCTCATCTCTACCTCTTAAGAATTCTCTCCGGGTTTGAAGCATTGTCGTGTCTAAACCCCAACCTAAGGACATGCCACAAGGTGTTGCTGTCAGTCTCCCAGACCACACCATCCATGTCCCGGCTCCACAGCCAACCTAAGACCCTGTCCACCCAGAGGATGCTGCGACCATTCGTCAACTCCTGGACCTTATCAACAACCGCACCCAAGCTATGGCGCAGCAAGAGGCGCGCCTCAGGCAGATTGAGAGGCGTGTGCCATCCACGCCTGAGCAGCCTCACCCCCGTTGGAGCACTCTTCCCTCAGTGACTATGAACTCAAGGCGCCATGAGTCCCCACCTAGGTGACATCTCAACCAAGGTAGTTAAATTCGAGTTTCTACCCGAACTCGGGAGGGGATCTAAAACTCGTAACTCGTAGAGTCGTAACACGATTCGTAAGAGTCTACATATTTTACAAACATATCTATGTACATATAAATTCATATAGATTCACTTATATATATATATATATATATATATATATATATATATATATATATATAAGAAACACCACAAATAAAGCTCAATTCAAGTGCAGACTTGCTAGGATATTCCATCACAGTCTTCATGAGTCAGTATTAAACAAATAAAAGTGTCAAAAGGCCTGTGTGAAAGGAAGCAGAAGTGTTAATGGAAATTACAAATGGAAGATACAGAGCATAAATGAAATAAAATAGGGCAGAAACTAAAACAGGTAGAACTGAAGCAACAGAGTGAATGGAAGACACAGGCAGAAATGAAGCTGAAGCAGTGGCGTGAAGGCAGCGTGATTGGAAGAAGCAGTTTGCAAAGAATACAGAACAGCGTGGTGAATGGAAGACGATGTGTTTCTGTCTTTCTAGGTTAAAAGTTTTTTTTTGACAGATAGGTTAATATCCGAAAAAAAGGTTAGAAAACTTTCACCCACAGTAAAAAAGATTAAAAAGCATTTAAAAACATTGAACGGTTAAAAAATTAAGGGTATAAGTGACTTTTTACGTTTAAAATAGAGGGCAATTTAGACATTTCATGTAGAAATGTCCTGTTCTCCTTCTTCTCCGCATGGACCCGACCCGGAAGTTTAGTTTCTGCAAAACGACAAACCTTCGAAACCCTAAAATGGACACAATTACGGCGCGCCGCTCCCACCGATTCTGTGAACCAGCACGGTGATTCTACCGTGCTCGCAAAACTCTAAAACTCGCACGCTTTTGCGAATCAGCGCGCGATTTTGACCACCTCGATCTCAACCATCGCTTCCCCCGAGGCGGAAACGAGCTCGTCGGTCTTCTCTTAGGTGTCGTAGGCACCAAGGATCAGGTTCACCTCCAAATACCCCTCCGACTTCGCCTGATGGTACCTACTGGCCGGAAGACTCTCCTTCCAATACTTCATCGCTCGCATCCTCCAATTCTCCTGAGAGATCTCGAAGCCGAACTAAGTCCCACAAGGGGCGTTGCAATAGATCCACCTCGAGGAGATCTCCAGCTCGACGTGACTACCGAGACATAGATTTCGGGGATGGGTCATCTTACTACTCTCCATGGCTCTCCCATGAGGAACCCTTCACTAGGAAGATTGATGATTGCCCAATTCCTAAGGCCCTAGAGAAGCTTCCTGCCCTTAACATGTACGATGGGACTAGGGACCCTGAGAGCCACCTGACCTACTTCTCTCTCGTGATGCGCTACCAGGGGGAAAGGGAACCCGTTCACTGCAATATCTTCCCCCTCACTCTCGAGAAATTAGCACTAGCTTGGTTCCAGTAGTTGAAACCAAACTCGATTTCATCCTGGGGACAGCTAGCTATGATGTTCACAACTCATTTTGTTGCTTCCCTCATGAAGCCCAAGTCTGAAGAGATAAGCGATCATGCAGGGAGAGAAAGAAAATAATTCTTAGAGAATATCTGGAAAGGTTCAACAAGGAAGCTACGAATGTCAGGAACTTTGAAGACAAGAGGAGGCTCATTTGGTTGAAGGATGGTCTCCGAAAAAGAAGCTTATTCCAAAGAGAAATCGGGATAAACAGGCCCCGCGACTTGGCCGATTTCCTTTAAAGATCCCAGAAGCACATGGACTACGAAGAGGACGGGCTGGCCTATAGGGCCATTGAAGAACCATGACTGGAGCGAGCTCAAGCTGATGAGGGAACGCGTCGTGAGTCCCAACCCCGACAAGGCTGTCTCTCAGAGTACACCTTGCTGATCACATCTCAGGCGGAGATCCTCGCCGAATGCGTCGACATGGAGTTTCGGGACATCAAACAACCCGAACCTCTTGTGCAAAGGAAAGGCCGAACCTCTAAGAAGTACTATCGTTATAACAGATGTTATGGACACGGCACCAACAAGTGCAACACCTTAAGAGACGACATTGAAGAGCTAATCAACGAAGGGAAACTCGCCCAGTACGTGAAACAAGAAGAACAAGACGGGACTCCTAGCTCTGAATAGGGAGCCAATCATTAGGACCTGAACCTAGAGCTAGGCCTAGTTGAGAAAATTCGTTGTATGAACACATGTGCAGAATGTAAAAGCTCGATATGAATGATCAACTAAAATTCATTTTGCAATACTGTCTTTTTGCTCTAGCTCATTAGCATTAACACTTGTTCCAAATTAAATTCCTTAAGAGTAAGAAAGGTAAAGGGTCCAACTTCATAGTTGGGGATAGAGTGAGACAAGTTTGAGACCTAGTCTAGCCTGCAGGGAGGGACTGTCTAGCCTGCTAGAGCTACCTCAACATTAGCTTCAAGCCAAGACCATCCTCCCAAGCTGATGGTTTTGCAAATACATCTCATTCATGCATGATCGCACGAAGTAGGTTGACATGACGTGTACCTTGAATCCTGATAAAGGAATCAAGTGTGTCATGAGACGGCATGAGACGGCACCACGACCGTTCGCGGTTTCCCCTATATACCGAGATAGGAATCTAACGACTCACTCCACTTAGCGACTTTGAAGGACGTCACAACCCCTTGGACGAGTTCTATCTGGGCGGAGTCCCGTTAAACTTTGCCAAGGGCATACTTCTAGCTGACCTTGGTGGTCACACCCCTTTGGATGAGTTCTATCTGGGCCGAGTCCTAGTAAGCTGTGCCAAGGGTATACTTCAAATATGACCTTGGTGGTCACACCCCCTTGGGCGAGTTCTATCTGGGTCGAGTCCTAGTAAACTGTGCCAGGGGTATATCTCGAGCTGACCTTGGTGGTCGCAACCGATTGGACGAGTTCTATCTGGACCGAGTCCCGGTAAGCTGTGTCAAGGGTGTACTTCATTACGAACTGTCCCGATAGATGTCGCTAAGTCAACTGCGAAAAGCGAGCCAAACTTTGTGGCTATCTACTTGGCTATCTAATCACGAAGCTATATACGAATGCGGGATAAGGATGGTGTCTTGGTGGGATCGTGAGATCCATAACACGATGCGGAGCACACAGACGCGAAATGGAAGGAAGGAGGCGAGACCTGGTAGTCTCGGCCACAGGCGTGTTGAGAAGAATGGTGACACCTATATGTCTCGGCCATAGGCGTGTTGAGAAGAAGGGTGACACCTATGTGTCTCGGCCGTCTATCTCTCTTTCTCACTCTTTGGATTAGGTTTGCAAAGGGTAAGCATGATAAAGACTCATTCATGTACAATGCGTAAAAAATTATTGAAAATTCACTTCATATAGTGAAAGTCAAAAACCGAAAGTTACCAAGCAGCGAGGAAAACTCAACATAGCCTGCCGGAGCCAGCAGGCCAGCGGGGGCAACTTCAACAAGGACTTCAATCCAAGACTATCCTCCGGAATAATCTCGGCTTGGGGGGAAATTGTTCTAGACTGGGTCAAGAGACCCACTCCTGCAATTGGACCTGGTTCATCCCAATAGCTTAGACCCATATCCACAATAAATCAGCCCATTCATGTCTAATATGCCACAACAACTCAACTTCACCCGATCGATCCAACGGCTCTGAGCTAGCACGAATCCCTATAAATACTGGCACACAATGTCAAAAATAGGTACATTTTCATTCATTGCTATACTGCTCTACAATTCTCAATACTGACTTGAGCGTCGGCGTGACATCGCAGGCACCCTACCCGGGATCACTTTGGCATACCACTTGGATGGCAGGAGACCTAGCAGCAGTAGTCACCCGATCCAGCCCGGACGACCGCTAGGTACAGAACAAGTTGTAAACACAAAGGCTTTCTGAATGGGGATTGTATCCGACCTAAGTGTGAATGTTGTTGTCATGCCTTTGGGACTTAGAGATTTTCGTCTAGTTGGAAAAAAACATTATGTTTTATAAATAATGTTTTCATTATAAAGAAAATAAAGATATGATATATTATGTATAGATCGAGGAATATTTATTGTTTTTCTTTAATACTTGTCAAAATTGTTGAATCTTTTTGCATTCTTATTCTCAATTTTAAGAGGATTAATTAAAGTTAAAGAATAATGTTTGTTGATTCTAATGCTATAAAGGGTTCAACTTCATTAATACTATAACTATATTCTTGTAATTTTAATTGATGTTTTTGAAATTGGTGACACTTTTTTCCGATAAGGTGGTAGGGGCATTAGAAGGGCAACTTAACATTTGTAACTAGTGTTGGAGCTAGGATCTTAAGCTAGGGTGTGCAAAAACTTTCAAATTTGTTTTCCGGACTGGGCCCCAACCCAATTTGTGGATGACTCGGCGGTCCGAACGTGCATAGGGACTCCCATCTAGGTGATCCGTGCGACATGCTTTAAGAACGGTGGAGATTGCACGGCCTAGTGGAAGAACTTAGATCTGGCCTCTAGCTTATGCACCAAAGCACTCCTTAGACCCTGGCGCCTATAAATAGCCTAGCATTTAATGCAGCAGGTTCACTTTCTTTTTCTACCTCACACTGACTTCCACTTTGCTGACTTGAGTGTTGGAGTGCCATTGTAGGTACCGCCCGACTTGGGTTCTGATAGACAACTTCCACGGAGCACTACCGACGTCGGACGTGCTTGGAGTAATCATGGGTATGCCGCCGTGAGGTATCTTTCTCCCTCTCTTGAGTCCCGTTCAGAACAAATTTTAATATATTTAGTTAAATATTTTGAATATTTACATAATGGATCATTTTGACTATAGTAAAAAAGCATTTCAGTAATTTCTTAGATAATCGTATTAGACATCAAAATATTTAGGCACAAGGGGTGAAGGGAACGAGAGATGGAGCCGTGGGGTTGTTCACTGCAGTGGGAGGAAAGGAACGAACAGGGTTTTAGAATAAAACTGAGGGTTTAGGAATTTTGATTTTGATGAGTTTAGTGCGAGAGTTTTTGAAGAAGCGGCATTTTTTCCTTGCGACTTAGCGCCTAATTTTTGTGTAAATTTATATTAGTATTTTTCTTAGTCATACTTTAGTCCACAGTTTCTTATTTAAAGGGTAAATTTATATTTTGTTTTGTAGTCATACTTTAGCTTTGTCCATGTTATTTTATAAATGTGGTCTCTAAACAAAGGCAACACGTAGACAAATGCGGTGGTCTTCTTGAAAATGTCCAGCATAAGTGTGTGTGTTCTTGAAATGTCCAACAAACACAATGCAAGCTTAAAGACCTCATCTCAAGCATCGCACATCACATGCAATCTCCACACGGTGGTCTTCTTAAAATGAATTTTGGGATGATTTAGAAGTAAGATTGGAGTTCAAGGAAGGAGATTGACCAACAAGCAAGATACCCATGGTCTAGAAATTCACGTCTCTTAGCTGTCCCGTCTTCCCTTTTGTTTGCACCCTCACTCACTCTCTCTCTCTCTCTCTCTCTCTCTCTCTCTCTCTCTCTCTCTCTCTCTCTCTCTCTCTCTCTAACTTCCCCTTATATTTTTTTTCCTGTTTGAATGAACAAAATGAGAGGGGGATTCTGTGTTATTCTGCTAGAAAGGGAACATGGGTTTGTGCTAATGGGCTGGATGTTTGAAATTCAGCCGAGCAGGAAGTGTGTAAAAGGATTACTACTACTATCCCCTTGTTTCTACACTTGAGTTATTCTACTTATCACAAATTCATTTAAGTTAATTACTTACTAACTCAAAAAAGCATCAAAACATATCATTTATGTGAAGCAACACAATGTAATACTCAAAGTAATATTTAATTACTTTTGGTATTACGGATATGATCGATTTTTTTAAATATTGTTTCTTTTATTAGATCTTCATTGTTTCGTATTTTATTTTTTTTTAAAAGTGGAATAACGTATAAATATATTGTTCATTGAACGTACGTGATTAATATCAGATAAAATGAACAGTGTTATTAGTTTCTTTTTAATTAATGTCGATGATTCTAGACTCATAAGATCTATTTTGAATTTCTAGTTTATTTTATTTTGTTATTTCATTTTTAATTATTATTTCTATTATTTGATACTCATTATTTCTTATTTTATTTATTTGAAAGTGGGATAGAATTTTAACTTACGAAATCCGTTGTTCAGTGAACTTAGGTGATTCGCATTAAGAAAAAAAATTAGGGTTTGTTGATGTTAAAGAATAGTGTTTGTTGATTCTAATGATATAAAGGGTGTAACATCCCCGATTTAACTAATTTCATTTATTGATATTAGCAAGAGGTCACGAGATAATTAATTAGCATAACTGATTAATTATGATATGGTGTCATTGATTAAGTGAATTACGTGTGCTTGTGTGCTAAAATATATTAAGTACTTGAATTGTTGATTGATGGGTGAGTTAATCGAGATTTTAAGTGAGAATAGGAGCACAGGGGTATTTTCTTCTTTTCAACCCCATAACTGACTTTCAGCTGGCCCATCTTTCACAAAACACACACATATGCATTACTTGACTATTGTATAATTAAGTAATTAGAAGTGGATTAAGATAGATTTGAGTGAGATTGTGGACTATGAATCACTTAAGGGCAAAAGAGTCATTTCCACCCCATTTAACCTTCAGCTCACTTAGTCAACAACACACACACTTATGCTGGACATTTTCAGAATTCTATCAAAATAGAAAATAGAAAGGGTTTGATAGAGGAGAGAGGCGAGAGCTAGAGGAGGAAGAAGAGGAAGGTTTCTCCTCAAATTCTCATGCATGTCCCATTTTATTGCACCATTCTTCTACATTATTCATCTTCTACTCATAGACACCAAAATCATAAGTTGATTCCCTCTTCACTTGCATCCACCATTTTCGAATGCTAGCTCCAAGCTTGGCCATCAATGGAGTTCTCATCTTGCATGTGATTTTAGAAACTAGAGGGTAGATTCTAGCCAAGTTCAGAAGCTACATACTTCATTGGAGCACTTTGGGAAGAGGTTCAGTAGCTAGGAACCTTAGAATTCGAAGTCAGAAGAGTTTTAGGGATAGCAGGAGCAAGAGGAGCCGCCCGGGGATAGTTCGAGCGTTACGGTTTTTGGTTCGAGATTCATAGATTGGTTGTTGTTTGTGATTTTCATCACAACACGGTGAGTTCTATACTCGCTTAGGGATTATTTTGATACTGAGTTTTCATGTGTTTCGAAACCGAGTAAGTTCCCTTTAGTTTCGTGAAATTCCTTAAAACCGTAATTTCAAAAATACGTATTTGTGTTTGCGTGTCATGAATAATTGATGAATGTTGATTGTTGAATGACTTGCTTGCACTGGAATTATCTGTGATATTATCTGTTGAAGGTGGAAATATTTATTGGGTTACGGATTGGACGCGATAGGAAAAGCGAAACGGAACGAAATAAGCGAATTATGACTCTGCTACAGGCAGCACGGGTCGTGCTACCCCTAGCATGGGTCGTGACAACCTTTCTGGTTGACTGGAATTGTATTTCCAGGCAGCACGAGTCGTGCCAGGTCTTCTGTCCACGGCTTCCAAAATTCGTTTCGCCTCTCCTTTCGATTCCAAACCTCTTCTAATCTTCTTTCCAACCACTTGTAATGATTGTAATACTTGAATGCAATGAAATTGAGTATGCTTGAGATGAAATTTTCTTAAGTTATGAAAGCTATGAAAAACCGAACATTAGTATACGCGAGTGTACACAAGTCATGCTAAGATAAGGGATTATAAATCCATACAAGCGATGTAAACGCTCAATTCATGTAATAACAAGTCAAGTTACTTTCCCTTGAGGAAAGGAAGAATGGCATACATATATTAATATATGTATATCAAGGGTGACGACCCCAGATTATTAGCATACTAGGGCAGGGATGTCATGAGCCCGAACCCTAGGCCCCTTCCATGTAGCCCGCTTTCCAAGGTCAGCGGGATTCGGTTCACCGAGAATCATGAAAATAGAAAGTGATTTCGACGTGATGTGCTAAGATAAGAAAAGGATAAGACATGAACTGTAGTCTCTTATTAGGGCTACAAGTAATAAAGAAATATAACAGGTAGTCGCTTATTAGGGCTACAGGTTTGAAGAATCTATGTCCACGTAGTCGCTTATTAGGGCTACGAGTTCAAAGAATAAAAGCATAATGAACCGTTAGAGTTAGTAAGGGGTCTCGATAGGACTCACTGAGATAATGTTTATCTCACCCTTTGTTATTGTGGTTTTTACGGAGAAACAGGGAAAAGCAAAGGCGAAGAAGCACGGTTAGCCGGTGTGACTCTTGGAGTTATTGAAGAACCAGTTTTAAGATTATGCCTTTTTCCCTTTTGTTGTCTTTGTATTATCGATTGTATAACTATTACTTGCTAACAGTTGTAAATCGTTTCCGCTACTTATGTTTTGGATATTGAACACCAGGTTATATAAGTTTTAAGTCATGAGACTTAAGTACTTTATATTAAGTTTAATGAGGTTCATGGAACCGTTTGATAATTATTTATCGAAGTTTTTAGTTGTGTTCAATATTCAATGACAGGAAGTTACTCTGATGTAGGCCAAGTGGTACATTTTGGTATTTCTGCAAGCTAGAAATATCAGGGGTGTTACATTTTGGTATCAGAGCAGTTCGACCTAGTCGGGCTTAGAGTAGTTTTAAGGGTTGTTTGTCCCTTGAGTAATTCTGCTATCTTGCTTCTTATGATACTAAGAGACATTGAGACTGATCAACTTAATACTTAGTGTATCGTTTGCAGAATTATGGCAGCAAAAGATGATGGAAGATATGCTGCAAATGCCACAAAATGGTCAGGCTCAACCTCAGCAAGCTCATGAGCCACAAGTTAATCTAAGACAGATCTACTCTGAATTCCTGAAGATGAAACCCTCCGAGTTCAGAGGAGGACCTGATGACATTGAAAAGATTTTTCTGACAATGCAAGTTACTGATGAGGATAATGTGAGGTTGGCATCCCATGTGCTGAAGGGAGAAGCCAACAACTGGTGGACTAATGCTAAGGCCATGATGGTAACCATGGGAACTCCCCAGACATGGGAGAATTTCAGGCAAACATTTCTGGAGCAATTATTTCCAACTGCTATGAAGTTTGATAAAGAGAATGAGCTCTTAGCTCTCACGCAAGGAAGTTTAACTGTGGGCCAATACACGGCCAAATTTGAAGAGCTGTACCAATTCTTCGGTTTGGCTGGGTATGCTCCCAATGACAGATGGAAGACCGACAGGTACAAGTATGGGCTGAGAGAAGACATTGCACAGAGTCTAAGTTCTTTTGCGTATACCAACTACGCAGCCATGGTACAACAGGCTCATATTGCCGAGGGCGACTTGAAGAGATTGTATGCAAGCCGAAAGGCGTTTAGTCAGAATAGGAAGAATGTTGGATCATCTAATACTCAGATGGGTCCCAGGCACAACTCAAGCAAAGGGAAGCAAGTTCAGTTATCTAATTCCCTGAGATTCAGTATGTGTTCCAATTGCGGAAGGTATCACCAAGGCAAGTGTCAACTTGGGTCAAACCATTGCTATTACTGTAAGAAAGAAGGTCATTATGCATCGGACTGCCCTGAAAAGAAGAGGAAGGAGGATAACCATGCTACTACAACTCATGGGAGAGTCTACACTATGGACGCTCAGAATGTCACACCTTCAGACAATCTGCTAAGGGGTATGGGATCTCTTTTCTATAACTTCGTTAGTATCTTATATGATTCAGGTGCAACACATTGTTTTATATCTCAGGTTTATGTCGATCGGTTGGGATTAGCTTTAACTCCATTACCTCAACCAATCTCCATTAAAATTGCTGCTGAGGGTAGTGTTCAAACCCAAGCCTTATGTGAAAACTGTCTTCTAACCGTCGGAGACAGAAATTTTGTGGTGGACTTTATTTGTTTACCAATGAAGGGTATGGACATTGTCCTAGGTATGAGTTGGATGTCTGCCAACCATGTGACCATAGATTGCTTTCATCGAACTATCGGTTTCTCCTCCGAATCAGTGGAGCTACAACCGACCAATTCCGAAACGGTTATTTCGTTCACTTCTGCAAGTCATTGTTTATTTCAAGGTGCAGAAGCCTATGTCATGATGTTGTCTGCATCGACTGAAACAGGTTTAGATCTACCTTCTGTGCAAGTTGTTAATGAATTCCTAGATGTATTCCCCGATGAAGTTTCTTCTTTACCTCCGGTTCGTGAGGTGGAGTTCTCTATAGAATTGGTTTCGAGCACAGGGCCAATTTCTATAGCTCCATATAGGATGTCTCCTTTAGAGCTTAAAGAGTTGAAAACCCAACTTGAAGAGTTGATTTCGAAACAATTTATCCGACTGAGTGCTTCACCATGGGGTGCTCCTGTATTGCTTGTCAAGAAGAAAGATGGGAGCATGAGATTATGCATTGATTATCGCCAGTTGAATAAGGTGACTATCAAGAATAAGTATCCTCTGCCAAGAATTGATGATTTACTGGGTCAACTAAGGGGAGCGTCAGTGTTTTCAAAGATTGATTTAAGGTTTGGCTATCATCAAATAACAGTTAGAGCTTTGGATGTTCCGAAGACCGCTTTCCGTACTAGGTATGGACACTACGAGTTTGTAGTGATGCCCTTCGGTCTAACCAACGCTCCAGCTGTATTCATGGATTACATGAATCGAATTTTCAATCCTTATCTGGACCGATTTGTCGTGGCGTTTATTGATGATATCTTGGTGTATTCTAAGACTATTGAGGAGCATGTGCAACATCTCCGAATTGTTCT
This sequence comes from Astragalus membranaceus, assembly GCA_039519185.1. Classification (NCBI taxonomy): domain Eukaryota; kingdom Viridiplantae; phylum Streptophyta; class Magnoliopsida; order Fabales; family Fabaceae; genus Astragalus; species Astragalus membranaceus. The sequence goes on along the minus strand of CM076849.1, from coordinate 145,944,392 downwards.
GAACGTACTCCGAGAGAAGAAGTTGTATGCCAAGCCATCTAAATGTGATTTCTGGATGCCTGAAGTAAAATTTATGGGCCATGTGATATCTCAATCCGGTGTTGCAGTGGACCCCACTAAGATTGAAGCTATGATAGACTGGGAACAGCCATCTACGGTCACTGAAGTGAGAAGTTTCTTGGGATTAGCTGGGTATTATCGGAAATTCATTCAAGGATTTTCTCAGCTGGTTCTTCCACTCACTCGGTTAACTCGCAAGGGTCAACCATTTGTATGGAACTCTTACTGTGATGAATGTTTCGCAGAATTGAAGAATCGTTTGACTTCTATACCCATTCTAATTCTTCCAGATCCGTCTATGGGATTCCAAATTTACAGTGACGCCTCTGGTAAAGATTTAGGATGTGTTCTTATGTAGAATCAACAAGTGGTTGTGCCTCCAGACAGTTGAAGCCCCATGAAGGGAATTACCCAACTCATGACCTACAGTTGGCGGTAATTGTGTTTGCCCTAAAGATTTGGAGAGATTACTTATACGGTTCTCGTTTCAAAGTCTTTAGTGATAACACGAGCCTTAAGTATTTGTTTGATCAAAAGGAGCTGAACAACAGACAGGGGAGATGGGTAGAGTTTCTGAAAGATTATGATTTTGAACTGAAGTACCATCCAGGGAAGGCTAATGTTGTAGCTGATGCTTTGAGTAGGAAATCTACTCACACGGCGGAATTGATGATTCATGAAATGACATTGTTAGAATCTTTTAGAGATCTTAACTTGAAGGTGAAGCCAAGAAGAAACAAATTGGTGTTGAGTCATATTCAGATTTCGAGTCTTTTGAGAAATCTGATTCGCTCAGCCTAAGAAATCTGAGTCGCTTATTAGGGCTACAAGTTCAAAAAATAAAAGCATAATGAACCGCTAGAGTTAGTAAGGGGTCTCGATAGGACTCACTGAGATAATGTTTATCACACCCTTTATTATTGTGGTTTTTACAGAGAAACGGGGAAAAGCAAAGGCGAAAAAGCACGGTTAGCCGGTTTGACTCTTGGAGTTAATGAAGAATCAGTTTTAAGATTATGCCTTTTTCCCTTTTGTTGTCTTTCTATTATCGATTGTATAACTATTACTTGCTAACTGTTGTAAATCATTTCCGCTACTTATGTTTTGGATATTGAACACCAGGTTTTATAAGTTTTAAGTCATGAGACTTAAGTACTTTATATTAAGTTTAATGTGGTTCATGGAACCGATTGATAATTATTTATCGAAGTTTTTAGTTGTGTTTAATATTCAATGACAGGAAGTTACTCTGATGTATGCCAAGTGGTACATTTTGGTATTTCTACAAGCTAGAAATATCGGGGTGTTACAAAGGGTTCAATTGATGTTTTTGAAATTGGTGACGCTTTTTTCTCGATAAAGTCGTACGCACATTCAAAGCGCAAGTTAACATATGTAAACCTAGGATCTTAGGTTAGGTTTGCAAAAATTTTCAAAATTCAAAATATAATTGTAATATATTTAGTTAAATATTTTGACTATGTAATTAATTGATATTTTGACTGTATAACTAATGGATCATTTTGACTTTATTACTAAAGCATTACAGTAATTCAATAGATAATCATATTAAGCATAAAAATATTTAACAATATTTTTAAGATCCATCCACTGTGTACACCAATGGTTGTAAGATCACTAGATGTGAATAAAGATCCATTTAGACCTCGAGAAAAGGATGGGGAACTACTTGGTCCTGAAGTACCATATCTTAGTGCAATTGGCGCACTAATGTACCTTGCTAATTATACACGTCCAGATCTATCATTTGCTGTCAATTTATTAGCAAGATATAGTTCTTCACCTACACGAAGTCATTGGAATGGAGTCAAGCATGTACATCGTTATCTTAGAGGTACAATGGATATGGGTTTGTTTTATTCAAATGAATCAAAGTCAGATTTAACGGGTTATGCAGATGCAGGTTATTTATCTGACCCTCATAATGGTAGATCACAAACAGGCTATCTGTTTACATGTGGTGATACAGCCATTTCATGGTGGTCTGTAAAACAAACCATAACAGCCACATCATCCAACCATGCAGAAATTTTAGTACTACATGAGGCAAGTCGAGAATGCGTTTGGATAAGGTCAATAATTCAACATATACAAGAAACCTGGGGTTTGTCTTCTGAGAAAATAATTGCAACAACTATGTATGAAGATAACACGGCATGCATTGCTCAATTGAAAGAAGGGTATATTAAAGGAGATAGGACAAAACATATTTCACCAAAGTTCTTTTTCACTCATGATCTTCAAAAGAGCGGTGCTATTAACATCCAATAAATTAGCTCCTGTGAGAGTTTAGCAGATCTTCTGACAAAGTCATTGCCAGGCAAAACATTTGAACAGTTAACAAGGAAGATTGGTCTTCGTCGTCTTAGAGATTATTACAAGCATGAGGGGCAGAAATAAATATGTTCTGCACTCTTTTTTCCTTCACCACGGTTTTGTCCAAAAGGGTTTTCCTGGTAAGGTTTTTCAGTTAACATTTGTAACTAGTGTTGGAGCTAGGATCTTAAGTTAGGGTGTGCAAAAACTTTCAAATTTAAAATCAATTTTGTTTTTCGGACTGGGCCCCAACCCAATCTAGATTTGTGGATGACTCGGCGGTCCGAACATGCAAAGGGACTCCCATCTAGGTGATCCGTGCGACATGCTTTAAGAACGGGGGAGATTGCATGGCCTAGTGGAACAACTTAGATCTCGCCTCTAGCTTATGCACCAAAGCACTCCTTACACCCTGGCGCCTATAAATAGGCCAGCATTTAATGCAGCAGGTTCACTTTCTTTTTCTACCTCACACTGACTTGAGCGTTGGAGTGCCATTGCAGGTACCGCCCGACTTGGGTTCTTGGGTATGCCGTCGTGAGGTACCTTTCTCCCTCTCTTGAGTTCCGTTCAGAACAAATTTTAACATACTTACTTAAATATTTTGACTATATAATTAATGGATCATTTTGACTATAGTAATAAAGCATTTCAGTAATTTATTAGATAATCGTATTAGACATAGAAATATTTAGGCACAAGGGGTGAAGGGAAACAAAGATGGAGATGTGGGGTTGTTCACTGCAGTGGGAGGAAAGGAACGAATAGGGTTTTAGAATAAAACTGAGGGTATAGGAATTTTGATTTTGATGAGTTTAGTGCGAGAATTTTTGAAGAAGCGGCATTTTTTCCTTGCGACTTAGCGCCTATGTTTAGGGTAAATTTGTATTTGTATTTTTCTTAGTCATACTTTAGTCCCGGTTTTCTTATTTAAAGGGTAAATTTATATTTTGTTTTTTAGTCATACTTTAGCTTTAGTCCTTGTTATTTTATAACTGTAGTCTCTAAACAAAGGTAACACGTAGACAAATACGGTCTTAGGTATCTACACATTTTTGCCCGTTGTCTATGCAGTTTTAAACCATGACCTAACAGCAAGCTGATGAATCTGTGGCCTAATCTCTCTCATCATCCACACTTGTAAACGCGTGGCCTATTCCGTGTTCAAGCCACAGTTTTTTAGCTGTGGCTATGAGTGGCATGGCCTAAATTCAAAAATGTTGTCAACCAATATGCAGCACCCTCTAGCTCCCAATCAACCCCAGCAAACACAATGCAAGCTTAAAGACCTCATCTCAAGCTTCGCACATCACATGCAATACTGTGTGGTCTTCTTCAAATGAATTTTGGGATGATTTATAAGTAAGATTGGAGTTCAAGGAAGGAGATTGACCAACAAGCAAGAGTCCCATGGTCTAGAAATTCACGTCTCTTAGCCGTCCCTTCTTCCCTTTTCTTTGCTGTACCCTCACTCTCTCTCTCTCTCTAACTTCCCCGTCTAATTTTTTTTTTCTGTTCGAAAGAACAAAATGAGGGGGGATTTTGTATTATTCTGCTAGAAAGGGAACATGGGTTTGAGCTAATGGGCTGGATGTTTAAAATTCAGCCCAGCAGGAAGTATGCAAAAGGATTACTACTACTATTGTTTCTACACTTGAGTTATTCTACTTATTAAATATTCATTTAAGTTAATAACTTACTAACTCAAAAAAGCATCAAAACATATCAGATATTACTAACTCAAAGTAATATTTAATTACTTTTGGTATTACAAATATGATCTATTTTTTTAAATATTGTTTCTTTTATTAGATCTTCATTGTTTCGTATTTTATTTTTTTAAAAATGGAATAACTTATAAATATGTTGTTCATTGAACGTACGTGATTAACATCAGATAAAATGAACCCGGTTATTAGTTTCTTTTTAATTAATGTCGACCATTCTAAATTCATAAGATCTATTTTGAATTTCTAGTTTATTATATTTTGTTATTTAATTTTTAATTATTATTTCTATTATTCGATACTCATTATTTCTTATTTTATTTATTTGAAAGTGGGATTGAATTTTAACTTACGAAATCCATTGTTCAGTGAACTTAGGTGATTCGCATTAAGAAAAAAAATTAAGGGTTTGTTGATGTTAAAGAATAGTGTTTGTTGATTTTTATGATATAAAGGTGCCTTTATTATTACTAAAGTTTAAGAATAGTGTTTGTTGATTCTAATGATATAAAGGGTTCAACTGATGTTTTTGAAATTGGTGATGCTTTTTTCTCAATAAAGTCGTACGTACGCACATTCAAAGCGCAAGTTAATTAACATATGTAACTAGTGATAGACCTAGGATCATAGCTTTGGTTTGCAAAAATTTTCAAAATTCAAAATATAATTGGAATATTTATAGTTAAATATTTTGACTATATAATTAATTGATATTTTGACTGTATAACTAATGGATCATTTTGACTATATTAATAAAGCATTTCAGTAATTCAATAGATAATCATATTAAACATAAAAATATTTAACAATATTTTTAAGATCCATCCACTGTGTACACCAATGGTTGTAAGATCACTAGGTGTGAATAAAGATCCATTTAGACCTCGGGAAAAAATGGGGAACTACTTGGTCCTGAAGTACCATATCTTAGTGCAATTGGTGCACTAATGTACCTTGCTAATTATACACGCCCTGATATATCATTTGCTGTCAATTTATTAGCAAGATATAGCTCTTCACCTACACGAAGTCATTGGAAGGGAGTCAAGCATGTACTTCGTTATCTTAGAGGTACAATGGATATGGGTTTGTTTTATTTAAATGAATCAAAGTCAGATTTAACGGGTTATGCAGATGCAGGTTATTTATCTGACCCTCATAATTGTAGATCACAAACAGGCTATCTGTTTACATGTGGTGATACAGCCATTTCATGGAGGTCTGTAAAACAAACCATAACAGCCACATCATCCAAAAATGCAGAAATTTTAGCACTACATGAGGCAAGTCGAGAATGCGTTTGGTTAAGGTCAGTAATTCAACATATACAAGAAACCTGTGGTTTGTCTTCTAAGAAAATAATTGCAACAACTATGTATGAAGATAACACTGCATGCATTGCTCAATTGAAAGAAGGGTATATTAAAGGAGATAGGACAAAACATATTTCACCAAAGTTCTTTTTCACTCATGATCTTCAAAAGAGCAGTGCTATTAACATCCAATAAATTTGCTCCTGTGAGAATTTAGCAGATCTTCTGACAAAGTCATTGCCAAGCAAAACTTTTTAACAGCTAACAAGAAAGATTGGTCTTCGTCGCCTTAGAGATTATTACATGCATGAGGGGGAGAAATAAATATGTTCTGCACTCTTTTTTCCTTCACCACGGTTTTGTCCAAATGGGTTTTCCTGGTAAGGTTTTTAAGTTAACATTTGTAACTAGTGTTGGAGCTAGGATCTTAAGTTAGGGTGTGCAAAAACTTTCAAATTCAAAATCAAATTTGTTTTCCGGACTGGGCCCCAACCCAATCTAGATTTGTGGATGACTCGGCGGTCCGAACATGCATAGGGACTCCCATCTAGGTGATCCGTGCGACATGCTTTAAGAACGGGGGAGATTGCACGGCCTAGTGGAACAACTTAGATCTCGCCTCTAGCTTATGCACCTAGGCACTCCTTACACCCTAGCGCCTATAAATAGGCTAGCATTTAATGCAGCAGGTTCACTTTGCAGGTACAGCCCGAATTGGGTTCCTGGGTATGCCGTCGTGAGGTACCTTTCTCCCTCTCTTGAGTCCCGTTCAGAACTAATTTTAATATATTTAGTTTAATATTTCGATTATATAAATAATGGATCATTTTGACTATAGTAATAAAGCATTTCAGTAATTTATTAGATAATCGTATTAGACATAGAAATATTTAGGCACAAGGGGTGAAGGGAAACAAAGATGGAGATGTGGGGTTGTTCACTGCAGTGGGAGGAAAGGAACGAATAGGGTTTTAGAATAAAACTGAGGGATTAGGAATTTTGATTTTGATGAGTTTAGTGCGAGATTTTTGAAGAAGCGGCATTTTTTCCTTGCGACTTAGCGCCTAATTTTAGGGTAAATTTATATTTGTATTTTTCTTAGTCATACTTTAGTCCACGGTTTTATTATTTAAAGGGTAAATTTATATTTTGTTTTTTAGTCATACTTTAGCTTTAGTCCATGTTATTTTATAACTGTGGTCTCTAAACAAAGGCAACACGTAGACAAATACGGTCTTAGGTATCTACACATTTTTGCCCGTTGTCTATGCAGTTTTAAACCATGACCTAACAGCAAGCTGATGAATCTGTGGCCTAATCTCTCTCATCATCCACACTTCTAAACGCGTGGCCTATTCCGTGTTCAAGCCACAGTTTTTTAGCTGTGGCTATGAGTAGCATGGCCTAAAGTCAAAAATGTTGTCAACCAATATGCAGCACCCTCTAGCTCCCAATCAACCCCAACAAACACAATGCAAGCTTAAAGACCTCATCTCAAGACCTCATCTCAAGCTTCGCACATCACATGCAATACTGTGTGGTCTTCTTCAAATGAATTTTGGGATGATTTATAAGTAAGATTGGAGTTCAAGGAAGGAGATTGACCAACAAGCAAGAGTCCCGTGGTCTAGAAATTCACGTCTCTTGGCTGTCCCTTCTTCCCTTTTCTTTGCTGTACCCTCACTCTCTCTCTCTCTAACTTCCCCGTCTATTTTTTTTTTCCTGTTTGAATGACCAAAATGAGGGGGGGATTTTGTATTATTCTGCTAGAAAGGGAACATGGGTTTGAGCTAATGGGCTGGATGTTTAAAATTCAGCCCAGCAGGAAGTTTGCAAAAGGATTACTACTACTATTGTTTCTACACTTGGGTTATTCTACTTATCAAATATTCATTTAAGTTAATAACTTACTAACTCAAAAAAGCATCAAAACATATCAGATATTACTAACTCAAAGTAATATTTAATTACTTTTGGTATTATGAATATGATCTATTTTTTTAAATATTGTTTCTTTTATTAGATCTTCATTGTTTCGTATTTTATTTTTTTAAAAATGGAATAACTTATAAATATGTTGCTCATTGAACGTACGTGATTAACATCAGATAAAATGAACCCGGTTATTAGTTTCTTTTTAATTAATGTCGATCATTCTAAATTCATAAGATCTATTTTGAATTTCTAGTTTATTATATTTTGTTATTTAATTTTTAATTATTATTTCTATTATTTGATACTCATTATTTCTTATTTTATTTATTTGAAAGTGGGATTGAATTTTAACTTACGAAATCCATTGTTCAGTGAACTTAGGTGATTCGCATTAAGAAAAAAAATTAAGGGTTTGTTGATGTTAAAGAATAGTGTTTGTTGATTTTTATGATATAAAGGTGCCTTTATTATTACTAAAGTTTAAGAATAGTGTTTGTTGATTCTAATGATATAAAGGGTTCAACTGATGTTTTTGAATTTGGTGATGCTTTTTTTTCGATAAAGTCGTACGCACATTCAAAGCGCAAGTTAACATATGTAACTAGTGACAGACCTAGGATCTTAGGTTAGGTTTGCAAAAAATTTCAAAATTCAAAATATAATTGGAATATTTTTAGTTAAATATTTTGACTATATAATTAATTGATATTTTGACTATATAACTAATGGATCATTTTGACTATATTAATAAAGCATTTCAGTAATTCAATAGATAATCATATTAAGCATAAAAATATTTAACAATATTTTAAAAAAATATACAAATCAAAAAGGCAAACACAATCAACCTCATTATAAATATCTTAAGCAATTAATGAAAGGTAAGAGGGCACATGTTAGAATTAATGGATCATTTTGACTAAAGAAGGGATTACTTAACACAAGAAAAATTCAATGATATTATATAAGATATCAAAGTAACAAAAAATAATGTTAAAAAGAAAACTTTTTGACTTATATAAATACATATTATGCTTTGGACCAGTTTGAAAGAAGAGTAGCAACATAAAAATGACTTGCACACAAAAGTTTATCATGACTGTCATGATTGTAGTTCTTCTATTGTCAACAGGTACACACTAAATATAGTTTGAATCAAATTAGAATTTAATCTTCCATATTTTCTTTCTCTTATTTATGCATATTTTTTTTCACTAATATATATTAATCATCTAAAAGGTATGAGGACTGCTGAAAGTGAAGATGTATGCATGGACATATGCAAAAGTTCTACAGATTGTGATTAAGGATGCAAGCGAAAATAGGCTATAAGAGTGGGTATTGCTCCCCACCTGCTAATTATAAAGAAAGCAACGGGCGAGCAATTCGTTTTGACCGTTGTACCACTAATGGAAAAAAGGTTTTTTATATCGGTTAAAATAGACGTTTCATATCGGTTCCCGATCCAATGCCGAAAAATGAGATATAAAAAATAAGGACATTTCATATCGGTTCCTGAACCGTTATGAAAAGTTGTTTTTATATCGGTTGCCCCAAGAACCGATATGAAAAGTCTCTTTTTTTAAAAAAAAAAAGAGAGACTTTTCATATCGGTTCCCATAGAAAACCGATATGAAACGTCTCTTTTTTTAAAAAAAAAAAGAATTTTAACATCGGTTTTCTATAAGAACCGATATAAAAAGTTTCTTTTTTTTTTTACAAAAAAGTGAGGTTGTCTTCCATCAACAATAGATCCTTCTGTAATACATAGTTATACAATACATAGTTATACAATATGTATATGAACTTCAACAGGAGGTCCATCCAATAGCAAGTTTGTCCCACAACACATAGTTATACAATAATAATATGAACTTCAACAGGATGCAGACAGTTACAGAAAATGACTATGTATAAGCTGCATCAGACCTGAACCACAATTTTGTCCTAATTTCCATAGGCTGGAACTTTCTATTTAGACAAAGAAGTTTGTGAATGTTTTACTTTTGACAAACATTAATTAAGTGAGTGGGAATGTGGGATTCATATAATAAGCAATACATCAAAGATCAGATTCTATGGTTCCACAGTTGTCACCTGTTGTCACTCCCCATCAACTGCTTCCTTCCATAATATAACATTATTGTTATAACTGCCCTTCCGCCAAACTGACCACCATCCTCTATATCTGTAATATGCAACCAGAGTAGACGACCACGAACCATAGAAGACGACCACGAACCGGGACGAAGCAGTGGTTTGGTCTATTGTTTCCGAGTACAGCAGCTTTGTACATCCAAAAGTAAGGCAAACCACAGATTTAGTGTGGCCGGTTAGTGATGCAACCAATTCAAAAGGGGAATTGGCATCAGAGCTGCATCTCCATGCAGAAATTACACCATCCTGCAAATTAAATAATTAAATTTTTCACAAACTCATAAATGGCAGAAAATAACTTTTTAAAAAACAAGAGAAACTTAATGAAAAAGAAAAGAAACAGTTAACAATTAGAATGTAAAAATTATGATTTATTTAGATAACAAACAAACATGAATCAATGTGTGGCCAGTAAATGCACATTGTTTTCAAAGTAAATGCATCCTAGTTAGATTATTCCATCAAAGTATCACCATTACCCTGTTATCCCATGCTCTTATATACCCAACAAGACGGATTTGCATCTGCTGCTCAGATTTATGGTCACTGTTTTCATCAATAAGCCAAACATGCTGCAAAATGAGTTTCATAACAATCATAAGCAATTAAGCATGGTCAAATCAAATGGATACAATCTGTCATCAAATAATCAAAGAAATTGTAGATTTATTTAATTGACTACTCACAATTTTTCTGTACGCAACACTGGAGAAATCCGAATAAATTCTAACCAGTGCCTTAAAGTTCCTATCTGCGGCAACCTTGGCCCAACCAAAGTAGAGCCCAACAACTTGATCAGGAAGACCAATTGTTGCATTTTCTGGATTAAGGAATTAAATCATGTTAGATTGATAATAAATACTAAGTAAAACTAAAAAAACTAAATTTTAAGGAAGGCTTGAAATTTGTTGTTCATGTTACTAAATTTATGAAATGAGAGAGTTTCACAAACCTGTGGTTTCAAGCAGAGATCCAGAAACATATGAACCACCGAGATGAATTGGATCAACTGGTAATGTGTTACCTACCCCTGCCAATGTTAGTTTGAAAAATTACCTTTATCAGAGAACACATTATTTATAGAAATTAATCAACATACTTCAGATGGTATCGCTACTACCTTCATTTTTGCAGCATTAGCTGCCTTTACACCAACCCTTGTTAAAGCACATTGCAGAACATAAATTATATGTAACAAATATGACTATTACAAGTAAGAAATCTGAATGGCGTGCATAAAAACTGTGATAAATCCTAATGATGAATCAAAGCAGTGAAAGTGGTATGCTTAATATCTAGAGATGAATTTCTAGTAGTAGAGATTAACTTTGCAGAAAGAGGTTCATCTAATTGCCAAGTGTCAAATTCACTTGAAATTTCAAATTCAAACCTTTTGCACTAAATAGCCAATTGATTGTATGCTAAATAAAAAGAACAATAACAAATGAATCATTCATAGTCTCAACTGTTTGACTCTAGAAGACTTACAAGGAATCCTCAATCACAAGGCAGTTAACTGCATCTACACCCATTTTCTTGGCTGCTTCTTCAAATCTATAACAATTAGGCTTGGTTACTAATACTATATATAATTGGAAGGGTATAGTTCAGCCAGAAGTAAACATTACATTTCTACTAAACAAAAGATGAAAAAAATATTGAGAAAATGTTGGAATATCTTGACCTGGAGCAAATGATAATCGATTGCATACTTTTGGTCATGAGATTTTATGGGGGGGTTTATTTTCTATTGAAAAAGGTTAGTGTGATACAGATAGTCATTGCCAATGGATCTAGTTAATGGTTCCATATGTTTCCTAAAAGGTATTAAAGAGGTCAGAGTGTAAAAGTCCATTTATAATGCAACCATAGCTTTTGAAAGAACAGAACCAAGCTCAATAGATTTGTTTGACTTTGACCAAAAATATATGTATAGTCGTTTTCTTACCTTGCTTTCCTTTCCTAGCTTGGCCCTCTTTCTTACAGCTATTGTACCATACCCTTCAATATTGCTTCTGCTACATGGTTTTGGCAGTTATTCACTAGCTGAAGTTATAAATTTGATTCATTCAGCGAGATTGGACTATAGTCAGTAAATAAATAACGAACTTTACTACATACCAACTACTAAAAATTACACAAACCTTTTAATATGGATTGTCAAAAGTAGTAGGGCTTCCAAAACCTTTACTTCCAAGAGTGTGGGCTCCAGACAAAGCTACCACTTCTTGTGTTCGGTGAAAGAAAAGTTTCAAATGGATAACAATGCATGAGTAAAATTAATTGTGGTGCAATATGCACAGAATTTTGTCCTAATGATAAATATTAGCACATGATTCTGTAAATCATTATATCTCCACCCTTGTTGCTCTAGTTTAGAATTAGGACTTCAATAAGATGTCAGATTTTTTTTGAAAATCAATAAGATATCAGATTCAGTATGTCTTATCATGTTATAATATAATTTTCATGTTCTTTTTCAAAAAAAAAAAGTTTTAATTTTCATGTTAAGTCATGAACAATCAGCAATCAGACAGCTTTTAAAGAAAGTATAGTTACCGAAGTCTTGAACTAACGATCGCTCAAATAAATAAATAATTACTTCCTTCCACTGAATAGATAATTTAGGAAATCAATCTTCCTCCTATAAGACACGTGCAAAGTAAATGTGATTTTTCCTAACACTCACGTAAAGCCTTTTCTCTGGAAGCATTTCTTCAAACCAGAAGCATCAAAAAATTCCCGGGGAAGTTTACCTTCAGGATCAGGCCCCCTACCATTAAAATGAATGGAAATATTATTGACAAATGACAAAACCAGGTTTCTTTTATGTAGCTAGCAATGAGTTAAATCTACATAAAGCTGGTTTCTCCAAACTCTTTCTTAAGGTACCACACATCTCAACTGTTGAAGATAAGATAAATGCCTTTTCACAGCTTCTCCCTCTTATCTCTTATCTCTCTAGTCTCTCTAGTCTGAAATTTTATATAAAAGTAAAAGTTATATTACAAAGAAATGCTCACCGAGCAGCTGCAATTAGTATCACAATGACTTACTGTGTATGGAACTCCACTAGCTAGCAATGCTTCTTCCGCCTTCCTCTTCCAACACAAGACTCCCCAAAACGAACTTTACAAGTACAACTAAGCAATCAGTTTAACCGCTTTAAGATGTGAATAAGCGTATATAACATGAGAAAGCTTTCATACTCACTTGAGAATAGCTGCAGGGAAGCCAAATTTGTTTGTTCCCAATGAAGTAATCAATATGAAGTGATTTACTTTGGCAACAGTTGCTGCATCAACGAGGTTTTTGCTGCATCAACAGTTGAACACAGAGCGGTGCTATTAACATCCAATAAATTTGCTCCTGTGAGAATTTAGCAGATCTTCTAACAAAGTCATTGCCAAGAAAAACTTTTGAACAGCTAACAAGGAGGATTGGTTTCCGTCGTCTTAGAGATTATTACATGCATGAGGGGGAGAAATAAATATGTTCTGCACTCTTTTTCCCTTCACCATGGTTTTGTCCGAATGGGTTTTCCTGGTAAGGTTTTTAAGTTAACATTTGTAACTAGTGTTGGAGCTAGGATCTTAAGTTAGGGTGTGCAAAAACTATCAAATTCAAAATCAAATTTGTTTTCCGGACTGGGCCCCAACCCAATCTAGATTTGTGGATGACTCGGCGGTCCGAACATGCATAGGGACTCCCATCTAGGTGATCCGTGCAACATGCTTTAAGAACGGGGGAGATTGCACGGCCTAGTGGAACAACTTAGATCTCGCCTCTAGCTTATGCACCTAGGCACTCCTTACACCCTGGGGCCTATAAGTAGGCTAGCATTTAATGCAGCAGGTTCACTTTGCAGGTACCGCCCGACTTGGGTTCTTGGGTATGGCGTCGTGAGGTACCTTTCTCCCTCTCTTAAGTCCCGTTCAGAACTAATTTTAATATATTTAGTTTAATATTTTGATTATATAAATAATGGATCATTTTGACTATAGTAATAAAGCATTTCAGTAATTTATTAGATAATCGTATTAGACATAGAAATATTTGGCACAAGGGGTGAAGGGAAACAAAGATGGAGATGTGGGGTTGTTCACTACAGTGGGAGGAAAGGAACGAATAGGGTTTTAGAATAAAACTGGGGGGTTTAGGAATTTTGATTTTGATGAGTTTAGTGCGAGAGTTTTTGAAGAAGCGGCATTTTTTCCTTGCGAGTTAGCGCCTAATGTTAGGGTAAATTTATATTTGTATTTTTCTTAGTCATACTTTAGTCCACGGTTTTATTATTTAAAGGGTAAATTTATATTTTGTTTTTTAGTTATACTTTAGCTTTAGTCCATGTCATTTTATAACTGTGGTCTCTAAACAAAGGCAACACGTAGACAAATACGGTCTTAGGTATCTACACATTTTTGCCCGTTGTCTATGCAGTTTTAAACCATGACCTAACAGCAAGCTGTTGAATCTGTGGCCTAATCTCTCTCATCATCACCACTTGAAAACGCGTGGCCTATTCCGTGTTCAAGCCACAGTTTTTTAGCTGTGGCTATGAGTGGCATGGCCTAAAGTCAAAAATGTTGTCAACCAATATGCAGCACCCTCTAGCTCCCAATCAACCCCAACAAACACAATGCAAGCTTAAAGACCTCATCTCAAGCTTCGCACATCACATGCAATACTGTGTGGTCTTCTTCAAATGAATTTTGGGATGATTTATAAGTAAGATTGGAGTTCAAGGAAGGAGATTGACCAACAAGCAAGAGTCCCATTGTCTAGAATTTCACGTCTCTTAGCTGTCCTTTCTTCCCTTTTCTTTGCAGTACCCTCACTCTCTCTCTCTCTCTCTCTAACTTCCCCGTCTAATTTTTTTTCTGTTTGATTGAACAAAATGAGGGGGGGATTTTGTATTATTCTGCTAGAAAGGGAACATGGGTTTGAGCTAATGGGCTGGATGTTTAAAATTCAGCCCAGCAGGAAGTATGCAAAAGGATTACTACTACTATTGTTTCTACACTTGAGGTATTCTACTTATCAAATATTCATTTAAGTTAATAACTTACTAACTCAAAAAAGCATCAAAACATATCAAATATTACTAACTCAAAGTAATATTTAATTACTTTTGGTATTGCGGATATGATCTATTTTTTTTAAATATTGTTTCTTTTATTAGATCTTCATTGTTTCGTATTTTATTTTTTAAAAAATGGAATAACTTATAAACATGTTGTTCATTGAACGTACGTGATTAACGTCGGATAAAATGAACCCGGTTATTAGTTTCTTTTTAATTAATGTCGATCATTCTAAATTCATGAGATCTATTTTGAATTTCTAGTTTATTATATTTTGTTATTTAATTTATAATTATTATTTCTATTATTTGATACTCATTATTTCTTATTTTATTTATTTGAAAGTGGGATTGAATTTTAACGTACGAAATCCATTGTTCAGTGAACTTAGGTGATTCGCATTAAGAAAAAAAAATTAAGGGTTTGTTGATGTTAAGGAATAGTGTTTGTTGATTTTAATGATATAAAGGTGCCTTTATTATTACTAAAGTTTAAGAATAGTGTTTGTTGATTCTAATGATATAAAGGGTTCAACTGATGTTTTTGAAATTGGTGATGCTTTTTTCTCGATAAAGTCGTACGCACATTCAAAGCGCAAGTTAACATATGTAACTAGTGACAGACCTAGGATCTTAGGTTAGGTTTGCAAAAATTTTCAAAATTCAAAATATAATTGGAATATTTTTAGGTAAATATTTTGACTATACAATTAATTGACATTTTGACTGTGTAACTAATGGATCATTTTGACTATATTAATAAAGCATTTCAGTAATTCAATAGATAATCATATTAAGCATAAAAATATTGTTACATTTTAAAAAAATAAACAAATCAAAAAGGCAAACACAATCAACCTCATTATAAATATCTTAAGCAATTAATGAAAGGTAAGAGGGCACATGTTAAAATTAATGGATCATTTTGACTAAAGAAGGGATTACTTAACACAAGAAAAATTCAATGATATTATATAAGATATCAAAGTAACAAAAATTAATGTTAAAAAAAAAAACTTTTTTACTTATATAAATACATATTATGCTTAGGACCAGTTTGAAAGAAGAGTAGCAACATAAAAATGACTTGCACACAAAAGTTTATCATGACTGTCATGATTGTAGTTCTTCTATTGTCAACAGGTACACACCAATTATAGTTTGAATCAAATTAGAATTTAATCTTCCATATTTTCTTTCTCTTATTTATGCATATTTTTTTCACTTATATATATTAATCATCTAAAAGGTATGAGGACTGCTGAAAGTGAAGATGTATGCATGGACATATGCAAAAGTTCTACAGATTGTGATTAAGGATGCAAGCGAATAGGCTATAAGAGTGGGTATTGCTCCCCACCTGCTAATTATAAAGAAAGCAACGGGCGAGCAATTCGTTTTGACTGTTGTACCACTCATGGAAAAAAGGTTTTTTATATCGGTTAAAATTGACATTACATATCGGTTCCCGAATCGATGCCGAAAAAGGAGATATAAAAAATAGGGACATTTCATATCGGTTCCTGAACCGTTATGAAAAGTTGTTTTTATATCGGTTGCCCCTAGAACCGATATGAAAAGTCTCTTTTTTTTTAAAAAAAAAGAGACTTTTCATATCGGTTCCCATAGAAAACCGATATGAAACGTCTCTTTTTTTTTAAAAAAAAAAAGAAATTTTAACATCGGTTTTCTATAAGAACCGATATAAAGAGTCTCTTTTTTTTTTAAAAAAAGTGAGGTTGTCTTCCATCAACAATAGATCCTTCTGTAATACATAGTTATACAATACATAGTTATACAATATGTATATGAACTTCAACAGGAGGTCCATCCAGCAGCAAGTTTGTCCCACAACACATAGTTATACAGTAATAATATGAACTTCAACAGGATGCAGACAGTTACAGAAAATGACTATGTATAAGCTGCATCAGACCTGAACCACAATTTTGTCCTAATTTCCATAAGCTGGAACTTTCTATTTCGACAAAGAAGTTTGTGAATGTTTTACTTTTGACAAACATTAATTAAGTGAGTGGGAATGTGGGATTCATATAATAAGCAATACATCAAAGATTAGATTCTATGGTTCCACAGTTGTCACCTGTTGCCACTCCCCATCAACTGCTTCCTTCCATAATATCACATTATTGTTATAAGTGCCCTTCCGCCAAACTGACCACCATCCTCTATATCTGTAATATGCAAAAAGAGTAGACGACCACGAACCAGAGAAGACGACCACGAACCGGGACGAAGCGGTGGTTTGGTCTATTGTTCTCGAGTACAGCAGCTTTGTACATCCAAAAGTACGACAAACCACAGATTTTGTAACACCCCGGTATTTTTAACTTGTAAAAATACCCAAGTGTACCAAACCTAAATCATCAGAGATATATTTCCTGTTTAAATACTGAACACCACTATAAAATTTTCACTGAATAACAACAGGACGGTCTTAAACATAAATAAGACCACAAACCATCAGTGAAATACAGTGTTCAATATCGTACAAGAAAGCAGAAATAAATACATAACGCTAAAGACAAAATGTCTTGATACACAGATAACAAGGAAAGATATAGACTTAAGCATAAAGCTAAGTCTTCAGCAACCATCCGAGTACCACCTACTCGTGCCTCTTGGATATCCACTTTCCTTGTTTATCTGTAAAACAACAACATATAAACAATGAGATACAATCTCAGTGAGTTCTACCGAGACCCCTACTAACACTCTCGGTCCAATTTTTGAAATCGTTTTAACTTTACACGGCATCGGCTGCGCGAACGCTACAAACCCGATGAACCGCGCCATATAACTTTCAACAGATTACTGACTGCGCGAACGCTACAAACCCGGCAAACCTGTTATGATTCAGTACGATACCGACTGCGCGAACGCTACAAACCCGATAAATCGTACAACAAACTATTTAACGCACCACCGACTGCGCGAACGCTACATACCCGGTGAACCGCGTTATTTAACCTTTGACAGATCATCGACTGCCCGAACGCTACATACCCGATGAACCTGTTACAACCAAGTACGACACCGACTGCGCGAACGCTACATACCCGGTGAACCACCTTACCAATAGTACTTTCCCTATTGCAAGAGGCCTAGGGTAAGGGTGGATGACTACCCCGCCTAGTATGTCTACATGGGTCGTCACCCAGACTCAATATAATATATATATATATATATATATATATATATATATATATATATATATATATATATATATATATACCCGAATTGGGCCGTCTCCTAACTCAATATAATTTATATATCGTGAATTATAGACCGGTTTTGACGAATAAATAATAATCTTCCCGCGCCAGTTATGCCATACCACGTAGGACTCATAGTCCGCTTTATTATTAATAAAACATATCCGCACACGTGTACTATTACTCGGTTTTTCGAAACAATTTCAACTTCAAAAGTATTTTATAAAACCCTTTTGAAACATACCCAAAATCATGGCATTATAAGCCTAATATCATTATAGAAGGGTTAGGAAAGAATTAGAAGAGGATTGGAATCGATCGGGACCGTTTCGGCAAGTTTGGAAAATTTGGACAGAACACAGCGCACGGTCCGTGCTCCCACACGCACGGGTCGTGCACCCTGTAATGCATTTTTTGAAAACAAAAACAGAATGACACGCACGGTCCGTGCGCCTGGGATGCACGGGTCGTGCGCTTTTGACAGCATTGTATTTTATCCCGTTTTCGCATTTTTTGTCGTTCCGACCAATTCCGATACCTGTTCCAGTCCAGTCCAAAAACATATTCAAACAACAATGATCATCATCAAATCATCAATCAAACAATCCAAAAACCAATTGGACATAAAACGTGATTTTCGTACAAAATCATATTTCGACAACGAACCAAAACCGAAACACATTTCACAATTTAAGTTTATTAATTTAAAAACCTAAACGTGAGTAAAACTCACCGATTGTGATGAAAATCACAAATAGCCGAGACTTTCCGTGAAGTTGCTTTTCCGTCATAACCACACGAACAATCCCCGTATAACTTCCACGCTCCGACGACGCCCAAATCCGCTTCCAGTCTTTCCGCTCGATCTCGAAATCCCGCCGTTCGAACCCTAATAACCAATCCGTTTCAAACTTCGATTCGAGCTCCAATTCGCGTTCAATCCTCCTTAGCTTCGTTCCTAACCATTCATAAATCATCAATCGTCAAGAATCACTATTCATCATCTTCAAGATTAGAATCACTATTCACACATAACCTCAAATCTTGATTTTTCATACCTTAAGTCATCAAACCTTTGATTCATCCGTTCCAAGCTAGCAATCACCCTCTTATTCGAACTCCTCAAGCTTCCAAATTACTTAAAAGAAGAAGAAAGCTCTCAAAAACGCCACTTTGAGCTTCAAACCGAAAATGGTAGATTTGTGTAGAGTGAGTTGATGATGATGATGTTTGTACCAAATCGAAGAGGAAGTAACGCTGAACGTTTTTCGTGTTGGAAGGAAGTCGTTTTGATGAGCCTAAATCCTCCCCTTTTCCTCTTCTTCCTCCTTACCCATTCTTTCTTCTTTTCCATTCTTTCTCTCCTTTCCCCTCTCTGTTCTCGCGTATCCTTTCTTTCTTTTCTTTCATTTTAATTCTCTTCATTTTAATTCTCTTTATTTTCTTTTCTTTCACTCACACACACACACACACACACACACACACACATATATATATATATATATATATATATATATATTTAATATATAAGTGATAACGTGGTAAAATTACCATATTGTCCTTAATTTCTTATTTCGATTCTAAATCGTCCTTGACCCGTATTATCCGGTTAACGATCCGATGACAACGAATAAATAACTTTTGCACTCAATAAATTTACCAGTCAACTACTAAATTAATTTAATTGGGTTAACACCCAAATAATTCTACTAATTATTTTGAGAATGTTACATTCTCCCCAACTTGAAAGAATTTTGTCCTCAAAATTTCGTCAAGTCTTTCATCTGACTAACCGAGAATCGACATTCTCAGAAAGATCTTAAGTTGCTGGAACACAATCTTGAATTAACGAAATAAGTGTAGAAAATCTTCCCAAAGTTGGCACATCAATCTCCAAGTATGATCCACTACTACCTTGATACGAACTCTCTGGTTACGAATCTACTCGAGAAACTCATCATTCGCCTACATAGGCTCGGCACCGCGTTTGAAAACACTTCCGAAGCTTCATTCCAATTATCCTCGTTTACTCCCCAACTTTGATTAATCTAAATCAAAGGGTTTAATACAAGACACTTGATAGACATACAGGTTGAAAATGAGATCCACAAATTGGTACTCCACGGTAGAGATAAGTACAAACATGATTTTCTCGAATGGTGTAAACACGTCCTCAACAATTTTTCTAAAAATTACATAACAGCTCTAGTACACATTGACAATGTGACGGAAAAGTCATCTGTGAAACTTCTTGACTCGTCCCCATGATTTCGAGATAAGACTTTTCAAAAAGATGAAATGAGGGTTTTACTAAAAATTAGACCTTAAACGTAGAAATAAACCGTGGGGACAACAAATAAATTTGAACGTAACGAAAATCACCTCAGTTGTTCTCAAAACAACTATCAAACAGAACTCAGAGCTCCTTCCCCTCTATTGCAACTTCCTCACGACGTATTTACCAACGACGCACCTGATTCCTTTCTGAATTAGTCAATAGCGTCGAGAGTTTCCCCTCAACCTAAGTATTCCTCCTAGGATTTTTCCTCAATCAAATTTTTATTAGCCTCTTGATTCGTTCCCAAAATTAACTTTAGCATGCGGGTTTTCCCAAAAATGATTTTTCAAAACTACCGTACCGCTGTTTGCTGGTGTTTTTAGCAAACAATCACTGGTTTTATTAGAAATGTTTGTGAGATTAAACCAGAAATCTCTGAAGCAATTGCCTTTAAACACCACAGTTTGTCAACAAATATATTTTAAAAGGGAGACAATTCACCATGCAAGCGGAAATCAAAGTAAAAGAAGTGATAAAATGGAACGCAGAAATGTAAAATAACTTGTATTGAAGATAATAAATTGCATTGAAATGTAAAGAGAATGGTGTACAAATTCACATACGTTGTACAAGAATTCTTTTGCTCTGTTTTCGCTGTGACTTGGAAGTTAGAGTTTCAGAATCGTGTGTTTGGTATAATAATTTGCCACCTCTTGATTTCTACGTAGAAACCCTTATTTATACAGAAAATAATAACTGAAATGTAAACTGCTATGGACACGTGGCCACGTCTTATTACCCCATGATGAACTTCGTGCCACGTTCGGCGCCACATATTACCCACGTTGAATTAACTGTAGTCTTGAAATTCGACACAACTGTCTGCTGATAACTGCTTGACGAAATCTTGAATACCCTGTCCTGTCGAAAACTCTTCTCTGTCGAAATGGTGAAGACCTCTTCTGTCGAAAACATGCTAAGATGATATAAATGTCACTTATTCTTTCTGAAGGCAATATGAATGTTCTTTAATGACAAGTCAAACCCTATTAAATAACCATTCAAAAAAGCCTTGTCGAAATTCTAGGCTAACAAATTGCCCCCCAAAAATAGCTTTTTCGACAATGTTTAAGGAAGAAAAAGAATATTTTTGAAGATTTCGAAACGTCGCCTCCAACAACTTTACATTAAATGGTGATAAGCAAAAATAATCATGACCTTACGCAGATAAAGCGAACCATTTCATTGGGCCACGTCATTTGGTTGGTAGACCACGTCTTTTCAGAACCTCAAACGTGTGAAGCGTCGTGACTGTGTAACCGTTGCCCTTCTAACGTATAAATACGTTTCACTTCATCTTCTTCAATCTCATGCTCCCTTTGAACTTTAAACTCTGAAAATTTCTCAGTTGAACTTGCCTCTTCACGAAAGCTTCAAACTTTTTCACCGTTTCGACATTTTTACCAAGAACCCAACTCTCTTTGTTCGTTATTTACAACAAATGGCTTCTTCCAGCGCTCAACCTCAAGAACAAACAGTTGCTGTGCAAGGCTTTGAAGGCTTCGTTGCAGAACCTTCACCAACTTGGTTTAATCAGATACTCATTCCATCTGGTAAACCCTTCACCCATGCTTATTTAGGTCCTCTTCCTGACCCCATAGAAAGCGAAGAAGTTAAAGCGATTTTTCCTAGTCACCGAAAACTTCAACCCAGAATTTTTGAGGAAACTCCTTTTCATTTGGAATTCCTAAAAAATCCCAACAGAGTATTTAGATCTGCTCCCAAGGTAGAACAAAGTGATTACATCGCATGGCTTGACAAAGTTCAAAAACAAAAGGAAACCATTTGGCAAGAACAGGGAATTTTCGACATTATCCAGCTGTCGAAATATGGACCCAAATATGACAGCACTATGCTTCTAGCAGCATTGCAATTCTGGGACATATCTACTCATAGTCTCCATCTGAAATGTGGCATGTTAGCTCCTACTTTGTTGGATGTGGCTGCCATTACTGGCCTGAAACCATTGGGTGAAACTTTTGACCCTAAACTGGCCACCAACGACTATGGCTTTTCATTTAACAACCCTACCTTCAGTGCCTATATTGCTGATCACCACGATACTGAGAATGCTGAAGTATCTGATCTAGAACATATAGCTTTTCTTACCCTGTGGTTGTCGTGTTTTGTCTTTTGCTCCCGTTCTCTTCAAGTAGCAAAAGTTTTCGTTCCTTTGGCCATTCAACTCCATAAGGCCAAAAATATCAATTTGGCGAAATTGATCTTGGGGAATCTCTATCAACATCTTGATGGTGCTGCTCTCGAATTGAAAGAAGGTGAACCAACTGACAAATTGCTCGTTGCTGGTCCTATGTGGCTTATGCAACTTTGGCTCTTAGCCACTTTTGAATCAAGGTTAAACTTGTTTATTCCTAAGGAAGTTCGACCAACTTTACCAACTAGAAGAACCCAAGGAGTTCGACTAGCACAATTGAAGAATAGAGAGACAAACTTGTCTTATGAAGAAGCGTTTTCCATGTACTTCGACATCTTCAATAAATGCACTAATTTCGTTGATGCTATGACGCCTTTTGTCAGATGCACTTTTGGACCATCTTGGTTCACCAACGAATTTCCTTCTAACTCAACAGAAAATGCTGAAGAAATAAACCAAATCTGGCAAGCCTATCTTTCACCCTCTCTTCTTTCGATCAGGCTCTCTCCAAGCAACAATAAAAACAATCTTGGCATTAGCAAATATTTTCCCAGCTATCTTTCCAGGCAATTTGGGCTATGCCAACTTCGACCGGCTCCGGTCTGCTTGCATAGGAGAGAATTCAACACTCCAGAAACAGAGCAAGCTTATCAACAAGTCTTCAAGAATTTTCGTTTCAAAGATTTGCTCTTTGAACCTGCTAAATTTCAACCCAACTTTTCTTGTACGAAGGCATTCCAAGATTGGTGGGGTGGATATTATATTAAAGCTCTTAAAGGAAAAACTGATGCAGAAATTTCGAAAATTTTGTATTCAGCTTTTCCTTCTCAAATTGCTGAGAAAAACAAACCCCCAGGTATCCTCAGATAAATGGAAACATACTTCTTTATTAGTTTAAATTTAAAACCATTTACCTGACAAAATTTTTTGCATTATGAACAGCTGCTGTTTCACAGAAGAAGCTTACTAAAGCAGCACCAAAGCAAAACAAACCAACAACAAGGACACCACCCAAAACAAAGAAGAAACTTGTGGTCAAATCTACTTCCAGCTTACCCCAAATAGAGGTATATCTTTATTAATTAACTAGATCTTTAAAGTAGAAAATTCGACCATATTTCATCACCTTTATTTCTTTTCTTCTTTCAGAAGAAGCCTGGAGTAACAAGTTCTCTTGCAATAGGGAAAAGCCTACTTGTTTCCAGTTCTGAGGTAACAAATATATCTTCATTTTTTGTTTCAAATTTCTTCGGCTCTTTTAACACTTGATTATGTGTTAAACTCATGTTTCTCTTTCGCAGGATACTGATAGTGATGGTGATAACATGCCTCTTATCCATCGGTCAAGGAAACGAATGCAACCTGAATCTCATACAAGGGTTAAAGGTATTGTGATCAAAGAACCACAAGAACAATCTCAAGGACCTCCTCCTAAAAGACTTCACACAACAGTTGAAATTCCTGTTGTCGAATCTGTAACTGCCCCAAATGTTCTTTCGACTGAACAAATTTTACCTGCACCATCAACGCCTATGGAGATTTCCACAATAATTCCAACTACCCAAAATTCTCCTATGGTTGTTGACGTTGAAGGAACAAACATTGCCACTAATGTGAATGTCGAAATAGAACCTGAGCACACCAACGAGCAAACACCAGATGTGGCAGGCGCCAAGGCTTCAAGTAAAGAAACGATCGAAATTGAGGCTCACGAACATGCTTCTACCAAGGAATCGACTAGTAGCGCTATGAGTGACCAGGAATTTTCGCTAATGAAGGCGACAAATCCTTTGGCTGCTCTAAAACACTTGCTGAGCCTTTCTTCTTCTTCTCCTGCCATGGTTTCCAGTGCTTCGACTACTTCCTTGACCTCTGTTACTCAAGAGTCTACTGAAGAATTGCTTCAGCAATTAAAAGCTAAGGTCTTGGAAGGCAATCTTTTTACTAAAATTGAAGAAAACCCATCAGAAAGCTTTGCAATTAAGGACATCGCTCAAAAATTGCTGCAATCAGAGCCGAATGCGAAACTTTTCGCTTTCTTGGTTGAATTTTTGCCAGTCTTTGAAACTTTCGCACTTCACATCAGTAAACGCTCTGAAACTTCTACATTGAAAAACCAAGAAGCTGAACTTCATCAAGAGAAAATTAATGCCTTCAAAGTTTCTCAAACCTCCATTGATGAATTAGAAGTTCAAATAACGAAGGATGAGCAAGAACTTGCCAACTGGAATTCAAAAATTCAACATTATGATGAAGAGATAAGAATTCTCCAAGCAAAACTGGCAAATGCTAAATACCAAAAAGGTTTGGTGCAACAAAGGATGGAGACCCCTAAGTCGAGTATTGAAAAGGCAGCTACAGAGGCTCTTAAACATTTTGAAGATGCTCAACAACATCAAGCCACTATTGCTCAACTGGATAAAGAGTTAAGCTTTCTGGATTCTTCCGTTGCTGTGGGCACCAAAATTCTCTATAGGCTTAAGCATTCTCTTCAAAGTCTTTGATAACTTGTAATAGTGTAGGATTTCTTTTAATGGCTATGTAATTATTTTGATCGAATACATTACCATTTTGAACCAATTTATGATTTTACCCTTGCTCGATTCTAACTTCGTTTAACATTGGCTTATATTGTTTTAAATA
The DNA here is from genome assembly GCA_039519185.1 of Astragalus membranaceus. Taxonomy (NCBI): domain Eukaryota; kingdom Viridiplantae; phylum Streptophyta; class Magnoliopsida; order Fabales; family Fabaceae; genus Astragalus; species Astragalus membranaceus. Next base: position 145,919,408 of record CM076849.1, on the reverse strand, counting down.
CTTGCCATTTATTTTGAAGATTCTATTTTCGTCACCTAGTTCTTCGACTTCATAAGCGCCATTCGAAAAACATTGCAACACGCGAAATGGGCCTTCCCAACTGGGTGACCATTTACCCAAGATTCTATCTTTTTTATCCATAGGTAACAACACTTTCCAAACTAAATCACCTGAATTAAAGGTTTTTAACTTAACCTTTTTATTATAAGCTTTAGCTACTCTTTCCTTCTGTCGAATAAGCATTTCCAAAGCTAATAACCTTTCTTCGTCTACATCAAGTAACTCATCAAGCATCATATTCCAATAATGATCAAAAGGAATTTCATACTGTCTTTGAATTCTTGTTGATTGTAAACAGATTTCGACAGGCAATACTGCATCGTGTCCAAAGGTTAATCTGTATGGAGTAGCATTGATAGATTCTTTAGGTGAATTTCTACAAGCCCATAAAACTTGATCCAAAGTATTATGCCAATTTCTGGGTTTTTTCCCAACATGCTTTTTAATCAAGTTAATAATGATCTTATTAGCAGCTTCTACTTGACCATTGGCTTGTGCATAATATGGTGTCGAATTTAATAACTTAAAACCAATTTCAGAAGCAAATTCCACCATTTTTCGACCAATGAAAACAGAACCTTGATCTGTAGTTATGGTTTCTGGAATTCCATACCTATAAATAATATGATTTTGGATAAACCGTATTACTGCTTCTTGGTCAACATTGGTTAAAGGTACTGCTTCAACCCATTTGGTAAAATAATCAATTCCTACTAATATATACTTATGACCTTTTGATGATGTTGGCTTTATTTCTCCAATTATATCTAGAGCCCAACCTCTGAATGGCCAAGGTTTCACTATGGCATGCAATTCATTTGCAGGTACATGTTGTATTCCAGCATGTTTTTGACACTCTTGGCATCCTTTGGCGAACTCTATACAATCTTTCAAAATTGATGGCCAATATATTCCTTGTCGAAACAATAGCCATTTCATTTTATGGCCTACTTGGTGCGAACCACAAGCTCCACTGTGTGTTTCAGAAACTGCTAAATATGCCTCATTTTCATTAAGACATTTCAATAATATCCCTTCAGGAGTTTTCTTAAACAATTCATTTCCAATTATCACATAGCTTAAAGCTCTGTACTTTACCTTTTTATTGGTATTTCCTGTGGAATTTTGCAAGTATTCTACAATAGGCTTTCGCCAATCATCATTGGCCATATTGTCAATAGCAAAAACTTCTGCTAAAACAACTTCATCAACAATGTGATTATGTTCAAAACATTCCTCATCTGTATTTGTTGCCCCCCCAGTTTTTGGTGTTGACAAAAATGAGGAAGAAATATCATCAGACACGAGTTTCTCTTTTATTTCGATTAATTCTTCAAGGCTTTGTTTTGAAACTCTATAACCTGATGCAATTTGGGCCAAATCATTCGCCACTTGATTATCAACTCGTGGTAAATGTTCTAAATGAACAGAGTCAAATCTTTTTAACAAGGAATTGGCCATAATAAAGTATTTAATAAGGTGTTCTTTAATACATTTATATTCTTTGGTCATTTGTTTGATAACCAATTCTGAATCACCTTTTATTTCAATACATCTTGCCCCCAGCTCAAGTAAAATTTCAAGGCCTATAATTAAAGCCTCATACTCAGCTTCATTATTTGAGCAATGATTTCGAATTTTACACTTGTATTTCGTTGGAATGTTATTTGGTGAAATAATTAAAACACCAATCCCAACCCCTTTTTTATGACTTGAACCATCAAAATACAACCTCCAAGGATATGTGTCTACGAAATGTAATGTTTCTTCGACAACAGAGTGGTCCACTATAAAATCAGCAACCACTTGTCCTTTAATTGATTTTAAAGGTTGATAAGTTAAGTCATATTCAGACAAAGCTAAAGCCCACTTACCAATTCGACTATGCATTATTGGTTTCGACAGCATATGCTTAATAATATCAGAATGCGAATACACACAAACATTAGCTGGCTTTATATATTGCTTTAACTTCGTACAAGAAAAATACAAGCAAAGGCACAATTTTTCTATAGAGCTGTACCTAGTTTCAGCATCTATTAAGATTCTACTAAGGTAATATATGGCTCGTTCGACACCATTATCATCCTCTTGAGCTAACATGCTACCTATTGTTTTTTCAGATGCTGCTATATACAATTTGAGCACTTTGTTTCTAATAATAGGCATTAGAATTGGTGGTTTCATCAAATAAGACTTAATTTCTTCAAAGGCTGCTTGATGAACTGATTCCCATTTGAAAACTTCTTCTTTCTTCAGTCTCAATAATGGCGAAAATGCTTGAGTTTTGCCACTTAGATTTGATATGAATCTCCGTAAGAAATTGATTTTTCCCAATAATGACTGAAGTTCTTTTTTGGTTGAAGGAGCCTTCGTTTCAATTATAGCTTTAGTCTTATTCTGATTAATTTCAATGCCTTTTTTGTGCACTACAAAACCCAAGAAATCTCCTGCACGCACACAAAAGGCACATTTTAATGGATTCATTTTCAATCCATATTTCCTCATTCTTTCAAAAGATTGTCGAAGATGGTCTAAATGGCCATTTTCTGAGGAAGATTTAACTACCACATCATCTATATATATTTGCATAAAGTTTTCAATGAAATCGTGAAACATACAATTCATTGCCCTCTGATATGTAGCACCAGCATTTTTTAAACCAAATGGCATTACTACCCATTCATAAATACCTAATGCCCCTGGACAACGAAATGCAGTTTTCGATACATCTTCTTCAGCAATGAAGATTTGATTATACCCAGAATAACCATCAAGCATGCTGAGGTATTCAAATCCTGCTGCTGAATCTATTAACATTTCTGCCACAGGCATTGCGTATTCATCTTTGGGAGTCGCATTATTCAAGTCTCTAAAATCTATGCAAACTCTAAGAGTGCCATTTTTCTTAATTACAGGAACTATATTGGCTAACCATTCGACATACCTGGCAGTTCTGATGAATTTGTTCCTGAACAACCTTTCGATCTCCTCCTTAATTTTAGTTAATATTTGAGGAGCAAACCTTCTTGGCATCTGCTTCACGGGCTTCTTCTCTGGTCGAATTGGCAATTGTAATTCCACAATATCTCGACTCAATCCAGGCATTTCGTCATAGTCCCAAGCAAAGCAATCTTTGAACTCCCTCAGTAATGTGATAACTTGGGTTTTCAATGCAACATCCAGGTATGCACTAACAAAAGTTGGCCTCTTCTTTGAGCCATCTCCCAAATCTACTTCCTCCAAAGGATCTTGAGCTTGCATTCGCTTTGTTGAATCTTTAGGATCTTTTTCAAAACCTAATGGCTCATTATCATAAATGCAATCAAGTTTTTCATTCATAATAATGCCATTTTCGTCTACAGGATCTTTGGCTTCGACAACCATTGTTTGATGGATTAATTCGGCTTCCATAGCCGCTTTTAATTTATTCTCGGCCATATAAGCTGTAATCTTGTTCCATGCATTAGGAACTGACATAGGAAACATTTTAAGAATCAGAATACCACCCTTCAGGTTGGGCAGTAGCATCTCCTATTATTTCCCTTTCCCAAACAAAACCATAGTTTGGATGCAAATTAACTGAAGCAAATACATTATCAGCAGGAATGTATGCCTCATTAGAAGATGAACATGGCGCAATGTTCGCCAATTTTTTCTCAAAATTTTCCTTGGTGATGTGATTTACATCAGCACGAAAATAACTTTGGTCTGCTTCAATGTATTCGACAAGACCATCTTCTTTCCACATCACTAATCTCTGATGTACTGTTGAAGGCACAGCGCCAACCCCATGTATCCACTCTCTCCCAAGCAACATATTGAAATTTGCTTTGGAAGCAATTACTAAGAACAAAGTGGTCCTCTTGATAGTTCCAACAATCAATTCCACTTCGATGGCTCCAAGAGAGTAGCCAGTTTTGCCTTCGTAATTACTTAAGACAATATTGTGTGGCTTGAGGTCGGTGATGGATATGCCTATCTTCTTCATAAGCACTTCAGGCATAAGATTTACAGCAGCACCTCCATCAACCAACACTTTGTTAATGCCAATGCCATTAACTTTAGCTTGAATATATAAAGGCTTTAGGTGGTTCTGCATACTCGTATCTGGCCTCTCGAAAGTAGCCACCTGCTCTTCGACATAGCCATCATTCATCACATAATAACACATGGGTTTGTGACAAGCCATATCTTCAGTAAAATCTTCCTCACTATTAGGCACAGTTATGACATCATATTCCAGTGGCAATATTGACACCACATTACAGACGACATCAAAGTCATGATCAGAATCATCAAAACTAGAACCTATGTCCTCATCAAAGTCAGACTGAACTTCTTTCCCTTTAGATGTCGAAGATGGAGGACAGATTCTTTCAAGTGCAGGCCTTCTAGGTTTTTCCATCACAACATCCTTACCTTTTGCCTTATTTACCCCACTTGTAGGCTTAGTAACATCAGCACTGGTATTTGCTTCAACCTTAGAAGCCACCTTCTTATCACCTACCTGGACTCTGATTCCAAAGTGACTAGGAACCTTGTTCACGTCTAAAGAAGCTTTTTTCTTCTGGTTTCTCTGAAAACGACGCCATTGGGTTTTAGTCATGGGATTCTTACCTTTATAATTATTCCAATAATTATACTTACTGGAATCACCTTGATGGACAACTTGAGCGTGTGCATTGTTGTGAACCCATTTTCCAACAGGGGAATTCATTTGTGGAACGAAGGATTTACCAAACAGTCTTATGGATCCTTTCTTTCCTGGCTCTTGGCTTGTTGAAGGCTTAGTCGAAACATTAGCCTTGCTAGATGAAGGCTTAGTCGTAACATTAGCCTTGTAACCAGGGAGCTCAGTGCTGCCAAAATCAAAAGATGGCCTATTGTCAAGCCATTTCCTCTTTCGATGTTCCTGATCCTGGTACCCTTCAACAGCTTTGGCTGCTTCTTTGTCGAAAACAGCACTGCACCTAGGACATAACATGACCTCAGAATTATTCCATTTACATCTGTTGAGGAAATCTATCAATTCCTCTTCAGCTTTTGGGAACACAGCATGTAGCTTCCCATCATATTCTTTCAAGGTTATCTCTTGTTTCTTCCCTTCAGCATATATAAAACCTTCCAATTTCTTGGTGGAGGATTTAAGTTTCTTTGGAGGATCCTTCATTTCAGCATCTACCATGTTTATATTCATTTCGAAAGGTTCTGTATACATGGCTTCAGCTTTGGGCAAAGGGTCATCTACAACTTGCATTTGAGTTTTCATCTTTCTATCTTCAAATTTTAGTCTCCCTTCTTCGATTGCTTTTTGCACAAGATCCCTGAAAAGCACACAACGGTCAGTGTTATGTCCCAAAAAATTATGGAACTTACAATAACCCTTTTTCTTTCTCTGGTCAAGAGTTGGCACTTTTAAGCCACTAGGTACCAATATCTGACCATCTTTTACTAATAGCTCAAATATTTCATCACATTTAGTAACATCAAAAGTATATGTCTTAGGCACAAATCTGTCATTTTTTGGCTCAACAGGATTTTTCCCATTTGCAGGCCTTAGTAATTTACAAGTATAAGGAGGACCAGGCTTGAGTTCAGCCACGTCTATCTCCTCTCTTTCGACATCACTAAGTGTGGTGTCGAATTCTTCTTCGACATAAGCTACTTTTTCTTTTTTATGAAACCTAGTTGACGTAGACTTTTCTTCTTTAAGCCTTTCTACCTGTCGAACTCTGTCAGCTAATTGGGCCATATCCCTTAGATGAGATGTGTCCAATTTCTTTCTGATCGAATAATCAAGGCCACCAGCAGCCATTTCGACGAGTTCATGTTCAGGTACTTGTGTGAAACAACGAGCCTTCAATAGCCTAAACCTATTCAAATAGTCATCAACAGTCTCGGGTATTTTGCGCTGAACACTGGCCAGTTCTTTGAGACTAATCTTCGATTGGCCCATGTAAAATTGCGCATGAAATGCTTTTTCTAATTGCCCCCATGTGAAAATAGAACCAGGGGGTAATGTAGTAAACCAAGTAAAAGCATTTTTTGTTAAAGAATTTGGGAAATATTTCATTTTCAAATTCTCATTTTGGGCTATATCCCCAGACTCAGTCAAGTAACGAGCAATATGTTCGACAGTAGACTCTTTTGTGTCGCCACCAAACTTAGTATACTTAGGAACTTTCCAGCCCCTTGGTAACTCAGTTTGCAACACATATTCACACAATGGTGATATGAAATTTGGCCTATGCAAACCTATGTTAAGACCATTCTGCGCCATTATAGTTTCTACTAAAGTGGCTATATTATCATGAACATCAGCATTATTTCGTTGTACTTGTCGAATAACCTCATCAGCGTTCTGGTTTCGGTTTACCAAAACTACTTCAGGGATATGATTTGCTAACCCTTGTTGTTCGCCTACAACTGCCTGGGCTTCGACCGTAACTGCTCTTTGAGGGTTGCCAGGCACATTACCCACTATATTGGGAATTTGCCTATTATTAACCGTTGGGGTCCCAAAGAAATCTGCAATTCGACCCATTTGATTGGCTAACATTTGGTAACTAGTGTTAGTATTTTGAATCAATGGATTAAAAACTGTACCAATTTGTTGGGTTAACATATTAACCATATCATGGTTGCTCTCATCAACTTGTTGTCGTAAGGCAAACAAAGATTCATTGGTTAATGCAGTAGGATTTCGACCTATTACACTTTCAGAAGAAACATGTATGGGAGACATAGTCGAAATATGTGGCATTCCAGTAGGCATGCCATATGACCCAGGAGGAAACGCAGGAAAACTTACATTATGAAAATGTGGATTTAAACCGCTTCCTACTGCCATATAAGGATTATGAAGTCCCATATGTGACGGCAAAGGCATAGGTATAGATGCCATGTTTGACTGCGTTAATCCAACGTTAGTCATTGATACTGAAGGAACAGTTGTTGATGATGATGGGGATACTGTTCCCACAACCAACCCTGCATTTACGTTTGCAGAGTCTACTATTGTTCCTTGTTCTTGTGAAACCACAGGATTGGAACTAGACGCATCATTAGTATGACGAACCATTTTTCCACTTCTTAAGTGCATGCAAATACAAACACATACAAGAACATAGAAAATTTATGTATTAAAGGCAAACTGTCCCACTGGGCGTGCCAATTTGTTTGCTGGTGTTTTTAGCAAACAATCACTGGTTTTATTAGAAATGTTTGTGAGATTAAACCAGAAATCTCTGAAGCAATTGCCTTTAAACACCACAGTTTGTCAACAAATATATTTTAAAAGGGAGACAATTCACCATGCAAGCGGAAATCAAAGTAAAAGAAGTGATAAAATGGAACGCAGAAATGTAAAATAACTTGTATTGAAGATAATAAATTGCATTGAAATGTAAAGAGAATGGTGTACAAATTCACATACGTTGTACAAGAATTCTTTTGCTCTGTTTTCGCTGTGACTTGGAAGTTAGAGTTTCAGAATCGTGTGTTTGGTATAATAATTTGCCACCTCTTGATTTCTACGTAGAAACCCTTATTTATACAGAAAATAATAACTGAAATGTAAACTGCTATGGACACGTGGCCACGTCTTATTACCCCATGATGAACTTCGTGCCACGTTCGGCGCCACATATTACCCACGTTGAATTAACTGTAGTCTTGAAATTCGACACAACTGTCTGCTGATAACTGCTTGACGAAATCTTGAATACCCTGTCCTGTCGAAAACTCTTCTCTGTCGAAATGGTGAAGACCTCTTCTGTCGAAAACATGCTAAGATGATATAAATGTCACTTATTCTTTCTGAAGGCAATATGAATGTTCTTTAATGACAAGTCAAACCCTATTAAATAACCATTCAAAAAAGCCTTGTCGAAATTCTAGGCTAACAACCGCACGCCAAGCTTCATTTCGGAAATTTCAGTCATTTGCAAGCAGATCCATCAATTAACCCTTTGGTGGTCATTCACAATGTGAAAAACAGTCAACAGTCACCTCACTTTCATATTCGTATTCATGTTCGACTCGTCAAATGGAATCTCGTAAGACAATCTCATTGTTAACCTTCACCAAGGAGAGGTTAACAAACTAATAGCTCGCCACCCAAGTGAAACTTATGGATGTACCCCAACTTAGATCTAAAAGACTCTAATAATTCCATTTCTTGCGTCATTAACTCTACCATGTGAATGGATTCCCTACTCAGCGCATCTGTTACAACATTGGCCTCTCTTGAATGCTACTTCAACACGAATTTATAATCCTTCAGGAATTCAACACACTTCTCCGTCTGCTATTCAGTTCTTTCTGATCAAACAGATACTTTAAACTTTTGTGATCACTAAAGACTTCGAAACGAGACCCACTTAGGTAATGTCTCAAAATCGTCAGTGCGTACACAATAGCTGCCAACTCCCAAATTATGAGTCGGATAATTCCCTTCACGAGTCTTCAATTGCCTGGATGCACAAGCTACCACTTGTTGATTCTGCATGAGAACACATCCTTAATCCTTCCCAGAAGCATCGCTGTAAATTTGGAATTCCATAGACGAATCCGGAAGAATCAGGATTGGATCAGAAGTCAACTGAATCTTCAACTCTTGAGAACATTCTTCACAATCGACATCCCACGTAAACGGTTGACCCTTTCGAGTTAACCGAGTAAGTGGAAGAACTAATTATGAGAACCCTTGAATAAACCTCCTGTAGTAACCAGCTAGACCCAAGAAACTTCTTATTTCAGTGACTGATGTTGGTCGTTCCCAATTCAACACCGCTTCTACCTTACTGGGATCCACCGCAACTCCCGATTGGGAAATCACGTGTCCCAAAAACTTCACTTCCGGCATCCAGAAGTCACACTTCGACGGCTTGGCATACAATTTCCTCTCTCGGAGTACGCTCAGAATAATGCGGAGATGTTGGACATGCTCCTCAATGGTCTTAGAGTACACCAAGAGATCATCAATGAAAACCACAACGAACTGATCCAGATAAGTGTAGAACACTCGGTTCATGTAATCCATGAATGCCGCTGGAGCATTAGTCAAACCGAAGGGCATCACTACAAACACATAATGTCCATACCTAGTACGGAAGGATGTCTTCGGAATATCTAAGGCTCTAACTTTTATTTGATGATAACCTGACCTCAGATCAATTTTTGAAAACACCACGGTACCTCGAAGTTGATCCAGCAATTCGTGTATCCTTGGCAAAGGATATTTGTTCTTGATTATCACTTTGTTGAGTAGTCGGTAATCAATACACAATCTCATGCTACCATCTTTCCTTTAATTCTAAAGAAACATTCAATAAGAAACAATAGATATTGATCCCGTGCCAGGAACCAATTCTACAGTAAACTCTACCTCTCGCTCTGGAGGTCCTGAAGAAACTTCATCGTGAAAACATCCAGAAAGTCATTCACAACCTGAATGTTCGCCAAATCTGAACTAGTTTCAGTGGATGCAGATAACATACTAACATGTGCTTCCGCACCTTGGAATGAAGATTGACCGTCTAAGGTGAACAAGGTAACCGCTTCAGAATTTGTCCTAGACAATTCAACTGATTCTGAAGCGAAGCTGATAGTTGATTAACACAGTCGATTGCAACATGATTTGCAGTCATCCAATTCATACCCAGAATGGTGTCCACACTTCTCATAGGAAAACAATAAATTTTACAACGAAATTTCTGCCTCCTATGACAAGTAGACAATTCTATACAAAGATTAGGTCTGGACACGACCCTTAGCAGTAGTTAAAATAGTTATCGGCTCGGATAGCGATGAGAAGGCTAATCCCAACCGATTCACATGCGATCGGGATATATAGCAATAGGTTGCACCCGAATCATATAATATACTAACGGAGTTATTGAAAACTGATCTCATACCCCTCAGTAGATTGTCTGCAGTCGTCTGTCTAAATATTCAGAGTGTTGACTTGTCATTACCTTCGAGCTGCTCGTGACTCCTTGGAACCCTTCCTCGCAGGGCACTTTTTACCATCGTGACCCTCTTCATTATAACAATAGCATCGATTAGATCTTTGCTTACATCCACCAATGTGACGCTTTCCACGGTTAGAACATCTTCTGACTTCTGAAGAATCGAAGAATTGCACCTGTTTTTCATTTGATGAAATTATCTTTGGACTCTGCATTCGGAGTTGATAATTCAACTACCTTCTTTTCTTTCCCATACTCTTTATGAGATCATCCTCGGCGACATAGACTGATTGCACTAAGGCAACATAATTGGTAATAGTATAAGAACTGAAACCCTAAGTCATAAGAGTACTAAGGCCCCTCTTATACTTCTGCATTCTCCATTCGTCATCCGGAGCATACTTTACCACTTGGAAAAACTGAGACAACTTCTCAACTGAGCGGTGTATTCTTCCACCGACATGTCACCTTTCCTGAGGATGCACCGGTTGGAGATTCCGGTTTTGGTCGAGGATTGCTTCTTGATCATCCTGTCATAATTCCGCTTATGATCCACTAAGTATTAAGTTGATCAGGCTCAATGTCTCTTAGCATCACAAGTGTAATTACAAAAAGGACTAACAAGGAATCGACTCAACCCTAAACTAAGTCCGACTAGGTCGAACTGCTCTGATACCAACTGTAACACCCCAGTATTTTTAACTTGTAAAAATACCCAAGTGTACCAAACCTAAATCATCAGAGATATATTTCCTTTTTAAATACTGAACACCACTATAAAATTTTCACTAAATAACAACAGGACAGTCTTAAACATAAATAAGACCACAAACCATCAGTGAAATACAGTGTTCAATATCGTACAAGAAAGCGGAAATAAATACATAACGCTAAAGACAAAATGTCTTGATACACAGATAACAAGGAAAGATATACACTTAAGCATAAAGCTAAGTCTTCAGCAACCATCCGAGTACCACCTACTCGTGCCTCTTGGATCTCCACTTTCCCTGTTTATCTGTAAAACAACAACATATAAACAATGAGATACAATATCAGTGAGTTCTACCGAGACCCCTACTAACACTCTCGGTCCAATTTTTGAAATCGTTTTAACTTTACACGGCATCGACTGCGCGAACGCTACAAACCCGATGAACCGCACCATATAACTTTCAACAGATTACCGACTGCGCGAACACTACAAACCCGGCAAACCTGTTATGACTCAGTACGATACCGATTGCGCGAACGCTACAAACCCGATAAATCGTACAACAAACTATTTAACGCACCACCGACTGCGCGAACGCTACATACCCGGTGAACCGCGTTATTTAACCTTTGACAGATCATCGACTGCGCGAACGCTACATACCCGATGAACCTGTTACAACCAAGTACGACACCGACTGCGCGAACGCTACATACTCGGTGAATCGCACAACAAACAATTCAACACACCACCGACTGCGCGAACGCTACATACCCGGTGAACCACCTTACCAATAGTACTTTCCCTATTGCAAGAGGCCTAGGGTAAGGGTGCATGACTACCTCGCCTAGTATGTGTACATGGGTCATCACCCAGACTCGATATAATATATATATATATATATATATATATATATATATATATATATACATATATATATATATATATATATATATATATATATATATCTACCGGAATTGGGCCGTCTCCTAACTCTATATAATTTATATATCGTGAATCATAGACCGGTTTTGACGAATAAATAATAAACTTCCCGCGCCAGTTATGCCATACCACGTAGGACTCATAGTCCACTTTATTATTAATAAAACATATCCGCACACGTGTACTATTATTCGGTTTTTCGAAACAATTTCAACTTCAAAAGTATTTTATAAAACCCTTTTGATACATACCCAAAATCATGGCATTATAAGCCTAATATCATTATAGAAGGGTTAGGAAAGAATTAGAAGAGGATTGGAATCGATCGGGACCGTTTCGGCAAGTTTGGAAAATTTGGCCAGAACACAGCGCACGGTCCGTGCTCCCACACGCACGGGTAGTGCGTCCTGTAATGCATTTTTGAAAACAGAAACAGAATGACACGCACGGTCCGTGCGCCTGGGACGCACGGGTCGTGCGCTTTTGACAGCATTGTATTTTATCCCGTTTTCGCATTTTTCGTCGTTCCGACCAATTCCGATACCTGTTCCAGTCCAGTCCCAACATAAAAACAGTCCAAAAACATATTCAAACAACAATGATCATCATCAAATCATCAATCAAACAATCCAAAAACCAATTGGACATAAAACGTGATTTTCGTACAAAATATTATTTCGACAACGAACCAAAACCGAAACACATTTCACAATTTAAGTTTATTAATTTAAAAACTTAAACGTGAGTAAAACTCACTGATTGTGATGAAAATCACAAATAGCCGAGACTTTCAGCGAAGTTGCTTTTCCGTCATAACCACACGAACAATCTCCGCATAACTTCCACGCTCCGACGACGCCCAAATCCGCTTCCACGCTCGATCCCGAGACATCTCTTTGACCGAAATACCGAATTCCTCGAAATCTCGCCGTTCGAACCCTAATCACCAATCCGCTTCAAACTTCGATTCGAGCTCCAATTCGCATTCAATCCTCCTTAGCTTCGTTCCTAACCATTCATAAATCATCAATCGTCAAGAATCACTATTCATCATCTTCAAGATTAGAATCACTATTCACACATAACCTCAAATCTTGATTTTCATACCTTAAGTCATCAAACCTTTGATTTATCCGTTCCAAGCTAGCAATCACCCTCTTATTCGAACTCCTCAAGCTTCTAAATTACTTAAAAGAAGAAGAAAGCTCTCAAAAACGCCACTTTGAGCTTCAAACCGAAAATGGTAGATTTGTGTAGAGTGAGTTGATGATGATGATGTTTGTACCAAATCGAAGAGGAAGTAACGCTGAACATTTTTCGTGTTGGAAGGAAGTCGTTTTGATGAGCCTAAATCCTCCCCTTTTCCTCTTCTTCCTCCTTACCCATTCTATCTTCTTTTCCATTCTTTCTCTCCTTTCCCCTCTCTGTTCTCGCGTATCCTTTCTTTCTTTTCTTTCATTTTAATTCTCTTTCTTTTCTTTTCTTTCACACACACACACACACACACACACACACACACACACACACACACATATATATATATATATATATATATATATATATATATATTTATATATTTAATATATAAGTGATAACGTGGTAAAATTACCATATTGTCCTTAATTTTTTATTTCGATTCTAAATCGTCTTTGACCCGTATTATCCGGTTAACGATCCGATGACAACCAATAAATAATTTTTGCACTCAATAAATTTACCAATCAAGTACTAAATTAATTTAATTGGGTTAACACCCAAATAATTCTACTAATTATAAATGGCAGAAAATAACTTTTTAAAAAACAAGAGAAACTTATAAAAAAGAAAAGAAATAGTTAACAATTAGAATGTAAAAATTATGATTTATTTAGATAACAAACAAACAAGAATCAATGTGTGGGCAGTAAATGCACATTGTTTTCAAAGTAACTGCATCCTTGTTAGATTATTCCATCAAAGTATCACCATTACCTTGTTATCCGATGCTCTTATATACCCAGCAAGACGGATTTGCATCTGCTGCTCAGATTTATGGTCACTGTTTTCATCAATAAGCCAAACATGCTGCAAAATGAGTTTCATAACAATCATAAGCAATTAAGCATGGTCAAATCAAATGGATATAATCTGTCATCAAATAATCAAAGAAATTGTAGATTTATTTAATTGACTACTCACAATTTTTCTGTACGCAACACTGGAGAAATCCGAATAAATGCTAACCAGTGCCTTAAAGTTCCTATCTGCGGCAACCTTGGCCCAACCAAAGTAGAGCCCAACAACTTCATCTGGAAGACCAATTGTTGCATTTTCTGGATTAAGGAATTAAATCATGTCAGATTGATAATAAATACTAAGTAAAACTAAAAAAACTAAATTTTAAGGAAGGCTTGAAATTTGTTGTTCAAGTTACTAAATTTATGAAATGAGAGAGTTTCACAAACCTGTGGTTTCAAGCAGAGATCCAGAAACATATGAACACTGAGATGAATTGGATCAACTGGCAATGTGTTACCTACCCCTGCCAATGTTAGTTTGAAAAATTACCTTTATCAGAGAACACATTATTTATAGAAATTAATCAACATACTTCAGAATTAGTAAGTGCATACAATCATCGAAAGGTGGAAGACTCCATAGCTCGGGCTGAAACAATAAAAGTGAATGAAGAATAGTATTTGCTGGTCCATTACAATCAGATTCCCTTCCAGATGGTATAGCTACTACCTTCATTTTTGCAGCATTAGCTGCCTTTACACCAACCCTGTTAAAGCGCATTGCAGAACATAAATTATATGTAACAAATATGACTATTACAAGTAAGAGATCCGAATGGCGTGCATAAAAACTGTGATAAATCCTAATGATGAATCAAAGCAGTGAAAGTGGTATGCTTAATATCTAGAGATGAATTTCTAGTAGTAGAGATTAACTTTGCAGAAAGAGGTTCATCTAATTTCCAAGTGTCAAAAAATTTCAAATTCAAACCTTTTGCACTAAATAGCCAATTGATTGTATGCTAAATAAAAAGAACAATAACAAATGAATCATTCATAGTCTCAACTGTTTGACTCTAGAAGACTTACAAGGAATCCTCAATCACAAGGCAGTTAACTGCATCTACACTCATATTCTTGGCTGCTTCTTCAAATCTATAACAATTAGGCTTGGTTACTAATACTATATAGAATTGGAAGGGTATAGTTCAGCCAGAAGTAAACATTACATTTCTACTAAACAAAAGATGAAAAAAATATTGAGAAAATGTTGGAATATCTTGACCTGGAGCAAATGATAATCGATTGCTTACTTTTGGTCATGAGATTTTATGGGGGGGGGTTTATTTTCTACAGAAAAAGGTTAGTGTGATACAGATAGTCATTGCCAATGGATCCAGTTGATAGTTCCATATGTTTCCTAAAAGGTATTATAGAGGTCAGAGTGTAAAAGTCCATTTATAATGCAACCATAGCTTTTGAAAGAACAGAATCAAGCTCAATAGATTTGTTTGACTTTGACCAAAAATATATATAGTCGTTTTCTTACCTTGCTTTCCTTTCCTAGCTTGGCCCTCTTTCTTACAGCTATTGTACCATACCCTTCAATATTGCTTCTGCTACATGGTTTTGGCAGTTATTCACCAGCTGAAGTTATAAATTTCATTCATTCAGCAAGATTGGACTATAGTCAGTAAATAAATAACGAACTTTACTACATACCAACTACTAAAAATTACACAAACCTTATAATATGAATTGTCAAAAGTAGTAGGGCTTCCAAAACCTTTACTTCCAAGAGTGTGGGCTCCAGACAAAGCTACCACTTCTTGTGTTCTGTGAAAGAAAAGTTTCAAATGGATAACAATGCATGAGTAAAATTAATTGTGGTGCAATACGCACAGAATTTTGTCCTAATGATAAATATTAGCACATGATTCTGTAAATCATTATATCTCCACCCTTGTTGCTCTAGTTTAGAATTAGGACTTCAATAAGAGGTCTTATCATGTTATAATATAATTTTCATGTTCTTTTTCAAAAAAAAAGTTTTAATTTTCATGTTAAGTCATGAACAATCAGCAATCAGACAGCTTTTAAAGAAAGTATAGCTACCGAAGTCTTAAAGTAACGATCGATCAAATAAATAAATAATTACTTCCTTCCACTGAATAAAAAATTTAGGAAATCAATCACCCTCCTATAAGACACGTGCAAAGTAAATGTGATTTTTCCTAATACTCACGTAAAGCCTTTTCTCTGGAAGCATTTCTTCAAACCAGAAGCATCAAAAGATTCCTCAGGAAGTTTACCTTCAGCATTAGGCCCCCTACCATTAAAATGAATGGAAATATTATTGGCAAATGACAAAACCAGGTTTCTTTTATGTAGCTAGCAATGAGTTAAATCTACATAAAGCTGGTTTCTCCAAACTCTTTCTTAGTCAAATTACTCATCTAAAAAAATATTATTAATTAAAACTATAGAAGATAAGGTACCACACAACTCAACTGTTGAAGATAAGATAAATGCCTTTTCACAGCTTCTCCCTCTTATCTCTTATCTCTCTAGTCTCTCTAGTCTGAAATTTTATATAAAAGTAAAAGTTATATTACAAAGAAATGCTCACCGAGCAGCTGCAATTAGTATCACAATGACTTACTGTGTATGGAACTCCACTAGCTAGCAATGCTTCTTCCGCCTTCCTCTTCCAACACAAGACTCCCCAAAACAAACTTTACAAGTACAACTAAGCAATCAGTTTAACCGCTTTAAGATGTGAATAAGCGTATATAACATGAGAAAGCTTTCATACTCACTTGAGAATAGCTGCATGGAAGCCATATTTGTTTGTTCCCAATGAAGTAATCAATATGAAGTGATTTACTTTGGCAACAGTTGCTGCATCAACGAGGTTTTTGCTGCATCAACAGTTGAACACAGAGCGGTGCTATTAACATCCAATAAATTTGCTCCTGTGAGAATTTAGCAGATCTTCTGACAAAGTCATTGCCAAGCAAAACTTTTGAACAGCTAACAAGGAAGATTGGTCTTCGTCGTCTTAGAGATTATTACATGCATGAGGGGGAGAAATAAATATGTTCTGCACTCTTTTTTCCTTCACCACGGTTTTGTCTGAATGGGTTTTCCTGGTAAGGTTTTTAAGTTAACATTTGTAACTAGTGGTGGAGCTAGGATCTTAAGTTGGGGTGTGCAAAAACTTTCAAATTCAAAATCAAATTTGTTTTCCGGACTGGACCCCAACCCTATCTAGATTTGTGGATGACTCGGCGGTCCGAACATGCATAGGGACTCCCATCTAGGTGATCCGTGCGACATGCTTTAAGAACGGGGGAGATTGCACGGCCTAGTGGAACAACTTAGATCTCGCCTCTAGCTTATGCACCTAGGCACTCCTTACACCTTGGCGCCTATAAATAGGCTAGCATTTAATGCAGCAGGTTCACTTTGCAGGTACCGCTCAACTTGGGTTCTTGGGTATGCCGTCGTGAGGTACCTTTCTCCCTCTCTTGAGTCCCGTTCAGAACTAATTTTAAAATATTTAGTTTAATATTTTGATTATATAAATATTGGATCTTTTTGACTATAGTAATAAAGCATTTCAGTAATTTATTAGATAATCGTATTAGACATAGAAATATTTAGGCACAAGCGGTGAAGGGAAACAAAGATGGAGATGTGGGGTTGTTCACTGCAGTGGGAGGAAAGGAACGAATAGGGTTTTAGAATAAAACTGAGGGTTTAGGAATTTTGATTTTGATGAGGTTAGTGCGAGAGTTTTTGAAGAAGCGGCATTTTTTCCTTGCGACTTAGCACCTAATTTTAGGGTAAATTTATATTTGTATTTTTCTTAGTCATACTTTAGTCCCCGGTTTTTTTATTTAAAGGGTAAATTTATATTTTGTTTTTTAGTCATACTTTAGCTTTAGTCCATGTTATTTTTTAACTGTGGTCTCTAAACAAAGGCAACACGTAGACAAATACCGTCTTAGGTATCTACACATTTTTGCCCGTTGTCTATGCAGTTTTAAACCATGACCTATGAGCAAGCTGATGAATCTGTGGCCTAATCTCTCTCATCATCCACACTTGTAAACGCGTGGCCTATTCCGTGTTCAAGCCACAGTTTTTTAGCGTGGCTATGAATGGCATGGCCTAAAGTAAAAAATGTTGTCAACCAATATGCAGCACCCTCTAGCTCCCAGTCAACCCCAACAAACACAATGCAAGCTTAAAGACCTCATCTCAAGCTTCGCACATCACATGCAATACTGTGTGGTCTTCTTCAAATGAATTTTGGGATGATTTATAAGTAAGATTGGAGTTCAAGGAAGGAGATTGACCAACAAGCAAGAGTCCCCTGGTCTAGAAATTCACGTCTCTTAGCTGTCCCTTCTTCCCTTTTCTTTGCAGTACCCTCACTCTCTCTCTCTCTAACTTCCCCGTCTAATTTTTTTTTCTGTTTGAATGAACAAAATGAGGGGGGGATTTTGTATTATTCTGCTAGAAAGGGAACATGGGTTTGAGCTAATGGGCTGGATGTTTAAAATTCAGCCCAGCAGGAAGTATGCAAAAGGATTACTACTACAATTGTTTCTACACTTGAGTTATTCTACTTATCAAATAGGCTAAATATATATTTTGGCCCTTTATCTTTGGGGTTGTTGTCACTTTGACTCTTTATCTTTTTTTTTCTCATTTTAGACCCTCATGTTTTTTGTGTGTGTCATTTTGGCCCCTGCCGTTATGTTTATGTTTTTTGTAGCAAATTTTTAAGGACGAAAATGAAATCAATTAAAAACATAAGGGCCCAAAATGAAATCAATTAAAAACATAAGGGACTAAAATGAAATCAATTAAAAACATAAGGGGCCAAAATGATAACGGCAGGGGCCAAAATGACACACACAAAAAACATGAGGGTCTAAAATGAGAAAAAAAAAAGATAAAGGGCCAAAGTGACCACAACCCCAAAGATAAATTGCCAAATTATATATTTAGCCTATCAAATATTCATTTAAGTTAATAACTTACTAACTCAAAAAAGAATCAAAACATATCAGATATTACTAACTCAAAGTAATATTTAATTACTTTTGGTATTACGGATATGATCTATTTTTTAAATATTGTTTCTTTTATTAGATCTTCATTGTTTCGTATTTTATTTTTTTAAAAATGGAATAACTTATAAATATGTTGTTCATTGAACGTACGTGATTAACATCAGATAAAATGAACCCGGTTATTAGTTTCTTTTTAATTAATGTCGATCATTCTAAATTCATAAGATCTATTTTGAATTTCTAGTTTATTATATTTTGTTATTTAGTTTTTAATTATTATTTCTATTATTTGATACTCATTATTTCTTATTTTATTTATTTGAAAGTGGGATTGAATTTTAACTTACGAAATCCATTGTTCAGTGAACTTAGGTGATTCGCATTAAGAAAAAAAATTAAGGGTTCGTTGATGTTAAAGAATAGTGTTTGTTGATTTTTATGATATAAAGGTGTCTTTATTATTACTAAAGTTTAAGAATAGTGTTTGTTGATTCTAATGATATAAAGGGTTCAACTGATGTTTTTGAAATTGGTGATGCTTTTTTCTCGGTAAAGTCGTACGCACATTCAAAGCGCAAGTTAACATATGTAACTAGTGACAGACCTAGGATCTTAGGTTAGGTTTGCAAAAATTTTCAAAACTCAAAATATAATTGGAATATTTTTAGTTAAATATTTTGACTATATAATTAATTGATATTTTGACTGTATAACTAATGGATCATTTTGACTATATTAATAAAGCATTTCAGTAATTCAATAGATAATCATATTAAGCATAAAAATATTTAACAATATTTTAAAAAAATAAACAAATCAAAAAGGCAAACACAATCAACTTCATTATAAATATCTTAAGCAATTAATGAAAGGTAAGAGGGCACATGTTAGAATTAATGGATCATTTTGACTAAAGAAGGGATTACTTAACACAAGAAAAATTCAATGATATTATATAAGATATCAAAGTAACAAAAAATAATGTTAAAAAGAAAACTTTTTGACTTATATAAATACATATTATGCTTAGGACCAGTTTGCATTGAAAGAAGAGTAGCAACATAAAAATGAGTTGCACACAAAAGTTTATCATGACTGTCATGATTGTAGTTCTTCTATTGTCAACAGGTACACACTAAATATAGTTTGAATCAAAATAGAATTTAATCTTCCATATTTTCTTTCTCTTATTTATGCATATTGTTTTCACTAATATATATTAATCATCTAAAAGGTATGAGGACTGCTGAAAGTGAAGATGTATGCATGGACATATGCAAAAGTTCTACAGATTGTGATTAAGGATGCAAGCGAATAGGCTATAAGAGTGGGTATTGCTCCCCACCTGCTAATTATAAAGCAACGGGCGAGCAATTCGTTTTGACTGTTGTACCACTAATAATGGAAAAAAGGTTTTTTATATCGGTTAAAATTGACATTTCATATCGGTTCCCGAACCGATGCCGAAAAAGGAGATATAAAAAATAGGGACATTTCATATCGGTTCCTGAACCGTTATGAAAAGTTGTTTTTATATCGGTTGCCCCTAGAACCGATATGAAAAGTC
Source organism: Astragalus membranaceus (assembly GCA_039519185.1). Lineage (NCBI taxonomy): Eukaryota > Viridiplantae > Streptophyta > Magnoliopsida > Fabales > Fabaceae > Astragalus > Astragalus membranaceus. The sequence continues at coordinate 145,899,063 of CM076849.1, read as the reverse complement.
TCTTTTTTAAAAAAAAAAGAGACTTTTCATATCGGTTCCCATAGAAAACCGATATGAAAAGTCTCTTTTTTTAAAAAAAAAGGAATTTCAACATCGGTTTTCTATAAGAACCGATATAAAAAGTCTTTTTTTAAAAAAAAAGTGAGAGGTTGTCTTCCATCAACAATAGATCCTTCTGTAATACATAGTTATACAATACATAGTTATACAATATGTATATGAACTTCAACAGGAGGTCCATCCAGCAGCAAGTTTGTCCCACAACACAAAGTTATACAATAATAATATGAACTTCAACAGGATGCAGACAGTTACAGAAAATGACTATGTATAAGCTGCATCAGACCTGAACCACAATTTTGTCCTAATTTCCATAAGCTGGAACTTTCTATTTAGACAAAGAAGTTTGTGAATGTTTTACTTTTGATAAACATTAATTAAGTGAGTGGGAATGTGGGATTCATATAATAAGCAATACATCAAAGATCAGATTCTATGGTTCCACAGTTGTCACCTGTTGCCACTCCCCGTCAACTGCTTCCTTCCATAATATAACATTATTGTTATAAGTGCCCTTCCGCCAAACTGACCACCATCCTCTATATCTGTAATATGCAACCAGAGTAGACGACCACGAATCATAGAAGACGACCACGAACCGGGACGAAGCGGTGGTTTGGTCTATTGTTCCCGAGTACAGCAGCTTTGTACATCCAAAAGTAAGGCAAACCACAGATTTCGCGTGGCCATCCAGTTAGTGATGCAACCAATTCCAAAGGGGAATTGGCATCAGAGCTGCATCTCCATGCAGAAATTACACCATCCTGCAAATTAAATAATTAAATTATTCACAAACTCATAAATGGCAGAAAATAACTTTTTAAAAAACAAGAGAAACTTAATGAAAAAGAAAAGAAACAGTTAACAATTAGAATGTAAAAATTATGATTTATTTAGATAACAAACAAACAAGAATCAATGTGTGGGCAGTAAATGCACATTGTTTTCAAAGTAACTGTATCCTAGTTAGATTATTCCATCAAAGTATCACCATTACCTTGTTATCCGATGCTCTTATATACCCAACAAGACGGATTTGCATCTGCTGCTCAGATTTATGGTCACTGTTTTCATCAATAAGCCAAACATGCTGCAAAATGAGTTTCATAACAATCATAAGCAATTAAGCATGGTCAAATCAAATGGATATAATCTGTCATCAAATAATCAAAGAAATTGTACTACTCACAATTTTTCTGTACGCAACACTGGAGAAATCCGAATAAATGCTAACCAGTGCCTTAAAGTTCCTATCTGCGGCAACCTTGGCCCAACCAAAGTAGAGCCCAACAACTTGATCAGGAAGACCAATTGTTGCATTTTCTGGATTAAGGAATTAAATCATGTCAGATTGATAATAAATACTAAGTAAAACTAAAAAAACTAAATTTTAAGGAAGGCTTGAAATTTGTTGTTCATGTTACTAAATTTATGAAATGAGAGAGTTTCAGAAACCTGTGGTTTCAAGCAGAGATCCAGAAACATATGAACCACTGAGATGAATTGGATCAACTGGCAATGTGTTACCTACCCCTGCCAATGTTAGTTTGCATCTACACCCATTTTCTTGGCTGCTTCTTCAAATCTATAACAATTAGGCTTGGTTACTAATACTATATATAATTGGAAGGGTATAGTTCAGCCAGAAGTAAACATTACATTTCTACTAAACAAAAGATGAAAAAAATATTGAGAAAATGTTGGAATATCTTGACCTGGAGCAAATGATAATCGATTGCTTACTTTTGGTCATGAGATTTTATGGGGGGATTTATTTTCTACTGAAAAAGGTTAGTGTGATACAGATAGTCATTGCCAACGGATCCAGTTAATGGTTCCATATGTTTCCTAAAAGGTATTACAGAGGTCAGAGTGTAAAAGTCCATTTATAATGCAACCATAGCTTTTGAAAGAACAGAATCAAGCTCAATAGATTTGTTTGACTTTGACCAAAAATATATATAGTCGTTTTCTTACCTTGCTTTCCTTTCCTAGCTTGGCCCTCTTTCTTACAGCTATTGTACCATACCCTTCAATATTGCTTCTGCTACATGGTTTTGGCAGTTATTCACCAGCTGAAGTTATAAATTTGATTCATTCAGCAAGATTGGACTATAGTCAGTAAATAAATAACGAACTTTACTACGTACCAACTACTAAAAATTACACAAACCTTATAATATGAATTGTCAAAAGTAGTTGGGCTTCCAAAACCTTTACTTCCAAGAGTGTGGGCTCCAGACAAAGCTACCACTTCTTGTGTTCTGTGAAAGAAAAGTTTCAAATGGATAACAATGCATGAGTAAAATTAATTGTGGTGCAATATGCACAGAATTTTGTCCTAATGATAAATATTAGCACATGATTCTGTAAATCATTATATCTCCACCCTTGTTGCTCTAGTTTAGAATTAGGACTTCAATAAGATGTCAGATTTTTTTTGACAATCAATAAGATATCAGATTCAGTATGTCTTATCATGTTATAATATAATTTTCATGTTCTTTTTCAAAAAAAAAAGTTTTAATTTTCATGTTAAGTCATGAACAATCAGCAATCAGACAGCTTTTAAAGAAAGTATAGCTACCGAAGTCTTGAAGTAACGATCGATCAAATAAATAAAGAATTACTTCCTTCCACTGAATAGAAAATTTAGGAAAACAATCACCCTCCTATAAGACACGTGCAAAGTAAATGTGATTTTTCCTAATACTCACGTAAAGCCTTTTCTCTGGAAGCATTTCTTCAAACCAGAAGCATCAAAAGATTCCTCAGGAAGTTTACCTTCAGGATCATGCCCACTACCATTAAAATGAATGGAAATATTATTGGCAAATGACAAAACCAGGTTTCTTTTATGTAGCTAGCAATGAGTTAAATCTACATAAAGCTGGTTTCTCCAAACTCTTTCTTAGTCAAATTACTCATCTAAAAAAATATTATTAATTAAAACTATAGAAGATAAGGTACCACACAACTCAACTGTTGAAGATAAGATAAATGCCTTTTCACAGCTTCTCCCTCTTATCTCTTATCTCTCTAGTCTCTCTAGTCTGAAATTTTATATAAAAGTAAAAGTTATATTACAAAGAAATGCTCACCGAGCAGCTGCAATTAGTATCACAATGACTTACTGTGTATGGAACTCCACTAGCTAGCAATGCTTCTTCCGCCTTCCTCTTCCAACACAAGACTCCCCAAAACAAACTTTACAAGTACAACTAAGAAATTAGTTTAACCGCTTTAAGATGTGAATAAGCGTATATAACATGAGAAAGCTTTCATACTCACTTGAGAATAGCTGCAGGGAAGCCAAATTTGTTTGTTCCCAATGAAGTAATCAATATGAAGTGATTTACTTTGGCAACAGTTGCTGCATCAACGAGGTTTTTGCTGCATCAACAGTTGAACACAGAGCGGTGCTATTAACATCCAATAAATTTGCTCCTGTGAGAATTTAGCAGATCTTCTGACAAAGTCATTGCCAAGCAAAACTTTTGAACAGCTAACAAGGAAGATTGGTCTTCGTCGTCTTAGAGATTATTACATGCATGAGGGGGAGAAATAAATATGTTCTGCACTCTTTTTTCCTTCACCACGGCTTTGTCCGAATGGGTTTTCCTGGTAAGGTTTTTAAGTTAACATTTGTAACTAGTGTTGGAGCTAGGATCTTAAGTTAGGGTGTGCAAAAACTTTCAAATTCAAAATCAAATTTGTTTTCCGGACTGGGCCCCAACACAATCTAGATTTTTGGATGACTCGGCGGTCCGAACATGCATAGGGACTCCCATCTAGGTGATCCGTGCGACATGCTTTAAGAACGGGGGAGATTGCACGGCCTAGTGGAACAACTTAGATCTCGCCTCTAGCTTATGCACCTAGGCACTCCTTACACCCTGGCGCCTATAAATAGGCTAGCATTTAATGCAGCAGGTTCACTTTGCAGGTACCGCCCGACTTGGGTTCTTGGGTATGCCGTCGTGAGGTACCTTTCTCCCTCTCTTGAGTCCCGTTCAGAACTAATTTTAATATATTTAGTTTAATATTTTGATTATATAAATAATGGATCATTTTGACTATAGTAATAAAGCATTTCAGTAATTTATTATATAATCGTATTAGACATAGAAATATTTAGGCACAAGGGGTGAAGCGAAACAAAGATGGAGATGTGGGGTTGTTCACTACAGTGGGAGGAAAGGAACGAATAGGGTTTTAGAATAAAACTGAGGGTTTAGGAATTTTGATTTTGATGAGTTTAGTGCGAGAGTTTTTGAAGAAGCGGCATTTTTTCCTTGCGACTTAGCGCCTAATTTTAGGGTAAATTTATATTTGTATTTTTCTTAGTCATACTTTAGTCCACGGTTTTATAATTTAAAGGGTATATTTATATTTTGTTTTTTAGTCATACTTTAGCTTTAGTCCATGTTATTTTATAACTGTGGTCTCTAAACAAAGGCAACACGTAGACAAATACGGTCTTAGGTATCTACACATTTTTGCCCGTTGTCTATGCAGTTTTAAACCATGACCTAACAGCAAGCTGATGAATCTGTGGCCTAATCTCTCTCATCATCCACACTTGTAAACGCGTGGCCTATTCCGTGTTCAAGCCACAATTTTTTAGCTGTGGCTATGAGTGGCATGGCATAAAGTCAAAAATGTTGTCAACCAATATATATGCAGCACCCTCTAGCTCCCAATCAACCCCAACAAACACAATGCAAGCTTAAAGACCTCATCTCAAGCTTCGCACATCACATGCAATACTGTGTGGTCTTCTTCAAATGAATTTTGGGATGATTTATAAGTAAGATTGGAGTTCAAGGAAGGAGATTGACCAACAAGCAAGAGTCCCATGGTCTAGAAATTCACGTCTCTTAGCTATCCCTTCTTCCCTTTTCTTTGCAGTACCCTCACTCTCTCTCTCTCTAACTACCCCGTCTAATTTTTTTTTTCTGTTTGAATGAACAAAATGAGGGGGGAATTTTGTATTATTCTGCTAGAAAGGGAACATGGGTTTGAGCTAATGGGCTGGATGTTTAAAATTCAGCCCAGCAGGAAGTATGCAAAAGGATTACTACTACTATTGTTTCTACACTTGAGTTATTCTACTTATCAAATATTCATTTAAGTTAATATAACTTACTAACTCAAAAAAGCATCAAAACATATCAGATATTACTAACTCAAAGTAATATTTAATTACTTTTGGTATTACGGATATGATCTATTTTTTTAAATATTGTTTCTTTTATTAGATCTTCATTGTTTCGTATTTTATTTTTTTAAAACTGGAATAACTTATAAATATGTTGTTCATTGAACGTACGTGATTAACATCAGATAAAATGAACCCGGTTATTAGTTTCTTTTTAATTAATGTCGATCATTCTAAATTCATAAGATCTATTTTGAATTTCTAGTTTATTATATTTTGTTATTTAATTTTTAATTATTATTTCTATTATTTGATACTCATTATTTCTTATTTTATTTATTTGAAAGTGGGATTGAATTTTAACTTACGAAATCCATTGTTCAGTGAACTTAGGTGATTCGCATTAAGAAAAAAAATTAAGGGTTCGTTGATGTTAAAGAATAGTGTTTGTTGATTTTTATGATATAAAGGTGCCTTTATTATTACTAAAGTTTAAGAATAGTGTTTGTTGATTATAATGATATAAAGGGTTCAACTGATGTTTTTGAAATTGGTGATGCTTTTTTCTCGATAAAGTCGTACGCACATTCAAAGCGCAAGTTAACATATGTAACTAGTGACAGACCTAGGATCTTAGGTTAGGTTTGCAAAAATTTTCAAAACTCAAAATATAATTGGAATATTTTTAGTTAAATATTTTGACTATATAATTAATTGATATTTTGACTGTATAACTAATGGATCATTTTGACTATATTAATAAAGCATTTCAGTAATTCAATAGATAATCATATTAAGCATAAAAATATTTAACAATATTTTAAAAAAATAAACAAATAAAAAAGGCAAACACAATCAACCTCATTATAAATATCTTAAGCAATTAATGAAAGGTAAGAGGGCACATGTTAGAATTAATGGATCATTTTGACTAAAGAAGGGATTACTTAACACAAGAAAAATTCAATGATATTATATAAGATATCAAAGTAACAAAAAATAATGTTAAAAAGAAAACTTTTTGACTTATATAAATACATATTATGCTTAGGACTAGTTTGAAAGAAGAGTAGCAACATAAAAATGAGTTGCACACAAAAGTTTATCATGACTGTCATGATTGTAGTTCTTCTATTGTCAACAGGTACACACTAAATATAGTTTGAATCAAATTAGAATTTAATCTTCCATATTTTCTTTCTCTTTTTTATGCATATTTTTTTCACTAATATATATTAATCATCTAAAAGGTATGAGGACTGCTGAAAGTGAAGATGTATGCATGGACATATGCAAAAGTTCTACAGATTGTGATTAAGGATGCAAGCGAATAGGCTATAAGAGTGGGTATTGCTCCCCACCTGCTAATTATAAAGAAAGCAACGGGCGAGCAATTCGTTTTGACTGTTGTACCACAAATGGAAAAAAGGTTTTTTATATCGGATAAAATTGATATTTCATATCGGTTTCCGAACCGATGCCGAAAAAGGAGATATAAAAAATAGGGACATTTCATATCGGTTCCTGAACCGTTATGAAAAGTTGTTTTTATATCGGTTGCCCCTAGAACCGATACGAAAAGTCTCTTTTTTTTAAAAAAAAAAAGAGACTTTTCATATTGGTTCCCATAGAAAACCGATATGAAAAGTCTCTTTTTTTTTTAAAAAAAAAAGGAATTTTAACATCGGTTTTCTATAAGAACTGATATAAAAAGTCTCTTTTTTTTAAAAAAAAAGTGAGGTTGTATTCCATCAACAATAGATCCTTCTATAATACATAGTTATACAATACATAGTTATACAATATGTATATGAACTTCAACAGGAGGTCCATCCAGCAGCAAGTTTGTCCCACAACACATAGTTATACAATAATAATATGAACTTCAACAGGATGCAGACAGTTACAGAAAATGACTATGTATAAGTTGCATCAGACCTGAACCACAATTTTGTCCTAATTTCCATAAACTGGAACTTTCTATTTAGACAAAGAAGTTTGTGAATGTTTTACTTTTGACAAACATTAATTAAGTGAGTGGGAATGTGGGATTCATATAATAAGCAATACATCAAAGATCAGATTCTATGGATCCACAGTTGTCACCTGTTGCCACTCCCCATCAACTGCTTCCTTCCATAATATAACATTATTGTTATAAGTGCCCTTCCGCCAAACTGACCACCATCCTCTATATCTGTAATATGCAACCAGAGTAGACGACCACGAACAAGAGAAGACGACCACGAACCGGGACGAAGCGGTGGTTTGGTCTATTGTTCCCGAGTACAGCAACTTTGTACATCCAAAAGTAAGGCAAACCACAGATTTAGTGTGGCCAGTTAGTGATGCAACCAATTCAAAAGGGGAATTGGCATCAGAGCTGCATCTCCATGCAGAAATTACACCATCCTGCAAATTAAATAATTAAATTATTCACAAACTCTTAAATGGCAGAAAATAACTTTTTAAAAAACAAGAGAAACTTAATGAAAAAGAAAAGAAACAGTTAACAATTAGAATGTAAAAATTATGATGATAACAAACAAACATGAATCAATGTGTGGGCAGTAAATGCACATTGTTTTCAAAGTAAATGCATCCTAGTTAGACTATTCCATCAAAGTATCACCATTACCTTGTTATCCGATGCTCTTATATACCCAACAAGACGGATTTGCATCTGCTGCTCAGATTTATGGTCACTGTTTTCATCAATAAGCCAAACATGCTGCAAAATGAGTTTCACAACAATCATAAGCAATTAAGCATGGTCAAATCAAATGGATATAATCTGTCATCAAATAATCAAAGAAATTGTAGATTTATTTAATTGACTACTCACAATTTTTCTGTACGCAACACTGGAGAAATCCGAATAAATGCTATCCAGTGCCTTAAAGTTCCTATCTGCAGCAACCTTGGCCCAACCAAAGTAGAGCCCAACAACTTGATCAGGAAGACCAATTGTTGCATTTTCTGGATTAAGGAATTAAATCATGTCAGATTGATAATAAATACTAAGTAAAACTAAAAAAACTAAATTTTAAGGAAGGCTTGAAATTTGTTGTTCATGTTACTAAATTTATGAAATGAGAGAGTTTCACAAACCTGTGGTTTCAAGCAGAGATGCAGAAACATATGAACCATTGAGATGAATTGGATCAACTGGCAATATGTTACCTACCCCTGCCAATGTTAGTTTGAAAAATTACCTTTATCAGAGAACACATTATTTATAGAAATTAATCAACATACTTCAGAATTAGTAAGTGCAGACAATCATTGAAAAGTGGAAGACCCCATAGCTCAGGCTGAAACTCTAAAAGTGAATGAAGAACAGTATTTGCTGGTCCATTACAATCAGATTCCCTTCCAGATGGTATAGCTACTACCTTCATTTTTGCAGCATTAGCTGCCTTTACACCAACCCTGTTAAAGCGCATTGCAGAACATAAATTATATGTAACAAATATGACTATTACAAGTAAGAAATCCGAATGGCGTGCATAAAAACTGTGATAAATCCTAATGATGAATCAAAGCAGTGAAAGTGGTATGCTTAATATCTAGAGATGAATTTCTAGTAGTAGAGATTAACGTTGCAGAAAGAGGTTCATCTAATTGCCAAGTGTCAAATTCACTTGAAATTTCAAATTCAAACCTTTTGCACTAAATAGCCAATTGATTGTATGCTAAATAAAAAGAACAATAACAAATGAATCATTCATAGTCTCAACTGTTTGACTCTAGAAGACTTACAAGGAATCCTCAATCACAAGGCAATTAGCTGCATCTACACCCATTTTCTTGGCTTCTTCTTCAAATCTATAACAATTAGGCTTGGTTACTAATACTATATATAATTGGAAGGGTATAGTTCAGCCAGATGTAAACATTACATTTCTACTTAACTAAAGATGAAAAAAATATTGAGAAAATGTTGGAATATCTTGACCTGGAGCAAATGATAATCGATTGCATACTTTTGGTCATGAGATTTTATAGGGGGATTTATTTTCTACTGAAAAAGGTTAGTGTGATACAGATAGTCATTGCCAATGGATCCAGTTAATGGTTCCATATGTTTCCTAAAAGGTATTACAGAGGTCAGAGTGTAAAAGTCCATTTATAATGCAACCATAGCTTTGGAAAGAACAGAATCAAGCTCAATAGATTTGTTTGACTTTGACCAAAAATATTAATAGTCGTTTTCTTACCTTGCTTTCCTTTCCTAGCTTGGCCCTCTTTCTTACAACTATTGTACCATACTCTTCAATACTGCTTCTGCTACATGGTTTTGGCAGTTATTCAGCAGCTGAAGTTATAAATTTGATTCATTCAGCAAGATTGGACTATAGTCAGTAAATAAATAACGAACTTTACTACACACCAACTACTAAAAATTACACAAACCTTATAATATGAATTGTCAAAAGTAGTAGGGCTTCCAAAACCTTTACTTCCAAGAGTGTGGGCTCTTGACAAAGCTACCACTTCTTGTGTTCTGTGAAAGAAAAATTTCAAATGGATAACAATACATGAGTAAAATTAATTGTGGTGCAATATGCACAGAATTTTGTCCTAATGATAAATATTAGCACATGATTCTGTAAATCATTATATCTCCACCCTTGTTGCTCTAATTTAGAATTAGGACTTCAATAAGATGTCAGATTTTTTTTGACAATCAATAAGATATCAGATTCAGTATGTCCTATCATGTTATAATATAATTTTCATGTTCTTTTTCAAAAAAAAAAAAAGTTTTAATTTTCATGTTAAGTCATGAACAATCAGCAATCAGACAACTTTTAAAGAAAATATAGCTACCGAAGTCTTGAAGTAACGATCGATCAAATAAATAAATAATTACTTCCTTCCACTGAATAGAAAATTTAGGAAATCAATCACCCTCCTATAAGACACGTACAAAGTAAATGTGATTTTTCCTAATACTCACGTAAAGCCTTTTCTTTGGAAGCATTTCTTCAAACCAGAAGCATCAAAAGATTCCTCAGGAAGTTTACCTTCAGGATCAGGCCCCCTACCATTAAAATGAATGGAAATAGTATTGGCAAATGACAAAACCAAGTTTCTTTTATGTAGCTAGCAATGAGTTAAATCTACATAAAGCTGGTTTCTCCAAACTCTTTCTTAGTCAAATTACTCATCTAAAAAAATATTATTAATTAAAACTATAGAAGATAAGGTACCACACAACTCAACTGTTGAAGATAAGATAAATGCCTTTTCACAGCTTCTCCCTCTTATCTCTTATCTCTCTAGTCTCTCTAGTCTGAAATTTTATATAAAAGTAAAAGTTATATTACAAAGAAATGCTCACCGAGCAGCTGCAATTAGTATCACAGTGACTTACTGTGTATGGAACTCCACTAGCTAGCAATGCTTCTTCCGCCTTCCTCTTCCAACACAAGACTCCCCAAAACAAACTTTACAAGTACAACTAAGCAATCAGTTTAACCGCTTTAAGATGTGAATAAGCGTATATAACATGAGAAAGCTTTCATACTCACTTGAGAATAGCTGCATGGAAGCCATATTTGTTTGTTCCCAATGAAATAATCAATATGAAGTGATTTACTTTGGCAACAGTTGCTGCATCAACGAGGTTTTTGCTGCATCAACAGTTGAACACAGAGCGGTGCTATTAACATCCAATAAATTTGCTCCTGTGAGAATTTAGCAGATCTTCTGACAAAGTCATTGCCAAGCAAAACTTTTGAACAGCTAACAAGGAAGATTGGTCTTCGTCGTCTTAGAGATTATTACATGCATGAGGGGGAGAAATAAATATGTTCTGCACTCTTTTTTCCTTCACCACGATTTTGTCTGAATGGGTTTTCCTGGTAAGGTTTTTAAGTTAACATTTGTAACTAGTGGTGGAGCTAGGATCTTAAGTTGGGGTGTGCAAAAACTTTCAAATTCAAAATCAAATTTGTTTTCCGGACTGGACCCCAACCCTATCCAGATTTGTGGATGACTCGGCGGTCCGAACATGCATAGGGACTCCCATCTAGGTGATCCGTGCGACATGCTTTAAGAACGGGGGAGATTGCACGGCCTAGTGGAACAACTTAGATCTCGCCTCTAGCTTATGCAGCCTAGGCACTCCTTACACCTTGGCGCCTATAAATAGGCTAGCATTTAATGCAGCAGGTTCACTTTGCAGGTACCGCTCGACTTGGGTTCTTGGGTATGCCGTCGTGAGGTACCTTTCTCCCTCTCTTGAGTCCCGTTCAATTGTTTAACACTCTGCACATGTTTAATATCTTTAATGCATATCTAATTATCCATTTTAAGAAGCTAATTATTAGTGACCAAAGAATAACCTTTGTACATGAACTAGTGAACTAGTAGCTCTCTAAGCACTCCTCACTCCAGCCCTGACTTTAAAACCAAGCTTTATAAGCTCCCTGGATGAAACTATGACTACTCAGCACCAGCAACAAATGTACCTCACTATTCGTGAACCAACTTTTCTAGTAGCACCAGCAACGAATACTAAATTGTCATCCTTGGAATCTGTTTTCTCAGGAATTCCCTCAGCTGTACGCGTACTAGATTTTGCTGAACCAACAAATAGTTCACAATCGACCTTAGAAACCAACAAATGCATGATCTAGGGTTTCGAATCTGAAAACGAAAAAACCCACACAACATCAACACAACACAACACAAAACAACACCCAAACAGAAACGAATCTGAAACACCCACAAAAAACAACACCCAATCAGAAACGAAGGACAGCGAGACAACCTCAGAAGAGAAACCGATAGGGACAGAAACAACCAAATCTAACACCTTACCAGGACCAAGAAGACAGATCTAGAACACAACAAGAAGCTGACACGAAACTCTTCTTCATCTTCGCATTTGCATAGGCAAACCCTCTCACAGACAAGAAATTGAAGATTTACCAACGACGGCGCAGCATTGGCTCCCAGCGACGGCGCAACAACGGCAACGACGACGGCGACGGTGCAGCAACAGCGATGGCGCAACAACAGCGACGACAGTGGCTTGGGGTCTTCTCGCAGCGATGGGTTGGGTTTTCGTTGAGAGTGAGAGTGAGAGTGAGAGTGAGATGGTTTTCGTTGAGAGTGAGAGTGAGGGGGTTTTCGTTGAGAGTGAGAGCGAGGGGGTTTTCGTAAGATCTAATTAAAATTTGGGGTTTTCATATCGGTTGCAATGGAAGCCGATATAAATTAGGGGTTTTCCACATCAGTTGAAATGGGAACCGATATTAATATTCTAAATTAGTCTTTCAATATCGGTTAAACACTCAACCGATGTGAAAAATGTAATCATAATTTCAACAATACCACCGCCTCTTTTTTCCACATCTGTTAGTTTTTGAACCGATATGAATTGCCGATGTAAAATCCATTTTTTCCACTAGTGTGTTGTGTGAACTTAAGAGCTATTCTTCTAGCTAGTACGAATAAGGTCAAAATTGTTGAAACTTTTTACGTTCTTATTTTCAATTTTAAGAGGATAGACTATAGTTAAAGAATAATATTGTTTCTTTGATTCTAATGATTAAAAGGGGCAAAAACAGTATCACCCAAAAAAAGTCTTCAAAATAACGAAATATTAAATTATATATTCTTTGATTATTAATAAACTTTCAATTCCAATTGATGCCTTTCGAATTGGTGATGTCTTTTTCGTAAAGAGAAAAGCCAAGTGGGAAAGTTACGGACATTTGAAGTGCGAGTTTGCATTCGTAATACTTTGTGTTTCCCTCCCTGGTCATATGTAATAAGGATAATATAAAACCAAGAAAAAAAATCGGGTTTTTGGCCTCAGGGAACCTAGTTGGCCAGGTATACCGAGCTTTGTCGGTTCATAGGGTTCTCTCCTCCTAAGTCCCAACAGAGTTTTTGCTACACACAAGATTCGATCCTAAGACCTTGGGGTGGGATCCAAGTCCAATTACCGCCCAGACCAACTCTTATTGGTAAACACTACAACAGATTTGGGGATTGTGAGCGCCTTTTTTAGCCCATCAGTAGCGCTTTCGGGCGCTCCTAAAGCTTGCGCTCCTGTTGCCAATCCCCCAAAGGTAGCGCTCGAAAAGCGCTACCAATGAACAGGCAAGAGGAGCGCTTTTTAGTGTAAGCGCTCCTTATTCCCGGATGCGCTTAGACCATAGGTAGTGCTTTCGGTAAAAAACACTACTTATGGTCTTAGCGCATCTAAGCAAGAGTAGCGCTTTTTTGTTAAAGGACAACCGTGACTGCTTTGCATGGGATTACCATGAGATGTCGGGCCTTGATAGAGCCTTCATAGAGCATTGGTTGCCCATCAAAGAAGGTTTTGCAACCCCATAAACAGCCACCGAGGAGGTTCAATCCGCAACTAATGCCACAGATCAAACCAGAGGTGGAAAGATTGCTCAAGGCAGGATTCATAAGAACTGCCAGGTACGTAGAATGGTTGTCTAATATAGTCCCTGTTATCAAAAAGAATGGCCAGGTCAGAGTTTGTATTGACTACAGAGATCTGAACTTGGCCACTCCCAAAGACGAGTATGGTATACTTGTGGCCGCGGCTAAGGTCGGAGTATGCTTGTCGACGTCGCGGCTAACAATGCCATATTGACCTTTATGGACGGTTATTCTGGGTATAACCAGATATATGTGGCCGAGGCTGACACCCATAAGACTGCCTTTAGGTGCCCTGGCGCCTTAGGTATCTATGAGTGGTTGATAATGCCTTTTGGCCTAAAAAATGCAGGGGTCACGTACCAAAGGGCCATGAATGCTATTTTCCACGACCTCATTGGTAAAAGCATTGAGGTATACATTGATGATGTGGTAGTCAAGTACAAGAGTTTCAAAGTCCACCTAGTGGAGCTTGAACAAGCTCTAAAAATGATGAGACTCCACAATCTCAAAGTGAACTGTAACTCCCCGGTTTTTCTTACATAGAAAATATCAAGATATACAGCATAGCATACATCAGAGATAACTTATTGTCTAAGATATTGAACACAAACTAAAATTTTCGATGAATAATCATCAAACGGTCACTTCATTTGCATAAGCGATTTACAAACTTCTCCTGTCCTAGTGTTCAATATCAAGAATGAAAGTTGCAGAAGCGATTTACAACTTGTAACAATTATAAGTCGTACAATTGAAAATACAAATCTGACAAGAGAAAATTACATAAACCTATAGAACTAAAACTTCAACATCTCATTTAGGTCACGCCTAGCCATACCTCATCGCATTTGCCTGTTTCTCTGTAAAAACCACAAAACATGAGGGTGAGATAACATTATCTCAGTGAGTCCTATCGATACCCCTTACTAACTCTCTCGGTTCATTATGCCTCTTTTTAACTCGTAGCCCTAATAAGCGACTACGTGAAAATCTCTTTTACATTGTTTAGCATATCAGCGTTCATTATTCTATAAAAATCCCGGTGAACCCATTCCACTAACCAATTTATATCAGGGATCCCTCATGGGGCCTAGGTTCATAGGGCTCATGACTTCCCCTCCCCTAGTACGCTAACCTCAATAGGGTCGTCACCCTAGACCTCAATTTATATAATTTATATAAATATACATCCGCATTGGGCCGTCTCTTTTACTTGACATAAACATAGCATAACCTCAACCTCTTTATTATAACCTCAAGGGACATTTAGTCCATTTAAACAATTATCATGACCTCACTCGTGGTTACTAACGTTCATTAACATGACTTAGGGAAACATTACAATTCAATCCAAACATCATTATTTCAATCACAATCAACATAGTCATTTCAATTACAATCAATATCATAGCATTAACCTCGACCTCATGGGACACATAGTCCATTTACCATATCATAAAATTTACCTCAACCTCATGAGACATATAGTCCATTTATCAATTCATAATATTAACCTCATCTTCATAGTCATTAACATTCATTAACATAGAACCTTCGCATCACATCAATTATACCTATGTGTTTTCCACGAATTACAGGTTTATTTATCAATACATAGGGTTGGGGAAGGGATTAGGAAAGGTTTGGAGTCGATTAGAATGGATTTGAACATGTTTTATAATTTTGGATAGAAAGGTCAGCACGGGTCGTGCCAAAATCCGCACATGTCGTGCCAAAATCAGCACGGGTCGAGCCAAAATCAGCACGGGTCGTGCTGACTTATCAGCATTACTAAAAATCCTGTTTTCGTGTGAACTTCCCCATTCCGATCGATTCCAAAACTCATTCCGATCGATACCCAACTTAAATCTACACTGTTTCAGTATCAAACAACAAATATTTCCAGTCCAACACACATCATCAAACAATTCATATCAATCACTCATTCAATCATTCATCCGAAAACACCAAATTTTACAATTCCGAAATACGGTTTTTATGCAATATGATGAGACAGAAATAGGACAACTCGATTTATGAAACATGCAAACATATTTTCGAAACATATCCCTAAGCGAGTATAGAACTCACCAATTATGATGAAAATCACAAATCACCACGAATCACTAAAGTGCAACTGGTAACAAAATCCAGACGAACGATCCCCGACAGCCCCACAACCGCAAAACCACTCTGATGCTAACCCAACTTCGAACTCAGCAACTTAAACACCCCTTCTTGCTATTCTGAAATACCATGTGATTGCATCAAAGCTCTATTCTTGTCCTAGGCTAAACACGCAAGGCCTTAGAAGCTCCGAAACTCCATTTTTGGTTCTTTGAGCTTCAAACTTCAAATTCAAATTCAGCTACACAAATGCACCAGTAGCTACCCAAACTAACTGGAACTACAATGTGGTTGGTTGACGTGTTTTGGCTACTGATTATGAAGACTTAGCTACCACATGCAAAGGCACAAGCTCCATTTCTCTCTTTTGAGCTTGAATATTCGAAAATGGTGAAATGGTGAGTAGGAAGAGGATGTTGATGATATGGGTGTCAATGGGTAGAAATTGAGGAGGAGATTGCAATGGTATGGAAAAGGAGAACATGCATGGTGATCTTGAACCCTCACCCTCTCTTCTCTCCTTTGCCAACTCTCTCTCTCTCCAAGTTATCACTTCTTTCTCCTGAAAATTCTGTTTCCCCAATGTTTTTATGAAAGTGTGTGTTATGTCATTGTGTTTTTTTGGGGAATGGGGTCAGCTGAGAGGAAAACTAATAGAAGGAAGAGACTATATTGCCCCTCTACTTGACTCTCTTCTCCATCTACTTAAATTTATTTCTATTCAACAATTACTCACTTACAACCAATTTAATTCAATACTCATTTAATAACACACATATTTCATATCATTTAGCAACTAAACATTAAATCAATCTATCCAATCCATGACAATCACCTTATCATTAATTAATTAATTAAGCTAAATTACTCCAATTAGCTAATTAATCAAACATAACTTCTTGCTAATTTCTATTAACTAAATTAGCTAAATTGGGGATGTTACATGAACCCTGCTATGTCTGCTTTTGGCGTGTCTGCAGGAAATTTTCTAGGTTTCTTGGTACACAACCGAGGCATTGAAGTGGACAAGAACAAGGCTCGAGCTATCCTTGAGGCAAGACCCCCTAGAACCAAGAAGGAGCTGCAGAGTTTATTAGGCAAGATCAACTTCCTAAGAAGATTTATCTCCAACTCGGCCGGCAAGATGAAAGCTTTCTCACCCCTTTTGAGGATAAAGAACACTGAGGAAATGATACGGGGAGCCAAGCAGCAGGAGGCCTTTGACCAGATCAAGGCTGCCTTAACTAATCCTCATGTCTTGGTACCTCTGCAGCTTGGGAAGCCTCTGAAGCTATATATTGTGGCCGAAGATCATGCCATCGGCTACTTGTTAACTCAAGATGATGATAATGGCACAGAGCGTGCTATCTATTATCTCAGCAGGATCCTCAATGACGCTGAGACTAGATATTATCCTATTGAGAAGCTTTGTTTGTCCTTGTTTAGTGAATGTACTAAATTGGAATATTACCTATTACCTAAGGAAGTTTTGGTTGTGTGCAAAGTGGATATTATCAGATATCTTCTTAATAGGCCCATCTTACAAGGAAGACTTGTCAAGTGGGCCATTAAGTTAAATGCGTTTGCCGTGACATACATGCAACGAAGAGCTGTCAAAGGACAAGCCTTAGCCGATTTCCTGGCTCAACACCCTTGCATGGAAATACACGACACCCCAGCCGAGTCTATTAAATATTTGAGCCTAAATCCCTGGGTGCTCATGTTTGATGGATCGAGTACCCAAATAGGGGAAGACATTGGAGGAGTCATCACCAGTGCCTATGGTCAAATGTAGAGATTCATGTGCAGGACAGGGGATCGAGCCTCCAATAATCAGGCCGAGTATGAAGCCTTGATCATGGGACTTGATATCCTGGCCACCATGAGGGCTCAATATGTGGAAATCAAGGGGGATTCACAACTGGTGATCAAGCAAATCACTGGGGAATACAAGTGTTATAACACGAAACTTAAACAGTTGGGAGCCTCGGCGCAGAACTTGTTAAAGTTGTTCGCCGACGCAGTCATCATGTATGTCCCCAGGAGCGAAAAACCAAGGGGCTAACGACTTAGCCCAACAAGCCTCGGGTTACAAAGAGTTGGTGGTCGAGGTATTGCAACAAAATACTCGCACTTCTGCCGAGGAGGATCCTGTAGATGCTTAGATTGGAGTATTGACAGAGTATCTCCGTAATCCAACAGCCGACACTAACTTCAAAACCAAGTAGAGGGTGTTGAAGTACATTTTGATGGGGGACGACCTATATAAAAGAAGTGCCAATGGGGTGTTGTTACGATGCCTCAAAAGAAAGGATGCGTATATGGTGATGGAACAGATCCATGCGGGAATTTGTGGTGCACATAGGTCTGGCCCCATCATGAAATGGTTGATATATAGACATGGATACTATTCGCCGACGATCACGACCGATTGCTTCCAGTTTGCAAAGGGATGTGAGGCTTGCCAGCTGCATGGACCAATCCAGAGAGTGCCTGCTGATGAGCTTCATCCCATTGTCTAACCTTGGCCATTCAGAGGGTGGGCCATGGATTTAATTGGCAAGATATACCCTCCAAGCTCGAGGGGCCATAACTTTATTATTGTGGCCACCGATTACTTCCCAAAATGGGTGGAAGATGCGCCTTTAGCAAGTGTCAATCTGGCTGCGGTGATTAGGTTCATAGAAAACAAAATCATATACAGATTTGGCATTCCTGAAACCATCACGGCCGATCAAGGCACAATGTTCACCAGGGAACAAGTGGTGGCCTTTACACAAGAATATGGCATCAAGATGAGACATTCGTCTCCTTACTATGCTCAAGCCAATGGAAAAGCAGAGGCTACCAATAGGATCATCATCGAGCTCATCAAGAAAAACATAGAGGACAAGCCTCGACGGTGGCACGAGACCCTTAATGAGGTCCTTTGGGCTATGAGAAATTCTTAGTCCATGACCACGGGGGTAACTCCCTATCGTTTAGTCTATGGGCAGGATGTCGTGTTACCATTGGAAGCCACTGTGACATCCTTAAGGGTGGTTCGGCAGCATGCCCTCGGCATAGACGAATACCAACAAGCCATGCCCTCAGCAGAATTGAGATGAACAAAGCCAAAACGGCCCGAGCCTACAACAAACACGTCAAGCCAAGGAAATTTGTTGAGGGTGATCTTGTATGGAAGACTATTCCGCCACTTGGGAGGAAAGATCTTCAGCTTGGCAAGTGAAAGAAAATTGGTAATTATACAAAAAGTAAAATTGTCATGGTGGCTCGCCACACACCGGCGGCCCGGTGGTGCAAAGTTACAGGATTATTATAAACAGGGAGAGCATCAATACTACTCACAGGGAGAAACAACTATCTCAGGGCTTCCCACAGTAGCCTCGGTCTCCAATGTAGCCTCATCCGACATAGCCTCTGTCCCCTTCGCCGCAAAAGCATCCATCATGACGTCCATCCCCATCACAGCAATTTCACCTATTATAACCTCATCCGTCTCAATACCAGCGACTTCAATTGCCATAACCTCACCTGCCTCAGCAGAAGCCTCTCCCAATATATCCAAACCCTCGGAGGGGGAATCCATCAATGGGCATACTTCTGATACTGTCCCCCCCACTTCAGCCGCAACATCGTCCCTGAGGTGTGTAGTTGCCTCGGCAGCAGGGGCGTTGCTGGAAGTTCGAAGGTCTAGAGATGGTGGTGGCTCATCAAGTATGGCTTCAGTAGGGGCCTCAACATCCTCTTGATCCACGTGGGCAAGGCCTTGCTCATAAGATGGCGTCAGGGCTCCCCATCCCTCAATGGCTTGACGTAGAGCAGCACGGCTCTTATCTAGATCCGCCTCTAGGCCAGGTCGCTGGGGGAGGAGGTGTACGAGGGGAGGATCTAGTGTTGAGCTGCGACAGAACAATTGAACAATATCAAAAGAGATGGTAGAAAGTTTATCTGTGGCTGCGGAGTGTTGAGGAGTGAGGGAAGCTAGTTCAGCCTGGAGAGAAACTATTGGATCTTCAATGGTCTTGATCCTGCAAGCAATTCTCTCATGTTCGGCTATAGTCTCTTGCTTGGTCTGGCTGAGGGAAACGAAGGTCGCTTTGTAACCATCCTTCTCAGCACGAAGGGAATCACTACAACATTTTGGCCCTACGGCAACGCCTAAAATTGCTACTCTTAAAAAACCGTTGCCTTAGGTAGAAATGGCAACGGTTTTATGAAACCGTTGGTGTTTTAAATTTTTTTTTATTTTTTTTTTCGGCAACGGCTAGGAACCGTTGCTTAAAGGTAAATAGCAACGGTTTTTTGTTTTTATCTTTAGCCAACGGTTTAAAACCGTTGCTTAAAGTTCAATACCAACGGTTTTTTGGTTTATCTTCAGCCAACGGTTTAAAACCGTTCCCGAATGGAAACGGCAACGGTTTTGTTACATCCACAGCCAACGGTTTAGAACCGTTCCCATATATATCAATTATTAAAAAAAACTGAAAAAATAGCGCTATATCATGGCGCGTATATTTCGCCTATTAAGTTAATTAACCTTTCTTTTAAAAAAAAAAAAACCAAAACCTACGCGTTGGCTGAACAAAAACAAAAACCTAAACAAAAACAAAAACAAAATCAGAGAGTAAACCTAAACAAAAACAAAATCAGAGAGTAAACCCATCGATTCACCTTCACCAGCGATTCACCTACGCATTGGCCAGAGAGAGTAAAACAAAACCTAAACAAAAACAAAATCAGAGAGTGAACCTTCACCAGCGTTTCACGTTCACCCTTCACCAGCGATTCACCTTCACCTAAACCTAAACAAAACCCATCGTGATTCACCCCCACCGATTCACCTTCACCTTCACTTTCACTGATTCTAACCAGCGATTCAGAGAGAGTAAAGCACCCAATACGCGTGAAGAGTTCGATTTCATCACCGCAAGGGCGTTTTTCTTCACGTCCGAACCTTCTTCTTCTTCTCTGCATATCACACTGCAAGGGCGTTTTTCTTCATTTACTGGTGAGTTCTCTTCTACTGGATTTCAATTTGAATAAACCCTAGTTAGGTTCAGTTTTCAATTTCACATCATCTATTGGAATAGTTTGCGATTTCAAACCCTAGTTAATGCTTCTTTTATTTTTTTTAATATTCATTCATATATTTTAGTGTTCCAGTTAATATATACTGTACAGTTAGTATTGGAAGCATTGTATTGGAAGCATAGTTAATATATACCTCTGTTTGTCTTTTGATAATTTTCTTTCATGTTTGTAGCCTTAGTCTTAGAAAGTGAATGTTTTGTTCTAACAGCTACTTGATTTCTTCTCTGTGACAGAAAGTTATTTTAAAGGTGGAAATTAATGAAGACAAAATCAAGCAAAAAGCTACGAAAGTTATTTTGAAGGTATATATTCTGCTTGCTGGTAAACTATTCTGCTTGCTGTTAAACTATTCTGCTTGGTGGTAAACTTCTGTTGGTGATTGCATATGTTATGTCCAATTGTATGTGGGATTGATAAGTGAGTCTTCTGTTAGAATAGAAGATAAGGAGAAGTTAGTGTTAGTTAGAGACTTAGAAGATATAGGGATGGTTTTGGTGTTTGTTAGAAGTTGTAATCTGATCTAATCTAACTAACTTCAACTGAATTTCATTTATGTTAATTGATACACTGTCACAGTTTATGGGGATTGATCTGTTGTTCTTTTGTTCCTACACCACTCTTCACTTGAATCCGCTCTTGTTGATGCAAAACTACTCATTGATATGAAATGAACTTGTTTTGATGATGAGAAATTGCTTGCATTGCATTGCAACTGAAAGATGTTTACTTGTTCAGGAATATTAAACTTTAATTATATTTACTCTATATATTCTAGTGACATTTTTCATGACATGTTATAGTATAATTGTAAACTTCTGCTATCAAATTACAGCAAAGTAGAATATACGAAACTAGGAGTTGTATTTCTTAATTAGGAGAAAAAAGTGGGAAACAATCCTATTAATATTTGTGTTGTGCTTCTTGGTGATTAAAAATACTCTGAGAGCAAAGACAGAGAATTGAATTGAGTTGAATTGATTAAATTCAGTTTTCTGTTTTGATTTCAGAGAGAAGAACTTTGAGAGCGAACTGCTGTGCTGATATCTCAATTCGAGTCGGAGGTGCAATCCTCCTCAAGTTTCTTCGACATCGTTTTTCTTGAACGACAACGGTAGCTTCTCTTTCTTTCTTTTATTTTCTTTCTTCTCATTCGGTGATTGTTTACTTGTTTGATTAATTCTACGATTGAAAAAAAATCATGTCTTGGATTTCTTGCATGCTTTGTCTTGTGATTGAAGCTTTAATATTTTGAATGATGATGATCATCATGGAACTTGAATTTTCGATGAATAAACATGTCTTTGATTTCTTGCATGCTCTGTCTTGTGATTGAACGCTTTAATATTTTGAATGATGATGATGATGATCATGGAATTGGAATTTTTGATGAGTTTGAAATTATCAAATGCCAGTTTTTTTTTTGTTTTTTAAACATGCAAATGGTGTTTTTAGATTAAAAAGAGGAACTTTATTGAGGAGCTAAGGTTTGATGAATTGGTTAAGGGGAAAAGGGGAAATGTAGGAACTTTACTGAGGAGCTAACCTTAGTATATATGTTTTTTTGTTCTGGATTATATGTATATGAGTTACCTTTGATTTCAACCAACTCCAGTCTAGCTGGTTGGGTACATTTCAGGACTGGTTGGGTACATTTCAGGGATGACTAAACTCTAAATTTGGTCCCTCAACTATTACCTTATCTCTAATTTAATCCTTAAACTATTTAAAGTGATTAAGCAGTCTCTAATGTTTCTTCCATCCATCAAATTAGTCCCTCAGTTAATGTATTAGAGGAAACATATTTGTATTATTTTCTGGTTCACTTATTTAATGTAACTGTGTAACTGTTAGTTAGTTACTGACAGTTACAGTCTGTTCTGTTAGTTATTGAAATCAGTTAGAACTGATTTCATTCTATTCTATTCTAAACTTGCCTATATAAGGCACTGTACATTCACTTTGTAATTCAAGGAAAATATTCAATATAGATTCTCTGTTCATCTTACCATGCTTCTAAGAACTCTAACATGGTATCAGAGCATTCTCGCACCACAAGCGTGGCACGCGATCCTGACTTGGTAACGCTTCCGCCCTATTTTCACGGTGGCACCACCGTGTCTCTGTCATCTTGCGCAATTTCTGGGTTTGTTCTCTGTCATCTTGCGCAAGGTGCCAAAGATGGCTTATATCACCTCCCAGGAATACAATCTGCAGTTTCACATCAAACACCTAGTTCTAGTAGTTTTAACCATTCTCAATCTCATGCCACTATAGCTACAAATTCACCTGATGTAACATCACACACTGTTTCCACTGCTGCCTTATGGCACAATAGGCTAGGACACCCCCACCTAAATGTTTTGAATAGTGTGTTATCCTCTTGTAACAAACCTACTATTGGTATCAATAAAAGAGATTTTTGTGTGGCATGTTGCATGGGTAAACTTCATCGGTTACCCTCTCATATTTCTGAAACTCAGTATCATTCTCCTCTAGAACTTATATACTGTGACTTATGGGGCCCTTCCCCTATGGTTTCTTCAATGGGATACAAGTATTATATTTCCTTTGTTGATGCATATAGTCGGTTTACGTGGATCTATTTTCTGAAGCAAAAGTCTGAAGCTCTCTCAACTTTCAAAACTTTCAAAACATTAGTTGAAAATCAATTTAATTGTTCAATTAAATCCCTTCAAACTGATTGGGGAGGAGAGTTCAGACCTTTTACTCAGTTTTTAGAATCCTTTGGCATTGTTCATCGTCTTATTTGCCCTCATACACACCACCAAAATGGTGTGATTGAGAGGAAACATAGACATATAGTTGACATGGGGCTTTCCTTATTGTCACAAGCTTCAATGCCAATGCATTTTTGGGATCATGCTTTTCATACGGCTGTTTATTTGATTAATAGATTACCCTCACCTTATCATAACAATGCTATACCCTACACTACCTTGTATCACAAGCAACCTGATTTTAATTTTCTAAAAGTATTTGGTTGCTCTTGTTTTCCCCTTCTTAGACCATACAATTCTCACAAATTTGAATTCAGATCTGCAGAGTGTTTATTCCTGGGATATTCTCCTAATCATAAGGGTTATAAATGCCTTGATCCACGTGGTAAGTTGTTCATCTCCAAGGATGTTATTTTTAATGAGCATGTTTTTCCTTATCAGTCTCTTTTTTCAGCTAAGCAATCTACACCATCTCCAGCAACTTCCACTCTTCAGCCTCTCCACATAACCACTCCCATTAACAATCCTTTGCCTATACCACCCTCTCCTCCACCCTCCTCTCCACCTCTCACTGCTCTTGATTATTTTCTGGGTATTGAAGTCAATAGAACCAAGAATGGCTCCCTATTACTCACTCAATCGAAATATATACGTGAAGTCCTCCAAAGAGCTGGAATGGAGCATGCTAAGGGCATTTCTACACCCTTACCTGCTAAAATTAAAGTTGTCCAGGTTTGGTTCAGACTATTTCTCTGATCCTACACTTTATAGATCCATAGTGGGTGCTCTCCAATACGCCACTATCACTAGACCAGAGATTGGGTATGCAGTCAACAAGTGTTGTCAGTTTCTAGCTCAGCCTCTTGATTCTCACTGGACTGCTGTCAAAAGGATACTTAGATACTTAAAAGGGACAATTGACTATGGCCTTCTTCTACAACCTGCTGCCAGGAACACTCCTTTACCCCTTCAAGCATACTTAAAAGGGACAATTGACTATGGCCTTCTTCTCTGTTCATCTTACCATGCTTCTAAGAACTCTAACATAATGTTGGTCGGATTCATATAGGGACTAACTTGACTACTTGGAGAAAACTTTAAGGACTTTAATCATTTAAAATTTAAAGACTAAATTAGAGAGGGGGATAGTTGAGGGACCAATTTTAGGGTTTACTTTTTCAGGGACACAGTTCTGTTGGACACAGTTCTGGTGTATATAATCTAAGATTTATATTTTATAATTCTGATGCTGATTTATGCATTTTATTTGATTAAAAATGAGGGAAGTGATTCTGCAAGCAATTTCTGCAATGCAAGTAAACATCTAGTTCCTTTTTATACTTGATTTATGAACTCATTCAGTTTCATCATCCAGTTCACTAATAAATCTGTTATGTCACATAGCTTCTATGTTTGCAATATTCTGTTTGCAATAAATCTGTTATGTCACATAAGCTTCTATGTTTGCAATATTCTGTTTGCAATATTCTGTTTGCAATAAATCTGTTTGCAATATTCTGTTTGCAATAAATCTGTTTGCAATATTCTGTTTGCAATATTCTGTTTGATGATATTGTTTAACTTTAGTACCTTAATATGTCTCTCTGGCTGAAAGCATGGATTTTTAGTTTCAGTTTAATAATAGTTATTATTTATTTGGGGTTTGTTTGTACAAAGAGTGGATGAAGAGTAAACTCGATGGACAAAGAGTGGATGAAATCAGCAAGAGATAGCCCAGAGTACATTCTTGGTGTTGAGTTTTTCCTAAATTATGCATACACCATAGGAAAACCCCAAGGGAAAGAGATTCTATGCCCTTGTATTGATTGTCACAATGCTTTTTGGAAAACAAGGGCAGTTGTATTTAATCATTTGGTATATTTCGGATTTGAAAGAGGATATGATGCCTGGATTCGTCATGGTGAAAAGCGTAAAGACCCCAATCGTCTCGACGGTGGCACAAATGAAGATGATGAAATTGATGATGTTGGTGGACTACTATATGAAAGATTCAGAGATGTCGCACAAAGAGAATGTGGAGTTAATGAAGGCCCCAGTGAAGGTGCTAAAAAGTTCTATGGTCTTTTAGAAGAAGCAAAACAAGATTTGTACCCGGGTTGCAAAAACTTCTCTAAATTATCGTTCACCATTCGACTATATTTGTTAAAGTGTCTTTATGGTTGGAGCAATGCATCATTCAATGCCCTCTTAGAGCTTTTGAGAGAAGCTATGCCTCAGTTGAACATTCCTGAAACATTCAATAAAACCAGAGGCATGATAAGGGACCTAGGTCTTGATTATAAAAAGATCGATGCTTGTCCTAAAGATTGCATGTTATATTGGAAAGATCATGAGAACGACACTTCTTGCTCTGTTTGCGGTTTTCCACGGTGGGTTGTTAATGCCGAAGGAGATTATCAAGTTGAGGAAAACAATAAAGCTCATAAAGTTCCTAATAAAGTTTTGAGACACTTTCCCTTGATTCCTCGACTTCAAAGGTTATTCATGTGCTCAAAGACAGCTGACATCCAGTAGAGTGGGGGATAGAGTGCCCCAAGGGAAGACAAAAACGTTGATAGTGGTCGACCAGAAGGACATCAACAGAAATACGAGGTTGGTAGCATGTGAAATCTTTTGACTTGACAGCATGATCATATCATCAATTCCCCATTGTTTCCAGGAAGCGCCCTTGTGGGTAACCAAGTGGTTCACCCAGGAGGTGTACTCATCATTGCAGTTCGGCCACCCACTGAGGTCGATGAACCTCGCCTCGGCGTTCTACCAGGCGAACTTAAGAGGGAGGTCGCAGGAGCCGAACCTCTGTTGAAAGAGCGTGAAGCCATGATCAACATTGGTAGCGGTAGGCCGCAGAACAGAGAGGGGACCAATGGTGGCAAAGATAGAGGGAACACTGCTGGTAGAAGAAGAAGCCATTGCTGGTCGAAAGAGGGAATTGCAAGGGGGGCGAAGGAGTTGTGTTTGGTGATTAGAAAGGGGGGCGAAGCCATTGTTTGGTGATTATTCAAATGATATATTATGTGCCTAATTGCTAATTATACTAGTTATTAGAATTGTTAAATGATTGTGTGATTAGAGATTAGTTAAGTGGGCATAAGAAGAGAAGGGTATTTCAGTCTTTTCCTACCTCATAAGTGACCTTCAGCTGAGTCAAAAGTTTAGAAAACACAAGACACAACACAAAGTGCCTCACTTTCTGAAATTTTAGAAAACATACAACATAGAGAGAGAGAGGGAGAGAGGCGAAGTGAGGAGGAGAGGAAGAAGAAGGGTTTTCCTTCAAATCCTAGTGCATGTAAGTGTCCTCCATACCATTCTCTTCCATTTTTCATTCTCTTCACAATGATACCAAATTCATGAGCTCATTCATCCTCTTCACCATTTCGCCATTTTTGAAATTTAGAGCTCAAAGAACCAAAAATGGAGTTTTGGAGCTTCTAAGGTTTTGCAAGTTCAGTCTAGAACAAGAGTGGGGCATTGAGGCAACCACATTGTATTTGGAGTAGTTAGAAGGAGTGTTTGCGTTGCGGGATGCGAATTTGAGCTAGCTTTAAAGTGGTTGTGAGTTTGTGGGAACGTTAGAGCTATCCGGGGACCGTTCGTGTGTTCTATTGTTCGTGAAATTCTTGATTCTTGGTTTGCGTGATATTCATCACGATTGGTGAGTTCTATACTCGCTTAGGGATATTTCGATACTGAGTTTGCATGTTTTCTGAGTCAAGTAACATTGAGTTTCGTTTTCATAAAATGTCGTCAAAACCGTAAATTGGAAATATGCATGTGTTGATGTTCATGAAGTATCGATTATTTGACAATTATGTGATTGTTGTGATTATTGTTCTGGACTGGAATTAATGTTTGGTTGTGTTAGGAAATCGATCGGACTGGATATTGGAAACGAGCGGAATGGGGATTTATTTGAAAAACTACATTTCTGAAACACTGATTGATACGCAAGTATACGCACGGATCGTGCGCCCTTGCGCACGGGTCGAGCGCATCCGTCTGTCACTCACGCGCAAAATTTTAAAAAATGCGCCCGGGTCGTGCGTCTTAGCCCACAGACCGTGCGTCCCTGTCTGTAACTATGCGCCATTTTCTATAAAAATGCGCACGGGTCATGCGCCTTAGCCCACGGACCGTGCTTCCACTTCTATTACCGTCTTCCAAAATATGTTTTAATCCATTCCAATTGGCTCCAAGTCCATTCCAATCCCTTCCCCAACCCTATGTAATGATGAAATAACCGTAATTCGCTTAATTAAGCGTGGGCATGTATAAGACATTGAAATTATTAAAGTATGTCAAATGTATGATAGCCGATCAGGGTTACGAGTGAGAACACATGTACCGGATAATGGAATGAAATTACTTGATATAATTCAAGGTATGGAATGAAATGACTTGACATTATTCAAGGTATGTTAATGTAATAATTGAGGTGACGACCTCCATGAATAGCACACGAGGGGAGGGAAGTCATGAGCCCATAACCTAGGCCCCATCTATGTTTGCCCACTGATGAAAGGATTAGTTGATTGGGTTCACCCGGGGGACTGAAACTGCAGGTCTCCGGTGTTGTGTTAGTATGAAATGCAACCCGTAGGTTGTAACGCCCTAAAATTTAATTAATTATTTAATTGAATTGTTTGGGAATTTAATTGGTAGAAAAATAATAAAATAATAATAATGCTAGTATATGTGGACCTATTGTTGGGGTTGGGATAATTAAAATGAGAAGTATTAGTGAGTCCCATGATTAAGTCGCATAAGCTAAGGAAAAGCCCATAGGACTAAATGAGCATATAAGGGATTAGGTTAGGGTTTTGCTCATTTAGAAGGATAAAAAAAATAGAATTGGAGAGAAGAGAAGAGAGAAGAGGCGCGGCGAAGAGGAGAGAGAGCTAGGGCAAGGCTTCGAGTTCTCCAAAGGCTAAGGTAAGGGTGGGGTTCTATCTCTATAATTGGGTGTATGAAGGGCTCTATGTAGAAAGGTTAATGGAACCCTAGGTGTGATTAAGTTAGAAGACCCTAGTTGTAGGTATTGAATTTTTATATGATGATTGAACATGATTGATGATGATTGAACATGGTTGATGATGATTGAACATGATTGATGATGATTGAACGTGCTTGATGATGTTTTGGAATCGAAATTCTGGTCATGGGCGCCATGGGCCCCGTTTTTGATGTTGTTGTCTGGGCGCCATGGGCGCCGTCCCTGTCTATGTCGCTGGGCACCCTCCTGGGCACCGTTCTGTGCGTGTGTTGTGGTCTTGGCACCATGGGCGCCGTTCCTGAAAATGTTGCTGGGCGCCAAGGGCGCCACCCTGTTGTGTTGTGTTGCGGTCTTGCAGGTACCTGGCGCATAGGGCGCCAAGGGCGCCTAATCCTGGCTGCTCGTTGTTGCTGTTCCTGGGCGCCATGGGCGCCGGTTGATGTTTTCCTGGGGAAATCGTGGTTGATAGTCTGCTTGCACAGTTTTGACCAGCGCCATGAAACGTCTTAAAGAGAGCAACCTAATCTGTGACTCATTCCAATAATCTATTCGTTTTGAGTTTGAAAACATATTCAAAATAAAAAAGACATCACCCATTTGAAAAACATCAATTGGAATTGAAAGTTTATAACTAATCAAATAATGGCGTTGGCTTATGTTACTAAGACTTTTCCTTAGTAAATCTTACTACACAAAATCGCACTCGCTCAAGGAAATAGGCCGTGACGCACACCGTTGATGCAAAAACGGGCACCGTTGAACCACGTCATTGACGCACGCTATTCCTTTACGCCATTGATGTCTCATTATGCAGTTGATGAACATGGGACTAAACTCAGTTTTTCACGGTTACTTGCTCGTAAGTCCTTTCTTTTTCATTGGTAATCTGTCCATACTCTTAATATGGCAGAGCGCTGTCATCATTTCTTTTTGTGTTTCAACATTTTGTAGTAACATGTATAACGACCAATTTCATATTTTCGATGAATAACCAAGGTTCTGTAATTAGGTGGTTAGAACCAACTATCCAAAATTCTTAGATTCAGTGACTAGTAGTCGACTATCCGAAGTTATTTTACTGTGGTTAGACACGACTAACCAATGTTCCGTACTTATGTGGTGGTTTTTGATTTTGTTGTTGCAGTTCAGGGTTGTCAGGGTCAAGATGAAAATCAAACCAACATGATTGTTTCAGGTTCTTATAAAGTAGTATTGATTGCATTTTATTTAATTTGAATAATTTAGTAACATGTATAACGACCAATTTCCTATTTTCTACGACTTGACAAAACTAATCAATGTTCTGTACTTACGTGGTGGTTTTTGTTTTTGTTGTTGCAGTTCAGGGTTGTCAGGGTCAGGATGAAAATCAAACCGACATGATTGTCTCAGATGCACAAAGTATTATTAATTGCAGGTTGCACGATACAAATGTGGGATGTGGCGACGACGAACTCGATGATGATGTGGATGCAGGTTGCACGATGATTTTTTATTATATAGTTTTTTTTATGTTTTTGTTTGTTAGATATTGATATTTATTAATTTGTTTGACAGGAGATATCATCATCCTTCGGATGTTAAATCTTGGAAAGGTCTTATTTCCTGCACAGAGCCAGAAGCATATGATTTTTATAGCTCTTACGCCAAGTCCTCGGGTTTCATAATCAAGAAAGTGAATGTGTGGCGTGATAGCAAGAATAAAAAGACTGAGATCCCTATTTATTTGAATATGATGTGTCATAAACAAGGTTTCAAGATGGTCCAAAAGGAGGTTTCAAGATGGTCCAAAAGGAGGTTCCAACGACTGCTTTGCATAAACGTAAAGATACTAGGATAGGTTGTTGTGCGGTAATGAAGCTTAAGATGTTTGATAAGGGCGGGTATGTTATTACCATGTGGAACGATGTTCACAATCATCCATTGATAGATGCTGGCAAGAGACACTTCCTACCATCAAATAGAACTATCACGGAACAGCAGAAACTTGCTATACAAAACCATTTGGCATCTGGGATATCACAAAGGGCTACATACGACTCTATGTCGGGCTGCTGGTGGTGTTAAGAAACTTGGTTTTCTGTGCAATGATTTGAAGAATCACTTGTTTGTTACCAAGGCGAAGGCATTGCAACCTAGAGAGGCTACTGTGTTGCAAGCGTGATTCAGGCATCAAACATTGGGAAGGCCTGGTTTTTACTACGACATTCAAGTCGATGAAGACGAGGCAATCTGTTCAATATTCTGGGCTGATTCTGTTATGCGTGGTGATTATGCACTTTTTGGTGATTTTGTTAGCTTTGACACAACATACAGAACCAACAAAGACTATCGGCCCCTCGGTATGTTGTTTAGTAACTAGTAATAATGTTCAGTTTTTGACTATAATAATTTAACCTCTCTCTATATTTAACAATCTAGAAGAAAGTGTCATGATGCTAAACGTTTAGCTTTTCGGTACAGTGAAGTTATAATAGGATGCTATTGTTCTTTTTTTATTAACAAGGCTGTAACTAACTTCTTATTGGCCTCTTGTTAATTTATGGTAAAAGAAACTACGAAAGAATAACATTTTTATAACCTCATTATCACATAACACTGGATATGCTGACTCTAACCACAGATGCACTGAATATAGGTTAGTTGATTCTAACCACAAAAATGCGGTAATTACTTATTTCTCTCTATCTTACATGATGGAACCAAAATTGTACTATTTACTAAGTTGTACATGTTAGTAGCAAATAACCTATGGTAAGTATATTTGTGTTTAGAGTCAAAATATACAATATTGTGTCATCATGAGTTTATAGAAAATTGAGCTTACAGAAACTTTAGTTACATATTTCTCTCAGTCTTACATGTTACATGATGGAACAAAAATTGTACTATTTTCTAAATTGTCCACCTAGTAGCTTTTGAATGGTTTTTCACAAAAATTGCGACTGGTTTTGTTTATCTTCAAAATTGTCCAGAAAATACAAGTCGCAACTAACAGTATACGTTAAAAGCTAATCTACTAAATTGAACTTCATATATAAGAAGATACTTAGATTTGTAGTTAATCTTTTTCAAGGAAAAACAAGATAAACAAACAAAAGAAACATGACTCTGACACCAGATTTTGTTAGTTCAAAATAACTAAAACACCACATAAATGTTTTAGGATGCAGAGCAGTTCAGAAGAAAATAGAAGACCGGAGTATTAAAGATACACAATAAATAGTCTAATTCAAGCATATATAACATATTCAATCACCACATGAACACATTCTCATGGATATCAATGATCCAGCACTGATAAGAGATGCTTCTTCCTCTAACCAAACTATTGAAAAGTTTGTTCGTACAATAATAACCATAGAAATACTTTACTTTGGTTATTATTGCACTAACCAAACTAATGAAAAATTTGGTTAGTGAAATAAGAGAATCAACATATTCACAAAATACTAGAACAGATACAAATTAAACAAAATAACATAATAATAATAATAATAAATTTTGTAAAAAAAAATAAAATAATAATAATAATAATAATAATAATAAAAATTAAATAGCACTAACACAAATAAAAATTAATTAAATAGCACTAAAACAGAGTACCAATTAAATAACATTAACAAATAATTTTCAGGGTGAGTGATTGTGTGTGTGTGTGTGGTGCATTAAAGTGGTGCAAAACTAGAGACTTCGGTGCAAAACTATGGACTTGGGTGCTAATTAAAGACATTTTTCAGGGGCTTCAAGTGAACCCCCTAAACTATATGTAGGTCCGCCAATGTTTGTGTGTGTGTGTTTATATATATATATATATATATATATATATATATATATATATATATATATATATATATATATATATATATATATTTGTGTGTGTGTGTGTGTGTGAAGCTCTTATAATATTAGGCTCAGTTTCACATAGCGGATAAGCTAGCGAATAGCTTATGAGCTTATAGCGAATAGTGGATAAGCTAGCTGATAGCAGATAGCTTATAGCGGATAGCTGATGGTGGATAACCTAGCTGATGGGGAATGAAGTGTTTGTTAAAATTAACGGTTGAACTAACTGATAAATGTAAAATAACATAAAATGACATGTTTAGTTAATGCTTAGATTTATTTAATCAATACAAAATATGTTAAAATATGCATAAATTATTTTGCTAGAAATTCATGATAATTAAACTAATTATTAAGATATTTATAAAATAAATTTATTAGAAATATATTCTAAAAGTTTAATTTATATATTGATTTAAAAATCTAATTTAAAATACAATTAAAATAAAAAAGATAATGTATAGTAAAAATAAATAATGGCGTAACAAACAACAATTATATATTTACAAGAAGTATGATTTATATAATAAGAACAAACAACAATTGCACTTACGTATAGCTAACAAACACAGTGAAGGGGAGGAATAATAAAAAAATTAAATTCTATTTTACCGGGGATAGAGAATGAATATTATAAAATTAATGAGGGTAAAATGACAAAAAAATATGAGACGCTATAAACTATAAGCTCAAATGTTACTTTAAGTAGCATTTCAAAAAACGGTATAAGCTACCCCAGAAATGTTATAAGCTATTGCTTGTTAAACACATCTAGTTTTCCATCCGCTATCTTTGGTGGAATCCACATGTCAAATCCACTATAA
Source organism: Astragalus membranaceus (assembly GCA_039519185.1). Lineage (NCBI taxonomy): Eukaryota > Viridiplantae > Streptophyta > Magnoliopsida > Fabales > Fabaceae > Astragalus > Astragalus membranaceus. The sequence continues at coordinate 145,865,781 of CM076849.1, read as the reverse complement.
GCTAGCGAATATGACTTGCGAAACATAACCTTAATAGTCAAAAAGATGTTAAAAAGAAAATTTTGACTTTGAATAATATAATTATATTATATTATGTAAAATAGGAAAGTAACAAAAAATAATGTTAATAAAAGCAGTCAAAAAGATGTTAAAAAGGAAAATTTTGACTTTGAATAATTTAATTATAATATATAATGTAAAATAGCAAATAACAAAAAAAGAATGTTAATAAAAGCAGTCAAAAATATGTTAAAAAAGAAAATTTTGACTTTAAATTATATATAAATATAATTCTTAGGATAATTTTGAACAAGGAGAAGCTACAGAAAAATGACTTGCACACAAAAGTTCATGAATGTAGTTCTGATATTCTCAGCAGGTTTGTAGATAAGTAGCAAAACAAATTTAAGTTTTAATCTTCCATGCTTGTATTCTTTCTCTTATACATGTATATTTTTTGTTCGGGACATCGCTGGCTACCCACGCAGTGTCCCAACAATGACAATAAAAGACTAATCTGCGCTCATGTGTTGGGCCAATGACATTAATTACTATCAATGATTGCACTGGCCAACCCCTTGTTTGTCATCGCAGGGAATCGAACACGGGAGCAAACCGTGACGACCCCCCGAGTGTTCCAACGGTAGGCTCGACCAACTGGGCCGGACGAGCCGGTTATATATGCATATTATTTACAGTAATATATATTACTCTTCTAACTAGGTATAAGGAATGCTGAATGCAGAAATGTAGTAATTGTGCATTGCGTTTCTATTGGCACTGCCACGTGTTCGATACATCCTCTATATTGTGTTGCCCACCGCAAAGACAAAGGCTTTCAGGAAGGGAAATGCCGCCCACCTAATAAAGACTGTTGTTGTACCTCTGGAACTTAGAGATTTTCTTCTGGTTGGAAGAATTTCGTTTTATAATTAATTAAGCTTCATTACAAGGAAATGAAGACATGATATATTACGAATATTTAGATTGATTTTTATCTATTTTCTATTGCATGTTTTGCTTTATTGCCAGTCAATATTGTTGAAACTTTTCTCCTTCTTATCTCAATTTCAAAAGGATTAACTCAAGTTAATTAAAGAATAGTGTTTGTTGATTATGATGATAAAAAGGGTTTAAAGTAGTTAAATATTAAATACTATATTATTTAATTAGTAATAAACTTTGAAAATCAATATTGGTGATGCAATTCGTGCTACGGATATTAGAAGCGAGGGAGTTAACATCCATAATTAAATCCAAAGTCTGGGAGTGCATATTTTTTTTATAATCATACACTAATTGTTAAAATAACCATTAAAATAGAATTTAAATACAATTAATTAAATAAATTACACACATCTTATAATTGTCCTTTTAAGTGATTTCGTGTTTTGAAATCTTTAAATAGTGAGTTCTTTGTCAATTAATGTTATTAAATACACCTTTTTCAATAAATCACTAGACAATCATTTATTTATAGAAATTGATTTACAATGCAACAATCTCACATTACATCAAATTTAGGAGCTGTGCAAACTTTGAAATTGGCGCGGGGGGGGGGGGGGGGGGGGGGTGGGAGGAACTCCACCCTTGTCTGTAACACTTCTCTTTATTAGCAAGTCATGAAATTATGTGATTGTTATGAAAATATGATGTTTGTGTGAAAGTGTGTATTTTATTTGGGTAGAAATAAAATAAAGGAATGAGGTTAGAAATAGAAATTTCAAAATAGCTCAAGGAACACACTATTACCATATACCTTACCACCTACAATCTAAGAGAGAAGGAACTCGAGAATGAGAAGAGAGAGTGGGCGAGTTGAGGTGTTTTCCCTCTCTTCCACACTACATTGTTTATCCATCTTCCAATTCACCAAAACATCATCACATATCTCACTCTCATCCCAAAATTTATGAAACCCATGACCCAATTTTCTCTCAAAAACAGAATCATGGAAAGGAAAAGAATGAGGGAGAAGTCGAGTAAGACGGGGAGGAGAGATGAGAAGAAAAATTCAAGAACTCAACCCCATTTCCATATTTGTATTATACACCCTTCATTTTTCAAATTATCTTCAATATGAAGTTAAATCACCACACAAAGCTTCGAAAACCAGAATCAAACCCTTCTTTCATACCCTCTCATGTTGACTAAGTCAAAGAACCGTTACGCATTTTGCTTCGACGATCATGTTGACCAAGTCTCAAAAGAACCGTTGGCTGTTTATTGCAAATTATTCCCAACGTCTACTTGCTCTATGACGTCTATAAATAGAGACGCCTCCTCACTTTCTTAAACGCACTAAAACTTGAAACATTTCCATGTTTCTTCTCTCTAAACAGTTTTCTTCTTCACTCGAAGCATTTCTAAGTTTCTTTTCTAAAGAGTGGTTTACATAACCATAATGAGGGTGTGTTTCTAAGAACAATTTTTCACAGTGCATGCAGTGATCTTTCGTATCAGTTTCGACTGTGTTGTTTTATCCCAAGGGTGTCGTGGTTGATGACCAGTGCCACAAAATGTCTTTAAGAGAGCGACGTAGTCCGCTACTCATCCCAGTAATCGCTTTGGTTTGATTTTGAAAACAATTTCGAAATAATATATTTAAGATGTTTCCAAATTATACATGACAATCGAAGAAATTACTGGCGCTGGTTCTGCTGCCTCTGACTTCAACAAACCATTTCAATTTGTGGGAGCTCACTTCAAACGTTGTCATTAAAAGATGTTATTTTTCTTAACGGTGATAAAGGTTGCCAATGACTTGACAGATGAGATTCCAGTGGCAAAAGAAATAGTTGAATAGAAAGAAGAGGATAACACAGCTAAAGAAATACTCCTATGTAAGGAGCATGAGTATCTCTGTAAGAACTTTATTCTTAACGGACTAACTGGTGAATTTTATGATTATTACAATACTTGTAATTCCGCCAGAAATGTATGCAATGATTTATAAAAGAAATATGATACTGAGGAAGATGGGGCTAAAAAATATGTTGTCAACCGCTACCTTAATTACAAGATGACAGATGACAAATCCATAGTTACCTATTTACCCTTCATTAACTCTCACATATAACAACAAAACATCACACACACTCACACAAAAACATTTTTGAAAAAGAAAGAAAGAGGGAGTCGAGAGAAAGAGAGATTTCGAGAAGAGAGAAAGAAGAAGGGAACCATCAAACCCTTACTACCTTCATCAAAAATTATTCTTTTCCTTTGATTCTCACCATGAATAAGAGTTTAGAACACGATAAATTCAGCTTCACACTCTTCCTTTTCCTCTTTTCGAATTGCATGTGAGCTAGGAAGAGTGATTTGGGGAATCCTTGGTTGCATGTCAGTTTAGGGTTTGGATTTGGGAAAATTACAAGTTACATTGTGGTCATAAGGGTCAAAGAAGGGAGATTAGGATCTAAACTCGAATTTGGGGTTTTAGGAGCTGGTTTTGTTGAAAGAACAACTCATTCTCTTGCTTGCATTTTGATTTTCAGCCTTTCTAGTGAGTTCTTCATCCCTAACTTTGTTTCATTGTTAGTCCATTGTTGATTTGGTGGCATGAATTTAGAGATGCATGTTTTGCTACTTTAGAAATTCTGATTGCATGTTGTTTAAAACATTCTAGATGTTATTGAAGTGAAATTGAGATGATTGTGGTGTATGAATGAATTTGATTGCATGTTGAAATACGATTGCTCACATGAAATTAATGTTGATGCACATGATAATAACCACACACATATATATATATATATATATATATATATATATATATATATATATATATATATATATATATATATATATATATATATATATTTGTGTGTGTGTGTGTGTGTGTTAATTGATGTGTATTGCAAATTAGTTTTAGTATTGGGGTGAATTGGAATCAAGAGGAAGGGGAAAATTCATCAAAAAGCTGATTTTTTGCATACTGCACAAAAGGCACGGGTCGTGCGCTACCCAACACTGGTCGTTCAAGCCACTGTGAATTGGATGGTTTGAGGGACTCAGAGAGAACGGGGCGTGCGTCCCTGTGCATGGGTCATGCGTCCCTCTGATACCTCACCCTAATTCAACTCTTTTCTCCTCCTTTTGAGTATCAATTCTCCATCAATACCAGTCCTAATTCAAGTATGTTGATTGATATATGAATGAACTTATAGTTCCTATTAAGATTGATTATTATGTAATCTTTTGAGTGGACGAGAGGAAACACAAAGATGAGTACCAATAATGGTATATATATAAAATATTTGCCACATCACAAGACTAAGTAGCATACTTGGAATGGAAAGTCATGTCTCTTGAGTTAAACGTTGACCAAGATTATTGCCACATCACAAGATTGTTGTGCTAAACGTTGACCACGGGTTCTTCGCTGAAATTGGTATAACCCAATTTCTCTTGGATTATGCTAAAGCTATGGAATCGAATTAAACGACTACGAGAGGTATATAGTGAGAAGTTCCAAAAGAACTTACTGAGATTGTAATCTCACTGTTTATGTTGTTATGTTTTTCAGATAAACAAGGTAAAACGAAGCAAGGAGATGGAAACTAAGGAGCTAGCTTAGTTCTTAAGATGGGAGGTCTTTTATAGCTCATTAGACTTACATATTTTACTTTAGATTATGTTATGTTTTATTGTATTTTGACTTTTGATCTTAGAATTAAAGACACTGTTTTAGGATACCGTATTATGGATTTGAACTAAATTGTTAAGTTGGCTTTTGTGATTGTATCAAACTATGATTTGAGCTTTTGAACTTAAGGTACTTGTACCTAATTAAAGGTCAAGGTGATGTTTTATCCACTGTTTAGGTTAAGTCATTCAAATCTGTAGCGGTGAAATACTTTGATTTTTATTTAATGTTAGTTTCTCTATATTTCTTATAAGCTTGAAATATAAGGATGTTACATTTTGGTATCATAGCGGTTCGACCTTGTCAGACTTAGATGTCTAGTGTTTGTTTAGTATTTCTTTTTATCTTTTGGTTGTATTTCTTCTGATTAAGCTATGAGAAATTGAGCTTAATCAACTCAATACTTGGTGCATTGTTTGCAGAATTATGACTGGAGGATCGAGGGGAAATGCACTGGTGGATCCACACTTTGAGTGGACGTGCCAGATGATGGAAAATCAACAGCAAATGATGCAGCAAATGCTCCAATTCCAGTAGAATGCTCAGTCACAGCCTCAAGTACAGCAGCCTCCGGAAGATCCCAACCATGCCTACTCCCGGTTTCAGTAAATGAGTCCTCCTGAGTTCAAAGGAGGATCAGATGTTATGGGATCCCTGTACTTGATTGATGATATGGAGAAAAATTTTATAACCCTCCAAAGTATCAATGAGGAGAAGGTGTTGTTTGCCACTCCCATGCTGAAAGGAGAAGTAGAGGTTTGGTGGAGGAATGCTCATGCATTAATGGTGACTCAAGGAACTCCGGTGAATTGGGAGAATTTTTGCAGAATGTTTCTTGACAATTCTTTCCTTCGGTGATGAAATTAGAAAAGGAAGAGGAATTCTTAGGTCTCCAATAGGCTAATTGTGAGGTAGAATTTTCCATAGAGTTGGTTCCGCGTACTGGACCAATTTCTATTGCTCCCTATGGGATGTCTACTTTAGAATTAAAAGAACTCAAAACTCAACTTGAAGAGCTTATCGCAAAGAAGTTTATCCGGCCCAGTGCTTCTCCTTGGGGTGCTCCAGTGTTATTGGTTAAGAAGAAAAATGGTAGTATTATGTATTGACTATAGACAGCTCAACAAGGTGACTGTGAAGAATAAATATATGTTACCCAAGATTAATAGCTTATTAGATCAACTCAGAGGAGCCACTATCTTTTCAAAGATTGAGTTGAGGTTGGGACACCACCAAATTAAAGTTCGAGCCTCTGGATATTCTGAAAACAGCTTTCTGTACTCGCTATGGACACTATGAGTTTGTAGTGATGCCTTTCGGATTAACCAATGCTTCAGCTGTATTTATGGATTACATGAATCGGGTTTTCAGCCAGTATTTGGACCGATTTGTTGTACTTTTCATTGATGACATATTGGTGTATTCCAAGACAATTGAAGAACATGAACAGCATCTCCACATTGTTCTCAGTGCACTCCGGGGAGAAACAATTGTACGCAAATCCGGAGAAGTGTGACTTCTGGATGTCGGAAGTAAAGTTTTTGGGACATGTGATCTCTCAGAATGGTGTTGCAGTGGATCCAAGTAAAGTTGAAGCAGTGTTGAATTGGGAGCGACCTTCCTTAGTAACTGAAGTAAGAAGTTTCCAGGGATTGGCAGGGTATTACGGAAGATTCATTCATGGGCTCTCACAGTTAGTACTTCCACTCACCTGACTAACTCGCAAAGGTCAATCGTTTGTGTGGGACTCTGATTGTTAAGAATGCTTTTTAGAGTTAAAGACTCGTTTAACCTCTGCACCAATCCTCATCATTATTGACCCCGCCCTGGGGTTTCAGATTTACAGTGACGCTACAGGAAAGGGTTTAGGATGTGTTCTAATGCAAAGTCAATAGGTAGTAGCTTATGCTTCTCAGAAACTGAAGACACACGAAGAAAATTATCCCACTCATGATTTGGAGTTAGCTACTATTGTGTTTGCCTTGAAAATTTGGAGGCATTATTTATATGGTTCTCAATTTGAGGTTTTTAGTGATCATAAGAGCTTGAATACTTGTTTAATTTTATCATAAGGAACTAAACATGAGACAACGGAGATGGATGGAATTTTTGAAGGACTATGACTTCGAATTGAAGTATCATCCCGAGAAGGCTAACACGGTAGTAGATGCTCTAAGTAGAAAATCTCTTCACGCAGCCGCAATGTTGAAGCACGAAATGGCTCTTTTGGAATTCTTTAGGGATCTCAATTTGAAGGTGAAGTCTCGGAGAAAGAAATTGGTTCTAAGTCATGTTCAGATCTCCAGCTCACTGCGGGATTCGATCAGATTGGCCCAAGAAGTTAATGTAGAGCTTCAAGCTCAACGGGGTTTGTCGGGTTTTTCAAAAGCTAGTCATGGAGTTGTCTGTTTCAATGATAGGATTTGAGGCCCTAATGATGAGAATATTAAGTGATAGCTGGTCTTAGAGGAGGCTCATAAGAGTCTGTACTCGGTACACCTTGGATCTACCAAGATGTATCGAGATCTTAAGCAGATGTACTGGTGGCCTGGAATGAAGACCCAGATTGCTGAATTGGTGTCCCAATGCTTAACATGTCAGAAAGCTAAGATAGAACATCAGAAATCTTTCGGTCACTTGCAACAACTCAACATTCTGGAATGGAATAGTGACTCTATGGATTTTGTGATGGGATTACCCCGTTCTCAAGCTGGTAATGATTCTATATGGGTAGTTGTGGATCGTTTGACCAAGTCTGCACATTTCATTCCTATTTGTTCCAACTACAAGATTTCCAAACTGGCTGATGAGTACCTTAAGAACATAGTGAGACTTCATGGGGTGCCGACAAGTATCATCTGAGATTGTGATCCTAAATTTACTTCTCGTTTTTGGAGAGCATTTGGTTCTCATCTCCATGTTAGTACAATTTATCATCCGCAGACCGACGGATTTTTAGTACTAGGGTAATTCCGGTCGTTAAAGTTGTTTGGAATGGATTTTCACCCGTGGAAGCAACTTGGGAGCTCGAGGACGATATGCATACTCGTTATCCGTATCTCTTCCAATAAGGTATGACTTGACAAATTTTGAAGGACAAATTTTTTTTCAAGTTGGGATGAAATGTAATACCCAAAGTAAAATTTACTTTGGATATTATTGATTGATATTTAAGTGCTTTAATAATAAATGAGGACTCTTGATCGATTTGGATTGATGATTGTGTAATTTATTTGATGAGATGTGATACTTGAATGCATTGTGTGCTTATTAGTTAAATTAATTGTGAAATTACTATGTGAATTATTGTGGTAAATGTTGGTTTATGGAGAATTTTTGAGTGAGAACTTTAATTTACAATAGGAAGCCAAATCACATTTGAATTGTCTAGTTACCTAGTTACCCTTCATTAACTCTCACATATAACAACAAAACATCACACACTCACACAACAAAAATTTTGGAAAAGAAAGAAAGAGGGAGTCGAGAGAAAGAGAGAGATTTCGAGAAGAGAGAAAGAAAAAGGGAAAGAGAGAGACCACGGGAACCTTCAAACCCTTACTACCTTCTTCAAAAATTGTTCTTTTTCTTATGATTCTCACCAAGAATAAGAGTTTAGATCACACCATAAATTCAGCTTCACACTTTTCCCTTTCCTCTTTTCGAATTGCACGTGAACTAGGAAGAGTGATTTGGGGAATCCTTGGTAGCATGTCAATTTAGGGTTTGGATTTGGGCAAATTACAAGCTACATTGTGGTCCTAAGGGTCAAAGAAGGGAGACTAGGAGCTGAACTTGAATTTGGGGTTTTAAGGTTTTGTTAAAAGAACAACTCATTCTCTTGCTTGCATTTTGATTTTCATCCTTTCTTGTGAGTTCTTCATCCCTAACTTTGTTTCATTGTTAGTCCATTGTTGATTTGGTGGCATGAATTCTGAGATGCATGTTTTTCTACTTTAGAAATCTGATTGCATGTTGTTTAAAACATTCTAGATGTTATTGAAGTGAAATTGAGATGATTGTGGTGTGTGAATGAATTTGATTGCATGTTGAAATAAGATTTCTCACATGAAATTAATGTTGATGCACATGATAATAACCATATATGTGTTAATCGATGAGTATTGGAAATTAATTTTACTATTGGGGTGAATTGGAATCAAGAGGAAGGGGAAAATGTTGGGTATTGAGCTCTCTTCCTATGTGGATAAAGGCCCAAATATTTTAGCCCATTATGTTTCACACTTATTATAAGTGGAGAGGGTTAAATTAGGGTTGATGAAGAGAGATTTTCGGAATGGAGAGAGCCACCAAATGAGAGAAAAGAAGAGAGTGAGCAATTCCCGTTTTTCTCAAACCTGTCACCGTAAAACTGCGATTTCGGTTTCATTAACCGTCGGATCGTCTTCGTTTTTGGACAGCAGGTTCGCGAGACATAGTTCTACACTTTCACCGTTCGGATCATCGAAACGAGGTCTGAGGAGAGAGAAACCGTCTTCGCACTGAAGCTGTAGTTTTGGGTATTTTCATCTTCTTGTTCTAAATTTGTAAAGCTTTTGTGCTTTATTGTATTGGCCGGTAGTTGGCACTATTTGTGCACTTTGTTGAGACTCTCTTGTACCCTTATTTGATTATAGTGGAGCTATTTCTTTGGTCTGGACGACCCGTGGTTTTTACTCTTTTCTTTGAGGGGTTTTCCACCTTAAAAATATCGGTGTTCAATTGGATGTTTTTATTTCATTTTATTTGTCGCCATATATTCGTTGTTGTTCCTCTTAGGTTCTCGAAAGTTTGGGGAATTTATTTTCGCTGCATATTGCTCTGTTATTACGTTTATGTGTTGATTCCCCATCAGAGTGGTATCAGAGCTCTTGGTTAGGACCTATTTTACTTGCTTGATTGATGGAGGCAAATATGAATTTAAAGATGGTTTCTTTGAATGGTATAAATTATCATTTGTGGAAGGGCAAGATGAAAGATTTATTGTTTGTGAAGAAAACGCATCTTCCTATTTTTGGTAGTAAAAAGCCGGATTCGACATCTACCAAAGAATGGGATTTTGAACATCAACAGGTATGTGGTTTCATTCGCCAATATGTAGAATATAATGTTTATAACCATATTGCTAATGAAACAAATGCAAAAATCTTGTGGGAGAAGATAGAGTCCTTGTATGCCTCTAAATCGGGGAATAATAAATTGTTCTTGTTGAATAGCTTCATAAGTTTCAAGTATAAGGAGGGGACTTCTATTTCGGATCACTTGAGTGATTTTCAAGGGCTTTTTGATCAAATGTCAAGAATGGGTATCAAATTTGATGATGAGCTTTTGGGACTATTTCTATTATTATATTTACCAGATTTGTGGGAGACATTTCGGGTTTCCATAATGAGTTCTTCTCCTAATGGTATTGTTTCTTTGGAAACGGCTAGGGGTGGTGTACTTAATGAGGAGATGAGAAGGAAGGCACGGGGTTCTTCATCTCAATCCGAGGTACTTGTCACTGAAAATAGGGGAGAAGTACTCAGAGAAAGGAAACAAAGGGTGGTAGAGAGAAAGGCAGAAGTAAGTCCATGTCTCGGTTTGAAAATGTGGAATGCAATTATTGTCACAGAAAAGGGCACATACAAAAGAATTGTTTTCAGAGGAAGAGGGAGAATAAAGACAAGAAAGGTAAGCAGAAACAAATGGATAATGATGATTATGATGATCGTGTTACTGCTACTATTGGTGATGACCTTATTATTCTCCATGGTCATGAGACAATTAATCTTGTGTCAGATGAGAGCATGTGGATAGTTGATACTGGTCTACATTGCACGTTACATCTAAGAAGGAGTTCTTCACATCTTATACTCCAGGTGACTTTGGAGTGTTGAGGATGGGTAATGATGGTGTATCTAAGGTAATTGGTGTTGGTGATGTTTGTTTGCAAACCAACATGGGAATGCGGTTGTTACTTAAATGAGTCAAACATGCTCCCGATGTTCGCTTTAATTTGATTTCTGTGTCTATGCTTGATGATTGTGGTTATTATAATCACTTTGGTGGTGGAAAGAGGAAACACAGCAAAGGTAACTTGGTTTTAGCTAGAGGGAAGAAAATTTCTAAACTGTATTGGACAAAAGCTATGGTTTCTATAGACAGCGTGAATGTTGTGCATATGGAAGCATCTTAGTGGCACTGAAGGCTTGGCCAAAAAGGATGTGCTTGTAGGTTTGAAGAATGCGGATTTGGAGAAATGTTCTCATTGCATGGCTGGTAAACAAACTAGAGTGTCATTTAAAAAGCATCCTCCCTCTAGGAAGTCAGAGCTACTTGAACCGGTGCATTCTGACGTTTGCGGCCCTCTAAAGGTAAAATCTTTTAGTGGTGCACTTTATTTTGTTACTTTTATTGATGATTGTTCCAGGAAATTATGGGTTTATGCCTTGAAGACAAAAGACCAAGTGTTGGAGAAGTTCAAACAATTCCATACTCTGGTTGAGAGGCAAACAGGTAAGAAGTTGAAACGTGTTCGTACCGACAACGATGGTGAGTATTGTGGACCCTTTGATGATTATTGTAAGCAGCAGGGTATTGCACATGAAAAGACTCCTCCTAAAACTCCTCAGCTAAATGGTTTAGCAGAGAGGATGAATCGAACACTAGTTGAGAGAGTGAGGTGTATGCTCTCGAAAGCTAAGTTGCCCAAACACTACTGGGGTGAGGGCACTCTACACGGCAGTGCATGTTATTAATCTCAGTCCCGCTGTTGCTTTGAATAGTGAAGTTCCAGATAAAGTTTGGTTTGGGAAGAAGGTCAATTATCATCATTTGAGAGTCTTTGGTTGTAAGGCCTTTGTGCATGTTTCAAAGGATGAAAGATCCAAGTTGGATGCAAAGTCAAAGCAATGTATTTTCATTGATTATGGTCAAGATGAATTTGGTTATAGGTTGTATGATCCTATAGGGAAAAAACTTCTCAGAAGTCGTGATGTTGTTTTCATGGAAGACCAAACTATTGAGGACATTGATAAGGTGGAGAAGACTACACCCAAGAAAGATGACAACTTGTCAGATGTTGATCCAGTTTGGTTGCCTATTGAGAATTTGGATAGTGTTGATGGTAATGTTCAAAATGGTGGGCCACATGTTGATGATCAACAACTTGAAGATGAGTTACATATTCCAGTTAATGATGACGAGGAGAATGAGATGCCAGAATATGAGAATCCTGGTGAGGTTTCTGAGTCATCTCAAGCTCAACTCAGAAGGTCTAGCAGGAAAAGACAACCATCTACAAGGTATAATTCTGATGAGTATGTGACAGTGACCGATCAAGGGGAACCTGAGTATTTCCAAGAGGTAATAGAAAGTGAAGAAATTCAAAAGTGGCTGGATGCAATGCATGATGAGATGAAGTCATTGCATGATAATCACACTTATGATTTGGTGAAGTTGCCAAAAGGTAAAAGGGCTTTGGAAAACAGGTGGATTTATAGAGTGAAACATGAGAGTAACTCTAAGTCTCCAAGGTATAAAGCAAGATTAGTGGTGAAGGGTTTTCGTCAAAGAAATGGTGTTGATTTTAATGAAATTTTCTCGCTTGTGGTAAAGATGTCATCGATTAGAACCATGTTGAGTTTGGCGGCTATTCTAGATTTAGAGGTAGAGCAAATGGACGTAAAAAAAGTTTTCCTTCTTGGTGATTTGGAGGAAGAGATCTACATGAAACAACCTGATCGTTTTCTTGTTGAAGGCAAGGAAGACTATGTGTGTAGACTAAGAAAGAGTTTATATGGTTGGAAGCAGGCTCCAAGACAGTGGTACAAGAAGTTTGAGTCAGTTATGTGTGACCAAGGATATAAAAAGACTACTTCTGATCATTGTGTCATTGTTAGAAATTTTTCTAATGATGATTTCATTATCCTGTTGTTATATGTTGATGACATGCTTATTGTAGGGAAAAATATTTCCGAGATTGGCAGGTTAAAGAAGCAGTTGGACGGGTCTTTTGCCATGAAAGACATGGGAGCAGCTAAACAGATTCTTGGTATAAGAATCATGCATGACAGAAAGAAGAAGAAACTTTGGCTATCGCAAGGGCACTATATTGAAAGAGTGTTGCAGAGATTTCAGATGGAAAACTCTACGGCGGTAAGTACTCCTCTTGCTACTCATTTTAAGTTGAGTTCCAAACAAACTCCTTCAAATAAGATGATAAAATTGATATGGAACGAGTTCCTTATGCGTCTGCTGTGGGTAGTTTGATAAATGCAATGGTGTGTACAAGACCAGATATTGTGCATGCTGTTGGTATAGTCAGTAGATTTTTGTCAAATCCAGGTAGAGAGCATTGGAATGCTGTGAAATGGATTTTAAGGTATCTTCGTGGTACTACTTGTATGAGGCTTTGTTTTCGAGGTGACAAACCCACCTTAGTGGAATACTCCGACTCAGACATGGCTGGAGATATTGATTCCAGGAAGTCCACTTCGGGGTATATGATTAAGTTTGCAGGGGGGCTATGGCTTGGAAGTCCAGGTTGCAAAAGTGTGTAGCATTGTCTAATACAGAGGCAGAGTTCATTGCCATTACCGAAGCATGCAAAGAGTTGATATGGTTGAAGAAATTCTTGCAGGAGCTTGGTCATGTTCAGGACAAATATTTCTTATTTGTTGATAGTCAAAGTGCAATTCATCTTGGTAAGAATCCGACTTTTCATAATAGGTCCAAACACATTGATGTGATGTATCATTTGATACGTGATGTTTTGGATGCTAAGTTGTTGGAGTTAGCTAAAGTTCATACAAATGATAATGGTTCTGATATGATGACTAAAGCTTTGCCAGGAGGGAAGTTTCAAATTTGTTGTGATATCGCCGGTTTGGCGATCGCCTCCACATAGTTGTGAGGGGGGAGATATGTTGGGTATTGGGCTCCCTTCCTATGTGGATAAATGCCCAAATATTTTAGCCCATTATGTTTCTCACTTATTATAAGTGGAGAGGGTTAAATTAGGGTTGATGAAGAGAGATTTTCGGAATAGAGAGAGCCACCAAAAGAGAGAAAAGAAGAAAGTGAGCAATTCCCGTTTTTCTCAAACCTGTCACCGTAAAACTGTGATTCCGGATTTGTTAACCGTTGGATCGTCTTCGTTTTTGGGCAGCAGGTTCGCGAGACAAAGTTCTACACGTTCACCGTTTGGATCGTCGAAAAGAGGTCTGAGGAGAGAGAAAACGTCTTCGTACTGAAGCTGTAGTTTTGGGTATTTTCATCTTTTTGTTCTAAATTTGTAAATCTTTTGTGTTTTATTGTAGTGGCTGGTTGTTGGCACTATTTGTGCACTTTGTTTAGACTGTCTTGTACCCTTATTTGATTATAGTGGAGCTATTTCTTTGGCCTGGACGACCCGTGGTTTTTACCCTTTTCTTTGAGGGGTTTTCCACGTTAAAAATATCGGTGTTCAATTGCACGTTTTTATTTCGTTTTATTTGTCTCCATATATTCGTTGTTGCTCCTCATAGGTTCTCGCAAGTTTGGGGAATTTATTTCCGCTGCATATTGCTCTGTTATTACGTTTATGTGTTGATTCCCCATCAGAAAAGTCATCAAAAAACTGATTTTTTGCATACTGCACAAAAGGCACGGGTCGTGCGCTACCCAAAACGGGTCGTGCAAGCCACTGTGAGTTGGATGGTTTGAGGGTCTCGGGGAGCACAGGTCGTGCGTCCCTGCGCACTGGTCATGCATCCCTCTGATTTCTCACCCCAATTCAACTCTTTTCTCCTCTTTTTGAGTATCAATTCTCCATCAATTCCAATCCTATTTCAAGTATGTTGATTGATATATGAATGAACTTATTGTTTCTATTAACATTCATTATTTTGTAATCTTTTGAGTCGACGAGAGGGAATACAAAGATGAGTACCAATAATGGTATATATATATATATATAAGTAGCATACTTGGAATGGAAGGTCATGTGTTCTGAGAGGTATATAATTAAGGTATCGAATATAATTAAACGACTACGAGAGGTATATAGTGAGGAGTCCCGAAAGAACTCACTGAGATTGTAATCTCACTGTTTATGTTGTTATGTTTTTCAGATGAACAATGTAAAACAAAGCAAGGAGATGGAAACTAAGGAGCTAGCTTAGTTCTTAAGATGGGAGATCTTTTATAGCTCATTAGACTTGCCTAGTTTACTTTAGATTATGTTATGTTTTATTGTATTTCGACTTTTGATCTTAGAATCAAAGACAATGTTTTAGGATACTGTATTATGGATTTGAACTAAGTTGTTAAGTTGGCTTTTGTGATTGTATCAAACGATGATTTGAGCTTTTGAAGTTAAGGTGCTTGTACCTAATTAAAGGTCAAGGTGATGTTTTATCCACTGTTTAGGTTAAGTAATTCAAATCCATAGCGGTACTGAAATACTCTGATTTTTATTAAATGTTAGTTTCTCCATATTTCTTATAAGCTTGAAATATAAGGATGTTACTTATGTGGTCTATGACAAGTACTCTGAAGTCTTAGAAGATCATAAAACAAGAGTTTGATTAGTCAGAAGACACTTTAGAATATCCCTCTGAAGACACTTCAGAACGCATATGTCAGAAGATACCTCAGAAGCTTCTCGGGAATAAAAGTCACAAGACAATTTCTTCTATACGGTTAAATGGTCATATGATGATAAGCTAAATCCTTAGAAAAATTGAAACAAAGACAATGAAGTATTCACTAAGTGATTTCCTAGAGAACCAAGTTCAGAAGCTCCCAACGGATACTAGCAGTAGTGTACAGTTTCTGCAAAAGTACACCCGCTTTGGAGAAAATGCCACAACGACTGTAATTAGCCATGTAGATCCATTCCAATGGTTCTTTGAGTCAAAAGCTCTATAAATACAACAAGGAGCACCTCATTTATGACTAAGAGAGATAATACGTATTATTGGTCATCTACTTCAGAAGCTTCTCAAGAGCTTCTGAGTTACTTACCTTCTCTCAAACACACTCACTGCATTCAACATCCTCTGGGATCCTTTTGAGTGTGGTCATAGCTTTGTGTCAATTGACGTATGTAATCTATTAAAGCTATTTTCTATCCCAGTCAAAAAACTAAACATATTTTGTGTATACGTACCTCCTTAACAAAGCATTGGTTATTGTATTGTTAGAGAAGATGCCAAAGGTGTTTCTTCGGGTTTTCAGTTGCTAGAACTGTGTTAGAAAACTAGTGTGACAGTAGATGGAGTTGTGTTAAGAAAACTATTGAGTGTTTTGGCCCGTGATTGACTTGTAAGTGTAAACTATTTGAAAAATAGTGAAAATAGTCACAGGGTGTGAGGAGTGGGTGTAGCCCTACACTAGTGCAAAATTGACTTTAGAAAGCATCATTTAGCATCGGTTGTTTGAACAGCCGATGCTAAATGTAGACGTGGTGGCAATTTTGAAATTAAATGGAAGTTTTCAATTTTTGCGCCTACCTTTAGCATCGGTTGTTTAAACAACCGATGTTAAAAGTACTTGCGTCAGACATTTAGCATCGGTTGTTTATACAACCGATGTTAAATGTGTATGTCTAACACATTTAGCATCGGTTGTATAAACAACCGATGTTAAAGGTCCCTTTCTATTTCTAATGCGTTATCATCTATACTCTTTGAACTCTCGTTCTCTCGTTCTCTCACTCTGAACTCTCGTTCTCTCACTCTTCACTGTCGCCGTCAACAATCTTGACTGTCGTCGTCGCCTTCCTCGCCGTCGCCATCCTCGCTGTCGCCTTCCTTGTCTTCGTTGCCGTCGCCGTTCTCCTCTCTCTCAGGTTTGATTAATTGCTTCTATAATCAAGTTCTGAAACCCTATTTTCTCTAATTTTTCTGATTCGCCGTTCTGTTCTCTTCCTCCGCGAAGCTCTCTTCCTCGCGAACCCTCGTCCCTAAGCACATCTTCGTTTGCGTCTTCAATGCTATAGGCATCGTTTTTGTAACACCCCAATTTTCGTTGGTTGTGGCTCTTTTAAAATATTTTTATTGTATTAAGTATTTTAAATTGATAAGACTAAATTATTTTAAGTTATTGTGTATTTGAGTTATTAAAATTGGTTGAAAACATATTTAAATGTACTTTATATGCTATTGGTAATATATAATTGTTATTATATATTTATTTTATTTTTATAAATATTATTATTTAAATGTTATTTATGTTATAAATTGTTTTGGGCTTCGGAGGTGTTAAAATAATAGTTGTAATGAAATTGGGCTTCAAAAACGAATTAAAATAGAATTTGGGCTTTTTATACGCATACAGCCGCCTTTCTCCTTGCTAAATGCACCACCTGTGATCCACTCCCTCCAGCAGCCCAGTCCACGCGCAGCCCACTAGACCCTGATCTGACCCGACCCAAGATCTCTTCTTCTTCCTCGCATAGCAGTTGCAGGAAAAACCCTAAGAGAACAACTCTCTCTCCTTCGCGTTTTCCTCCTCCAGACCATGGCCACGCCTGAAACTTTGCAGAACCACTCGAAAATAGTCGCTCATTTCATTTTTGGCCTCGGTTTCCTCCATTGTTGCATCGTTTCGTCAGGATCAACCACCCCACGCGGACTGGTGTCCGCCATTCGCGACCACCACAACACCAGAACGCCCTCCCTCTCTCGCGAATCATCTAGGTGCTGGCACGCCTCTATGTGTTGCCCCACCTCTGAGACTCTCATGATCTCCAGCGTGCTGCTTAACCAAAACGAAACCAGGGACTTCGAACCAAGACCCTTCTCCCTCTCAAGTCTTAACTACGTTCAACCCATGGTTTTGCAAACATCAAATGTTCAAACCTGTCTCAATCATGCCAAACGTATTCTTCCCTTGCACAATTCCTCCCTATCACCGAGAACACGTTCGCACCACTATTTCAATGTTTGCAATTCAGCACCCTCATCGAACTCCAATCACCATAGAATACTCAAACCTATCAGAAACGTCATACCCGACCAAATCCCTCCTTAAGTCCACGACTTCGAATCGTGGCCTTCGTGTCGTACCCTTCGGGTAGTCAATTGTCCCGTTGGAGTGGAATCACGCTCAAGAACTTGTGATTGGTCATTGTCAGTTCACCTTTCAAAGACACTTCGATATCAGACAAGCCCCTCCGTTTCGTGCACTCGGACATTCAAAATCTTGGGTTCACAGTTTGAAGTTGTTGTCACCACCTTATGCCTCTATAGGTACTCTCTTTTCGAAACACGTTAATTCATTTATCGAGCTATTAATTATAGTCAATATTTTTAATATATGACTTTTGTACTGTCATTGTTGTTGTTGCACGGTTGTACGCATTCGAGTCAAACATTGTCCTGCTGGAATTGATTCACGCTTGAGAACTCGTGAATTGTCTCTGTAGAGATTTTCCCTTGGAAGACGCTTCGATATCAGGTAAGGGTGGGGTTCTTCCTTATAATAGGGTATATGATGGGGATTATGTTGGGGTTAGGTCCTATGTTGCCTTTCGATTTCTTGATGTTCAATTGATGATATTTAAATGTGATTTTGTGGATTGAGTTTGGTGTTTGATGATTAATTGCGTGAAATTCTGAAAATTGGATCCATGGGCGCCATGGGCGCCATTGTTGTTGCTGTCTCTGTTGCTGGAAACGGCGCCCTGTGCCTGGGCGCCATGCCTGGCCCTGTTTCCTTGATGTTCTGTGCTGAATTAGGCGCCCTGTGCCTGGGCGCCATATCTGTGTGTGTTCCCTGTGTGAGTTGCAGTTTTAGGCGCCCTGCTGCTGGGCGCCGTGTCTGGTGCGTGTTCCTGTGCCATGTTGCATTTTCTATTGTGCTCTAGGCTATCTGGCCGCCAAGGGCGCCATTTCCCGCAGTGTTGTCTGTTGTATTGCTGCCTGTTGCTAGGCGCCCTGCTCCTGGGCGCCAAAGTCATGTGTGTTGCGTTTGTTGCTAGGCGCCCTGCTCCTGGGCGCCAGATCCAGTTGTGTTGCCTGTTGCTAGGCGCCCTGCTCCTGGGCGCCAGTTTTCTGTGTTGCTATTTCCTGCTAGGCGCCCTGCTCCTGGGCGCCATTTCCTGCATTGTTTGGTTTTGCTGTCACTGTTTCAGTGTCACTGTCACGGATTTGGTTTTCAACATATCTTGTGACTAAATTTTGATGATTGTCTGTGTGCATTCATGGTGTCGCATACAGCATACGCATTTGTTTCGGTGAAGGCCTTTGGTCTTGGAGCTGGGTGTGAAAGCTCAACTTTTTCTAAAACTAGTGAGCCGGGTGTGAAAGCTCAATTTTTCTAAATTGGTGAGCCGGGTGTGAAAGCTCTCAATATTGGTGATGCCTCTATTTACAGGCAAAAACTTTCGGTGATTTGGTACCACATGCATATGCCCGTTGGTGTGGGTTGCATTCGTTCATTTACGCATAATTTAGGGGATGACTGTTGGTGATAATTTTGGTGATGAATATTGGTGATAATTTTGGTGATGTTTTTGGTGATGAATATTGGTGAAAATTTTGGTGATGTTTTTGGTGATGAATATTGGTGATAATTTTGGTGATGTTTTGGTGATGACTAATGGTGTTGCTTTTTGGTGGTATTTATTGGTGCTTACTAATTGATGTTGTTGTGTAGCGGTAGTCATAGTTATCGTAACTGTAGCATATTACTTATCATACATGCTATTATATTGTTAGATATCTCACCCTTCTGTTTGAATGTTACCCCTATGTTGGTAACGTGCAGGTGATCACGAGTGAAGGCGTATTTACCTTCGCTAGTCGAGTCTTGTGTCGTCGCTCTGATATGTAGCACTCGGGGGATGAACACTAGTTTAGTTATTGTGGTTACCGTTCGGTTTTGGAGTTTTGCAAAGATGTTATAATTGTTTTATTCGAATTTTACTTTTATTTCCGCTGCATGGTGAACAAAGTCATTGTTGGCTGAACAGGTGTTTTGGGTTCGTCCCAGTTATATTGTGCTATGTATTCGTACTACCTTAATGAATAAATGTTGTTATTGGCGTGTGATGAAAATTGGTGTAAATGTGACATCCCTGTGGGTGTAGTGAAAAGGAAAAATGTTTTTGAAACTCTGATATTTTAATAATAACTACCGGGTAGAAAAGGGGTGTTACAATTTTCATCTTCAGAGAAATCTTCAAAGGAGCATCATTTTCATCTTCAAAGCAGTAAGCATCTCTGAAATCAATATTTTCGTTTTCGTTCTTCCTGTTTGAGTCTTCAAAAACTGATGCTTCGTTTTCGTTTTATTTTTCTTGAAACCCTAAGTATCATAGCTTGAAACCCTAAGTATTTGGTATTTGGTGTCAAGTTTTGAAGTGTTTGTTATTTTGAAGTGTTTGGTACCAAATATGAAACCAGAGAAACGAAACATCAGTTTTGAAGTGAAAATTTTGAAGTATTTGGTGTCAAAACTGACGCTTTCTTAGCTTTGAAGTGTTTGTTATTTTGCTTTGTTATGGATTTAACTTGATTGGACTATTTCTGATTTTGATTTTTGAATCTGAAAGTCATTTAATCTTCGAGATTCGTTACTGTGAAGTTTTACTTTCTTTGATAACTCTGTTTGGTTGTTTCTTTTGGTAATCTTAATCAAAACTGAAGTAATTGCCAAGATTTTCATTCAAGAATGTTTACGTTCCAATAACTCATTATTTATTGCAGATTCTGGACTCACTTGGTAATGGCTTATGCTTTTACCCTCTCGGACATGTTATATCTTGAAAAGGGAGCTATCAAATAGTTGCGACAATGGGATTGTCTTTTCTTGCTTCTGAGCCACGCCGTCCTGACCAGTTCACAGTAAGATCAAGTTTTATCACCGTTACAAATATTATATGCTGATAATCATAGTAACGCTGCTTTTATGATAAGGATTTATATACCAAACTCTTCACTTGTAAATTCTGGTATTGAATGCATACTCAATTGCACCTTCCTATCTTAAAAATATTGAGAGGGAACTTTATGACAATAAATGATTTACTACTTGCTTAAATATCAGAACTATAAAAGGATTTATATGTAGTAGTTCCCCCCAACCCCTTCTTTTCATAAATATCCTATTTTATGATTTGGAGAATGAAATCTTCTGAAATCCATATAATCAATGTAAATGTTTTAAAGTGCAGTGTACTTCTCAAGCATTAGTGGGTCCTAAGATTTGTTAGGCACAAAGTCACAGTGCTCTTAAATGACTTTGCTATTTCATTTTGTTCGCTATGCTCCTTATTCAAGCCACTACTGTACATTTGTGCAGGTACTTGTTAGGAATGTGCCACACGATCCTGATGAATCAGTCAGTGAACTAGTGAAACATTTTTTTTTGGTCAACCATCCAGATCATTATCTCACTCATCAGGTCTTATCCCTTTTGCAACTGCTACATATGGTGTTTTTGTACTATTTGCTATTAGCTTATCTTGGGTTATTTAACTTCGCTACTAAGTTACATATGGTGATGATTGTATATCCAAATAGTGGAGAGACTTATATTGCTAAGGGCCACCAATGGGTGGTGAGTATAGTTGACATAACTCTTACTTCAATCTTGTGTTATGTATTTGTCAAGCCACCAATGTCTTATTCTGAAATTTTTTTACCTCAATAGGATCAGTACCAGTCCCCACCAAACCTCGGAAAGTTACTGTCAACAAAACTGAAGTAAATGGTGGCAAGTGGCAAACTAATGAAGGTAAATTTTCTCTATTACTTTATTGAAGCTTGGCTTCTTGTAGACAATGAAACTAATGAATGGCATTTGGTTGCAAGCTGGTTACAGACACATTGACACTGCTACTCAGTATGGAGTTCAAGAAGAGGTACATATATACTTTCTGTTCTGTCAATGAACCTAATGAATGGCCTTTGTTTTCTATATGTATTTTTCTTGACTCCTGAAAGGGTTAGACCTGCAATAGGCTCTAATATATATGTATTTTTATTTGCTTGCTTTGAAATTGTTTTCTTTTCTTTCTTGGAGCATTTGTGATTGTGTTGCCTCTTTCATGTGAATGGTGCCATTTTTTATTTTGGTAAAAAACTGATGCTAGTTTTTGTTGCGTGGGATATAGTTAATGGAGAAAGGCCTTGGAAAAATTCAGATGCTAGACTTGTGTTAGAAGATGGTTCAATCTGGAAAGCTAAATCATTTGGTGCTTCAGGAACTCAAGTTGGTGAAGTTGTTTTCAATACCTCATTGACTGGGTGAGGCAAATTATAAAAAATCTTTGGGAATACTAGTTATGCTGTTATGTGAGTGATCTTCAGGTATCAAGAAATTTTAACGGATCCTAGTTATGCTGGTCAGTTTGTGTTGATGACCAATCCGCATATTGGGAATACTGGCATCAATTTTGGTTTGTATTTAATCTATTTAATTTTCTATTAGTTTGAAATTCTTGATTGCAATTACTGTCTCTTTGCAATGGAATTTTTTTTTCAGTACCTCAAACTGGAGATGTGTGGAAGATCTTGGTGATTATTTAACAGAAAGGAATGTCATGGGAATTTGTAAGTAATTTAAGCAAAAAGGTGTTTCAAGAAGCGCTACTATCTGATGGGTTTTTTGTTTGTCTCTGATGGTACTTTGTGATGCAATCAATTTAGTTGTTTATGCAGCATATGATAAGATATAGAAGTACAGCCGAACATTATTCCACATTTTTTGTTTGCCGTCAATTTATTGTTACTTTCATCTAGTTGTTTATTAATTTTGCTTCTTGATAACATTATTCCATATGGTTACATCTGTTGTTGTTCTAGTTTTATACAATAGGAGATCAATAAGAGAAAATTTCTAATATAAGCCTTGATTTGTTATTGATGCAGGCTTCAGCAAGCACCACTCACTAGTGCAAAAATGAGATTAGAATTAGACATTTAAAGTCAGGCGCTCAGATGCCTGACTACATAAGTAAACACGGGGGCAAACTTGTAATTAAGAAGCAAAACTCGCGAGTTTTAAAGTCAAGCGGATACACGCCTGACTTCTAAAGTGAACGAATAGGGAAAAAATTTGACTTTAGAAGTCAGGCGTGTATTCGCCTGACTACATAAGTGACGCGGTGGCAAACTTGTAATTAAGGGTGAAATTATTTTTTTTCTATTTTAATACTTTAGAAGTCAGGCGTGTATTCGCCTGACTTCTAAAGTACCAAAATAGAAAAAAATAATTTCACTTACGCCTCACTTTCAGAAGACTCTCCTCTCCATTCTCACTCTCTCACGCGAACCCTAGTTACCTTTCCTCTACCCCCGTCGAATCTCCCCCCTCTTATCCCTGATCCCCCACTCTCTCTCTCAGACATCATTCTCTCCTCTCAACGAAAACACAATCGTTCCCGTGCCAATCGTTCCCGTGCCAATCGTTGCCAGGAGAAGACAAATCGTTGCCAGGAGAAGACAAATCGTTGCCAAATCGTTGCCAATCGTTCCCAAATCAGCACCCTAGCAACGAGAAGACAAATCGTTGCCAAATCGTTGACAAATCGTTCCCAGATCGTTGCCAATCTTCGTTATGCTTCTGGTGGCTAAAACCCTAGCAACGATTGTTGGCAGTGCTCCACCCAATCTCCTTCGTATTCGTCTTCTACCTCTGGTGGTTCAACGGGTTCTGCTTCTGGTTGTCGCTACATCCAATGAAAAAACGAGTTTGATATTTGGTATCCCCTAAGCGTCCGCATGAAAACCCCTCAAGAAATTTTAAGTTCGGAGAACTCTCCATCGGAGCTCCGCCGTGCCGGAAATCGCACCAACGCTCCGGAGATGTGTTTTGTTGTTTTGTTACTCAGTGTAAGCTTCCTCTCCACCATAGACTACGATTTTGTTGTTTTGTTACTCAGTGTAAGTTTCAGATTCACTGAGATTAATATGATTTTGTTGTTGAAGTTTCAGTTTCAGAGTAAGGGCAAAATGAGGGTAAGTGGATGCAAATAATGAACTATATAATGAACTCAGAAAACTGGGAGAGACTTCACTGGGACCAGGGTTATTCTAATAAGCTTGCTCAGGACCATGCAAACTATGAGTCTGCAGAAGATGATGATGAAGATTTCTCCCCATACAGGTTTGCCTCCATCATTTTTCTCCTTTCCTACTCGGAAGAATATAATGGTTTTTTTTGTCATAATGTCACGTGCATGATTTTGATTGCTGAAGAAATTGAGATTTTCATGCTGAAGCTGAGTCATAGTAGTTCTTTTAATATTTTTTTGAGGAGTCTTTTTTGTTGTTGTTATCTATATATTCCCATTGTGCCTGAGTTTCTGTTCAAAATTGTGTGCATTCATCTAATCCTTGTCTTATCTGTTATGGAGATGGTGTCTATTCATCTAATCCTTGTCTTATCTGTTATGGCATTTCAGGAATAGAAGGCCCCAGATGCAGTTTACCAAGGTACAATTGAATAACTTGAATATTCTATAGAATTATTAATTCATCAGTTTCTAAGGATATATTGTTTGATCAGCGAGCCTTGCATAATAAAATGCACTAAGAGATAACAGTGTTTTGCTTTTTTGTCTTATCAAAGTTTTCTTTGGGGAGGTTTTTCCTTTCGCCATATCAAAGTTTTGTGTATAAATTATACTTTTGGATTTTTAAAGTAAAATTTATCTTCTGAGAGCTGATGGGTCTTTTTTCATGCCATCTATAATGGAAAAGGAACAATATTCAGTAGTCAGTACCCTTTTTAGGTTTTTCTTTTCTAGTTTATTGTAAACTGAGAGCAAGCCCCTCTTAGGAAGTATAGTAAGGGTACCTCTTCATTATCTTCCATATCAATTGATTTTTGCGTGCTGTTTTCTATGCATTACTATCTCTTTGGTGATTGTATTGTAATGTAGGATGACAATTTTGGGAGAAACAGGCAATCTGATGATACATTGGAGAAAGTTAGCCTTATTCGCGACAAATTTGAGTATGGCAGAGAGAGAAGAATGAGGGAGAAAGGTTTGTTAAGATTCTGCCATTTACACTCATTCTCATGCTGCATCAAAAAAATTAGTTAACTTGTATGCAACCTTTTTCAATGGACAATTTTGTGGATTTTTTTTTAGACTGTGCATGGCACTTCCTTTCAGAGAGTGGAATCATCATGGTGCTGAGCCGATTTTTTTCTGGGTTTTTTTATGTTTGACATGCAGAGAGGCTAACTAGCTAGTGAATTGAGTTTACCATGTTTGTGTGTTTTTAATTCTGCTAGCTCGCAGATAGTGGATTGAGTTTAATGTGACATCAACTTTTCTAGATGAACTACAAATGAAGTTAGCCTAGGTTTAATCTATTGCAATTATCTCAAACAGCCTGGCTTCTTTTAACCAGACATCAGATTCAGTGTGTGTTTGGGAAAGTGTTCATTAAAACTGATTATCAATGAACTTGATTTTGTAAAGTTGATATGATTAAATTAAAATGAGTCGTGATTGAGTGTTTTTACTTTGAAAGCAAGTTTGTAATTCAAGAACATCTCTAAAGCAAACCATCTCTTGTTTCCGTTTGTAATTTTGTTTTCTTGGGTTCAATTCTAACAACATTCTGTCCATTTTCTATGTAAAAAGGGTTTAGTTTTCATCAATCCTTATTTATTTCATTGCAGCATTTGCACCCATGTATGGAGGAACTGTGGCTGACTCTCATGATTCAGAGAGCTGGAAGCAACCCTAAATACGGATTGATATTTTATCCAATCAGAAAGGGATCAAGAGGAGAATAAATGAACTGTGCCTGCTGCTTTTATGGAAAGAGATGGAAGGTGTGATAGTTTTACTTCTCACTTCACAATTCTGTCCACTTACCCTGAATGCTCAATAGTTGTTAATTCAAGGCAATCATCCATCTGTTAAGGCTTTCATGACTGCTGATCTCCCTCATGAATTAATATTAAGCCTAAGGTGAATGATTTTAGTGAAGATGAAGTGGACACTGAAACTGAGAGTGAAGATGATTGTATGCATTTGGTTGATTCTTTTGTATTCTTCTTTTCTAGTTTAGATGATCATTTTCTTTCTCTTTTCAATTTTTTTCTCTTTATTAATTCTTTCAATTCTTCTCATACAGCTTGTTCCCCTACTAAAGAAACAAGAATGCATGTTTGTGAACTTAGAACACAAGGGATTCAATCTAAATTCTCAACTCAAAAAGCAGGTAACAATATGATTCCATTTCAGCTATCCATTTATTCTTAAGAACACACATGGGGGAAAACAAATTTGTTTCAATAAATTCCAGTGCTAAAATTGTTTGACTTTCTGTCATTGATTACTGGTTAAAATTTAGAGTAGTAGCTTGTTGTGAAATCAAGAAATCTTGTCATGGCATGCATAGATTCATTACCACCTTTTTTTGTTGGACTGCAGAGATTGAAAAGTTGTGTTTTTGACTAAAGTCAAACTTGGCTGGCTACACACAACTTTTTTTTTTCTTTTTTGTTCTGCTTCAGATGAAAATATAGGATTAAAAAGAATAGAATACCTTGAAACAAAGGATAGTAATCTAATGTAAATTTATGTGATTTGATATTTGTAATTCAGATGTGTTTTCTAAGGGCTCCAAGACAAGACACAGAAGAGGGAAATCAGAAACTCTGCGTGCTCAGTACATAGATACTAAGGAAGTGAGGTATGAATATGACAATAACCTGATTATGCAGCATGTCATTAGAGTTACTAATTTAATGGTATTTATTAATGAAATATATCTTAAATTTGGTTATTCTTCAGGGTCACAATTGGCACTTGGAATGTTACTGGAAAAACTCCAAATGAGGATCTTGAGATTGATGATTGGCTTTGTTCTGAAGATCCAAGTGATATGTACATTCTTGGGTGAGTTGTTCTTGAACTTTCAGAAGTATATTAATTCTCGTGTTCTCACGCCTTCTCACTCTCAAACGAAACGCAGTATGCGAACCCTAGCATCACCATTCTCACTCTCATCTCCATTCTAACTCTCAGAGCACTCTCCATTCTCACTCTCAGGACAGTCTCCTCTCGGGAACGCCACTACTCTGCTCTCCTCTCCTCTCTTCTCCTCTCAACACGCCTCGGATCTGACGCATCGGATCTGACATGATTCCCTTAGATCTGATGATTTTTGTTGCTTTATTCTACAAATACACTACAATTGAGTTAATATACGACTAACAATCTATTTGTTGGAGACTGAGGTGCAATGATGTTTGCAACCTTTATTTCTTACTTTAATATAATATAATTATAATTATATTATTGAGTTATTCTTCAAGTTGTTCAGTTGTTGGGATCAAACATTTCATGTTTCCTCTTCCTCTATCAGGCTTAACACCTCTTCATTTGACATAAGAAATCAAAAACCTACACCACGTGATCAAGGATTGAAAGTTGCAACATTGATAATCAGGGACGCGAAGTCTTGGCCTTGGCTTTGCAAAGCCGTGTTAGTGAGGTAGCTTCCTAGTTGGTTAAACTTAATAAATACAATAAACATTTTTCATATTCCTGTCACTGATAATTCAAGCCTTTATCTTGCCCTGCACAGGTTTTTGGATTTGACATTCATCCTGGTAAGTTGGTTTTATCTTTGCATGCAGTATTATTATAATTCAAAGGTTCATTCATAGTGGCTTCTATTTCGCAAATAGTGAGAGGAAATAGTATTGTGAAGCCTTCATTTAATTAAATTGATCACAATGATTTCTCTTTAATGCAGGGGATATTGAGTCTATGCCCTTTATTGAAGCACTTGGCCAGTTTTCATACCATGTAGGTAATGCTCGTAATTCACAAAGGAGTTTATCTCTATATTATTAATACAAGAGTAATTTCCAGTTTCATCTCTTATTCTGTGTGCTGGTTCTATTAGGTATTTATTAAGTTATTATCCTCTTTACAAAGGAAATGTATATTCCTGATAAAATACCAGCAGCTTGAAGGTATATATTCATGTATTCATTTAGAGAGATCATAAATGTTAATTTTTAAGTTTTTGAGTAACATAATAATGAGTAGTGCTAGAAGACAAAAGAACAAACTACTTATGAATGTTGTGTGCTGTATGTTCAACAGGTTCAATACCAAGTGCAACCATGTTTTTGATAGATTGTGGGAAGAAAGGAAAAAAATAATTTTGGTATGCTATAGCAGTTAACTTTAGTTTCTTTCCTTTGACTAATGGCCTTGTTATTTGCAGTGTTGTTATAGAGCCTAATTTGATGGAGTGGACCATTAGGACTAAGGTTTATGACAAAGGTATACTATTGTGTTTTTAATCTGCTGCCTGTATAATTTGATATACACATTCACTAATTTACACACTTAACAGTAATGCTTACGTTGTTTGTGCTTTCCCCTATCTTCAGGTTTTGATGCTCTAACAAATTAATGCTCACCCTCTATCTTTTCCATTGGATTCAGATTTAGCCAAAGATAAAATAACAAAGGAAGAAGAAGAACAGGACAGAATACTGAACTGAAATCGCAGAAGGAAATCACTCCATTAAGGTACTTTTTTCTAGGGTTTGCTTGAGCTTTGATTTTAAAATGTTTGGTTAGAGTTTTGAATGTTTGGTTAGAGTTTTGAATGTTTGGTATATGAATCTTACTTTGAATAACTTTTCTTCAAATTCAGTTTCCATCTTATTCTCTATTTTCGCTTTCTCTTTTTGGAATAAAATTCATATAAAACAGAAAAATGAGTTTATGTTCATGATATTTGTAGATAAGTTGAATTAGTGAATTTTTGAAGAGATTGATATGCAGAAGTTAATTTGAAGTTACTGGTCAGCTTCAGAGCCTCGCTGAGGATCTCGCAGAGGTATAACTTACATTCTTTTATGAGATGAATATTGAGATGAATATAATAGCTAAACATGATTGCTATTTCATTGAGTTACTATAAATTACAAAAACTGAATTCTTGTTTGTTTACATAGAAAGACATGTTATTATTAGCTATTAGGATGTAATAGGGATATGAATTGATTCTTCATTATATTTGATTTGCTTGATAGGTCATGGCTGATAAGTATTCAGTTTGTTTTCTTTGGCAAATTGATTCTTCTACTTTGCATCTTTCTCTATCACTGATCTAATTTGCTAACTGTGTTGTTGTAGATCAGCAGTTAAGTGCAAAAAGCCCTTCAGAGATCAGCAGAATCAGAAAGAAGTAAAGTAAATGGAAGATGGAGGTACTGGTTAGAACAATGGGTAGATACACAGCTTACAAAAAGCAAAGAACTTGAAGATTTAGACTCAGTTTTCAGCTCACATTCTAAAGCTGGTGAAGAATTTGGAGTAAAACAACAACATAAGTGCAAGGGTTTTCTTCCTCTCAGATTCCTTGTTAAGTGCAAAAACTTGTACCTTTCACACTTCAACTTAGATATTTTAGATTTAGTTTTAGTTTGAAAACTAGTAGTATTATGAAACTATATCATTCATGTTTTATTTGATGAATTAAGACTACTTATGATGAATAATATTTGTAAATTTGTATAGAGTAACTTAATAAAAGTTATTATATAGTAATTTTGTACTTCAAATGTGTTTTGGGTGTAAATGTAGGAAGATTAAACCAAAATCGTATAACCAGGGTGTATATAAGAGATTAAACCAAAATTTGAAAAAAAAAAAAAACTTTTAAAGTCAGGCGCAATAATGCCTGACTATTTGAAAAAAAGAAAAAAAACTTTTAAAGTCAGGCGCAATAATGCCTGACTATTTGAAAAAGAAAAAAAAAACTTACGAAGTCAGGCCATAAATGCTTGACTTTAAAACATACTTACGAAGTCAGGCAATAATACGTGCTTGACTTTAAATCATACTTACGAAGTCAGACCATAAATGCTTGACTTTAAAACATACTTACGAAGTCAGGCAATAATACGTGCTTGACTTTAAATCATACATACGAAGTCAGGCAAAAATAAATGCTTGACTTTAAATCATACATACGAAGTCAGGCAAGAATAAATGCTTGACTTTAAAACATACTTACGAAGTCAGGCGCAATAAATGTTTGACTTTAAAACATACTTACGAAGTCAGGCTATCGCTTGACTTTAAAACTCCAGACATACAAAGTCGACTTAATAAAAGTCAAGCGCCCGCCTGACTTTAAATCCCCTTTTCGCCTGACTTTAAATCCCTTTTTTGCACTAGTGACTAAGCAGAATTTTGTATATAACATCAGCAACCCATATGATGTATTGGTCAAATAGAACTTTACCTCATATTTTGATGGCTATGTTCATTTAGCTGAAGCTTTGATTGATTTGATGAAGATGGTAATCAACATGTAAATGTTTTGGTCTTTTAGGTAAGGGATTTGAAGCTTGTATCCTTGTAAATGAAGCTGTGGGTGCGCTGGCCGGAATTCTTGGGAAGTAGAATCTAGCTATGCTATATTTTCAATAATGTTTTCAACAACTAATTTGTTCAAGTTAAGATTATAATTTTGAATTTTGATGGCATAATATTGAATTTTGATGTAATCTGTGTTTGAATAATTTGTTCAAGTTAAGATTATAATGTATGAATTTTTGTTATCTTTGTTTTTGTTTTTAAAGTTTGTTATGTGTGTCGTGACTCTAAGATTGATAATTGTAAAAGCAGCTTGATATTGAACCAAATTGTGTGAATCATGCCGCTTGTTCGTTGGGATTTCAACAAAATACAAAAAGAAACTAGTCATTTAGCATCAGTTGTTTCAAACAAGCGATGCTAAATGTCATTTTTTTTATCAAGAAATTGTGTGAATCATGCCGCTTGTTCGTTGGGATTTCAACAAAATATAAAAAGAACCTAGTCATTTAGCATCGGTTTGAACCGACAAATTTGGTTCTTAAAACATCATAGACCTATATAAAGATAAAAATTCGAACCTTATAACAAGGTAGATAGCGGATACGCTAGCTTATAGCAGATGAGCTGATAACGGATAGCTGATAGCTGATAGCGGATAAGCTAGCAGATTGAATTTAAAGTGTTTAGTAGAATTAGCGGTTGAACTAGCTTATAAACATAAAATGGCATAAATAGACATTTGGAATTAATGTTTAAATATAAGAGAGAATATTCATTTAGTGGAGGATAGATGAGGAATTTAATTAAAGTAACAACGGGTAAAGATGAGAGAAAAAATGAAACGCTTATAAGCTATAAGCTCAAACGCTACTTCAAGTAGCGTAAGTAGCATTTCAAAAAATGTTATAAGCTACTCATGCCAAACATTTGCAAAAAGCTTATCCTCTATAAGCTACTGAATTGACATTGGCAAACAGAGTCTTAGACCATCCAATGTCGGTATAGTCAAAATTTTACAAAGACATGTACATGATTTTTCTTAAATCCTAAAACATATAATTTTTGATACAAGAGAAAAAAATGCAACAGCCCCAAAACTAGATACATGAGGCATCGGCTAGCAATAACAAATTCAAATCACTAAGATGGAAATTCCCAAAGCTAATCGCCTGACATTTTTATTTTTAAGCTTAGCCAAACAATCTGCACTAGTATTTGCCTCTATGTAAACATATAATAACTACTTTTATATTTGCTAAATCTTGGTGTATAAAATCAGTATTCGAATAATTTTTTTAAAGATTCCCATATTTAATGCTTTCTGTTTATATATAAAAAAAGCAGTGATTCAACTTCTTAAATTAGATATTTTCTATCCATCATTTTTTTATTGAAAATATATTTAACAAATTTGACTTTATTTTTCTTAACTAAACAAATTTGACTTCATAATAATTAATTAATAAATTAATCATATAAATATAAATAAGAAAAAACAAACACAAGAGTATGTGTCCCACTTTTGATTATATTGACAATTCACAACAAGGGTACATGGACTCTCAAGTCTAAACCCAAGTGTGTCTGTTGGATTCTGATAGTGTGTAGTGTTTATTTGTCATTTCGTCTAAACACCGCCAGGAGGCAGGAGTGAGAGAGTCAACCTAGAAAAGGAGTGAGTAACGAACGATTTTTGAAAGAAAGGAGTTAATAAGGTAAGCGGCGGTGTTTGGTACTATAGCGTGTTTTTGTGTATTCAAGTGTCGTGCATGCATTCTTCGCATCCCTATATATTCTGCTTTGCATTACAATTTGCATGCACTTTCTCTCTCTATAATTACCGTTACCATGCTGCATTCTCTTTCTCTCTATAATACTCTCCTTTCTTCTTCTTCTTCACTTCAATGTTAGTGTCCAAATTCAACATCGATTCACGTAACGATCGATCATCTTTCCATCTCCGTCGCTGCATGGTTAGTAGTTACATCATCACTCAAGATTGTTGTTGTTGTTGATTTTGTTCATGCAAGATTTTATTGTGTTCTGTTTTCGTTATTGTTAATTAATCTTGGATCTTTTGTATAAGTTGCGGTAATCTAATCTGGTTATTATTTTACTCTCGCAGTGGATTGTTGTTAACTTTTCGTGAAATTCGTGTTTTCCTGTGTGAGGAGAACGGGGTATAAATATTTTTAGGGTTTTGACTTTGAAGTGAAAGGGAGTGATTGATTGATTGGTTTTGGATCGATTGTGATCAATGGGGGGCGGTGAAGTTTGCATGAATAGTTCGTGCAAAGATGGCTCTGTTTGTGAATGGAAGAAGGGATGGCCTCTCATGTCCGGTGGATTCGCTAGACTCTGCAACAAGTGCGGGTAAATTTGATTCCTTTACCTCTCATGTCTGTTTAGCTGAATCTCCATCATTATTTTGATTTCAGAATGTTGTGTTTTTCAAATTTTGGGGTTTTTGACTTGACTCTTGTATAACGTTCTTTGGAGTGATTTTAGGAGCTGTTGCTTTGTTGATGTTGTTATTCTTTTTTTTGGGGTGTTGTGCTTGGTGTAGATAATTTTGGGTTTTGACTTCAGTTTACTTATGAGTTCGCCTTCGATTAGTGAGTTTCAACTCTGTTTCTTTTCCAAGGTTTTCTTATGATTTCACATTGGATTGGGGAGTTTCAACTCTTTTTCTTTTCCAAGGTTTTCTGGTTTCATTTGGACTGTGTGTGGTTGCATTGTGATTTTGATTGTGTAATTCAGAAACAAGTGTAGCTCATCATTAATGTATGAAAATGAGCTACTTCTCTCAAATGACAAGTCAAAGCAGATTCCTTTTATCAAAAAAATAATAATAAGTCAAAGCATATTCTTTATATTTTTTCAAAAAAAATACAATCCACAGATTAAAGTGTGAGGCAATTTGTTGGAAAGTATAATCAGAGCACTTTTCATAGTGGGTATATGTTATTTCTAAGAATTTTTCAAATGTATTGTCAAAAAAAAAGAATTTTTCAAATGTGCTTTGTATGTACTTGGAAGCCAGAGTATGAATGGAAGCAATGAAATAGTTTTTCATTGAGGTTGAGGGTCAATGTAGTAGATATGGGTATTATTTCTAAAGATAGAACAAGTAGGGGTGCTAGATTCTTTTAGATTTTAAAAAACTATTCATTGTCTCTGCTTGAAAGTTTAAGCTTTTGAGATAGCTGGATTATGACATAATATCATTGTCTGTTTGACCAAGCAGTTCAAGCTAGACTTGTACGCTTTCAAGCCAAATGCATCTTGTTATCTTAAAGAAGGTGGCATGTAAGATAAAAATCATTTATAAACTTTATCCAAGTGGTTAAACTTTTGGAATAATTAATTTATGGTTACTCTGCCTGCTTTTGTTTTGAGGTTTCTTGTTTTTCTTCGAAGTCAAATTAGGCTCTTATAAAGTCCATTTTGCAACATAGTGGGTAGAAATTAAGCTCTGTATTTATTCAAATCAAACTTGTGTTTTGTTTTTTGCTGTACTACATTTGGACTCCTCTTTTACACTTCTCCTCATGCAGACTTGCAGAGCATTTTTACTAGTAATAGTTCTTTTATTGATTCTAATTCCTGCTTACAAATCCTTAATTTCTATTTGTGTGCTTTAGACCTGCCTATGAGAATTCAAATTTCTGTGATAAGTTTCACTATTTTGAAACTGGTTGGAGGGAATGCAGTTATTGCAACAAGGTAAACTGATAATTTTTTGTTTTACTTTTTAAATTCT
Organism: Astragalus membranaceus; assembly: GCA_039519185.1. Taxonomy (NCBI): domain Eukaryota; kingdom Viridiplantae; phylum Streptophyta; class Magnoliopsida; order Fabales; family Fabaceae; genus Astragalus; species Astragalus membranaceus. Next base: position 145,832,073 of record CM076849.1, on the reverse strand, counting down.
CCTCAAACATTCGACATTGAAGTCTATTACTTGATTTGTTTTGCAGCGTATCCACTGTGGATGTATAGTATCAAAGACTTTGTTTAAGTACCTCGATTTTGGTGGTATAGGTTGTGTTACCTGTGTTAAGACTTCCCAACTTTGTCCGGTAAGGAAAATATGGTTCTTTTGTTTGTAATGATTTCATGCCCTAAAGTTTATTTCCTTAGTAATTAGTAGGTGCATTCTGTTAATAGTTTAGTTTGTCTCATATTGTTGCAAACTTGTACTTTTAGAATTGTTGTGCATGGATGTCTACATTTTTTGTCCCAGTTATTGAATGTTAGAGTGGTCATTAGTATTAGAACATTTTATTCAAATCATAGGGATTAGATAGAGAAGAGAAAAGGAAAATACATAGGGATAGAATAATTGGCCTCATCAATTGTTAATTTCTGAGTCTGTCTCTGCTTCTGCCATAGAATTACTAGACAGTGTGAGATGCAGTTGAGGATGATTTTGAATAGGGTGCATAAAGACATAGGATGTTATTTCATTCTCTTCCACCGACTCAAAGTTTAATGATTTTTATAATTAAATGCTTTTCTGTGGATACAGGATACTGAAAATCCTAATGGGTTTGTTCAGTCAACAAAAAATAATGCAGGTGATCAATATGCTGAACGAAATGATGGTAGACTACTGGTGGAAAGTGCTGGCAAAGGAAAATTTATGCAATTGTGTAGAACTGCTGAAGCTTGTGAATCAAGCGTTTGGCCTCAAGCTCAAAGAGATGGCATAGTTTCATATATTGGTCCAAAAAGCCAAGAAATTAAATATCAATTAAGGGAAGAGGATACAAGATTTTCGAATGTGATGAAACATTCTGGCCAATCATTAACATTTACTACATTACAGAATAATAGACCAACTTGGGAAACTAAAAGTAGGCATGAACCACTTTCACTGAGTATGTCTCTGGGAACCTCATCAGGAAATTGTCTCCTTCCATCTGCCACAGAGCTTGTAACAGGTATAGTTGAGGGTAAAGCATCTTCTTCCTTCCTTCAAGGGAAGAAACCTCACCCTATATTTCCTAAACCATCAAAGACCGGGGTTACCATGAATCCTGAAACAAATAAAGGCATGATTTCTCAGTCACGCAATGTACGGCCACCTGTTGATGGGAAAGGCAAAAATCAATTGCTTTCACGATACTGGCCCAAGATTACTGATCAAGAGTTGGAGCAATTGTCTGGAAAGTATCCTTTATATTTATTATTTTGGTCTATTACACATCTGCATTTGACTATGATACAAAGTGGTGTTTCGTTCTAATGCCACAAAATTTGATTTTGCATGAATTAATTTTGTAAAAGTGATTTTAAATAAAGCCTCTGTTTTGTTCTGCGTTTGTATAAATTATATCGCGTCCCAATAATTTTTCAAAGCTGTTTTTCGGGACGCAAGAACTCATCGTGATTTTGTCAACATGCCGCAGAACCAAATAGAGACTAAGAGTGAGTTGAATGTAAAGTTATTCGTGTTTGGATACCCTCACTAAAAATTGAGTTGAACAATAAAAGTGTAAAAATCACATTCGGAGGCAAATGATACAAATCCTAGCTTCAAATTAGAATTAACTACAGTGGTAAAATCAATTATGTTCGAGAACACTCAAACATATAAAAATCAATTTATATCTCTAGAATCACCTTTGGCTCTCCCAAAAGTGAAACCAAACATGCACAAAGTTGATTCATCAACAGTTTCCCTTAACATTATTATCTCAGTTTGAGGTCCGATGTAGTGCCCTTATTCGAGAAGGTGTTGAGTGCCAGTGATGCAGGTCGAATTGGTCGTCTTGTTCTCCCAAAAGCGTGCGCTGAGGTATTCTTTGATGTTTATCTGTTTGTATATGGGACACTTGTGAATTTGTTTTTGGGTTTTTATGTTAAACAAATAAATTGTCACCCTGTAATTGCGGCCGACACATATGACGGATTGGGTTATTAATTGCAGGCTTATTTTCCACCTATTTCTCAATCAGATGGTGTTCCTCTTCATTTCCAAGATGTGAAGGGGAATGAATGGACTTTTCAATTCAGGTTTTGGCCAAATAACAACAGTAGGATGTACGTTTTGGAGGGTGTAACCCCTTGCATACAGTCCATGAAATTAAATGCTGGTGATACTGGTATGCATCAATCTAGGCCCTGATCGCGGCTCCTGCTATTGTGTTCCCGTATTGCACATTTATTGAAATTACTTGGTATTCTGTTTTATGTCAAAATGTTATCAGAAGTACATGTGTTTTCTTGGCAATAGTTTATTTGTTATGATTTCTTTTTATGTAGTCATTACTACACACGACCATCATATAGGCTGATTGATGCAAAATGCTGTCAAAAGTGCATGTGTTTTATTGGCAATAATTTTCTTTTTATGATTTCTTTATTTGCAGCCATCACTACACATGACCATCAAGAAGGCTAATTCATTTACAGTAATTGTAATTCTAATGATTTCATAAGAAAATTCATGCCCTTCTAGAATTGATCCCGTGTACTGCATTTGTTGTTTACTATTTAGTGTATACTGTGTGAATATGAATTGGGCAGCTAATGTGTGTCGATCTAAAGATATTATAGAATAAAAAAAAGTTAGTGTTGAATAATATGATTTTTTTGTTGCAGTGACATTCAGTCGGATAGATCCTGGGGGAAAGTTTGTATTGGGCTTCAGAAGGGCATCAAATTCTATAGATACACAGGTTGTGACATGATTTTCCACTATACTTTCTGTAGCTTCTTTATGATTATTACATCTATATTCTTCTCTTCTTTTGATGAAAATGATAAAGGGCTATTACTGAAACAGGAAGCCTCTACATCTGTTCGTTCGAACAGCAATTCAACAAAGGATACAACCTTTTCTGGTGCAACTGGGAATCTTCACTCAGGAAGTAATTATTCCGATATTTTCCAATCAAGGAGAGGGAATGGAGAACCCTACATAAATGGACATTCAGAAAATCTACGATTGGCTACTGGAACTGGAACTGCTAATTGGCTTCATTGTGAGGAGGTGATGAACAGTGATCCATTGCAGCGACTGGTTTCAGTTTCAGAGAAGAGGAGTCACAACATTGGGCTGAAAACTAAGAGGTTGCTCATTCATAAGGAAGATGCTAAGGAGTTGAGAGTAACATGGAAAGAAGCACAAGACTTGCTTTGTCCACCGCCTAGTGTCAAGCCAAGCATTGTGACAATTGAAGACCATGTATTTGAAGAATATGATGTAAGTTAGAAAACGTTGAAACCAGTCCATGCTTTTTTATTTTATAGGTTTTCTGTTGCTAGGAGAGAATTGAGTAATTTAGTTTGGATCTTCGAGAATCATTTACCTAGCTTATCTTTGTGACTTATTTTGCTTCATTTCATTTAGGAACCCCCAGTTTTTGGAAAGAGAACTATAACCGATGCCTCTCCTTCTGGGTAAGATTATATACTTTGCATTTTTAGCTTTATATTGCTCCAGTTAAAAATCTTGACTATATACTATCAGTTCTACATGTTTGTCTTGTCACTTGATAATGCCTCCAGTTCAATTATGTTCGCAGATATTTGTTAGAAGATATGAAAATATGTTAATGCTATCTTAGAGTATCATAGATTATCTCATAGATTTAGTTTCTTATCTTAGAGTATCTTGATCTTAGACTATCTGTTAAAATTAGTTTTTATATTTCTTTGTTACTATAATGATTTGTTTCCCATTTAATTTAGATTTGAGTCTTGTAGTATTAGGAATAAGGGATTAAGGATCAATGTTTGTCTTTTTATATCAAATCATGATCATCAATCATATTAAACTATATTTATAATTAAAAGTCTTTATTTTTTTATCTCCCCTCTTAATCTAAAACCCAACAACTTCAATATGATTTCACTATCCTTGCACCACTGTTCAGCTGTCTGTCTGACATGTTGCTTGTCAAATTTGATCTGTTGGCCCTTCCTAGTTCATTACTTTTTGTCAAATGAGTCGATCAAGTCACCGTCTTGGCCGTGCTGACGACCAGGACGGCAAGCTTTTGCTTCCGAGGGGAGGCGTCGGTCACCGTTGAAGTTTCAGATGACTTTTAAGTACTTGTGTGATGCACATCTTGCTTGTGCACCGTAGAGCTCACCCTTGTGTTTGGTTCCATTTTATTGTCGCAATAGTTTTTGATTTGGGTAAGAAACAAATAGGCATGAAGATATTAATATATTTCAAAATGAAGATGAAAGTTTCCATTTAATACCCGAGAACATAACATATCAGGTGACAAAACATTTGTATGTCTCCTCGTATATGAAGTTGGTAGTCTTCATATGAAAGCATTGTGCTGCTTGTAATCGGTTTGGTATTTTAATTAAAGTACTCATTAATCGAAGAGATTTTATAGAGTAGTCCATATTTTTTCAGCTCTTACTATCTAGTTCTATTTCAAATGTTTGGGATACAGGCAGGTGAACATTATTTAATGCCTTTAGACCTTTACTGATTAAAGTGAGTATATGGTTTCAAATCTTATTTAAGGAAACGGTTTTTCAGGTCTTCATGTTCTGCATCAGAGCAGCTGAGTCCAGTGGAATTAGAATGTCGGATGAGAACCAACAAAGGTGCGATGCTGCTATTTTTTATATATAAACTCTATTGGTCATTTTCAAGGAACATAGTTTGAGTATGGTGCTGCAGTACAATTGATTGAATGCTCATGATATATTTGTTCAATGTTTTTACATTCCTTAACATGTTTGGGGTGTGTGAATTAATGTCAGAAATGATAAATTGCTAAATCTTATGCTTGCTGCTGTCACATGTTCATATTCCAAAAGTTGTTTCCATAAATATTAAGGTGGTGGGACTTCTACATTTTTATGTAACTGAAAGAGTTCTTCTTTCTTCCATCCATGTAGTGGCTCTTAGTCTTTTAGTTGTTAAATTCTCCACTATCAGACTGCAAGTTTTGTTTTCTATGAGTCATTAAATGCTGTTAGTACATTTCTTAGCTTAGTTGACTCAACTCTACTTTTCTATTCTATTCTATTTGTCCTTGATAATTAGTAGATAATTGATACTTCAATTTTTTGGCTGTGCATGGTCCTTCCACAGATTTTAAGAAGCGAAGAACTGTCATAAAAAGTAAGTTAATTCAAGACCAAGAACCTTCAGCCTTAGATGCTCTTGCTAGTGCAGCAGTTTTGGGAGAAAATCTTGATGACACTGTGGAACCATCAGCTGGAATTACCACCAAACATCCAAGGCATCGTCCTGGATGCACTTGTATTGTCTGCATTCAACCTCCAAGTGGACAAGGAAAACATAAGCCGACATGCAATTGCCTTGCGTGCACGACTGTGAGGCGTCGGTTCAATACCATAATGATGCGTAAGAAGAAAAAACAATCAGAACCTGAAGCAGTTGCCGCCCAAAATGATCAAATTCATCACAAGGATGAGCCAGATACCAATGAAGCATCAAGAGAAGATACAAGTCAGTCACAGAAAGAAAGGAGACAAAATAGAGGTCGGTCTGAGGTGGCTGAGCAGAGTGCTGCTGGAAAAATTGATCTGAATAGTCATCCCAATCATGAATATATGGAAGTTGATGACAGGACTGAGCATGACTAGTCATATTTAAACAAAAAACTATCTTGCATGGGAAATTGAAAATGACCTTAAACTTAATTCTCAACTGCAGTTTAGATTACATTCATTTTTATTTAATCTTCATTTAGAAGCAGGAACGAAGAGATTGGGTATATTCTCATCTCAGCCAATTTACTTTATTTTTCCTTACTTACACAGTTTGCTTCTCCTTTCAAAAGGGGTGGTGAAGATAGTTTCTTTTCTTACAGTTAAAAAAAAGTGATTTTTGTTCTAGTTTATCTATGAAGTACTTTTTATTTTTACCTTTTTTCATAGAACTGAGTCTAACAATGTATCATATCTAGGGATCAAATATAAACACCAGAAGAATGTTTCTCATATTCTTTTTATTAACATGGTTGGGCTACATAATTGTCTACTCTAGGGCGACCTAGTCCCAAGTGGAAACCGTGTTCAACTTAATTTATGGGTGACAATTTCATGTATGTTTTGTCCGTTATTTTCACGTTTGACCGGTCCTGGCATTTTTTTTTTGTCTAGGGGTCTTTTGACTCCGCTCCAGTATTCAGAGGAAAGGGGTCCTGAATAATTCGGAGTTCGACTGGGAGGTAAGTAAAGTCTGGCTCCTAATTTATTCCATCATCGGGGATCGAACCCGGGTACAAGCCGAGAGTCCACCCCTTTAGATGGAGTGCATTAACCACTTACACCCAAGTTTATAGTTAACTGGTCTTGACATGTTCGATTTACTTTTTGGAGGAACGCATTTCTTAAATAGCAGTGTGAGCCTAGAAGCAACATTATATTCGCTTATTGGAGTAAGGCCGCATAAGCTATTCTTAATAGACTTCATTTGGTGGGAGCCTCGTGTATCAACTGCCGTTTACAAACTGTCAGCTTACATGATATTAATTAACGTAGAAGTTAACTGCCTTTGATTCTCCGGCGTTCGAGTCCATCTCCTTAGATGGAGTGTGTTAACTATTTGTACCTTGGGGTTATTAGCTGATATTTCTCTATCTTTTGATCATTATTGAAGCTGAAACCAAATTTTATGCAATATATCAGTATTGCCATTTATTTCAACTTTCAAAATCGTATTAGACGGTAAAAACAAAGCCAAACATAAAAAACAAACTATAATTAGTTGCCATCACATCACAATTCAAAGCCAGCAAACCCAATAAAATACAAATTATAGTGAGTATACTTTTTCAAACGACTTCTTTAATGTCTCTTACAAAGGCTACATACAACCAATCTTTGAATTGAATCTAATATACTCAATTCGACCGGCCTTATAACACGTAACCTTGTCCATATCTAATCGTCTTTGTTTCCAATGTGACAAAATTAACAATCCTAAAAACTTGTACCTTCTTGTTTTCACCCTCTCCTTAAATATTCCGAACCTGTCACATAATATAATTATTATAGGCTATAACTATAAAGGCTATATTATAAGTTCTAGCTATAGCCTAACCTCACCTTAATTACCTTCGTCTCACAAAACTCTAATGGATGATCGCAAGAACAAGGCTTTGCAAGAGAAACCAATATTGCTAGATCTTGAAAGTTTGTACCTAGGAATCCCAGATGAATCTGTTAACCTAACTTTTCAAGACCTGGCTGATGTGAACACATTAGAGAATAGAAAACCCAACAGCATAATAGCAACTACTGAACTTGCTACACAAGTTAGTAACAATAATCTCACAAAGGCTACATTATCACCTTCGCACTCACTAGCCAAAATACCAAGTCTTGATTTCAGCAAAGGCTTGGAAGCTTCCAATCAACACCACCACCATCATCATCATCAAGACATTCGCCATGGGGACGCGTCATGGGGTCATTTTGGTCGTAGTTTTGAGGGTAATCGAGGGCATCTTCATGATCCTCAATTTAGCCATCTAAGTCGTGGTGCAAAAAGTAGTCCTCAACCTAGGGCCGGTGGTGATGATCCACGGCATCTTCATGATCATCAATTTAGCAATGTAAGCGGGGGTGCAAAAAGTAGTTCTAGACCTAGGGCCAGTGGTGATGATCGTTCCGGGTATAGCATGAGCTATGATGATATGAGTATGGCTTCTAGTGGAAGAGGTGGTGGACGACGACGACCTGGGATCCCTCACTCTAAGATTTGCACCATTTGCAGTACCTATGTTTATGTCTTCAGGACAAGATGTCTGGTACGTATTAAATACATGTTAATGATGTACATTCTTTTTTAAACCGCGTGTGTAATTAAGGTTTTCGTTTTTGATGACATCTTAGAGTATTAACACGTCTTTGACTGTAAGGACGGGTGATTCTTGGTTTCGGGCTTAATCACACTAATTAAAGCTCATCACTCCTTTCTGAGACTACATTTGATGGTAATCAAACCTCGCGGTACTTTTCACTCACAAACTCAATGTGTGTTGCCAACTAAAAACCTATTATCTAAATTTATATAGACTCACTATAAAAAGGGAAAACAGAGGATTTTTGTCTTAATAGAGAATTTTAACTTTATATTAATATTGTTAGGAGTACATGTATAAATTTTTTATATAAGCAAAAGTGGATTTATTGAAAATGTAAACTGAGCACAAGGATGTGCCCAGCCACAGTTAACAATGAGAATTCATGGAGAAGAAGAGAAAAGGGGCTGAGGTATATAAACTATGAAGTCTTACTATTACAACTCAAAAACACATAAATACTAAATACATAAATGACTAAAACACCCTTCACATAATATAACACATTATCTAATAGCCACAATGAGTCCTTGTGTTAGTTTTGTAATTCTTTTTTTCTAAAAGTAACATTTCCATCAATACAACTTTCAGCTCAGCATCATTAGCACACCCTCGCTCCACCTTATATGGAACAGTAAACAATACGTCGAGATCACATTTAGTGCGGCCTTTTCTGCATACCCTCGTACTTCATGCCCAATAAACTAGTTCATATAAAAGTACAGATACAAAGATCTACATATACACACACTTAATACTATATAATTTAGATATTGGATGCCTATAGTTTTGACAATTTAATCATATGAATATGGTGCATATGCAGGTATGCGGCAGAGTTTATTGCTGCAGATGTGTGAAGATAGGAATGGGAGAGATGGTAGAAGGAAGAAAGTGTATAGAATGTCTTGGACTTAAATTCAGCCAAAGGTATATCGATTTTATCCTGAAAGAACTAAGGACCGAGTAGATGATCAGATGAGTACCAAATTAATTAAGAATTCTTTGATCCAATAACAAATTTCAAAAGTTAAACTTTTTTTTTATATTTTCAAAATTTTAATTTTAATATTTCTAGTAAGCTTTATGACAAGTTTTTTATAGAAATACAAATAGATAGTTTTGAAATATTTCCTTTAATTTATGTATCAATTGATTGAAATTAGCTGCTTATTTTTATTTTTAAATTATAGCTTATATATATATTGATCAATTTCATTAGTTGGATCTAATTTTCAGTTAACTAAAAGACAATTAAAACTTGCTACACAGACTACAGTGGATATAATTTCCCTGTTTTGAGACCGCATAGGCTTTTGTCTGCCGTGCCGATAATTTGTACTCATTTGAACACAATAGTTCAAATAGTTTTTTAACAAAAAAAAAAAGACATTAGTTAAAAAAACTCGGTCTTATTTTTCCTCAGGAAAAAACAAATTTGGTCTCAATCAAAACTGCAGCACTCACTCCAGGGCCTGCATATCCCTAAAGCCAATTTAGGATCCCAATTTATTATTGGCCGCTTTTCTTTTTTTACCCTCTCAGAGACTTTGTACCCCTATATTGACCAAACTGACCATTTTATCCCTGAATACACTCCCTTATATAAGTTTAAACACATAAATTTCATCAAATTTATATGACTCTCACATAATTTAGTAGGATTCATTTGAAATTCAACAAATAAGAGAGTGTCTGTTGGAAAACGAATGTTAGAAAGTGTGTCGCTAACTGTCTGTTGCTAGCACTCTCTAACACTCATTTTCCAGCACATTCTATGAGTGATTGAATTGCAAATGGGTTTTTCAACATCATGTATGTCCCATTTAAATTTGGTGAGATTCATATGAATTTCAACTAATATAAGAGAGTGTTTTCAAATGAGTGAAACAAAAATCTCTCCAACCTAGAATAAGATTTCACACCTTCCTTCTAGAGAACTTAGGAGCAACAATGGTGTTGAAATAGAGGTAAGCGCAATGACTAGTTTGGGAAGCAGAAAGGTCTGAAGTTTTCATGGTTTCTGCTAACGTTAACAAGAATGAGCAAGCAATTATTAAATAGTGGGCCTCTAGGTTTTTCAGTCACTAGCACACACCTACCTGGATAGACACTTGGCCCAAACTAAGTTGCGTTCTCGCATGGGCTCTGAGGAGAATCATCAGAATATTGGGCTCGAAAAGACAGTCTGTCTGCAAGAGGAAGAAACAAAAGAAAACACTATGGGAAAAAGTAAGGAGAAACAAAATATTCTAATCAAGAGTTCTGATGATGGATTAGAAGACAAGTAGTGGGAAGCAAAGAAGACATAGAAGCTCGGAAGGGAGCTTGGATTGATAGCAGATTATCCCCACCACCATTGACACACATAATGGCGGTGCTCGTAGTGGTGGTGGTTATTGTGGGAAGGGGGGAAGAGGGGAGTGGTGGTGGTGGTGGGTGGGGATACTCAGAGTGGCGGTGGTGGTGGTGGTGGTGGTGGTGGGGAAGAGGGTGAGATTCAAGATAGGGAAAGAGAAGAGAGAAGAAAGAAAGAGATCTGATATAGTGTGGTATGGTAAAATATGTGTGTTCATTTAATCTAGTGGCTGTAAAAAGTGATTCATGGTGAGGGACTAGTTAGGGCCCTCACCCTAGAAGCCACCTTGTGTATACTATTTGTATCCTCCTGCGGAGCTTATGCCCAATCTTGGATCCGTCATTGGTGTTTGTATTTGCTTTCGGCAAATATTGTTTTTATATCTGCCTTTTAATAAAATCCAACTTATAAAAAAAGAGTGCGACACTAGCATTTCTTAAAAAATTCTTTAAAATTTATAAAAATTTCTAACAATGATTAAATTTAAATAAAAGTATAGCATTATTGATAAAATATTAGTATTAGGATTAAAAAAGCATTATCTCAAATTTTGCTTTAGACCTCAAAATCCGTTAAGTCGGCCCCGACTCACTTAGTACATAGCAACTAAGTAAAGGACAATTATATCTACGGTGTGAGTAATGTTCTGGTGTATCTGGCTTCTACATGAAAAGGCACTCCAACACCCAAGTTGATATTTGATATGTTATTAATTTAATAATCCTAGCTATTTTCAAGTTTATTTGTATTTCGGGTTCAGTTAGTTTAAAATTAATAGAACAAGATTTGTATTCCTTTTGATTAGTTAACTTGATTTTTGACACATACAGGTATATAGAAAAAGCAGGGAAGGTAGGGTGCTGCAATTGGAGGTATCCAAGGACATTGAAGCAAGCTGAGCTCATATGTGCAGAAAAGGGACCAAGAAGGAGCAGAAGATCATCATATGGTCAAAGTGGGATTGCAAATTCAACATCAAGAAACCCTATATCCCCAATTAATACTCATGCTATTACTAGCAATGAACACTCATTTGTATCCACCTTCTCTCCTTTTTCTCCTCATCACAATAACCTTCCTTTTTAAGAGTGATAGTTTATTTAAAATTCAAAATGACATATCTTAGAAGAGTGTCTCATCTCATGAGATATATTCATCTTAATTTGTTTTGTTTGACTTTATTTGATGTTGTTTAATTCAATTAGTTCTTCCTACCCCTTCCTTTTTATATGTTTCATCAATTAGTTCTTACAACGACGTAATATATAACATGACAATGATGTTGTAGGCTTTGGGTAGAGTATGCTCAAAACAATTCTTATACGATGAAAGTGTTATTAAAGAGTTTTTCGTATGTTACCTTTGAGAGCAATTACAGGTTCGAACTGTTGTTGTAGGTGATGCCAAGAAGTTCTATAACAACACTTGTAATTTATAAATGCCGGTGAAATGTTAGTTATGACAACGCCTTATAACACAAAAATGTTGACAATGATGTTGTAGGCTTTGGGTAGAGTATGCTCAAAACAATTCTTATGCGATGAAAGTGTTATTAAAGTGTTTTCGTATGTTACCTTTGAGAGCACTTACAGCTTCGAACTGTTGTTGTAGGTGAGGCCAAGAAGTTCTATAACAACACTTGTAATTTATAAATGCCGGTGAAATATTAGTTATGACAACGCCTTATAACACAAAAATGTTGTCTATATGAACTTATAACATCGCCTTATAAGACAAAATGTTGATTATAGGTACTTATAACAGCGCTTTTTAAACTCTAAATGCGCTGATATACCTTACCGGCGTTATCCAAATTGATATATAATGGCGTTTGGAGATGAACAAAGCGCTGTCCAAGGTACCATATAACAGCATTTTTGTTTGGCGTAAAAGCGCTGTTATAACCTATGTTAACACTAGAATATACAGCGCTTTTATGCGCTGTCATAGGTCCAAAAAAACGCTGTAATAGGCCTTTTTTGGCGTAAAGAATGTCATGAATTAGTATTTGGCATCTCATAAACAAAATACTTTGTTCATGAAATTAAACCACCGGTTATTATACTTTATTTTTATAAATTAATGGTCGTGACACCAAATTAAGTTACTATTGGATGATGTTATAAAAAATATATTATTATAAATATAAACATTTATAAAATGTAACGTACACACTTGAATGTCATTATTCCAACAATCCTTCATTAATGGCAAGCAAGTGGAAAAACTTTTGTAAATTTTTGGGCAAGGAAAGGCATTTTCGTACGTAAGTATTAATATCATGATTGAAGTAACACGTAGTAAAATGAGATAACACCTTTTTGTCCAATAAGTGAATTTCTCTTGTTCTAAGTGTACTCAAGACAAGACCCCCACAACACACACTTTTTCCTTTAAAATTGTGAGAGCTCCACGATAAATTATTTACACAATAATTGAGGCCCTTATATACATTGGGTTGCTCATTAGGGCTCTAGAAAGATTTTCCTAAGTCTTTCATAGAAGGTGGCCTTCGCCTTCGCCTTCACACTCACGTAGGTAGATACATCAAGCGTGTCTCTATAGTACCACTCATGTCAAAGTACGTCTCTATAGCACTAGTCATGTCAATGACTATGTATCTATTAAGAGCTTGTGGCTCAACCTCATATCAAGCACATGTTGACCAAGTGACTTCAAAACACAAGAGGGGGGTGAATTGTGAAATTAAAAATAGCGATTAAAAGATAAAGTATTTAAAATAACGCGCTTAAGAAAATGTTTTGATTGGAATAAGAGCGATAAGGCAATAAAAATAACTTGCAAGGAAAATAAAAGAGATGAAGGGAAAGAAGAAGACACGCAGAGATTTATCCTGGTTCGGTCACCTCCTAGTGCCTACGTCCAGTCCCCAAGGAAAACTCCAAGGGATTTTAATCAATCACTAACTTTTAAAACAGGTTCAACTAGAAACCTTTACAACCAAAGACCTTTTCACACAAACCCGGGATATCACCTCCCTATGTAAAAGAACTTCAAAAACCAAGAGATATCACCTCTCTTGAATACCTTGGGATCACACCCAAAAATAAGAAATGACAAAGACAATGATAATACACTCAATAGTGTAGATAGAACAAATTGAAGCACAGTAATACAACTCAAACAATATGAAATATAAAGCTCTCAAAGATTTTAGCAAGTGTCAGAAGAGTGAGAGTGATGAGAAGAATGATAGAGTTTCAGATGCAAGAATGAGTTGTGTTGAGAGTGAAAAATGAGGCATCTATTTATAGGCTTTAGGAAATAAATGATATTGAGTTATTTATGGAAAATGAGATAATTGATTATTGGCTTGAATGCCTTGGATATGATAATCGATTAGATGCTTTCCTTAAAACATGGATGAATCGATTATGTGCTCTGTTAAAATATGAATGAATCGATTATGTGCTCTTTTAAATCCTAAGAATCGATTATGTGCCTCAAAGGGAAAAAGAAAGAATCGATTATGTGGTTGTTTTCATAGAGAAGGAAATCGATTCTTTGCTTGAATGAAGGAAGTGTTGAAATCGATTATTGCTTGAATGTGGCTTGCTAAAATCGATTGTATGCTTGAATGTGGCATGCTAAAATCGATTATATGCTTGAGTGTCATGCTAAAATCGATTATATTCTTTTCCAAAAATCATTTTCATATATTATGTGCTTGTCCTATTTTAATCATGCATGCATGAGGTTTGTTGAAAAATATTTTCATGCAAAATCATTTTTATGAAACAGATTGTGAGTGTGTGATTTATTTTATATTAGAGAGCTTTATTTTCACTTACAAAATGTCCTAATACACACACAACAACAAAAACAACTCTTGACTTGAGCTTGATTACATTTTTCCGCTTTTTGCAGTCTTGACCTTTTTGACCTTCTTTTGTCAATCATCAAAACCAGATTATTCCTGTCAAGGCATATATTCACATTCCCCCCCTTTTTGATGATGACAAACATCATTAGAAGGGATTTTCTCAATGAAAGGGTTAGGATAGAAATATTTAGTAATAACGTATATATCAGAGATAAGCGCAGATTATACTCCCCCTTTCAATATGCAAGCATTAAAAAAATGCTCCCCCTAAAACATGCAAATCACATAACTCTCCCCCTTTTGGCATTATGAAAAAGCGGAAAATAATTGAAAAAGAGCAGTCTAAAGCATATATTCAACATGGAGCAATAAAAAAAACACACAGTCATTCAATGCACGATTGGTTCAGAATTCCTAATTCTGTTCTTATGAAAGAGAAACTTTCTTTGGGCAAAGGTTTAGTAAAAATATCTGCAAGTTGATTAGATGTTTCCACAAACTCAATCAAGCAATCACCTTTTTGAACATGATCTCTGATAAAATGGTGTCTAATCTCAATGTGTTTAGTCCGTGAGTGAAACCGGATTTTTTGTGAGATTTATGGCACTGGTGTTGTCGCATTTAATTGGGACTGTTTTGAGATCCATACCAAAATCACTTAATTGTTGTTTCATCCAAATTATTTGCGCACAACAACTACCTGCAGCAACGTATTCCGCTTCGGCGGTGGATAGCGCTACACTTGCTTGTTTCTTTCTGTGCCAAGACACTAAGGCATTTCCAAGCAAGTGACACGTTCCACTGGTACTCTTTCGATCCATTTTACAGCCTGCAAAGTCAGAATCAGAGTACCCAACCAAAGTGCAATCCGTCCCTTTAGGATACCATAAACCCCATGTTTTGTGTGCCAATGAGGTTTCTCATGATGCGTTTGACCGCAGAGAGATGTGATTTAGCTTGAAAACGTGCACACATACAAACACTAAACATAATATCAGGACGACTAGCAGTGAGATAGAGAAGAGAGCCAATCATACCTCTATACTTGCTTACCTCCACCGACTTACCTTCTTCGTCTTTGTCAAGAGAGCATGATATACTCATGGGAGTTGAGATTTCTTTGGCATAGTTCATTCCAAATTTCTTAAGGAGTTCTTTGCAGTATTCGGATTGGTTTATAAAGATTCTTTCCTTTGTTTGATGGATTTGTAATCCATGGAAGTATCAAAGCTCACCCATCATGGACATTTCAAATTCACTTTGCATGATGTTAGAAAATTCTTCACAAAGAAATTCATTAGTAGCTCCAAAGATAATGTCATCAACGTAAATTTGAACAAGTAAGATGTCATGATTTGAATGTTTGATGAAAAGTGTTGTATCAACTTTACCTCTTTCAAAACCTTTTTCAAGTAGAAATTTGCTTAAGCGATCATACCAAGCTCGAGGTGCTTGTTTCAAGTCATACAATGCCTTTTTCAATTTGAAAACGTGATTGGGAAACTCAAAATTTGTGAAACCTGGGGGTTGATCAACATATACCTCTTCTTGAATATAACCATTTAAAAACGCACTTTTTACGTCCATTTGAAAAAGTTTAAAATCCATGATGCAAGAGAAAGCAAGAAGCATGCAAATGGCTTCTAGCCTAGCCACGGGGGCATAGGTTTCATCAAAATCTATGCCCTCTTGTTGATTGTAACCTTTGGCAACAAATCTTTCTTTATTTCTAATAATAATGCCGTTTTCATCAAGCTTGTTCCGAAAACCCATTTGGTTCCAATCACTAGATGGTCTTTAGGTTTAGGAACGAGTTCCCAAACATTGTTTCTCTCAAATTGATTTAATTTCTCTTGCATGGCAAGGGTCCAATGTTCGTCAAAAATAGCTTCACCAATATTGTTTGGTTCAATTTGAGAGACGAAAGCCATATGGTTACATGCATTCTTTAAAGAGTTTTGAGTAGTTACCCCTTTAGAGATATCACCTATCACTTTGTCAAGAGGATGGTCCTTTGACATTCTCCATTCTTTAGGTAGATCTTGATGAGGTGATTGATCTTCATCTTCCTTGCTTTTGTCCTGTTCTTTTAGAAGACTGTTTCCCAAAATTTCTGCAAGATCATCAACATTCTTTTCTACCACAATTATGGGGTTAGTTTCATCAAAGGTAACATGCACTGATTCTTCTATAGACAAGGTTCTTTTATTATAAATTCTAAAAGCTTTACTAGAGTTGGAATATCCAATAAAAATGCCCTCATCAGCTTTAGCATCAAACTTACCAAGATTGTCCTTCCCATTATTCAAAACAAAGCACTGACATCCGAATACGTGAAAGTGGGAGATTTTTGGCTTTCTTCCTTTGTAAATTTCATAGGGCGTTTGTTTTAGAATAGGCCTTATGAGGACTCTATTCATTATATAGCATGCGGTGCTTACCGCGTCTGCCCAGAAATACTTAGGGAGGTTAGTTTCATTGAGCATCGTCCTCGCTAGCTCTTCAAGAGACCTATTTTTCCTTTCCACTACTCCATTTTGTTGAGGAGTTCGTGGTGAGGAGAATGTATGGTCAATTCCATTTTCATTGCAAAAATTTTCAAAAGCCTCATTTTGAAACTCACCACCGTGATCACTTCGGATAGATGCAATAGGTAAACCTTTTTCGTTTTGAATGATCTTAGCAAGTTTTCGAAAAGCACCAAAAGCGTCATTTTTATGAGAAATAAACAAGGTCCATGT
Organism: Astragalus membranaceus; assembly: GCA_039519185.1. Classification (NCBI taxonomy): domain Eukaryota; kingdom Viridiplantae; phylum Streptophyta; class Magnoliopsida; order Fabales; family Fabaceae; genus Astragalus; species Astragalus membranaceus. The sequence continues at coordinate 145,815,247 of CM076849.1, read as the reverse complement.
ATAGTGAGAGTAATCATCCACAATAACGAGTGCATAGTAATTGCCACCAAGGCTCATAGTTCTAGATGGGCCAAATAAATCCATGTGTAAAAGTTGTAAAGGTCGATTTGTAGAAATAATATATTTTGGTTTAAAAGTGACCTTTACTTGTTTTCCTTTTTGGCACGCATCGCATAATTTATCTTTTTCAAAATGTAGCTTTGGTAGGCCAATTACTAATTCCTTACGAGCAAGTTTATTTAAATGATTCATGTGGATGTGGGCTGATCTCCTATGCCATAGCCAAGTTTCATCCTCTTTACTAGTAAGACAACATGCATCATTTGAGGGAAGATCATTTAGATCAACAGTATAGGTGTTTCCAACTCTTTCACCAGTAAAAAGGGTTTGCTTGTCCACAGTATTTTTTACCTTGCAAGTAGAAGAATCAAACACAACCTTATTACCTTTGTCGCAAAGTTGACTAATACTTAGCAAGTTATGCTTCAAGCCTTCAACTAATAATACATTTTCAATAACAGGATTTGGTTTCTTACCAATAGTGTCGACACCAATAATTTTACCTTTTGTATTGTCACCATAAGACACAAAGCCGTTGCTTTTTGGAGTCAAATGAGAGAACTTCTCTTTGTCTCCTGTCATGTGCTTTGAACAGCCGCTATCTAGATACCACTTTGAGCTCTTGGCTTTCAAGCACACCTACATCACAAGATCAAGTTTTAACTTTTGGTACCCAAATCATTTTGGGTCCTTTTGGGTTAGTCTTAGGAATTGTGCCCTTTGGAAACCACTTCCTTTTGTCATCCACATCAATGTTCTTTCTTGCATTACAAATAGAAGATGTATGACCATTTCTACCACAATAATAACAATTTGTGAAAGGGCTCCTAGTAGTTTTGTTTGGGCAAAAAAACTTTTTGAAAGATTTTTCATGATTCTTTGGTTGATAGCCCAAACCAGCTTTATCATAAGTTCCCCTTTGATTTCCCAAAATGATATTTAGATTATCTCTTCCCATGGTGAATTTTGCATGAGTATTGTGCAAATCATCAACTTTATTTTTCAAAACATTGCATTCTTCACACTTGGGAATATTCTCCTTTTTATTTTTATAAGAGTTGCAAGAGGAGACCTCACTTACAAAAATTTGTTTCTCTTTAAGAACATCTATTTCCTTATTTAAAGTTTCAACTTTGGATTGAAGAGTGGAAACAGTTTTATTAGATTTTGAAACAATTTTCCTAAGTTTAGTTGACTCATTATTCAGTTCTTCACAAATACTAAGCAACTCAACATAAGTTAAATCAAGTTCACCGGATCATCTTCCTCATGTTCTGCCATGAGACATAGTTTTGCATCATCTTCTTCAGATTCATCGGATGATTCCATGTCATTTTCATCCCAAGTGATATACGCCCTTCTTCCTTTTGATTCCTTTCGGGGTTTTCTATCCGGTTTCTCATATTTTTGATTTTGAGGGCAGTTCGGCTTTATGTGTCCCTTCTTACCACATTTATAGCATGTTGGATTGAAGGAAGTTCCTTCCCCATTTTTCTCTTGAGGATTAGCCAATTGTTTTGATTTTCCTTTGTGCTTCATGAACTTTTTGAATCTTCGAACCATTAGGCTCATGTCTTCATCATTTTCATTGAGGCTGTCATAGTCTTTCGTGTCACTTTCTTTGGTGCATGCTTTAAGAGCAAGTCCTTTCTTTTTCTTTTCACCTTCCTCACTTTCAATGAGTCGATTTAATTTGAGCTCATGTTCCTGCAATTTACCAAATAAAGTGGTTAAGTCCATAGAAGATAAATCCTTTGATTCCGAGATAGCTGTCACTTTGGGTTGCCAATTTCTATTTAGACATCGCAGAACTTTATTGGTCAAGTCCTCATTTTCGAAAGAGTTTCCAAGGCCTCTAACATGGTTAACTATATGGATGAAACGTTTGTTTAGTTCTTGCATGGTTTCACCTGGTTTCATCCTAAATAGCTCATACTCCTGAGTTAATGTGTTCATTCTAGCCCTTTTGACCTCGGTAGTACCTTCATGGGTCACTTGAAGGGCGTCCCACATTTCCTTGGCCATTTTACAATGTGATACGCGATAGAACTCATCGATGCTTAACGCAGTTGTGATGATGTTCTTAGCTTTCAAATTGTATTGAACCTTTTCTTTTTCATCTTTGGTCCAAAGAGATCTAGGCTTGTTCCCCATTTCATCATTAACAAGATGAGTGGGAACAAATGGACCATTTATGACAGCATACCAAATATCACAATCTACTACTTCAATAAAAATTTTCATTCTTGTTTTCCAATAATCATACCCTTCACCATTGAAAATGGGAGTCTGTTTAAGGAGTCATTGTTTGAAGTCATCTTGCCTCTTGAGACAGTTAGTCTTTACCAAGAGTCTAGCTCTGGTACCACTTGTTGACCAAGTGACTTCAAAACACAAGAGGGAGGGTGAATTGTGAAATTAAAAATAGCGACTAAAAGATAAAGTATTTAAAATAACACGCTTAAGAAAATGTTTTGATTGGAATAAGAGCGATAAGGCAATAAAAATAACTTGCAAGGAAAATAAAAGAGATGAAGGGACAGAAGAAGACACGCAGAGATTTATCCTGGTACGGTCACCTCCTAGTGTCTATGTCCAGTCCCCAAGGAAAACTCCAAGGGATTTTAATCAATCACTAGCTTTTCAAACAGGTTCAACTAGAAACCTTTACAACCAAAGACCTTTTCACACAAACCCAAGATATCACCTCCCTATGTAAAAGAACTTAAAAAACCAAGAGATATCACCTCTCTTGAATACCTTGGGATCACACCCAAAAAGAAGAAATGACAAAGACAATGATAATACACTCAATAGTGTAGATAGAACAAATTGAAGCACAGTAATACAACTCAAACTATATGAAATATAAAGCTCTCAAAGATTTTAGCAAGTGTAAGAAGAGTGAGAGTGATGAGAAGAATGATAGAGTTTCAGATGCAAGAATGAGTTGTGTTGAGAGTGAAAAATGAGGCATCTATTTATAGGCTTTAGGAAATAAATGATATTGAGTTATTTATGGAAAATGAGATAATCGATTATTGGCTTGAATGCCTTGGATATGATAATCGATTAGATGCTTTCCTTAAAACATGGATGAATCGATTGTGTGCTCTGTTAAAATATGAATGAATTGATTATGTGCTTTGTTAAATCCTAAGAATCGATTATGTGCCTCAAAGGGAAAAAGAAAGAATCGATTATGTGGTTGTTTTCATAGAGAAGGAAATCGATTCTTTGCTTGAATGAATGAAGTGTTGAAATCGATTATTGCTTGAATGTGGCTTGCTAAAATCGATTATATGCTTGAGTGTCATGCTAAAATCGATTATGTTCTTTTCCAAAAATCATTTTCATATATTAAGTGCTTGTCCTATTTTAATCATGCATGCATGAGGTTTGTTGAAAATTATTTTCATGCAAAATCATTTTTATGAAACATATTGTGAGTGTGTGATTTATTTTATATTAGAGAGCTTTATTTTCACTTACAAAATGTCCAAATACACACACAACAACAAAAACAACTCTTGACTTGAGCTTGATTACATTTTTCCGCTTTTTGCAGTCTTGACCTTTTTGACCTTCTTTTGTCAATCATCAAAACCAGATTATTCCTGTCAAGGCATATATTCACAGCACACTACCGCACGCCATAGGGATGAAAAGTGTAGTGCATATATGAGTATTCATATGGCTTCGTTTGATAAAAAATGAGTGTCCATATTTTCCTCCACTCAAGGCTTAAAAAAAGCTCATCCCCCTGATGTTTCCAAGAAAACTTTCTTGGGTAATCTTTTCACATAAAGATCAAAAAATTTCATTTTTCACTTTTCACATACTCAAGTGAAGCAACCTCGTTTCCAAGACAACTTTCTTTGATAATCTTTTCTATAAAGATTAGAACATCGTCTTATTTTAGTGTCTCACAACACTATCTCGTACACATCGATTGATGCTTATCAATCACCTTGGAGTAGTTTAGGTATCTTCACAATGGTTTCTCTGCCATTAAACCTCCCAACCACTAGCAAGTTCAAGAACTAAAAATTCAGATTCCATTAGAAGTCTGATTATACACGACTACTTTGATATTCCAAAATACTGCACCACATTCTAAAATAAACATGTACCCACTCGTACTCAACATTAATGCACTTAATTTTCATCACAGTACCCTTCTAATTATCTCTTTTAAAGCCAATTTATTTTTATTACTTCCTCATAGGTCTTGCGACCCTTTTCTAACGTATACACATAAATTATCTCCTCATTCATTTAAGATGATACATATCCAATAAATATGACATTATCCATTCAAAACCCATGATTGTTCTTTCAAAATTTGGTAGTCACGTTTTTTTGGCATATAATGCAACAAAATTTAGCGGCTTTATATATTTAGTTGGACATGAAACTTGACTTGAAAAATCATAGAGTTTATACCGAAAATCAATAACATTCAAAAATATGCCTCTAATTTTTTTTCAATATTTTTTTTATCACCAAATAGTCCAAAAAATTCAGAACAATATATAAAGTTCTTAAAAGCACACAACTTGTTCAGATAAACCCCACTTAAGTTGTTCTAAATTTTCAAATAAAATTATAGCAACATGTAGTTTCCAATAAACCCTCCATTTGGAACCTCTATTAGCATATCAAAGCTTTACAATAAATTCTCAAATTTTTACTAATATTTTATCACCACTTCATGATAATCATATATACGAATATATTTCACAATTTTTCACCAGTAAGAAAATTTCAGATAAATGCATGCAATCAAAAGCATAAGATCACATCCCTAACTTTAAATATCTATATGCGTAAATATGTTGAGTTTATGGCACTTATCTGGACTCCAAGCTTATCTCTCGATCACAAGTCATATAAGACTCATCTTATGACATAAAGAAAGTTGTAACAAAAAGGGTTTGGGGCATAAAAATTATTACAAACCAAGATGAGATGTTTACACATCAAACTAAAAAAATTTAGGCTAAATTGCTGTTTTGGCCCTTTATCTTTGGGGTTGGTGTCACTTTGGCCCTTTATTTTTTTTTATCGTTTTAGACCCTCATGTTTTTTTTGTGTGTCATTTTGGCCCCTGCCGTTAGTTTTTTCTAACGGACGCCACGCTGACAGTTAACTGCTGACGTGGCGTCTTAAATGTCAGGGTTGACTTGGACTTGATTTGGTGATGTGGCACATAAGGGACCAAATTGAAATTCCAAAAGAACAGGGGGGGCAAATTGACACAAACACAAAACATTCATCTTCTTCCTCCAAACACCACCTCCATCTTCATCTTCTTCGGCGAGCCACCACCACCTCCGATGAGCCTCCGCCACCACCACCACCACCACAAACAGTGACATCACTTCTCTCTCTCTCTCCCCCCCTCTCTCTCTCTCTCCTCAAGAACACCAAAATTCTCAATTCTTCACCAAATCAAGCAAATAAATAGTGCATTTCATGCGAAATTTCACAAGGAACTAGAATCCATCACCAATTCTCACAAAAAAGTGGAAGAACTTAATCAAAAACATGATTTTCAGAGGAAAACGCGTTTTGGGTTTTGCAAATTGGGGAAACCTTCAAAACTCAACCAAAATTCACCAAACCACTTGCAATAGACTCGAAATTGGTGCAATAACTGACTGTTAGCAAAAGATTTCAACAAAAATGATAAAGAATTGAGAACAAAAAGGAAATGTAGATTCACGTTTTACGGTTTTTTGGGTTTTTCAATGACGAAGGGAGAGAGAGAGAGGGGGGAGGGGGAGAGAGAGAGAGACAATGTCACTGTTTCTGGTGGTGGTGGCGGAGGCTCACCGGAGGTGGTGGTGCGTTGCCGGAGAAGATGAAGATGGAGGTGGTGTTTGGAGGAAGAAGATGAATGTTTTGTGTTTGTGTCAATTTGGCCCCCCATGTTCTTTTTAAGTTTCAATTTGGTCTCTTATGTGCCACATCACCAAATCAGGTCTAAGTCAACCCTGACATATAAGACGCCACGTCAGCAGTTAACTGCCAGCGTGGCGTCCGTTAGAAAAAACTATAACGGCAGGGGCCAAAATGACACACGAAAAAAACATGAGGGTCTAAAACGAGAAAAAAAAAGTTGAAGGGCCAAAGTGACACCAACCCCAAAGATAAAGGGCCAAAACAGCAATTTAGCCAAAAATGTATGACTTGATCTATCCTCCAATAGGCTTGATCATTCCTTTAATGAAGGAACCGATGAATAATCCTTTGCAGATTCTCCAAACCATTATGAGGGAGAAAAATAACACACAAATATCAATATCTCCAATCGCATATAAAAATAGAAAATATAACAAATTTGCTTTCAATTTGTTGGAAATATTGGAGGAAAATAAATATAGTTTGGAATTCAATAATTAGAAAGAGAAGATGAAGAAATTGTGGCATGGCAAAAGTCACTTCCTTGGAAGCAAATTTTGGTAGACCTCTGGTGCAACTCAATATCTGGTTTTCTTCCCAAGTTGTTCACGTACAACACCGTGGCTAGACTCGTGCACTCGATACATGAATCACATTGGAGCCTCACAAACAATGCCTAAAACCACATAACCTTGAAAAACAAATAAACGAAATGTTTTTTGCATTTCTTCGTGAACCCCCTCCAACCATTATCATACATATATGTTTTATATGATATGATGGTTGGCTCATTAATATACCTTTATAAATAGTAATAAAATCCTTGCATAGAGAAACCCATTATGCTTTATAGAAATCAATGTCATGAATTAGTATTGGGCATCTCATAAACAAAATACTTGATCATGAAACTAAACCAACGATTATACTTTAAAAAATAAATTAATGGTCATGAAACCAAATCAAGTTACTATTGGATGATGTTATAAAAAATGTATTATTATAAATATAATGAACTATAAAATGTAATTTACACACACTTGGATACCATTATTCCAAGATGAAGTGGTCCAAAAAAAATCATAAAATACAAGGTAATTCATAAATCAAATAATATGCCAACCAAATGAGTATAAATTTGTAACTAGAATTAAAATCAAGTGGCAACAAACCCAATGGGTTGGACTAGTGGAGCATGACATGATTTTTATTTTGGAGGTCTCGGATTCAAATCCCCGCCCATATCCTTGGGGTGAGCTAATTGTAATTACCTCTGTAAACTCTCATAGAGCTCGAACGTCTTCCTTGCTTTGAACTGGGGCGTCATCCCAACACCCTAAATTTTTGTAACAAAAAAGAATCAAGTGGCCACAATCCCAGCAGCAGCCACTTCATGGCATCTCAGTGAGACAAATCATTACTTGAAAACAGAAACAACATATATATACACCCAAATAAAAAATAAACAAAGAAAATCAGCTCACCATAATTCAGCTTCTCAATCAACAACTTTGCACAGGAATAGAACCATCTCTGCTTTTGAATTGAACCAAAAATACAAGGGGACTCATCTTCTTTAACAATATAATGCACATTCTCCTGTTTCAATACCTTATACAAAAAGACAAGGTTTTAACAATTAGGAGAAAATGTAATTAAATTATTATTGAATACAACCAAATCAAATACAAATATGTATGGATATGTATCTAACAACAGTCTATTATCCTTCACAACAAGACCAACTCTGATTTATTGAATTTTTTTCTACCTCAATCAGTTCTCGTGCAATCTGAGGTGAAATATCAACAGCTTTCTGGTAGCACTCGTAGCAGCGGCAGAATTCCCATCCGATTAGCAAACAAACAAATCAGATTAGCAACCAAAGCAAACAAGTTAGATACAAAAATAGCCAACAAAAGTAACCGATTAGCAAACAACAAATCAGACCTGAAAAATTACTATCAATCAAAACCCCACCAAAAAAATTTAGTGAAGGCCACATTTCCTTCTCAACAAGCCCAAAACCCAGTCCCCTAAATTTTTCAAATCTTTCTCTAATTTTAGGTTTAATCATACACGCCTCTACACATCAAACTCTGAGAGAGAGAGATCATGATCATGAAAAGAATTAGACATTTAAAATCAGGCGCTCAGATGCCTGACTTTATATGTTGACGCGGTGGCAAACTTGTAATTAAAAGGCAAAACTCGCGAGTTTTAAAGTCAAGCGAATACACGCCTGACTTCTAAAGTGAGAAAATAGCAAAAAAATTAGACTTTAGAAGTCAGGCGTGTATTCGCCTGACTACATAAGTAGACACGGTGGCAAACTTGTAATTAAGAGGTAAAGTTTTAAAGTCAAGCGAATAGAGGCCTGACTTCTAAAGTACTAAAATAGAAAAAAAAAATATCACGCCTTCTCACTCTCAGAAACGAAACTCTCCATTCTCACACTCACTCCTCTCGCGTTCTCACGTCTTCTCACACTCAGAAACGAAACCCTAGCATCACCATTCTCACTCTCATCTCCATTCTCACTCTCAGAGCACTCTCCATTCTCACTCTCAGAGCACTCTCCATTCTCACTCTCAGAACAGTCTCCTCTCTACACGCATCGGATCTGACAGGATTCCCTTAGATCTGATGATTTTTGTTGTTTTTCTGTTCAGGTTATTAACGATCGGTTACGAATTCACAGTTGCAGAGATCGGATCTTGCGTTCTTGCTGCTCTGGTTCCTCTTCTTCTCTCTCCGGTCCTCTAGGGTTTGAGTGCTCTTGCTGCTCCGGCGGCGATGATGCGCTCAATCGCTCGTCCCTCTCCACCGATGACGATCCTTGATGACGATGATGCGAAGGAACCTTCGGTTTGAGCCCTGAGTCATCTTGCTGATCTGAGGTTAAGGCTGTTTGGTGCTTCGAAGATGAAGCTTTTGTGCCTTCTTCCTTCACTGTCACAGGTATAACCCTAAACTGATCTTCTGTATCTTGCTGTTTTCCTCTTTCTGAGTTCTTGTTAGGTTTTGCAGCAACAAACCTTAATACTGCGTTCTTGACACTTTTCAAGTACAGAAATATCAGGTTACAGTTACCTGTATCTGTTAATCATTTCTTTAGAGGAACCATAGGTCAAAAAATTAATCCAATTTTCTTTTCTTCACTTGCGATTTTTTCTTTTATTTCTCTTTGATTTACCCTTCTGCTCTCCAGATTTTTCTTTATGTTCCTTCCCCCCATTTTTCTTCATGTTCTTTTATAGAATGCTCAAATTCCTGCATCCTTTTTTTTTTATTTCAGGACAATATACTTATTAGTAAATGGCAAGCCACATACAGAGATAACAGGCTTCCTTCCTATGGTTTGTTACTTGCTCCTCTTTCTTTTAGAAATTAAGAGCTTCCCATGTGGGAATCAAATTTGGAGTTTGGATTTTAAATTGTTACATATTCTTGCTTGGTGATTGATATATTATGGTGGTCAATTTAAATCCTGCTCAAGTGCAGGTGCTTGATTTTAAAAAGAAGGAAAGTAGTCAGCAGATACATTTTATGGGTACCTAAATCATGCTTATTGAGGGAGTTCCCTAATGTTTTCTTCTATTTTATAGTTTTTCCCTAAATGTAGGATGTCATGGGGATGCAGATTATGTTAAAGTAAGCTTTAAATTTGGTCTGAAATCTCTCTAAGCAAAATACCTCTACAGCTGATCAGCTCCTCTCAATCTGTATTGCTATAGGTTAAATGTTGCAAGTCGACTTCCAAGGTCACTGATATCAAGGATCTCTTGGGGAGTTTAATTATTGCTTTGATAAAGCCTTTGAAAAGTTCTATGACATGTATACTGCAACAAGGTAGTTATCTTCAAATTTTCAAATTATTTCCTCATAGTTAATTTACTTTCCAATGTGGTTATATAAAACTCATTTCTGCCTTGAATCATAAGACCCTTTTATTTTCTTTCATGTGAAATTTGAATGGTTCATTATTATATATGCTTGGATTACTGAATTAGGGGATATCAGGATCATACACAGTGAGGATGCTGCACTCAACGCTTACCCTAATTGTGAGACTGTCTTCTGCAGTGATTTTGAAGAAGCTTTTAAGGTTTGACATGTAATCTTATAACTAGCTCAACTTAATTAACAAAGCCTCTTATACCTATCAGTTTCTTCTTTTTTTTGACCAGCTATCAGTTTCTTAAATTTATAAATCATGAGTCATTCATTGATAAATTAATCTGTGGATGAAGTGATAAATTTTCACTTGAAGACTTTAGATGCAAAACTTTGGTTTCATTTTGATCATAATACCTTTTGGGCCTTGCTGAGTTGTTTTCCTTCCATGATCTTTCTATGCAGGTGAGGACATATGGAGATTTGTTGGGAAACTAACAGATGCTCAAAAAAGCATGTTAGATGATAGATTTAATTTAAGTAGAAGGTCCGTTCTTACCTTTCTCACCTTTCCCTTCTTTCTGATTTACTGCATTACTGATGAAGGTGGTGTAGTTGTTGCATTATATATCTTCTAAGCTCCTATTATATGATATGTAATTCATGTACCTATTAGGGATTAGTATTAACATTACTAACAATACATGCATAGGTTGGGTATCGTATCTAGTTATGGTTATTGGCAGTGATAACATAGTACCATTGTCTACAATTGAACTCAATTAATTTTACAGATTGGGAACAAAAATAAAAACAAGTTTATGGGTAACCTAGAGATTGGTGAGAGGACAAGTTTATGTAGAAATACAACAAAAATAAAAACAAGTTAATACTAAAAACAAGTTTATGGATAACATAGTACCCTTTATTGCACATGTCTCTGTTTTATACACTTTCACATGCTTTCGTAGGTGTTAGGTATTGTTTCTTTATTTATTTAATTAGTTAGCATAATAAATCTGTTCACTGCAATTTCACTGCAAGCCTCATAATAAATTCAACGTGGCTTTGTAAGCCTCTTAATTTGTTCACTGCAGTTTCATATGTTGTGGTTTCAGGGATAGAAGGAATGAAAAGGAGAATTAAAATAAATAAGCTTATAATTATATGTTTATATTTAGTTTTCTGGTCTTCAGCTCATTGTTCTTTTGGATAGTCATTACTTATGATGATCCTGAATTTCGTTGTGTTTTGAACTGGTTTAGGTGGGAGAAATCATTTCTAGGTTTGAAAGGAAGCGGTTTAAGTTAACTGGCTTGAAGCTCTTCCAGTGCTTAAAAGAATTAGCTGAGGTTTGTAATCACTGCAATACTTGTTTGTTTGTGTGTATGATGTCTTAAAAGTTAAGATCAATTGTTTTTTCATATTGTTGGGATATGGATTTCAAGTAGTAAATGAGAAAGACAGAGAAAGGAGACTCCTAATTAATAAGATTCTTATTCTAGGAGACTCCTAATAATATTGTTATTCTAGTTGAGGTAGGGAAGTACAAAAAGAGAGAAATGAGACTGATAGGTACCATAATCCATAGAAGCTAGGAAATGGAAAATATGTGGAATTAATACTGTAATGAAGTTTGTATCAAATGATAACAGATTCTGTATGCAGGACATACAATAGAAAATGCAGAAAATAGAGATTAAACCAATTCTGGGCAGATTAAACCAATGTACACACACAATGAAATGGTTGGATTTTCCAGTGAGGCTTTCAATCTCAAATAAGTCTGAACTTACATCACTTTCATGCTTCATAAGCAGTAAACTTTTTATGTTGTTTTCTCTTTTCATAGCTGTATGTGATTACTTTCCATCATGCTTTTTAGTAAGGTCTTTAAATGGTTGTTTCTCCGTCAATCTTGAACCACATGATCTATTCTGTTTTCTTCCTTTCCTTTTGATCTTTGTAATCCCCTCTTTAAAAATGATTTTTACATTTTTGTGAGGACTGTTTAAATACTCACTCAGTATGGTATTACAATTTGAGTTTCATAACGAGCAGTGACACAAATCTTTTCTTTCACTCACGTAATGGGATATGTTTATTAAATAATGATTAATCATGTTTATCTATGTTTGCAGGCAATGCTGATGGACCTTATAGATCAAACTTATCTGGATGCGTTTCTGAACAAAAGTCTACTGATTGTTTGCAGAATGCTTCTAATCTTCTATGCTTTATCAGAAATTTCAATATACTTGGTATCAAAATATGCACCAAGTTATGGTATAATATTGTTTTCTACTTTTTGTAGATGCATGTAACATTTTACCATATCAACATCGTATCAATGATTCTTCAATTAGCTTTTATGCTAACTGACAGAGGTGTATTGCAGGATAATGAGGTGGAAGGTTTACCTATTGACTTGTGGATAGAAATAAATTTCATGAGGTGGAAGGATAATGAGGTGGAAGTTAATCTCTGCTGTAATTATAAGCTAATTTCATGCATCCTAAGATTGGATTGTCAATAATTATTTTCTCATGAATCCTATGTCTGCACTCTGCAGGAGGTTGATCATTTTGATGATTTGGATGATCCTTACCTGTGTTATTATTATCAATCTTGGCAGGGTCGCACAGGAGAAGCACATGATGGATGTGCTGTATTTTGGAAAGACAATTTGTGGGTTTCCATTACCCCTAAAAGCTAAATCATTTAGATACTTGAGTTTTTGTATCCTATATTATCTGTTTGATGTTTTACATTTTGTAACCTTTGGCAATAAGCAAATCAGCTTCCTAAGCATTCATTGATACAAAGGAGTGTCAATGCATCAAAAATGTGCAAATCACAGAACATAGAAATTGATATAATACAGCTCCAAATTTGGCCTAAATACTGTATATTTTAAATTTTGAATGCAGATTCAGTCTTTTGCATCAAGAAGATATAGAGTTCCAGAGATTTGGCCTGCGTAACAATATTGCTCAGCTTTGTGTTTTGGAGGTATATAGTGGTTGTTTTCTATTTGCTCCGTTGTCTTTTATTAGATTGATCTGTTATGCAGTATCTAAGAGAAATTTGAGTATATGGACAGAGTGACATGAAAAAGTAATTTGAGTATATGTGTTTTTGCATTTCTTGTACCAACCAGGTTGAGTGTGAAGAGTTACAAAAGAGGGTGGAGGCACTTGGAGGTGAGAATCGAAGTCTCCGAGAAGAGCTTCAGAAGCTTGCAACTGAAAACAATTCTATCAAGGTATATTTCTCTTACAATTCTTCACAAGCATTGCCATTTTAATAATTCACTGCAATGCAAATGTTGGCATATTACAACTCAAAAAACAATTGTGCTTTAAACAGGAGGACTGTTGTAGGCTACTGAAAGCACTGCTGTTTAGAATTTAGTTTTGTTCATATTATCAACATGCTGCCCCCTTGTATCCCTTCAACTTGTAAATGTGCATCAGCTTGTTTTGCAGCATAGACTCATCTTTCTGCAACTACATATTTCCATATTTTAAATATCAGTTTGTTTTTTAAGCTCTGCTAATTTTTTTTCTGAAAACTTCTGTTTTTGATTTTCTTTTCCATCATACACAAGATAACTCTTGTTTCGAACTATTTGTTGCAGGGCCTGCTATGGTGTTTTGAGGTTTTTTATGGAAAGTGGGTCCAAGGGATGTGAGGTTTGTTCTGCACCAAGAACTCTGAATTTCCATTTTATTATTTTGTTTTCTGTAATGATTCGGTGGTAATTGCTGTTTGATTTTGGTAGGTCATTGTCAGTGGAAAATTGAGAGCCCAGAGAGCCAAATCCATGAAGTTCAAGGATGGATACATGATTTCTTCTGGGCAACCAGTCAAGGATTATATCGACTCTGCAGTGAGACACGTGCTCCTCAGACAGGTTTGCTTATGCCGTTGATAGAATTTCATTGGTCTCATGCATTCTCAAGTTAATTCATTTTGTTTGTAATTGATGTATATTAACATTTTTTCCTCCTGTCTTGCAGGGTGTTCTCGGAATTCAAGGTGAAGATCATGCTTGATTGGGATCCTAAAGGGAAGCAAGGCCCTAAGTCCCAAGTCCCCAACCTATAGAACATCCTAAAGTAAGCATTTATCATTCAATAATAGTAGAAGTACTAGCTAGTTAGCCCCAAGTCCCCAACCTATAGAACATCAAATTAGTTTCATTACACACCCATTATATTCACCCATGAATCATGATGACACAAAAGTATACAGTAGAAATTAAAGAACTAGCTAGTCAACCAAAAAAGAGTTGTAGAAGAGAAATACCCAAAATGAGGTTTCTTAGCATAGTATTTGTTTTTGTTTTGTTTGTATATTTTATGCTTATAATATAGTGTAATGCCTGCATACGTGGTTGAGATATAAAGGAGGAGAAAATAACAAGTGATTGATAATTGATTGTACCCATCATAGGACCCGTGAAGCCCATGCCCTCTCCCACCACTTCACTGCATTGCATATGTAGCTGATTCTGTTCATATGGAGCTGTAAGGTGAGCAGCTATTCTAAGGAGCTGAGGCGGTGGCAATGGGATGCGAGGAGATGGATCCGAAGGAGCTGAGGCGGAGGACGGTGGCGAGGTTCTTGGAAGATTTCAGATCTGAGTTTTGAGGACGGTGGCGAGGTTCTTGGAGATGTCAAAAGCATACTTGACAAAAAAATGTAGGCTTATTATCATTAGCAAGTTTTATTTTTCAGTAGGCTTTGTATATGTTGGTAGTTGTACTAATTTTTGTTAAAGAATTTGTATATTATCATTAACAAGGATTATACAAAGGATATGGAGTTTTGTTCATGTATATATTGCTAGTTGTACTAATTTTTGTTAAAGAATTTGAATTCTGTATTTATTGATTTATGGCAGCATGGGGATACATTAAGGCTACCAAATAATTTTTTTTTTAAAAAAATGAACTTTTAAAGTCAGGCGGAACTAAAGCCTGACTTTAAATCATACTTACGAAGTCAGGCAATAATAATGCTTGACTTTAAATCATACATACGAAGTCAGGCAAGAATAAATGCTTGACTTTAAATCATACTTACGAAGTCAGGCAAGAATAAATGCTTGACTTTAAATCATACTTACGAAGTCAGGCAATAATAAATGCTTGACTTTAAAAGAGATTTACGAAGTCAGGCGAAATAAATGCTTGACTTTAAAATGACTTACGAAGTCAGGCGAAATAAATGCTAGACTTTAAATCAGACTTACGAAGTCAGGCTATCGCTTGACTTTAAAACTCCTGACATACAAAGTCGACTTAATAAAAGTCAAGGGCGCCTGACTTTAAATCCCCTTTTCGCCTGACTTTAAATCCCTTTTTTGCAAGTGTAAGAAGAGTGAGAGTGATGAGAAGAATGATAGAGTTTCAGATGCAAGAATGAGTTGTGTTGAGAGTGAAAAATGAGGCATCTATTTATAGGCTTTAGGAAATAAATGATATTGAGTTATTTATGGAAAATGAGATAATCGATTATTGGCTTGAATGCCTTGGATATGATAATCGATTAGATGCTTTCCTTAAAACATGGATGAATCGATTGTGTGCTCTGTTAAAATATGAATGAATCGATTATGTGCTTTGTTAAATCCTAAGAATCGATTATGTGTCTCAAAGGGAAAAAGAAAGAATCGATTATGTGGTTGTTTTCATAGAGAAGGAAATCGATTCTTTGCTTGAATGAATGAAGTGTTGAAATCGATTATTGCTTGAATGTGGCTTGCTAAAATCGATTATATGCTTGAGTGTCATGCTAAAATCGATTATGTTCTTTTCCAAAAATCATTTTCATATATTAAGTGCTTGTCCTATTTTAATCATGCATGCATGAGGTTTGTTGAAAATTATTTTCATGCAAAATCATTTTTATGAAACATATTGTGAGTGTGTGATTTATTTTATATTAGAGAGCTTTATTTTCACTTACAAAATGTCCAAATACACACACAACAACAAAAACAACTCTTGACTTGAGCTTGATTACATTTTTCCGCTTTTTGCAGTCTTGACCTTTTTGACCTTCTTTTGTCAATCATCAAAATCAGATTATTCCTGTCAAGGCATATATTCACAGCACACTACCGCACGCCATAGGGATGAAAAGTGTAGTGCATATATGAGTATTCATATGGCTTCGTTTGATCAAAAATGAGTGTCCATATTTTCCTCCACTCAAGGCTTAAAAAAAGCTCATCCCCCTGATGTTTCCAAGAAAACTTTCTTGGGTAATCTTTTCACATAAAGATCAAAAAATTTCATTTTTCACTTTTCACATACTCAAGTGAAGCAACCTCGTTTCCAAGACAACTTTCTTTGATAATCTTTTCTATAAAGATTAGAACATCGTCTTATTTTAGTGTCTCACAACACTATCTCGTACACATCGATTGATGCTTATCAATCACCTTGGAGTAGTTTAGGTATCTTCACAATGGTTTCTCTGCCATTAAACCTCCCAACCACTAGCAAGTTCAAGAACTAAAAATTCAGATTCCATTAGAAGTCTGATTATACACGACTACTTTGATATTCCAAAATACTGCACCACATTCTAAAATAAACATGTACCCACTCGTACTCAACATTAATGCACTTAATTTTCATCACAGTACCCTTCTAATTATCTCTTTTAAAGCCAATTTATTTTTATTACTTCCTCATAGGTCTTGCGACCCTTTTCTAACGTATACACATAAATTATCTCCTCATTCATTTAAGATGATACATATCCAATAAATATGACATTATCCATTCAAAACCCATGATTGTTCTTTCAAAATTTGGTAGTCACGTTTTTTTGGCATATAATGCAACAAAATTTAGCGGCTTTATATATTTAGTTGGACATGAAACTTGACTTGAAAAATCATAGAGTTTATACCGAAAATCAATAACATTCAAAAATATGCCTCTAATTTTTTTTCAATATTTTTTTTTATCACCAAATAGTCCAAAAAATTCAGAACAATATATAAAGTTCTTAAAAGCACACAACTTGTTCAGATAAACCCCACTTAAGTTGTTCTAAATTTTCAAATAAAATTATAGCAACATGTAGTTTCCAATAAACCCTCCATTTGGAACCTCTATTAGCATATCAAAGCTTTACAATAAATTCTCAAATTTTTACTAATATTTTATCACCACTTCATGATAATCAATCATATATACGAATATATTTCACAATTTTTCACCAGTAAGAAAATTTCAGATAAATGCATGCAATCAAAAGCATAAGATCACATCCCTAACTTTAAATATCTATATGCGTAAATATGTTGAGTTTATGGCACTTATCTGGACTCCAAGCTTATCTCTCGATCACAAGTCATATAAGACTCATCTTATGACATAAAGAAAGTTGTAACAAAAAGGGTTTGGGGCATAAAAATTATTACAAACCAAGATGAGATGTTTACACATCAAACTAAAAAAATTTAGGCTAAATTGCTGTTTTGGCCCTTTATCTTTGGGGTTGGTGTCACTTTGGCCCTTTATTTTTTTTTTATCGTTTTAGACCCTCATGTTTTTTTTGTGTGTCATTTTGGCCCCTGCCGTTAGTTTTTTCTAACGGACGCCACGCTGACAGTTAACTGCTGACGTGGCGTCTTAAATGTCAGGGTTGACTTGGACTTGATTTGGTGATGTGGCACATAAGGGACCAAATTGAAATTCAAAAAGAACAGGGGGGGCAAATTGACACAAACACAAAACATTCATCTTCTTCCTCCAAACACCACCTCCATCTTCATCTTCTTCGGCGAGCCACCACCACCTCCGATGAGCCTCCGCCACCACCACCACCACCACAAACAGTGACATCACTTCTCTCTCTCTCTCCCCCCTCTCTTCTCTCTCCTCAAGAACACCAAAATTCTCAATTCTTCACCAAATCAAGCAAATAAATAGTGCATTTCATGCGAAATTTCACAACGAACTAGAATCCATCACCAATTCTCACAAAAAAGTGGAAGAACTTAATCAAAAACATGATTTTCAGAGGAAAACGCGTTTTGGGTTTTGCAAATTGGGGAAACCTTCAAAACTCAACCAAAATTCACCAAAACACTTGCAATAGACTCGAAATTGGTGCAATAACTGACTGTTAGCAAAAGATTTCAACAAAAATGATAAAGAATTGAGAACAAAAAGGAAATGTAGATTCACGTTTTACGGTTTTTTGGGTTTTTCAATGACGAAGGGAGAGAGAGGAGGGGGGGAGGGGGAGAGAGAGAGAGACAATGTCACTGTTTCTGGTGGTGGTGGCGGAGGCTCACCGGAGGTGGTGGTGGTGGGTTGCCGGAGAAGATGAAGATGGAGGTGGTGTTTGGAGGAAGAAGATGAATGTTTTGTGTTTGTGTCAATTTGGCCCCCCATGTTCTTTTTAAGTTTCAATTTGGTCTCTTATGTGCCACATCACCAAATCAGGTCTAAGTCAACCCTGACATATAAGACGCCACGTCAGCAGTTAACTGCCAGCGTGGCGTCCGTTAGAAAAAACTATAACGGCAGGGGCCAAAATGACACACGAAAAAAACATGAGGGTCTAAAACGAGAAAAAAAAAGTTGAAGGGCCAAAGTGACACCAACCCCAAAGATAAAGGGCCAAAACAGCAATTTAGCCAAAAATTTATGACTTGATCTATCCTCCAATAGGCTTGATCATTCCTTTAATGAAGGAACCGATGAATAATCCTTTGCAGATTCTCCAAACCATTATGAGGGAGAAAAATAACACACAAATATCAATATCTCCAATCGCATATAAAAATAGAAAATATAACAAATTTGCTTTCAATTTGTTGGAAATATTGGAGGAAAATAAATATAGTTTGGAATTCAATAATTAGAAAGAGAAGATGAAGAAATTGTGGCATGGCAAAAGTCACTTCCTTGGAAGCAAATTTTGGTAGACCTCTGGTGCAACTCAATATCTGGTTTTCTTCCCAAGTTGTTCACGTACAACACCGTGACTAGACTCGTGCACTCGATACATGAATCACATTGGAGCCTCACAAACAATGCCTAAAACCACATAACCTTGAAAAACAAATAAACGAAATGTTTTTTGCATTTCTTCGTGAACCCCCTCCAACCATTATCATACATATATGTTTTATATGATATGATGGTTGGCTCATTAATATACCTTTATAAATAGTAATAAAATCCTTGCATAGAGAAACCCATTATGCTTTATAGAAATCAATGTCATGAATTAGTATTGGGCATCTCATAAACAAAATACTTGATCATGAAACTAAACCAACGATTATACTTTAAAAAATAAATTAATGGTCATGAAACCAAATCAAGTTACTATTGGATGATGTTATAAAAAATGTATTATTATAAATATAATGAACTATAAAATGTAATTTACACACACTTGAATACCATTATTCCAAGATGAAGTGGTCCAAAAAAAATCATAAAATACAAGGTAATTCATAAATCAAATAATATGCCAACCAAATGAGTATAAATTTGTAACTAGAATTAAAATCAAGTGGCAACAAACCCAATGGGTTGGACTAGTGGAGCATGACATGATTTTTATTTTGGAGGTCTCGGATTCAAATCCCCGCCCATATCCTTGGGGTGAGCTAATTGTAATTACCTCTGTAAACTCTCATAGAGCTCGAACGTCTTCCTTGCTTTGAACTGGGGCGTCATCCCAACACCCTAAATTTTTGTAACAAAAAAGAATCAAGTGGCCACAATCCCAGCAGCAGCCACTTCATGGCATCTCAGTGAGACAAATCATTACTTGAAAACAGAAACAACATATATATACACCCAAATAAAAAATAAACAAAGAAAATCAGCTCACCATAATTCAGCTTCTCAATCAACAACTTTGCACAGGAATAGAACCATCTCTGCTTTTGAATTGAACCAAAAATACAAGGGGACTCATCTTCTTTAACAATATAATGCACATTCTCCTGTTTCAATACCTTAGACAAAAAGACAAGGTTTTAACAATTAGGAGAAAATGTAATTAAATTATTATTGAATACAACCAAATCAAATACAAATATGTATGGATATGTATCTAACAACAGTCTATTATCCTTCACAACAAGACCAACTCTGATTTATTGAATTTTTTTCTACCTCAATCAGTTCTCGTGCAATCTGAGGTGAAATATCAACAGCTTTCTGGTAGCACTCGTAGCAGCGGCAGAATTCCCATCGGATTAGCAAACAAACAAATCAGATTAGCAACCAAAGCAAACAAGTTAGATACAAAAATAGCCAACAAAAGTAACCGATTAGCAAACAACAAATCAGACCTGAAAAATTACTATCAATCAAAACCCCACCAAAAAATTTAGTGAAGGCCACATTTCTTCTCAACAAGCCCAAAACCCAGTCCCCTAAATTTTTCAAATCTTTCTCTAATTTTAGGTTTAATCATACACGCCTCTACACATCAAACTCTGAGAGAGAGAGATCATGATCATGAAAAGAATTAGACATTTAAAGCCAGGCGCTCAGATGCCTGACTTTATATGTTGACGCGGTGGCAAACTTGTAATTAAAAGGCAAAACTCGCGAGTTTTAAAGTCAAGCGAATACACGCCTGACTTCTAAAGTGAGAAAATAGCAAAAAAATTAGACTTTAGAAGTCAGGCGTGTATTCGCCTGACTACATAAGTAGACACGGTGGCAAATTTGTAATTAAGAGGTAAAGTTTTAAAGTCAAGCGAATAGAGGCCTGACTTCTAAAGTACTAAAATAGAAAAAAAAAATATCACGCCTTCTCACTCTCAGAAACGAAACTCTCCATTCTCACACTCACTCCTCTCGCGTTCTCACGTCTTCTCACACTCAGAAACGAAACCCTAGCATCACCATTCTCACTCTCATCTCCATTCTCACTCTCAGAGCACTCTCCATTCTCACTCTCAGAGCACTCTCCATTCTCACTCTCAGAACAGTCTCCTCTCTACACGCATCGGATCTGACAGGATTCCCTTAGATCTGATGATTTTTGTTGTTTTTCTGTTCAGGTTATTAACGATCGGTTACGAATTCACAGTTGCAGAGATCGGATCTTGCGTTCTTGCTGCTCTGGTTCCTCTTCTTCTCTCTCCGGTCCTCTAGGGTTTGAGTGCTCTTGCTGCTCCGGCGGCGATGATGCGCTCAATCGCTCGTCCCTCTCCACCGATGACGATCCTTGATGACGATGATGCGAAGGAACCTTCGGTTTGAGCCCTGAGTCATCTTGCTGATCTGAGGTTAAGGCTGTTTGGTGCTTCGAAGATGAAGCTTTTGTGCCTTCTTCCTTCACTGTCACAGGTATAACCCTAAACTGATCTTCTGTATCTTGCTGTTTTCCTCTTTCTGAGTTCTTGTTAGGTTTTGCAGCAACAAACCTTAATACTGCGTTCTTGACACTTTTCAAGTACAGAAATATCAGGTTACAGTTACCTGTATCTGTTAATCATTTCTTTAGAGGAACCATAGGTCAAAAAATTAATCCAATTTTCTTTTCTTCACTTGCGATTTTTTCTTTTATTTCTCTTTGATTTACCCTTCTGCTCTCCAGATTTTTCTTTATGTTCCTTCCCCCCATTTTTCTTCATGTTCTTTTATAGAATGCTCAAATTCCTGCATCCTTTTTTTTTTATTTCAGGACAATATACTTATTAGTAAATGGCAAGCCACATACAGAGATAACAGGTTTCCTTCCTATGGTTTGTTACTTGCTCCTCTTTCTTTTAGAAATTAAGAGCTTCCCATGTGGGAATCAAATTTGGAGTTTGGATTTTAAATTGTTACATATTCTTGCTTGGTGATTGATATATTATGGTGGTCAATTTAAATCCTGCTCAAGTGCAGGTGCTTGATTTTAAAAAGAAGGAAAGTAGTCAGCAGATACATTTTATGGGTACCTAAATCTTGCTTATTGAGGGAGTTCCCTAATGTTTTCTTCTATTTTATAGTTTTTCCCTAAATGTAGGATGTCATGGGGATGCAGATTATGTTAAAGTAAGCTTTAAATTTGGTCTGAAATCTCTCTAAGCAAAATACCTCTACAGCTGATCAGCTCCTCTCAATCTGTATTGCTATAGGTTAAATGTTGCAAGTCGACTTCCAAGGTCACTGATATCAAGGATCTCTTGGGGAGTTTAAATTATTGCTTTGAAAAGTTCTATGACATGTATACTGCAACAAGGTAGTTATCTTCAAATTTTCAAATTATTTCCTCATAGTTAATTTACTTTCCAATGTGGTTATATAAAACTCATTTCTGCCTTGAATCATAAGACCCTTTTATTTTCTTTCATGTGAAATTTGAATGGTTCATTATTATATATGCTTGGATTACTGAATTAGGGGATATCAGGATCATACACAGTGAGGATGCTGCACTCAACGCTTACCCTAATTGTGAGACTGTCTTCTGCAGTGATTTTGAAGAAGCTTTTAAGGTTTGACATGTAATCTTATAACTAGCTCAACTTAATTAACAAAGCCTCTTATACCTATCAGTTTCTTCTTTTTTTTGACCAGCTATCAGTTTCTTAAATTTATAAATCATGAGTCATTCATTGATAAATTAATCTGTGGATGAAGTGATAAATTTTCACTTGAAGACTTTAGATGCAAAACTTTGGTTTCATTTTGATCATAATACCTTTTGGGCCTTGCTGAGTTGTTTTCCTTCCATGATCTTTCTATGCAGGTGAGGACATATGGAGATTTGTTGGGAAACTAACAGATTCTCAAAAAAGCATGTTAGATGATAGATTTAATTTAAGTAGAAGGTCCGTTCTTACCTTTCTCACCTTTCCCTTCTTTCTGATTTACTGCATTACTGATGAAGGTGGTGTAGTTGTTGCATTATATATCTTCTAAGCTCCTATTATATGATATGTAATTCATGTACCTATTAGGGATTAGTATTAACATTACTAACAATACATGCATAGGTTGGGTATCGTATCTAGTTATGGTTATTGGCAGTGATAACATAGTACCATTGTCTACAATTGAACTCAATTAATTTTACAGATTGGGAACAAAAATAAAAACAAGTTTATGGGTAACCTAGAGATTGGTGAGAGGACAAGTTTATGTAGAAATACAACAAAAATAAAAACAAGTTAATACTAAAAACAAGTTTATGGATAACATAGTACCCTTTATTGCACATGTCTCTGTTTTATACACTTTCACATGCTTTCGTAGGTGTTAGGTATTGTTTCTTTATTTATTTAATTAGTTAGCATAATAAATCTGTTCACTGCAATTTCACTGCAAGCCTCATAATAAATTCAACGTGGCTTTGTAAGCCTCTTAATTTGTTCACTGCAGTTTCATATGTTGTGGTTTCAGGGATAGAAGGAATGAAAAGGAGAATTAAAATAAATAAGCTTATAATTATATGTTTATATTTAGTTTTCTGGTCTTCAGCTCATTGTTCTTTTGGATAGTCATTACTTATGATGATCCTGAATTTCGTTGTGTTTTGAACTGGTTTAGGTGGGAGAAATCATTTCTAGGTTTGAAAGGAAGCGGTTTAAGTTAACTGGCTTGAAGCTCTTCCAGTGCTTAAAAGAATTAGCTGAGGTTTGTAATCACTGCAATACTTGTTTGTTTGTGTGTATGATGTGTTAAAAGTTAAGATCAATTGTTTTTTCATATTGTTGGGATATGGATTTCAAGTAGTAAATGAGAAAGACAGAGAAATGAGACTCCTAATTAATAAGATTCTTATTCTAGGAGACTCCTAATAATATTGTTATTCTAGTTGAGGTAGGGAAGTACAAAAAGAGAGAAATGAGACTGATAGGTACCATAATCCATAGAAGCTAGGAAATGGAAAATATGTGGAATTAATACTGTAATGAAGTTTGTATCAAATGATAACAGATTCTGTATGCAGGACATACAATAGAAAATGCAGAAAATAGAGATTAAACCAATTCTGGGCAGATTAAACCAATGTACACACACAATGAAATGGTTGGATTTTCCAGTGAGGCTTTCAATCTCAAATAAGTCTGAACTTACATCACTTTCATGCTTCATAAGCAGTAAACTTTTTATGTTGTTTTCTCTTTTCATAGCTGTATGTGATTACTTTCCATCATGCTTTTTAGTAAGGTCTTTAAATGGTTGTTTCTCCGTCAATCTTGAACCACATGATCTATTCTGTTTTCTTCCTTTCCTTTTGATCTTTGTAATCCCCTCTTTAAAAATGATTTTTACATTTTTGTGAGGACTGTTTAAATACTCACTCAGTATGGTATTACAATTTGAGTTTCATAACGAGCAGTGACACAAATCTTTTCTTTCACTCACGTAATGGGATATGTTTATTAAATAATGATTAATCATGTTTATCTATGTTTGCAGGCAATGCTGATGGACCTTATAGATCAAACTTATCTGGATGCGTTTCTGAACAAAAGTCTACTGATTGTTTGCAGAATGCTTCTAATCTTCTATGCTTTATCAGAAATTTCAATATACTTGGTATCAAAATATGCACCAAGTTATGGTATAATATTGTTTTCTACTTTTTGTAGATGCATGTAACATTTTACCATATCAACATCGTATCAATGATTCTTCAATTAGCTTTTATGCTAACTGACAGAGGTGTATTGCAGGATAATGAGGTGGAAGGTTTACCTATTGACTTGTGGATAGAAATAAATTTCATGAGGTGGAAGGATAATGAGGTGGAAGTTAATCTCTGCTGTAATTATAAGCTAATTTCATGCATCCTAAGATTGGATTGTCAATAATTATTTTCTCATGAATCCTATGTCTGCACTCTGCAGGAGGTTGATCATTTTGATGATTTGGATGATCCTTACCTGTGTTATTATTATCAATCTTGGCAGGGTCGCACAGGAGAAGCACATGATGGATGTGCTGTATTTTGGAAAGACAATTTGTGGGTTTCCATTACCCCTAAAAGCTAAATCATTTAGATACTTGAGTTTTTGTATCCTATATTATCTGTTTGATGTTTTACATTTTGTAACCTTTGGCAATAAGCAAATCAGCTTCCTAAGCATTCATTGATACAAAGGAGTGTCAATGCATCAAAAATGTGCAAATCACAGAACATAGAAATTGATATAATACAGCTCCAAATTTGGCCTAAATACTGTATATTTTAAATTTTGAATGCAGATTCAGTCTTTTGCATCAAGAAGATATAGAGTTCCAGAGATTTGGCCTGCGTAACAATATTGCTCAGCTTTGTGTTTTGGAGGTATATAGTGGTTGTTTTCTATTTGCTCCGTTGTCTTTTATTAGATTGATCTGTTATGCAGTATCTAAGAGAAATTTGAGTATATGGACAGAGTGACATGAAAAAGTAATTTGAGTATATGTGTTTTTGCATTTCTTGTACCAACCAGGCTGAGTGTGAAGAGTTACAAAAGAGGGTGGAGGCACTTGGAGGTGAGAATCGAAGTCTCCGAGAAGAGCTTCAGAAGCTTGCAACTGAAAACAATTCTATCAAGGTATATTTCTCTTACAATTCTTCACAAGCATTGCCATTTTAATAATTCACTGCAATGCAAATGTTGGCATATTACAACTCAAAAAACAATTGTGCTTTAAACAGGAGGACTGCTGTAGGCTACTGAAGCACTGCTGTTTAGAATTTAGTTTTGTTCATATTATCAACATGCTGCCCCCTTGTATCCCTTCAACTTGTAAATGTGCATCAGCTTGTTTTGCAGCATAGACTCATCTTTCTGCAACTACATATTTCCATATTTTAAATATCAGTTTGTTTTTTAAGCTCTGCTAATTTTTTTGAAAACTTCTGTTTTTGATTTTCTTTTCCATCATACACAAGATAACTCTTGTTTCGAACTATTTGTTGCAGGGCCTGCTATGGTGTTTTGAGGTTTTTTATGGAAAGTGGGTCCAAGGGATGTGAGGTTTGTTCTGCACCAAGAACTCTGAATTTCCATTTTATTATTTTGTTTTCTGTAATGATTCGGTGGTAATTGCTGTTTGATTTTGGTAGGTCATTGTCAGTGGAAAATTGAGAGCCCAGAGAGCCAAATCCATGAAGTTCAAGGATGGATACATGATTTCTTCTGGGCAACCAGTCAAGGATTATATCGACTCTGCAGTGAGACACGTGCTCCTCAGACAGGTTTGCTTATGCCGTTGATAGAATTTCATTGGTCTCATGCATTCTCAAGTTAATTCATTTTGTTTGTAATTGATGTATATTAACATTTTTTCCTCCTGTCTTGCAGGGTGTTCTCGGAATTAAGGTGAAGATCATGCTTGATTGGGATCCTAAAGGGAAGCAAGGCCCTAAGTCCCAAGTCCCCAACCTATAGAACATCCTAAAGTAAGCATTTATCATTCAATAATAGTAGAAGTACTAGCTAGTTAGCCCCAAGTCCCCAACCTATAGAACATCAAATTAGTTTCATTACACACCCATTATATTCACCCATGAATCATGATGACACAAAAGTATACAGTAGAAATTAAAGAACTAGCTAGTCAACCAAAAAAGAGTTGTAGAAGAGAAATACCCAAAATGAGGTTTCTTAGCATAGTATTTGTTTTTGTTTTGTTTGTATATTTTATGCTTATAATATAGTGTAATGCCTGCATACGTGGTTGAGATATAAAGGAGGAGAAAATAACAAGTGATTGATAATTGATTGTACCCATCATAGGACCCGTGAAGCCCATGCCCTCTCCCACCACTTCACTGCATTGCATATGTAGCTGATTCTGTTCATATGGAGCTGTAAGGTGAGCAGCTATTCTAAGGAGCTGAGGCGGTGGCAATGGGATGCGAGGAGATGGATCCGAAGGAGCTGAGGCGGAGGACGGTGGCGAGGTTCTTGGAAGATTTCAGATCTGAGTTTTGAGGACGGTGGCGAGGTTCTTGGAGATGTCAAAAGCATACTTGACAAAAAAATGTAGGCTTATTATCATTAGCAAGTTTTATTTTTCAGTAGGCTTTGTATATGTTGGTAGTTGTACTAATTTTTGTTAAAGAATTTGTATATTATCATTAACAAGGATTATACAAAGGATATGGAGTTTTGTTCATGTATATATTGCTAGTTGTACTAATTTTTGTTAAAGAATTTGAATTCTGTATTTATTGATTTATGGCAGCATGGGGATACATTAAGGCTACCAAATAATTTTTTTTTTAAAAAAAATGAACTTTTAAAGTCAGGCAGAACTAAAGCCTGACTTTAAATCATACTTACGAAGTCAGGCAATAATAATGCTTGACTTTAAATCATACATACGAAGTCAGGCAAGAATAAATGCTTGACTTTAAATCATACTTACGAAGTCAGGCAAGAATAAATGCTTGACTTTAAATCATACTTACGAAGTCAGGCAATAATAAATGCTTGACTTTAAAAGAGATTTACGAAGTCAGGCGAAATAAATGCTTGACTTTAAAAATGACTTACGAAGTCAGGCGAAATAAATGCTAGACTTTAAATCAGACTTACGAAGTCAGGCTATCGCTTGACTTTAAAACTCCTGACATACAAAGTCGACTTAATAAAAGTCAAGCGGGCGCCTGACTTTAAATCCCCTTTTCGCCTGACTTTAAATCCCTTTTTTGCAAGTGTAAGAAGAGTGAGAGTGATGAGAAGAATGATAGAGTTTCAGATGCAAGAATGAGTTGTGTTGAGAGTGAAAAATGAGGCATCTATTTATAGGCTTTAGGAAATAAATGATATTGAGTTATTTATGGAAAATGAGATAATCGATTATTGGCTTGAATGCCTTGGATATGATAATCGATTAGATGCTTTCCTTAAAACATGGATGAATCGATTGTGTGCTCTGTTAAAATATGAATGAATCGATTATGTGCTTTGTTAAATCCTAAGAATCGATTATGTGCCTCAAAGGGAAAAAGAAAGAATCGATTATGTGGTTGTTTTCATAGAGAAGGAAATCGATTCTTTGCTTGAATGAATGAAGTGTTGAAATCGATTATTGCTTGAATGTGGCTTGCTAAAATCGATTATATGCTTGAGTGTCATGCTAAAATCGATTATGTTCTTTTCCAAAAATCATTTTCATATATTAAGTGCTTGTCCTATTTTAATCATGCATGCATGAGGTTTGTTGAAAATTATTTTCATGCAAAATCATTTTTATGAAACATATTGTGAGTGTGTGATTTATTTTATATTAGAGAGCTTTATTTTCACTTACAAAATGTCCAAATACACACACAACAACAAAAACAACTCTTGACTTGAGCTTGATTACATTTTTCCGCTTTTTGCAGTCTTGACCTTTTTGACCTTCTTTTGTCAATCATCAAAACCAGATTATTCCTGTCAAGGCATATATTCACAGCACACTACCGCACGCCATAGGGATGAAAAGTGTAGTGCATATATGAGTATTCATATGGCTTCGTTTGATCAAAAATGAGTGTCCATATTTTCCTCCACTCAAGGCTTAAAAAAAGCTCATCCCCCTGATGTTTCCAAGAAAACTTTCTTGGGTAATCTTTTCACATAAAGATCAAAAAATTTCATTTTTCACTTTTCACATACTCAAGTGAAGCAACCTCGTTTCCAAGACAACTTTCTTTGATAATCTTTTCTATAAAGATTAGAACATCGTCTTATTTTAGTGTCTCACAACACTATCTCGTACACATCGATTGATGCTTATCAATCACCTTGGAGTAGTTTAGGTATCTTCACAATGGTTTCTCTGCCATTAAACCTCCCAACCACTAGCAAGTTCAAGAACTAAAAATTCAGATTCCATTAGAAGTCTGATTATACACGACTACTTTGATATTCCAAAATACTGCACCACATTCTAAAATAAACATGTACCCACTCGTACTCAACATTAATGCACTTAATTTTCATCACAGTACCCTTCTAATTATCTCTTTTAAAGCCAATTTATTTTTATTACTTCCTCATAGGTCTTGCGACCCTTTTCTAACGTATACACATAAATTATCTCCTCATTCATTTAAGATGATACATATCCAATAAATATGACATTATCCATTCAAAACCCATGATTGTTCTTTCAAAATTTGGTAGTCACGTTTTTTTTGGCATATAATGCAACAAAATTTAGCGGCTTTATATATTTAGTTGGACATGAAACTTGACTTGAAAAATCATAGAGTTTATACCGAAAATCAATAACATTCAAAAATATGCCTCTAATTTTTTTTCAATATTTTTTTTTATCACCAAATAGTCCAAAAAATTCAGAACAATATATAAAGTTCTTAAAAGCACACAACTTGTTCAGATAAACCCCACTTAAGTTGTTCTAAATTTTCAAATAAAATTATAGCAACATGTAGTTTCCAATAAACCCTCCATTTGGAACCTCTATTAGCATATCAAAGCTTTACAATAAATTCTCAAATTTTTACTAATATTTTATCACCACTTCATGATAATCAATCATATATACGAATATATTTCACAATTTTTCACCAGTAAGAAAATTTCAGATAAATGCATGCAATCAAAAGCATAAGATCACATCCCTAACTTTAAATATCTATATGCGTAAATATGTTGAGTTTATGGCACTTATCTGGACTCCAAGCTTATCTCTCGATCACAAGTCATATAAGACTCATCTTATGACATAAAGAAAGTTGTAACAAAAAGGGTTTGGGGCATAAAAATTATTACAAACCAAGATGGATGTTTACACATCAAACTAAAAAAATTTAGGCTAAATTGCTGTTTTGGCCCTTTATCTTTGGGGTTGGTGTCACTTTGGCCCTTTATTTTTTTTTTATCGTTTTAGACCCTCATGTTTTTTTTGTGTGTCATTTTGGCCCCTGCCGTTAGTTTTTTCTAACGGACGCCACGCTGACAGTTAACTGCTGACGTGGCGTCTTAAATGTCAGGGTTGACTTGGACTTGATTTGGTGATGTGGCACATAAGGGACCAAATTGAAATTCAAAAAGAACAGGGGGGGCAAATTGACACAAACACAAAACATTCATCTTCTTCCTCCAAACACCACCTCCATCTTCATCTTCTTCGGCGAGCCACCACCACCTCCGATGAGCCCCCCCCCCACCACCACCACCACCACAAACAGTGACATCACTTCTCTCCTCTCCCCTCCCCCCCCCCACCCCCCCCCCCCACCCCCCTCCCCTCTCCTCTCTCCTCTCTCCTCAAGAACACCAAAATTCTCAATTCTTCACCAAATCAAGCAAATAAATAGTGCATTTCATGCGAAATTTCACAACGAACTAGAATCCATCACCAATTCTCACAAAAAAGTGGAAGAACTTAATCAAAAACATGATTTTCAGAGGAAAACGCGTTTTGGGTTTTGCAAATTGGGGAAACCTTCAAAACTCAACCAAAATTCACCAAAACACTTGCAATAGACTCGAAATTGGTGCAATAACTGACTGTTAGCAAAAGATTTCAACAAAAATGATAAAGAATTGAGAACAAAAAGATGTAGATTCACGTTTTACGGTTTTTGGGTTTTTCAATGACGAAGGGAGAGAGAGAGAGGGGGGAGGGGGAGAGGAGAGAGAGACAATGTCACTGTTTCTGGTGGTGGTGGCGGAGGCTCACCGGAGGTGGTGGTGGGTTGCCGGAGAAGATGAAGATGGAGGTGGTGTTTGGAGGAAGAAGATGAATGTTTTGTGTTTGTGTCAATTTGGCCCCCCATGTTCTTTTTAAGTTTCAATTTGGTCTCTTATGTGCCACATCACCAAATCAGGTCTAAGTCAACCCTGACATATAAGACGCCACGTCAGCAGTTAACTGCCAGCGTGGCGTCCGTTAGAAAAAACTATAACGGCAGGGGCCAAAATGACACACGAAAAAAACATGAGGGTCTAAAACGAGAAAAAAAAAGTTGAAGGGCCAAAGTGACACCAACCCCAAAGATAAAGGGCCAAAACAGCAATTTAGCCAAAAATTTATGACTTGATCTATCCTCCAATAGGCTTGATCATTCCTTTAATGAAGGAACCGATGAATAATCCTTTGCAGATTCTCCAAACCATTATGAGGGAGAAAAATAACACACAAATATCAATATCTCCAATCGCATATAAAAATAGAAAATATAACAAATTTGCTTTCAATTTGTTGGAAATATTGGAGGAAAATAAATATAGTTTGGAATTCAATAATTAGAAAGAGAAGATGAAGAAATTGTGGGGCAAACAAGTCACTTCCTTGGAAGCAAATTTTGGTAGACCTCTGGTGCAACTCAATATCTGGTTTTCTTCCCAAGTTGTTCACGTACAACACCGTGACTAGACTCGTGCACTCGATACATGAATCACATTGGAGCCTCACAAACAATGCCTAAAACCACATAACCTTGAAAAACAAATAAACGAAATGTTTTTTGCATTTCTTCGTGAACCCCCTCCAACCATTATCATACATATATGTTTTATATGATATGATGGTTGGCTCATTAATATACCTTTATAAATAGTAATAAAATCCTTGCATAGAGAAACCCATTATGCTTTATAGAAATCAATGTCATGAATTAGTATTGGGCATCTCATAAACAAAATACTTGATCATGAAACTAAACCAACGATTATACTTTAAAAAATAAATTAATGGTCATGAAACCAAATCAAGTTACTATTGGATGATGTTATAAAAAATGTATTATTATAAATATAATGAACTATAAAATGTAATTTACACACACTTGAATACCATTATTCCAAGATGAAGTGGTCCAAAAAAAATCATAAAATACAAGGTAATTCATAAATCAAATAATATGCCAACCAAATGAGTATAAATTTGTAACTAGAATTAAAATCAAGTGGCAACAAACCCAATGGGTTGGACTAGTGGAGCATGACATGATTTTTATTTTGGAGGTCTCGGATTCAAATCCCCGCCCATATCCTTGGGGTGAGCTAATTGTAATTACCTCTGTAAACTCTCATAGAGCTCGAACGTCTTCCTTGCTTTGAACTGGGGCGTCATCCCAACACCCTAAATTTTTGTAACAAAAAAGAATCAAGTGGCCACAATCCCAGCAGCAGCCACTTCATGGCATCTCAGTGAGACAAATCATTACTTGAAAACAGAAACAACATATATATACACCCAAATAAAAAATAAACAAAGAAAATCAGCTCACCATAATTCAGCTTCTCAATCAACAACTTTGCACAGGAATAGAACCATCTCTGCTTTTGAATTGAACCAAAAATACAAGGGGACTCATCTTCTTTAACAATATAATGCACATTCTCCTGTTTCAATACCTTAGACAAAAAGACAAGGTTTTAACAATTAGGAGAAAATGTAATTAAATTATTATTGAATACAACCAAATCAAATACAAATATGTATGGATATGTATCTAACAACAGTCTATTATCCTTCACAACAAGACCAACTCTGATTTATTGAATTTTTTTCTACCTCAATCAGTTCTCGTGCAATCTGAGGTGAAATATCAACAGCTTTCTGGTAGCACTCGTAGCAGCGGCAGAATTCCCATCGATTAGCAAACAAACAAATCAGATTAGCAACCAAAGCAAACAAGTTAGATACAAAAATAGCCAACAAAAGTAACCGATTAGCAAACAACAAATCAGACCTGAAAAATTACTATCAATCAAAACCCCACCAAAAAAATTTAGTGAAGGCCACATTTCCTTCTCAACAAGCCCAAAACCCAGTCCCCTAAATTTTTCAAATCTTTCTCTAATTTTAGGTTTAATCATACACGCCTCTACACATCAAACTCTGAGAGAGAGAGATCATGATCATGAAAAGAATTAGACATTTAAAGTCAGGCGCTCAGATGCCTGACTTTATATGTTGACGCGGTGGCAAACTTGTAATTAAAAGGCAAAACTCGCGAGTTTTAAAGTCAAGCGAATACACGCCTGACTTCTAAAGTGAGAAAATAGCAAAAAAATTAGACTTTAGAAGTCAGGCGTGTATTCGCCTGACTACATAAGTAGACACGGTGGCAAACTTGTAATTAAGAGGTAAAGTTTTAAAGTCAAGCGAATAGAGGCCTGACTTCTAAAGTACTAAAATAGAAAAAAAAAATATCACGCCTTCTCACTCTCAGAAACGAAACTCTCCATTCTCACACTCACTCCTCTCGCGTTCTCACGTCTTCTCACACTCAGAAACGAAACCCTAGCATCACCATTCTCACTCTCATCTCCATTCTCACTCTCAGAGCACTCTCCATTCTCACTCTCAGAGCACTCTCCATTCTCACTCTCAGAACAGTCTCCTCTCTACACGCATCGGATCTGACAGGATTCCCTTAGATCTGATGATTTTTGTTGTTTTTCTGTTCAGGTTATTAACGATCGGTTACGAATTCACAGTTGCAGAGATCGGATCTTGCGTTCTTGCTGCTCTGGTTCCTCTTCTTCTCTCTCCGGTCCTCTAGGGTTTGAGTGCTCTTGCTGCTCCGGCGGCGATGATGCGCTCAATCGCTCGTCCCTCTCCACCGATGACGATCCTTGATGACGATGATGCGAAGGAACCTTCGGTTTGAGCCCTGAGTCATCTTGCTGATCTGAGGTTAAGGCTGTTTGGTGCTTCGAAGATGAAGCTTTTGTGCCTTCTTCCTTCACTGTCACAGGTATAACCCTAAACTGATCTTCTGTATCTTGCTGTTTTCCTCTTTCTGAGTTCTTGTTAGGTTTTGCAGCAACAAACCTTAATACTGCGTTCTTGACACTTTTCAAGTACAGAAATATCAGGTTACAGTTACCTGTATCTGTTAATCATTTCTTTAGAGGAACCATAGGTCAAAAAATTAATCCAATTTTCTTTTCTTCACTTGCGATTTTTTCTTTTATTTCTCTTTGATTTACCCTTCTGCTCTCCAGATTTTTCTTTATGTTCCTTCCCCCCATTTTTCTTCATGTTCTTTTATAGAATGCTCAAATTCCTGCATCCTTTTTTTTTTATTTCAGGACAATATACTTATTAGTAAATGGCAAGCCACATACAGAGATAACAGGCTTCCTTCCTATGGTTTGTTACTTGCTCCTCTTTCTTTTAGAAATTAAGAGCTTCCCATGTGGGAATCAAATTTGGAGTTTGGATTTTAAATTGTTACATATTCTTGCTTGGTGATTGATATATTATGGTGGTCAATTTAAATCCTGCTCAAGTGCAGGTGCTTGATTTTAAAAAGAAGGAAAGTAGTCAGCAGATACATTTTATGGGTACCTAAATCATGCTTATTGAGGGAGTTCCCTAATGTTTTCTTCTATTTTATAGTTTTTCCCTAAATGTAGGATGTCATGGGGATGCAGATTATGTTAAAGTAAGCTTTAAATTTGGTCTGAAATCTCTCTAAGCAAAATACCTCTACAGCTGATCAGCTCCTCTCAATCTGTATTGCTATAGGTTAAATGTTGCAAGTCGACTTCCAAGGTCACTGATATCAAGGATCTCTTGGGGAGTTTAATTATTGCTTTGATAAAGTTCTATGACATGTATACTGCAACAAGGTAGTTATCTTCAAATTTTCAAATTATTTCCTCATAGTTAATTTACTTTCCAATGTGGTTATATAAAACTCATTTCTGCCTTGAATCATAAGACCCTTTTATTTTCTTTCATGTGAAATTTGAATGGTTCATTATTATATATGCTTGGATTACTGAATTAGGGGATATCAGGATCATACACAGTGAGGATGCTGCACTCAACGCTTACCCTAATTGTGAGACTGTCTTCTGCAGTGATTTTGAAGAAGCTTTTAAGGTTTGACATGTAATCTTATAACTAGCTCAACTTAATTAACAAAGCCTCTTATACCTATCAGTTTCTTCTTTTTTTTGACCAGCTATCAGTTTCTTAAATTTATAAATCATGAGTCATTCATTGATAAATTAATCTGTGGATGAAGTGATAAATTTTCACTTGAAGACTTTAGATGCAAAACTTTGGTTTCATTTTGATCATAATACCTTTTGGGCCTTGCTGAGTTGTTTTCCTTCCATGATCTTTCTATGCAGGTGAGGACATATGGAGATTTGTTGGGAAACTAACAGATTCTCAAAAAAGCATGTTAGATGATAGATTTAATTTAAGTAGAAGGTCCGTTCTTACCTTTCTCACCTTTCCCTTCTTTCTGATTTACTGCATTACTGATGAAGGTGGTGTAGTTGTTGCATTATATATCTTCTAAGCTCCTATTATATGATATGTAATTCATGTACCTATTAGGGATTAGTATTAACATTACTAACAATACATGCATAGGTTGGGTATCGTATCTAGTTATGGTTATTGGCAGTGATAACATAGTACCATTGTCTACAATTGAACTCAATTAATTTTACAGATTGGGAACAAAAATAAAAACAAGTTTATGGGTAACCTAGAGATTGGTGAGAGGACAAGTTTATGTAGAAATACAACAAAAATAAAAACAAGTTAATACTAAAAACAAGTTTATGGATAACATAGTACCCTTTATTGCACATGTCTCTGTTTTATACACTTTCACATGCTTTCGTAGGTGTTAGGTATTGTTTCTTTATTTATTTAATTAGTTAGCATAATAAATCTGTTCACTGCAATTTCACTGCAAGCCTCATAATAAATTCAACGTGGCTTTGTAAGCCTCTTAATTTGTTCACTGCAGTTTCATATGTTGTGGTTTCAGGGATAGAAGGAATGAAAAGGAGAATTAAAATAAATAAGCTTATAATTATATGTTTATATTTAGTTTTCTGGTCTTCAGCTCATTGTTCTTTTGGATAGTCATTACTTATGATGATCCTGAATTTCGTTGTGTTTTGAACTGGTTTAGGTGGGAGAAATCATTTCTAGGTTTGAAAGGAAGCGGTTTAAGTTAACTGGCTTGAAGCTCTTCCAGTGCTTAAAAGAATTAGCTGAGGTTTGTAATCACTGCAATACTTGTTTGTTTGTGTGTATGATGTGTTAAAAGTTAAGATCAATTGTTTTTTCATATTGTTGGGATATGGATTTCAAGTAGTAAATGAGAAAGACAGAGAAATGAGACTCCTAATTAATAAGATTCTTATTCTAGGAGACTCCTAATAATATTGTTATTCTAGTTGAGGTAGGGAAGTACAAAAAGAGAGAAATGAGACTGATAGGTACCATAATCCATAGAAGCTAGGAAATGGAAAATATGTGGAATTAATACTGTAATGAAGTTTGTATCAAATGATAACAGATTCTGTATGCAGGACATACAATAGAAAATGCAGAAAATAGAGATTAAACCAATTCTGGGCAGATTAAACCAATGTACACACACAATGAAATGGTTGGATTTTCCAGTGAGGCTTTCAATCTCAAATAAGTCTGAACTTACATCACTTTCATGCTTCATAAGCAGTAAACTTTTTATGTTGTTTTCTCTTTTCATAGCTGTATGTGATTACTTTCCATCATGCTTTTTAGTAAGGTCTTTAAATGGTTGTTTCTCCGTCAATCTTGAACCACATGATCTATTCTGTTTTCTTCCTTTCCTTTTGATCTTTGTAATCCCCTCTTTAAAAATGATTTTTACATTTTTGTGAGGACTGTTTAAATACTCACTCAGTATGGTATTACAATTTGAGTTTCATAACGAGCAGTGACACAAATCTTTTCTTTCACTCACGTAATGGGATATGTTTATTAAATAATGATTAATCATGTTTATCTATGTTTGCAGGCAATGCTGATGGACCTTATAGATCAAACTTATCTGGATGCGTTTCTGAACAAAAGTCTACTGATTGTTTGCAGAATGCTTCTAATCTTCTATGCTTTATCAGAAATTTCAATATACTTGGTATCAAAATATGCACCAAGTTATGGTATAATATTGTTTTCTACTTTTTGTAGATGCATGTAACATTTTACCATATCAACATCGTATCAATGATTCTTCAATTAGCTTTTATGCTAACTGACAGAGGTGTATTGCAGGATAATGAGGTGGAAGGTTTACCTATTGACTTGTGGATAGAAATAAATTTCATGAGGTGGAAGGATAATGAGGTGGAAGTTAATCTCTGCTGTAATTATAAGCTAATTTCATGCATCCTAAGATTGGATTGTCAATAATTATTTTCTCATGAATCCTATGTCTGCACTCTGCAGGAGGTTGATCATTTTGATGATTTGGATGATCCTTACCTGTGTTATTATTATCAATCTTGGCAGGGTCGCACAGGAGAAGCACATGATGGATGTGCTGTATTTTGGAAAGACAATTTGTGGGTTTCCATTACCCCTAAAAGCTAAATCATTTAGATACTTGAGTTTTTGTATCCTATATTATCTGTTTGATGTTTTACATTTTGTAACCTTTGGCAATAAGCAAATCAGCTTCCTAAGCATTCATTGATACAAAGGAGTGTCAATGCATCAAAAATGTGCAAATCACAGAACATAGAAATTGATATAATACAGCTCCAAATTTGGCCTAAATACTGTATATTTTAAATTTTGAATGCAGATTCAGTCTTTTGCATCAAGAAGATATAGAGTTCCAGAGATTTGGCCTGCGTAACAATATTGCTCAGCTTTGTGTTTTGGAGGTATATAGTGGTTGTTTTCTATTTGCTCCGTTGTCTTTTATTAGATTGATCTGTTATGCAGTATCTAAGAGAAATTTGAGTATATGGACAGAGTGACATGAAAAAGTAATTTGAGTATATGTGTTTTTGCATTTCTTGTACCAACCAGGTTGAGTGTGAAGAGTTACAAAAGAGGGTGGAGGCACTTGGAGGTGAGAATCGAAGTCTCCGAGAAGAGCTTCAGAAGCTTGCAACTGAAAACAATTCTATCAAGGTATATTTCTCTTACAATTCTTCACAAGCATTGCCATTTTAATAATTCACTGCAATGCAAATGTTGGCATATTACAACTCAAAAAACAATTGTGCTTTAAACAGGAGGACTGTTGTAGGCTACTGAAGCACTGCTGTTTAGAATTTAGTTTTGTTCATATTATCAACATGCTGCCCCCTTGTATCCCTTCAACTTGTAAATGTGCATCAGCTTGTTTTGCAGCATAGACTCATCTTTCTGCAACTACATATTTCCATATTTTAAATATCAGTTTGTTTTTTAAGCTCTGCTAATTTTTTTTCTCAAAACTTCTGTTTTTGATTTTCTTTTCCATCATACACAAGATAACTCTTGTTTCGAACTATTTGTTGCAGGGCCTGCTATGGTGTTTTGAGGTTTTTTATGGAAAGTGGGTCCAAGGGATGTGAGGTTTGTTCTGCACCAAGAATTCTGAATTTCCATTTTATTATTTTGTTTTCTGTAATGATTCGGTGGTAATTGCTGTTTGATTTTGGTAGGTCATTGTCAGTGGAAAATTGAGAGCCCAGAGAGCCAAATCCATGAAGTTCAAGGATGGATACATGATTTCTTCTGGGCAACCAGTCAAGGATTATATCGACTCTGCAGTGAGACACGTGCTCCTCAGACAGGTTTGCTTATGCCGTTGATAGAATTTCATTGGTCTCATGCATTCTCAAGTTAATTCATTTTGTTTGTAATTGATGTATATTAACATTTTTTCCTCCTGTCTTGCAGGGTGTTCTCGGAATTAAGGTGAAGATCATGCTTGATTGGGATCCTAAAGGGAAGCAAGGCCCTAAGTCCCAAGTCCCCAACCTATAGAACATCCTAAAGTAAGCATTTATCATTCAATAATAGTAGAAGTACTAGCTAGTTAGCCCCAAGTCCCCAACCTATAGAACATCAAATTAGTTTCATTACACACCCATTATATTCACCCATGAATCATGATGACACAAAAGTATACAGTAGAAATTAAAGAACTAGCTAGTCAACCAAAAAAGAGTTGTAGAAGAGAAATACCCAAAATGAGGTTTCTTAGCATAGTATTTGTTTTTGTTTTGTTTGTATATTTTATGCTTATAATATAGTGTAATGCCTGCATACGTGGTTGAGATATAAAGGAGGAGAAAATAACAAGTGATTGATAATTGATTGTACCCATCATAGGACCCGTGAAGCCCATGCCCTCTCCCACCACTTCACTGCATTGCATATGTAGCTGATTCTGTTCATATGGAGCTGTAAGGTGAGCAGCTATTCTAAGGAGCTGAGGCGGTGGCAATGGGATGCGAGGAGATGGATCCGAAGGAGCTGAGGCGGAGGACGGTGGCGAGGTTCTTGGAAGATTTCAGATCTGAGTTTTGAGGACGGTGGCGAGGTTCTTGGAGATGTCAAAAGCATACTTGACAAAAAAATGTAGGCTTATTATCATTAGCAAGTTTTATTTTTCAGTAGGCTTTGTATATGTTGGTAGTTGTACTAATTTTTGTTAAAGAATTTGTATATTATCATTAACAAGGATTATACAAAGGATATGGAGTTTTGTTCATGTATATATTGCTAGTTGTACTAATTTTTGTTAAAGAATTTGAATTCTGTATTTATTGATTTATGGCAGCATGGGGATACATTAAGGCTACCAAATAATTTTTTTTTTAAAAAAAATGAACTTTTAAAGTCAGGCAGAACTAAAGCCTGACTTTAAATCATACTTACGAAGTCAGGCAATAATAATGCTTGACTTTAAATCATACATACGAAGTCAGGCAAGAATAAATGCTTGACTTTAAATCATACTTACGAAGTCAGGCAAGAATAAATGCTTGACTTTAAATCATACTTACGAAGTCAGGCAATAATAAATGCTTGACTTTAAAAGAGATTTACGAAGTCAGGCGAAATAAATGCTTGACTTTAAAAATGACTTACGAAGTCAGGCGAAATAAATGCTAGACTTTAAATCAGACTTACGAAGTCAGGCTATCGCTTGACTTTAAAACTCCTGACATACAAAGTCGACTTAATAAAAGTCAAGCGGGCGCCTGACTTTAAATCCCCTTTTCGCCTGACTTTAAATCCCTTTTTTGCAAGTGTAAGAAGAGTGAGAGTGATGAGAAGAATGATAGAGTTTCAGATGCAAGAATGAGTTGTGTTGAGAGTGAAAAATGAGGCATCTATTTATAGGCTTTAGGAAATAAATGATATTGAGTTATTTATGGAAAATGAGATAATCGATTATTGGCTTGAATGCCTTGGATATGATAATCGATTAGATGCTTTCCTTAAAACATGGATGAATCGATTGTGTGCTCTGTTAAAATATGAATGAATCGATTATGTGCTTTGTTAAATCCTAAGAATCGATTATGTGTCTCAAAGGGAAAAAGAAAGAATCGATTATGTGGTTGTTTTCATAGAGAAGGAAATCGATTCTTTGCTTGAATGAATGAAGTGTTGAAATCGATTATTGCTTGAATGTGGCTTGCTAAAATCGATTATATGCTTGAGTGTCATGCTAAAATCGATTATGTTCTTTTCCAAAAATCATTTTCATATATTAAGTGCTTGTCCTATTTTAATCATGCATGCATGAGGTTTGTTGAAAATTATTTTCATGCAAAATCATTTTTATGAAACATATTGTGAGTGTGTGATTTATTTTATATTAGAGAGCTTTATTTTCACTTACAAAATGTCCAAATACACACACAACAACAAAAACAACTCTTGACTTGAGCTTGATTACATTTTTCCGCTTTTTGCAGTCTTGACCTTTTTGACCTTCTTTTGTCAATCATCAAAATCAGATTATTCCTGTCAAGGCATATATTCACAGCACACTACCGCACGCCATAGGGATGAAAAGTGTAGTGCATATATGAGTATTCATATGGCTTCGTTTGATCAAAAATGAGTGTCCATATTTTCCTCCACTCAAGGCTTAAAAAAAGCTCATCCCCCTGATGTTTCCAAGAAAACTTTCTTGGGTAATCTTTTCACATAAAGATCAAAAAATTTCATTTTTCACTTTTCACATACTCAAGTGAAGCAACCTCGTTTCCAAGACAACTTTCTTTGATAATCTTTTCTATAAAGATTAGAACATCGTCTTATTTTAGTGTCTCACAACACTATCTCGTACACATCGATTGATGCTTATCAATCACCTTGGAGTAGTTTAGGTATCTTCACAATGGTTTCTCTGCCATTAAACCTCCCAACCACTAGCAAGTTCAAGAACTAAAAATTCAGATTCCATTAGAAGTCTGATTATACACGACTACTTTGATATTCCAAAATACTGCACCACATTCTAAAATAAACATGTACCCACTCGTACTCAACATTAATGCACTTAATTTTCATCACAGTACCCTTCTAATTATCTCTTTTAAAGCCAATTTATTTTTATTACTTCCTCATAGGTCTTGCGACCCTTTTCTAACGTATACACATAAATTATCTCCTCATTCATTTAAGATGATACATATCCAATAAATATGACATTATCCATTCAAAACCCATGATTGTTCTTTCAAAATTTGGTAGTCACGTTTTTTTGGCATATAATGCAACAAAATTTAGCGGCTTTATATATTTAGTTGGACATGAAACTTGACTTGAAAAATCATAGAGTTTATACCGAAAATCAATAACATTCAAAAATATGCCTCTAATTTTTTTTCAATATTTTTTTTTATCACCAAATAGTCCAAAAAATTCAGAACAATATATAAAGTTCTTAAAAGCACACAACTTGTTCAGATAAACCCCACTTAAGTTGTTCTAAATTTTCAAATAAAATTATAGCAACATGT
This sequence comes from Astragalus membranaceus, assembly GCA_039519185.1. NCBI lineage: Eukaryota > Viridiplantae > Streptophyta > Magnoliopsida > Fabales > Fabaceae > Astragalus > Astragalus membranaceus. The sequence goes on along the minus strand of CM076849.1, from coordinate 145,773,681 downwards.
AGTTTCCAATAAACCCTCCATTTGGAACCTCTATTAGCATATCAAAGCTTTACAATAAATTCTCAAATTTTTACTAATATTTTATCACCACTTCATGATAATCAATCATATATACGAATATATTTCACAATTTTTCACCAGTAAGAAAATTTCAGATAAATGCATGCAATCAAAAGCATAAGATCACATCCCTAACTTTAAATATCTATATGCGTAAATATGTTGAGTTTATGGCACTTATCTGGACTCCAAGCTTATCTCTCGATCACAAGTCATATAAGACTCATCTTATGACATAAAGAAAGTTGTAACAAAAAGGGTTTGGGGCATAAAAATTATTACAAACCAAGATGAGATGTTTACACATCAAACTAAAAAAATTTAGGCTAAATTGCTGTTTTGGCCCTTTATCTTTGGGGTTGGTGTCACTTTGGCCCTTTATTTTTTTTTTATCGTTTTAGACCCTCATGTTTTTTTTGTGTGTCATTTTGGCCCCTGCCGTTAGTTTTTTCTAACGGACGCCACGCTGACAGTTAACTGCTGACGTGGCGTCTTAAATGTCAGGGTTGACTTGGACTTGATTTGGTGATGTGGCACATAAGGGACCAAATTGAAATTCAAAAAGAACAGGGGGGGGCAAATTGACACAAACACAAAACATTCATCTTCTTCCTCCAAACACCACCTCCATCTTCATCTTCTTCGGCGAGCCACCACCACCTCCGATGAGCCTCCGCCACCACCACCACCACCACAAACAGTGACATCACTTCTCTCTCTCTCTCCCCCCTCTCTCTCTCTCTCCTCAAGAACACCAAAATTCTCAATTCTTCACCAAATCAAGCAAATAAATAGTGCATTTCATGCGAAATTTCACAACGAACTAGAATCCATCACCAATTCTCACAAAAAAGTGGAAGAACTTAATCAAAAACATGATTTTCAGAGGAAAACGCGTTTTGGGTTTTGCAAATTGGGGAAACCTTCAAAACTCAACCAAAATTCACCAAAACACTTGCAATAGACTCGAAATTGGTGCAATAACTGACTGTTAGCAAAAGATTTCAACAAAAATGATAAAGAATTGAGAACAAAAAGGAAATGTAGATTCACGTTTTACGGTTTTTTGGGTTTTTCAATGACGAAGGGAGAGAGAGAGAGGGGGGGAGGGGGAGAGAGAGAGAGACAATGTCACTGTTTCTGGTGGTGGTGGCGGAGGCTCACCGGAGGTGGTGGTGGGTTGCCGGAGAAGATGAAGATGGAGGTGGTGTTTGGAGGAAGAAGATGAATGTTTTGTGTTTGTGTCAATTTGGCCCCCCATGTTCTTTTTAAGTTTCAATTTGGTCTCTTATGTGCCACATCACCAAATCAGGTCTAAGTCAACCCTGACATATAAGACGCCACGTCAGCAGTTAACTGCCAGCGTGGCGTCCGTTAGAAAAAACTATAACGGCAGGGGCCAAAATGACACACGAAAAAAACATGAGGGTCTAAAACGAGAAAAAAAAAGTTGAAGGGCCAAAGTGACACCAACCCCAAAGATAAAGGGCCAAAACAGCAATTTAGCCAAAAATTTATGACTTGATCTATCCTCCAATAGGCTTGATCATTCCTTTAATGAAGGAACCGATGAATAATCCTTTGCAGATTCTCCAAACCATTATGAGGGAGAAAAATAACACACAAATATCAATATCTCCAATCGCATATAAAAATAGAAAATATAACAAATTTGCTTTCAATTTGTTGGAAATATTGGAGGAAAATAAATATAGTTTGGAATTCAATAATTAGAAAGAGAAGATGAAGAAATTGTGGCATGGCAAAAGTCACTTCCTTGGAAGCAAATTTTGGTAGACCTCTGGTGCAACTCAATATCTGGTTTTCTTCCCAAGTTGTTCACGTACAACACCGTGACTAGACTCGTGCACTCGATACATGAATCACATTGGAGCCTCACAAACAATGCCTAAAACCACATAACCTTGAAAAACAAATAAACGAAATGTTTTTTGCATTTCTTCGTGAACCCCCTCCAACCATTATCATACATATATGTTTTATATGATATGATGGTTGGCTCATTAATATACCTTTATAAATAGTAATAAAATCCTTGCATAGAGAAACCCATTATGCTTTATAGAAATCAATGTCATGAATTAGTATTGGGCATCTCATAAACAAAATACTTGATCATGAAACTAAACCAACGATTATACTTTAAAAAATAAATTAATGGTCATGAAACCAAATCAAGTTACTATTGGATGATGTTATAAAAAATGTATTATTATAAATATAATGAACTATAAAATGTAATTTACACACACTTGAATACCATTATTCCAAGATGAAGTGGTCCAAAAAAAATCATAAAATACAAGGTAATTCATAAATCAAATAATATGCCAACCAAATGAGTATAAATTTGTAACTAGAATTAAAATCAAGTGGCAACAAACCCAATGGGTTGGACTAGTGGAGCATGACATGATTTTTATTTTGGAGGTCTCGGATTCAAATCCCCGCCCATATCCTTGGGGTGAGCTAATTGTAATTACCTCTGTAAACTCTCATAGAGCTCGAACGTCTTCCTTGCTTTGAACTGGGGCGTCATCCCAACACCCTAAATTTTTGTAACAAAAAAGAATCAAGTGGCCACAATCCCAGCAGCAGCCACTTCATGGCATCTCAGTGAGACAAATCATTACTTGAAAACAGAAACAACATATATATACACCCAAATAAAAAATAAACAAAGAAAATCAGCTCACCATAATTCAGCTTCTCAATCAACAACTTTGCACAGGAATAGAACCATCTCTGCTTTTGAATTGAACCAAAAATACAAGGGGACTCATCTTCTTTAACAATATAATGCACATTCTCCTGTTTCAATACCTTAGACAAAAAGACAAGGTTTTAACAATTAGGAGAAAATGTAATTAAATTATTATTGAATACAACCAAATCAAATACAAATATGTATGGATATGTATCTAACAACAGTCTATTATCCTTCACAACAAGACCAACTCTGATTTATTGAATTTTTTTCTACCTCAATCAGTTCTCGTGCAATCTGAGGTGAAATATCAACAGCTTTCTGGTAGCACTCGTAGCAGCGGCAGAATTCCCATCGGATTAGCAAACAAACAAATCAGATTAGCAACCAAAGCAAACAAGTTAGATACAAAAATAGCCAACAAAAGTAACCGATTAGCAAACAACAAATCAGACCTGAAAAATTACTATCAATCAAAACCCCACCAAAAAAATTTAGTGAAGGCCACATTTCCTTCTCAACAAGCCCAAAACCCAGTCCCCTAAATTTTTCAAATCTTTCTCTAATTTTAGGTTTAATCATACACGCCTCTACACATCAAACTCTGAGAGAGAGAGATCATGATCATGAAAAGAATTAGACATTTAAAGCCAGGCGCTCAGATGCCTGACTTTATATGTTGACGCGGTGGCAAACTTGTAATTAAAAGGCAAAACTCGCGAGTTTTAAAGTCAAGCGAATACACGCCTGACTTCTAAAGTGAGAAAATAGCAAAAAAATTAGACTTTAGAAGTCAGGCGTGTATTCGCCTGACTACATAAGTAGACACGGTGGCAAACTTGTAATTAAGAGGTAAAGTTTTAAAGTCAAGCGAATAGAGGCCTGACTTCTAAAGTACTAAAATAGAAAAAAAAAATATCACGCCTTCTCACTCTCAGAAACGAAACTCTCCATTCTCACACTCACTCCTCTCGCGTTCTCACGTCTTCTCACACTCAGAAACGAAACCCTAGCATCACCATTCTCACTCTCATCTCCATTCTCACTCTCAGAGCACTCTCCATTCTCACTCTCAGAGCACTCTCCATTCTCACTCTCAGAACAGTCTCCTCTCTACACGCATCGGATCTGACAGGATTCCCTTAGATCTGATGATTTTTGTTGTTTTTCTGTTCAGGTTATTAACGATCGGTTACGAATTCACAGTTGCAGAGATCGGATCTTGCGTTCTTGCTGCTCTGGTTCCTCTTCTTCTCTCTCCGGTCCTCTAGGGTTTGAGTGCTCTTGCTGCTCCGGCGGCGATGATGCGCTCAATCGCTCGTCCCTCTCCACCGATGACGATCCTTGATGACGATGATGCGAAGGAACCTTCGGTTTGAGCCCTGAGTCATCTTGCTGATCTGAGGTTAAGGCTGTTTGGTGCTTCGAAGATGAAGCTTTTGTGCCTTCTTCCTTCACTGTCACAGGTATAACCCTAAACTGATCTTCTGTATCTTGCTGTTTTCCTCTTTCTGAGTTCTTGTTAGGTTTTGCAGCAACAAACCTTAATACTGCGTTCTTGACACTTTTCAAGTACAGAAATATCAGGTTACAGTTACCTGTATCTGTTAATCATTTCTTTAGAGGAACCATAGGTCAAAAAATTAATCCAATTTTCTTTTCTTCACTTGCGATTTTTTCTTTTATTTCTCTTTGATTTACCCTTCTGCTCTCCAGATTTTTCTTTATGTTCCTTCCCCCCATTTTTCTTCATGTTCTTTTATAGAATGCTCAAATTCCTGCATCCTTTTTTTTTTATTTCAGGACAATATACTTATTAGTAAATGGCAAGCCACATACAGAGATAACAGGCTTCCTTCCTATGGTTTGTTACTTGCTCCTCTTTCTTTTAGAAATTAAGAGCTTCCCATGTGGGAATCAAATTTGGAGTTTGGATTTTAAATTGTTACATATTCTTGCTTGGTGATTGATATATTATGGTGGTCAATTTAAATCCTGCTCAAGTGCAGGTGCTTGATTTTAAAAAGAAGGAAAGTAGTCAGCAGATACATTTTATGGGTACCTAAATCATGCTTATTGAGGGAGTTCCCTAATGTTTTCTTCTATTTTATAGTTTTTCCCTAAATGTAGGATGTCATGGGGATGTAGATTATGTTAAAGTAAGCTTTAAATTTGGTCTGAAATCTCTCTAAGCAAAATACCTCTACAGCTGATCAGCTCCTCTCAATCTGTATTGCTATAGGTTAAATGTTGCAAGTCGACTTCCAAGGTCACTGATATCAAGGATCTCTTGGGGAGTTTAATTATTGCTTTGAAAAGTTCTATGACATGTATACTGCAACAAGGTAGTTATCTTCAAATTTTCAAATTATTTCCTCATAGTTAATTTACTTTCCAATGTGGTTATATAAAACTCATTTCTGCCTTGAATCATAAGACCCTTTTATTTTCTTTCATGTGAAATTTGAATGGTTCATTATTATATATGCTTGGATTACTGAATTAGGGGATATCAGGATCATACACAGTGAGGATGCTGCACTCAACGCTTACCCTAATTGTGAGACTGTCTTCTGCAGTGATTTTGAAGAAGCTTTTAAGGTTTGACATGTAATCTTATAACTAGCTCAACTTAATTAACAAAGCCTCTTATACCTATCAGTTTCTTCTTTTTTTTGACCAGCTATCAGTTTCTTAAATTTATAAATCATGAGTCATTCATTGATAAATTAATCTGTGGATGAAGTGATAAATTTTCACTTGAAGACTTTAGATGCAAAACTTTGGTTTCATTTTGATCATAATACCTTTTGGGCCTTGCTGAGTTGTTTTCCTTCCATGATCTTTCTATGCAGGTGAGGACATATGGAGATTTGTTGGGAAACTAACAGATGCTCAAAAAAGCATGTTAGATGATAGATTTAATTTAAGTAGAAGGTCCGTTCTTACCTTTCTCACCTTTCCCTTCTTTCTGATTTACTGCATTACTGATGAAGGTGGTGTAGTTGTTGCATTATATATCTTCTAAGCTCCTATTATATGATATGTAATTCATGTACCTATTAGGGATTAGTATTAACATTACTAACAATACATGCATAGGTTGGGTATCGTATCTAGTTATGGTTATTGGCAGTGATAACATAGTACCATTGTCTACAATTGAACTCAATTAATTTTACAGATTGGGAACAAAAATAAAAACAAGTTTATGGGTAACCTAGAGATTGGTGAGAGGACAAGTTTATGTAGAAATACAACAAAAATAAAAACAAGTTAATACTAAAAACAAGTTTATGGATAACATAGTACCCTTTATTGCACATGTCTCTGTTTTATACACTTTCACATGCTTTCGTAGGTGTTAGGTATTGTTTCTTTATTTATTTAATTAGTTAGCATAATAAATCTGTTCACTGCAATTTCACTGCAAGCCTCATAATAAATTCAACGTGGCTTTGTAAGCCTCTTAATTTGTTCACTGCAGTTTCATATGTTGTGGTTTCAGGGATAGAAGGAATGAAAAGGAGAATTAAAATAAATAAGCTTATAATTATATGTTTATATTTAGTTTTCTGGTCTTCAGCTCATTGTTCTTTTGGATAGTCATTACTTATGATGATCCTGAATTTCGTTGTGTTTTGAACTGGTTTAGGTGGGAGAAATCATTTCTAGGTTTGAAAGGAAGCGGTTTAAGTTAACTGGCTTGAAGCTCTTCCAGTGCTTAAAAGAATTAGCTGAGGTTTGTAATCACTGCAATACTTGTTTGTTTGTGTGTATGATGTGTTAAAAGTTAAGATCAATTGTTTTTTCATATTGTTGGGATATGGATTTCAAGTAGTAAATGAGAAAGACAGAGAAAGGAGACTCCTAATTAATAAGATTCTTATTCTAGGAGACTCCTAATAATATTGTTATTCTAGTTGAGGTAGGGAAGTACAAAAAGAGCGAAATGAGACTGATAGGTACCATAATCCATAGAAGCTAGGAAATGGAAAATATGTGGAATTAATACTGTAATGAAGTTTGTATCAAATGATAACAGATTCTGTATGCAGGACATACAATAGAAAATGCAGAAAATAGAGATTAAACCAATTCTGGGCAGATTAAACCAATGTACACACACAATGAAATGGTTGGATTTTCCAGTGAGGCTTTCAATCTCAAATAAGTCTGAACTTACATCACTTTCATGCTTCATAAGCAGTAAACTTTTTATGTTGTTTTCTCTTTTCATAGCTGTATGTGATTACTTTCCATCATGCTTTTTAGTAAGGTCTTTAAATGGTTGTTTCTCCGTCAATCTTGAACCACATGATCTATTCTGTTTTCTTCCTTTCCTTTTGATCTTTGTAATCCCCTCTTTAAAAATGATTTTTACATTTTTGTGAGGACTGTTTAAATACTCACTCAGTATGGTATTACAATTTGAGTTTCATAACGAGCAGTGACACAAATCTTTTCTTTCACTCACGTAATGGGATATGTTTATTAAATAATGATTAATCATGTTTATCTATGTTTGCAGGCAATGCTGATGGACCTTATAGATCAAACTTATCTGGATGCGTTTCTGAACAAAAGTCTACTGATTGTTTGCAGAATGCTTCTAATCTTCTATGCTTTATCAGAAATTTCAATATACTTGGTATCAAAATATGCACCAAGTTATGGTATAATATTGTTTTCTACTTTTTGTAGATGCATGTAACATTTTACCATATCAACATCGTATCAATGATTCTTCAATTAGCTTTTATGCTAACTGACAGAGGTGTATTGCAGGATAATGAGGTGGAAGGTTTACCTATTGACTTGTGGATAGAAATAAATTTCATGAGGTGGAAGGATAATGAGGTGGAAGTTAATCTCTGCTGTAATTATAAGCTAATTTCATGCATCCTAAGATTGGATTGTCAATAATTATTTTCTCATGAATCCTATGTCTGCACTCTGCAGGAGGTTGATCATTTTGATGATTTGGATGATCCTTACCTGTGTTATTATTATCAATCTTGGCAGGGTCGCACAGGAGAAGCACATGATGGATGTGCTGTATTTTGGAAAGACAATTTGTGGGTTTCCATTACCCCTAAAAGCTAAATCATTTAGATACTTGAGTTTTTGTATCCTATATTATCTGTTTGATGTTTTACATTTTGTAACCTTTGGCAATAAGCAAATCAGCTTCCTAAGCATTCATTGATACTAAGGAGTGTCAATGCATCAAAAATGTGCAAATCACAGAACATAGAAATTGATATAATACAGCTCCAAATTTGGCCTAAATATTGTATATTTTAAATTTTGAATGCAGATTCAGTCTTTTGCATCAAGAAGATATAGAGTTCCAGAGATTTGGCCTGCGTAACAATATTGCTCAGCTTTGTGTTTTGGAGGTATATAGTGGTTGTTTTCTATTTGCTCCGTTGTCTTTTATTAGATTGATCTGTTATGCAGTATCTAAGAGAAATTTGAGTATATGGACAGAGTGACATGAAAAAGTAATTTGAGTATATGTGTTTTTGCATTTCTTGTACCAACCAGGCTGAGTGTGAAGAGTTACAAAAGAGGGTGGAGGCACTTGGAGGTGAGAATCGAAGTCTCCGAGAAGAGCTTCAGAAGCTTGCAACTGAAAACAATTCTATCAAGGTATATTTCTCTTACAATTCTTCACAAGCATTGCCATTTTAATAATTCACTGCAATGCAAATGTTGGCATATTACAACTCAAAAAACAATTGTGCTTTAAACAGGAGGACTGCTGTAGGCTACTGAAGCACTGCTGTTTAGAATTTAGTTTTGTTCATATTATCAACATGCTGCCCCCTTGTATCCCTTCAACTTGTAAATGTGCATCAGCTTGTTTTGCAGCATAGACTCATCTTTCTGCAACTACATATTTCCATATTTTAAATATCAGTTTGTTTTTTAAGCTCTGCTAATTTTTTTTCTGAAAACTTCTGTTTTTGATTTTCTTTTCCATCATACACAAGATAACTCTTGTTTCGAACTATTTGTTGCAGGGCCTGCTATGGTGTTTTGAGGTTTTTTATGGAAAGTGGGTCCAAGGGATGTGAGGTTTGTTCTGCACCAAGAACTCTGAATTTCCATTTTATTATTTTGTTTTCTGTAATGATTCGGTGGTAATTGCTGTTTGATTTTGGTAGGTCATTGTCAGTGGAAAATTGAGAGCCCAGAGAGCCAAATCCATGAAGTTCAAGGATGGATACATGATTTCTTCTGGGCAACCAGTCAAGGATTATATCGACTCTGCAGTGAGACACGTGCTCCTCAGACAGGTTTGCTTATGCCGTTGATAGAATTTCATTGGTCTCATGCATTCTCAAGTTAATTCATTTTGTTTGTAATTGATGTATATTAACATTTTTTCCTCCTGTCTTGCAGGGTGTTCTCGGAATTAAGGTGAAGATCATGCTTGATTGGGATCCTAAAGGGAAGCAAGGCCCTAAGTCCCAAGTCCCCAACCTATAGAACATCCTAAAGTAAGCATTTATCATTCAATAATAGTAGAAGTACTAGCTAGTTAGCCCCAAGTCCCCAACCTATAGAACATCAAATTAGTTTCATTACACACCCATTATATTCACCCATGAATCATGATGACACAAAAGTATACAGTAGAAATTAAAGAACTAGCTAGTCAACCAAAAAAGAGTTGTAGAAGAGAAATACCCAAAATGAGGTTTCTTAGCATAGTATTTGTTTTTGTTTTGTTTGTATATTTTATGCTTATAATATAGTGTAATGCCTGCATACGTGGTTGAGATATAAAGGAGGAGAAAATAACAAGTGATTGATAATTGATTGTACCCATCATAGGACCCGTGAAGCCCATGCCCTCTCCCACCACTTCACTGCATTGCATATGTAGCTGATTCTGTTCATATGGAGCTGTAAGGTGAGCAGCTATTCTAAGGAGCTGAGGCGGTGGCAATGGGATGCGAGGAGATGGATCCGAAGGAGCTGAGGCGGAGGACGGTGGCGAGGTTCTTGGAAGATTTCAGATCTGAGTTTTGAGGACGGTGGCGAGGTTCTTGGAGATGTCAAAAGCATACTTGACAAAAAAATGTAGGCTTATTATCATTAGCAAGTTTTATTTTTCAGTAGGCTTTGTATATGTTGGTAGTTGTACTAATTTTTGTTAAAGAATTTGTATATTATCATTAACAAGGATTATACAAAGGATATGGAGTTTTGTTCATGTATATATTGCTAGTTGTACTAATTTTTGTTAAAGAATTTGAATTCTGTATTTATTGATTTATGGCAGCATGGGGATACATTAAGGCTACCAAATAATTTTTTTTTTAAAAAAAATGAACTTTTAAAGTCAGGCAGAACTAAAGCCTGACTTTAAATCATACTTACGAAGTCAGGCAATAATAATGCTTGACTTTAAATCATACATACGAAGTCAGGCAAGAATAAATGCTTGACTTTAAATCATACTTACGAAGTCAGGCAAGAATAAATGCTTGACTTTAAATCATACTTACGAAGTCAGGCAATAATAAATGCTTGACTTTAAAAGAGATTTACGAAGTCAGGCGAAATAAATGCTTGACTTTAAAAATGACTTACGAAGTCAGGCGAAATAAATGCTAGACTTTAAATCAGACTTACGAAGTCAGGCTATCGCTTGACTTTAAAACTCCTGACATACAAAGTCGACTTAATAAAAGTCAAGCGGGCGCCTGACTTTAAATCCCCTTTTCGCCTGACTTTAAATCCCTTTTTTGCAAGTGTAAGAAGAGTGAGAGTGATGAGAAGAATGATAGAGTTTCAGATGCAAGAATGAGTTGTGTTGAGAGTGAAAAATGAGGCATCTATTTATAGGCTTTAGGAAATAAATGATATTGAGTTATTTATGGAAAATGAGATAATCGATTATTGGCTTGAATGCCTTGGATATGATAATCGATTAGATGCTTTCCTTAAAACATGGATGAATCGATTGTGTGCTCTGTTAAAATATGAATGAATCGATTATGTGCTTTGTTAAATCCTAAGAATCGATTATGTGCCTCAAAGGGAAAAAGAAAGAATCGATTATGTGGTTGTTTTCATAGAGAAGGAAATCGATTCTTTGCTTGAATGAATGAAGTGTTGAAATCGATTATTGCTTGAATGTGGCTTGCTAAAATCGATTATATGCTTGAGTGTCATGCTAAAATCGATTATGTTCTTTTCCAAAAATCATTTTCATATATTAAGTGCTTGTCCTATTTTAATCATGCATGCATGAGGTTTGTTGAAAATTATTTTCATGCAAAATCATTTTTATGAAACATATTGTGAGTGTGTGATTTATTTTATATTAGAGAGCTTTATTTTCACTTACAAAATGTCCAAATACACACACAACAACAAAAACAACTCTTGACTTGAGCTTGATTACATTTTTCCGCTTTTTGCAGTCTTGACCTTTTTGACCTTCTTTTGTCAATCATCAAAACCAGATTATTCCTGTCAAGGCATATATTCACAGCACACTACCGCACGCCATAGGGATGAAAAGTGTAGTGCATATATGAGTATTCATATGGCTTCGTTTGATCAAAAATGAGTGTCCATATTTTCCTCCACTCAAGGCTTAAAAAAAGCTCATCCCCCTGATGTTTCCAAGAAAACTTTCTTGGGTAATCTTTTCACATAAAGATCAAAAAATTTCATTTTTCACTTTTCACATACTCAAGTGAAGCAACCTCGTTTCCAAGACAACTTTCTTTGATAATCTTTTCTATAAAGATTAGAACATCGTCTTATTTTAGTGTCTCACAACACTATCTCGTACACATCGATTGATGCTTATCAATCACCTTGGAGTAGTTTAGGTATCTTCACAATGGTTTCTCTGCCATTAAACCTCCCAACCACTAGCAAGTTCAAGAACTAAAAATTCAGATTCCATTAGAAGTCTGATTATACACGACTACTTTGATATTCCAAAATACTGCACCACATTCTAAAATAAACATGTACCCACTCGTACTCAACATTAATGCACTTAATTTTCATCACAGTACCCTTCTAATTATCTCTTTTAAAGCCAATTTATTTTTATTACTTCCTCATAGGTCTTGCGACCCTTTTCTAACGTATACACATAAATTATCTCCTCATTCATTTAAGATGATACATATCCAATAAATATGACATTATCCATTCAAAACCCATGATTGTTCTTTCAAAATTTGGTAGTCACGTTTTTTTGGCATATAATGCAACAAAATTTAGCGGCTTTATATATTTAGTTGGACATGAAACTTGACTTGAAAAATCATAGAGTTTATACCGAAAATCAATAACATTCAAAAATATGCCTCTAATTTTTTTTCAATATTTTTTTTTATCACCAAATAGTCCAAAAAATTCAGAACAATATATAAAGTTCTTAAAAGCACACAACTTGTTCAGATAAACCCCACTTAAGTTGTTCTAAATTTTCAAATAAAATTATAGCAACATGTAGTTTCCAATAAACCCTCCATTTGGAACCTCTATTAGCATATCAAAGCTTTACAATAAATTCTCAAATTTTTACTAATATTTTATCACCACTTCATGATAATCAATCATATATACGAATATATTTCACAATTTTTCACCAGTAAGAAAATTTCAGATAAATGCATGCAATCAAAAGCATAAGATCACATCCCTAACTTTAAATATCTATATGCGTAAATATGTTGAGTTTATGGCACTTATCTGGACTCCAAGCTTATCTCTCGATCACAAGTCATATAAGACTCATCTTATGACATAAAGAAAGTTGTAACAAAAAGGGTTTGGGGCATAAAAATTATTACAAACCAAGATGAGATGTTTACACATCAAACTAAAAAAATTTAGGCTAAATTGCTGTTTTGGCCCTTTATCTTTGGGGTTGGTGTCACTTTGGCCCTTTATTTTTTTTTTATCGTTTTAGACCCTCATGTTTTTTTTGTGTGTCATTTTGGCCCCTGCCGTTAGTTTTTTCTAACGGACGCCACGCTGACAGTTAACTGCTGACGTGGCGTCTTAAATGTCAGGGTTGACTTGGACTTGATTTGGTGATGTGGCACATAAGGGACCAAATTGAAATTCAAAAAGAACAGGGGGGGCAAATTGACACAAACACAAAACATTCATCTTCTTCCTCCAAACACCACCTCCATCTTCATCTTCTTCGGCGAGCCACCACCACCTCCGATGAGCCTCCGCCACCACCACCACCACCACAAACAGTGACATCACTTCTCTCTCTCTCTCCCCCCTCTCTCTCTCTCTCCTCAAGAACACCAAAATTCTCAATTCTTCACCAAATCAAGCAAATAAATAGTGCATTTCATGCGAAATTTCACAAGGAACTAGAATCCATCACCAATTCTCACAAAAAAGTGGAAGAACTTAATCAAAAACATGATTTTCAGAGGAAAACGCGTTTTGGGTTTTGCAAATTGGGGAAACCTTCAAAACTCAACCAAAATTCACCAAAACACTTGCAATAGACTCGAAATTGGTGCAATAACTGACTGTTAGCAAAAGATTTCAACAAAAATGATAAAGAATTGAGAACAAAAAGGAAATGTAGATTCACGTTTTACGGTTTTTTGGGTTTTTCAATGACGAAGGGAGAGAGAGAGAGGGGGGGAGGGGGAGAGAGAGAGAGACAATGTCACTGTTTCTGGTGGTGGTGGCGGAGGCTCACCGGAGGTGGTGGTGGGTTGCCGGAGAAGATGAAGATGGAGGTGGTGTTTGGAGGAAGAAGATGAATGTTTTGTGTTTGTGTCAATTTGGCCCCCCATGTTCTTTTTAAGTTTCAATTTGGTCTCTTATGTGCCACATCACCAAATCAGGTCTAAGTCAACCCTGACATATAAGACGCCACGTCAGCAGTTAACTGCCAGCGTGGCGTCCGTTAGAAAAAACTATAACGGCAGGGGCCAAAATGACACACGAAAAAAACATGAGGGTCTAAAACGAGAAAAAAAAAGTTGAAGGGCCAAAGTGACACCAACCCCAAAGATAAAGGGCCAAAACAGCAATTTAGCCAAAAATTTATGACTTGATCTATCCTCCAATAGGCTTGATCATTCCTTTAATGAAGGAACCGATGAATAATCCTTTGCAGATTCTCCAAACCATTATGAGGGAGAAAAATAACACACAAATATCAATATCTCCAATCGCATATAAAAATAGAAAATATAACAAATTTGCTTTCAATTTGTTGGAAATATTGGAGGAAAATAAATATAGTTTGGAATTCAATAATTAGAAAGAGAAGATGAAGAAATTGTGGCATGGCAAAAGTCACTTCCTTGGAAGCATATTTCGGTAGACCTCTGGTGCAACTCAATATCTGGTTTTCTTCCCAAGTTTTTCACGTACAACACCGTGGCTAGACTCGTGCACTCGATACATGAATCACATTGGAGCCTCACAAACAATGCCTAAAACCACATAACCTTGAAAAACAAATAAACGAAATGTTTTTTGCATTTCTTCGTGAACCCCCTCCAACCATCATCATACATATATGTTTTATATGATATGATGGTTGGCTCATTAATATACCTTTATAAATAGTAATAAAATCCTTGCATAGAGAAACCCATTATGCTTTATAGAAATCAATGTCATGAATTAGTATTGGGCATCTCATAAACAAAATACTTGATCATGAAACTAAACCAACGATTATACTTTAAAAAATAAATTAATGGTCATGAAACCAAATCAAGTTACTATTTGATGATGTTATAAAAAATGTATTATTATAAATATAATGAACTATAAAATGTAATTTACACACACTTGAATACCATTATTCCAAGATGATCAGTGGTCCAAAAAAAATCATAAAATACAAGGTAATTCATAAATCAAATAATATGCCAATCAAATGAGTATAAATTTGTAACTAGAATTAAAATCAAGTGGCAACAAACCCAATGGGTTGGACTAGTGGAGCATGACATGATTTTTATTTTGGAGGTCTCGGATTCAAATCCCCGCCCATATCCTTGGGGTGAGCTAATTGTAATTACCTCTGTAAACTCTCATAGAGCTCGAACGTCTTCCTTGCTTTGAACTGGGGCGTCATCCCAACACCCTAAATTTTTGTAACAAAAAAGAATCAAGTGGCCACAATCCCAGCAGCAGCCACTTCATGGCATCTCAGTGAGACAAATCATTACTTGAAAACAGAAACAACATATATATACACCCAAATAAAAAATAAACAAAGAAAATCAGCTCACCATAATTCAGCTTCTCAATCAACAACTTTGCACAGGAATAGAACCATCTCTGCTTTTGAATTGAACCAAAAATACAAGGGGACTCATCTTCTTTAACAATATAATGCACATTCTCCTGCTTCAATACCTTATACAAAAAGACAAGGTTTTAACAATTAGGAGAAAATGTAATTAAATTATTATTGAATACAACCAAATCAAATACAAATATGTATGGATATGTATCTAACAACAGTCTATTATCCTTCACAACAAGACCAACTCTGATTTATTGAATTTTTTTCTACCTCAATCAGTTCTCGTGCAATCTGAGGTGAAATATCAACAGCTTTCTGGTAGCACTCGTAGCAGCGGCAGAATTCCCATCCGATTAGCAAACAAACAAATCAGATTAGCAACCAAAGCAAACAAGTTAGATACAAAAATAGCCAACAAAAGTAACCGATTAGCAAACAACAAATCAGACCTGAAAAATTACTATCAATCAAAACCCCACCAAAAAAATTTAGTGAAGGCCACATTTCCTTCTCAACAAGCCCAAAACCCAGTCCCCTAAATTTTTCAAATCTTTCTCTAATTTTAGGTTTAATCATACACGCCTCTACACATCAAACTCTGAGAGAGAGAGAGAGAGAGAGTGAGAGAGGCGAACCAGAGAGAGGAAAAATCTCCTCTATTGAGTTCACCGAAATCGTTAGAGAGAGGGGAGGACCAGAAAGAGGGGGAAAACCAAAGAGAGGGAGAGATAGAGAGAGAGTCGAACCTGAATCACTGAAATCTTTGAGAGGGAGAGGGTGTTCGAGGAGTGCTGTGAAGTCGTGTAATCTACCTAAACCTCAATCCTTGTGCTATGAAATCGCTGAGGGAAGTGGTAGAGTTTGAGAGTGCGAGGCTACAGGGAGGAAGAAGATTCGTTAAGGGAGAGGGAGAGTTTGAGGGTGCGATGGAATTTTAGGGTTAGAAGAGGAAGAGGATTCGCTGAGGGTGCGACGGTATCTGAGGGAGAGGAAGAGGAAGAGGGTGTGATGGTATCTGAGATTGCGAAGAGGAAGAGGGTGCGATGGTATCTGAGGGAGAGGAAGAGGATTCGCTGTGCGAAGAGGGTTGCAAAGAGGAAGAGGGTTCGCGATGGTATCTGAGGGAGGAAGATGGTATCTGAGGGTGCGACGGTATCACTTTACGCCTAAGTCTGACAATTTAGCCCAATTTTTTAATTAATTAATAATTCAACATATGACAACGGTTTCTCAGCGTTGCCTAAAAGCTCAACTAAAAAACTGTTGCTTTAAAAAACTGTTGCCTTAGACCTTTAAGCAACAGTTTTAAACCGTTGCCAAAAAATTTTAGTCAAAAAAATTGTATCAACAACGGTGGCAAAAAACCGTTGCCATTGCTATCTAAGGCAACGGTTTTTTAGGCGTTGGAATTTTAGGCGTTGCCATAGGGTTAAAATGTTGTAGTGATTTCCTCTCCTATTACCTTGATCGGCAATGCCTCCTCAACTTCGTTCGAGGACAAAAAGTTTCATTGTAGGACCGGCCATGCGGCCGATCCTGGAACCCGTTTTGTAGCAGATCGTACCACACTGCACGGAGGCGTCACCGATCTCCCGCTCGGAGAAGACATTATCATCGATCTCCACCTCGCCGCTTGAGGGGGAATGGTTCCCATTCTCCCCCCAGCCATACAGAAGACGAAGACAACCCCGCGTACTCACCCCAAGATCGCTCATCTTTGGCTTCTTCCTCCCTAAGACGACATTCCCGAAGTTGAGAAAGGTCACTAAGACACGACCGACCTCGCCACCGGTCAAGAAGAACTCCCGACCCATACAATTACCGCCGATCTCCTCCACAGGAGAAAACAGCAAAGCGCAAAGGTCCTTTCACTGAGAAGATCAACTACTTTCCAGTACCTTAGGCATCTTGAGAAACCACCGGAGGGATTGAAGCTACACGATGGAACGGGCGACCCTGACCGACACCTAGACTATTTTGACACCATAATGCAATATCGGAATGTTACTATGGAAATGAAATGCCGAATCTTCCCTCTGACCTTGGAGAAGGTAGCTTCGGATTGGTTGAGATCACTCAAACCAAATTCCATATCTTCTTGGGATCAATTGGCAAAGCTCTTCTCGACTCAGTTCCCCCACTCAAGAAGTAAGCCCAAACACAAGAAAGTATTAGCATCCATCGTTCAAGGGGAGGACGAACCTCTAAGGGATTACATAGAGAGATTTAACAAAGAAGCTTCCCAAGTTCGTAATTTGAACGACGAGTTTCGGCTTTACTTCATGACAGCCGGTCTCCGGGAAGGAACTTTGTTTCAGACTCATATCGGGACCTTCGAACCTAACACCTTGCAGGAGTTCCTCCAAAATTCCCAATGCTTCATCAATCACGAAGAAGGCCTCAAGGCCGAAAGAACGGTAGCCCGGGCTGGATCATCTAAACCCCGCGGTGAGAAGGACAATTAGAATGATAACTAGAATTAACGATAGCCGAGGTAACTGGGATACCCGCCCTTGGAATCGTCATCAAGTCTATACCGATTTTAATGAAACCCGGGCAATGATCTTAGGTGAATGCATGAACACGGAGTTCAAGGATGTGAAGTTTCCCAATCCTCTCCCCCATAGGCCGGGACAACGTTCCAACAAATACTGCAGGTATCACCGCAGTAACGGTCATGATACCAATCATTGCAATGCCCTGAAAAATGACATTGAAGACATGATCAAAAGAGGAAAGCTTGCCGGTTATGTGAAGAAGCTCGGACAGCAGGGAGTCGAAGTTAAAGAAGAAGAGAAGGAAACCCCCAAAGGAAATCAAAAGGCCGAAGACTCGTAGGACGAGCCGAACTTTTGAAAATCGAAGGGGCGAACTGTGATGATGATGATTTCGGGGGGCTTCCCCGAAGAAGCTTCGAGAAAAACAATGAAGCGGAAGTGGAAAGAACTCGTGAGCGTGGCCTCCACCTCGACAACACCGGTTTCACCGGTTCGTCCACCTTTAGCTTTTGGCGACGAAGATCTACTGAACGGAAAACCCAACAAACACGTACCACTCCTAATCACCGCAGTAATAGCCAATCATGAGGTTAGGAGGATTCTGGTTGATCAAGGAAGCTCGTCCGATATCATCTTCGTCGACCTTTTTGAAAGAATGGGGAACGACAAGGAAGACCTCATTCCTTATAGAGGTTCAGCCCTATCCGGATTTAATGGATCCCGAACCAAGCCACTTGGCCACCTAGAGCTGATGGTTACTTATGGAGAGGAGCCAATGGTAAGAATCGTCAAGACGAGATTCCTTGTTTTTCCTTGTCAATCGATCTATGACTGTTTTATCAGAACACCGACTTTGGGTAGGCTCGGAGCGGTAACTTCCACCACCCATCTCAAAATGAAGTTCTACTCTCTCTGCAATAAAGTCAACACCTTGGACGCCGACTTGGAATCTGCACAAAGGTGTTTCTTCCTATACATGAAGGCCGAAAAGTAGGCCGTCGAAGAAGAAGGGGTTCCCCCTGCTGAAGGTCGGAATATCAAGAAATCCAAAGGGTATGATCAATCCGTCGATGTAAATGTAACCGATTTGTATGCAAGATACAATCCCAATAGTTCGGAGGACGAGGAGGATGACGACCTAGCCAGAGAACTGAAAAGGCCCCAGCCTGACGGGGAATTCGAAGAAATCCAGCTCGGTGAGGATAGAGCCAGAAAAGTCAGGATCGGAGCCGACCTTTCTAAAGATGTGAAAGCCGAACTGGCTCGGTGTCTAAAGGACCATGCCGACCTTTTCGCATGGTCGACTGAAGACATGCCTGGGATTCCTCCTGAAGTCGCTTGCCACCAGCTCGCCGTCCATCCCGATGCTAGGTGGGTCGCCCAAAGGAAGAGGGCTCAGAGTGGAGAGAAAGCAGTTGCTACTGCCAAAGCGGTAAAGGATTTAATTAAAGCAAACTTTATACCAGAAGTCAAGTACACAACTTGGCTCTCCACCCCTGTACTTGTTAAGAAAAGTAATGGAAAATGGCGAATGTGCGTTGATTATACCGATCATAATAAAGCCTGTCCTAAGGACGCCTTTCCTGTCCCAAGCATTGCTCGCCTCGTCGACAACGCTTCAGGTTTTCATTTACTGTCTTTTATGGATGCATACTTCGGTTATATTCAAATCGCGATGTCCCCCCCCCCCCCCCCCGATCAAGAAAAAACCGCCTTCATGACTGACCGCAGTAATTTCGCTTACCGGGTTATGCCTTTCGGTTTGAAAAATGCCGGAGCCACATACCAGAGAATGATGAACAAGTTCTTTCAGAAACAAATCGGCCGCATTGTTGAGGTCTATCTCGACGATATGATTGCAAAAAGTGAAAAGGAGAGCATCCATGTTACCGACCTCAAAGAAATCTTTGTCGAGATCAAGAAAAATAGCACGAGGTTAAACCCGGAAAAAGGCACCTTCGGGGTCCGAGCTGGAAAGTTCCTCGGGTTCTATTTGACTGAACGGGGAATTGAGGCTAACCCGGACAAGTGTCGATCAGTTACCAAGATGCGGACACCGACCTCAAAGAAGGAAGTCCAAAAACCCAATGGCATGATCGCCGCTTTATCCCGTTTTATTTCAAACGCGGCATTCAAGTCACTCCCGTTGTTCAAGTTACTCAAGAAGGAAGAAGAAGAATTCAAATGGACTCTTGAGCAAGATGAGGCCCTCAACCAACTCAAGAAAGCATTCTCCGAGCCTCCGATCCTCACCCGTCCGAATAAGGGGGAAACCTTATACTTATACTTGGCAGTCTCGGAGGAAGCTTTAGGCGATGTTCTGGTCCATGACACAGAGGCCGGACAGAGCCCGATATACTTTGCGAGTAAAGCCCTGCAAGGCCTTGAAAGCCGTTATCAGAAAGTTAAGAAAATCGCACTTGCCTTAATCATAGCAGCTCGCCGCCTCCGACCTTATTTCGTGGCTCATCAGGTGGTGGTACAAACTAACTATCCCATACGACAAATCCTACACAGGCCCGAACTCGCTGGAAGAATGATCAAATAGGCGATCGGGCTATCTGATTTCGGGATCAAATAGGAAACTCGGACGGCCATGAAGGGCCTAGTTCTCGCGGACTTTGTAGCAGAAATAACCCCCGTCGATCCTGAGAACATCGTGTGGATCCTGCACGTGGATGGTTCCTCAAACCCAAAAGGCAGCGGAGCCGGGCTGATGCTGGAAAGCCCTGACGGTGTCGTGATAGAAGTATCCTTGAAATTCAGCTTTCAAGCTTCAAACAATCAAGTCGAATACGAAGCTTGCATTGCAGGATTGCGTTTAGCAATTGACCTTCGAGTTAGTCAGGTCAATTTATATACCGACTCCTTGCTAATTGTAACATTCCCAATTTAGCTAATTTCATTTATTGAAATTAGCAAGAGGTTATGAAATAATTGATTAGCTAAATTATATAAGTTAGCATAATTAAGTATAAATGAGATGATCGTTATTGAGTGAATAATTTATCTTGTACTTGTGTGCTAAATTATATTAAGTACATGAATTATTGATTGATTATTGGTTAGAAATGAATTTAAGTGAAGATTAGAGTAAAGGGCGTTTTAGTCTTTTTCCCACCTCATTAATGAACTTTCAGCTGAAACACATAAAAACACAAGGTGCTGAGTTCAAATCCCCTCGGGGACAGTTGTAAAATGGCCATTAGTGCCACTTTGATTAATAAAAATTTCCCCCTTCCCCAATTTTAAAAAAAAAAAAGAAAAAAAAAACATAAAAACACAACACAACAACACCCTCCATTAGTTTTCAGCAAAAATCAGAATTTAGAACATAGAGAGAGATGGAGAGTGGAGTCGTGGGAGAGAGTGAGAGGGAGAAGGGAGGAGATGAATTTCATTTCTCCTTGCATGTAAGAGTTTCATGACTCAATCTTCTCCATTTTTCATTTCCTATCTATTGGTACCACAATCAGCACCTGTTTCCTTTCCATTCTCTATTCACCATTGATGCATCTTCAAGCTCAAATGAAGAAGACAATGAAGTTTTGAGGAGTCTTGGAGTCTTGCATGTCTATTGGGGACTAGATTGTGGGTAGAGCTGAGTATACATTGTTGATTGTACTAGTTAGAAGAGAGGTTCAGTAGCAAGAAGTGGCTGGAATTCGTTTTGGAGTGGGTTTTAGTTGCTAAGTTCGTGGTCCTTGGTGGTGGAGTTGAAGGAATCAACTCACAGCAAGTTCTGCAGAAATCAGTTTTGAACGGTCCATGGTATTTCCTTCGTAACTCACTTTCCAGAACTCCGTTTAAGCTCATTATTGTTTCTTCAGTTGTATTGTTCTAACCATATCTCACTAAATACCTAGGGTATCAGTTTGAAACCTACATCAATAGAAACTAGACAAAATTTCCTTCATAATAGACCCTCGATTTGGCGAATTTGGTGAAGCATTGAATCATATATGCATGATGCAAAACTGCCCACTGTTGCTGTAAAATAAGAGTTTTGAAAAGATTTCGTTAGCACCTTAAATTCCAACTCTCGGGCGTGTTGTGGTAGGAGCTGGAGCATCATTCCAGGGATGTAATAGGAACCTACAAGATAGTTTGGGAGCTTTGGAGTAAAGATCAAAGGGTAAGGATAGCGATTGGAGCCGTTCGGGTAGTTTGAGTTCGAATTGGAGAGCGTTTCGGAGAGTATTAGATCGATTGAGCATAGATTGGACTTCGCATTGGTTGCTTTCGTGAATTTCTTCACGATTGGTGAGTTCTATACTTGCTTAGGGTTTTATTTTCTAAACGTTGATTGCATGCTCTGGTTCCACGTTTAGTTCGTGCGTTTTCGAGTCCAAAACCGTTTTTATGAAAATTACGTGTTGAACGATGAATTATATGGTTGATTTATTGGTGATTATGTGATTTCTATGATGTTGTTTGGACTGGAATATTGTTTGGTATTATCTGTTCTGAGGTTGCATTTTGATCGGATTATGGATTGGACGCGAACGGAGAAGCGAAACGAGAGAAACGGAATGAATTTGGTATACTGAACAGAGCACACGGATCGTGCGCCCCTGTGGCACGGACCGTGCGCCAGCTTCGTTGTTTCCTGATTAAAATGGTGCAACACGCACGGGTCGTGCGCCCCTAGGGCACTGACCGTGCGTGTGGTTCGGGTTCAAGGTGAAAAATTCTTGTTTCGTCGCTCCTTTCGATTCCAAACCTCTTCTAATATTCTTCTAAATCATCCCTCATGTCATGGAATCAATGATGCCATGTTTTTGAACATGGTTGCAAGCTTTAAAAGTGAATTGTTTTTGAAGTTATAAATGTTTCAAAAAACCGAAATATAGTACACGTGTGAGGACATGTATCATTTGGAAATAAAACGAACTATATGTTTAATTTAACATTGTATTACTGAAATGGGATGATTATATATTCCATCTAAAAATGTTTGAGGTTAACGATGTATAAATTACATCGAGTATAAGTGGCGACCTAATGAGGTTAAGTGTACGATTCACCGGGATTAGCAAGTTGGCAGTCGGGGATGTAATTAAGATTAAGTGTATGATTCATCGGGATTAGCAAGTTGGCAGTCGGTGTTATATTAGAATTTTAATATGTGATTCACCGGGATTAGAAAGTTTGCAGTCGGTGTTATACTTAAAGTTAAGTACGTGATTCACCGGGATTAGCAAGTTGGCAGTCGGTGTTATATTAGAATTTAAGTATGTGATTCACCGGGATTAGCAAGTTGGCAGTCGGTGTTATACTTAAAGTTAAGTACGTGATTCATCGGGATTAGCAAGTTGGCACTCGATGTTGTACTTAAGATTAAGGGGTGCGGTTCACCGGGATTAGCAAGTTGGCAGTCGGTGTCGTGCTAAGTTAGTGAAACGTAGTTTATAAATTAAACTACCAGAGATTAGAAAAGCACGTAGTTTATAAACTAAACTACGATATGAATAAGACTTCATAATTGAACCGAGAGTGTATAGTAAGGGGTCTCGATAGGACTCACTGAGATTTGTAATCTCACCCTTTATATGTTGTGGTTTTTACAGAGAAACAGGGAACCGCAGAAGTTGAGGAGCATAGTTACACAGTGCACTGATGAAGTCCATGAAGATTGATGAGTCTTAGTTTATCGCTTAGGTTATTCCCTAGTTTTAATGTAATTTCGATTTTATGACTTGCACACGTATTAGAAGTTGTAAATCGTTTCCGCTATTGCTATTTTTGATATTGAATAATAGGGAATAAGATTGATCACTTGATGAGTTATATCAAGTTTTTAATTTTGTTCAATATCCAAATACATGAATTTTACTCTGATGTATACTAAGTTGTGCATTTTAGTATTTCTCCTTGTTAGAAATATTAGGGTGTTACACTAGTAGTTTCTCAGATCGGAAATTCCTATACTACCAAAGACCCTGATCTTACAGAAATACTTAACTCAAGTCCAGGAGCTTCTAGCTCACTTCAAAACGGCCGAGGTAAAATACGTCCCCAGGACCAAAAACCAAAGGGAGGATGTCTTATCCATACTTACTAGCACTAAAGTTCCCGGTAATCATCGATCTGTTATCCAAGAAGTACTCTACAAGCCCAGCGCCCACCTGGATTCGGAATTCAACTCATCCATATGCGCGATTGAAGAAAGCCAGAGCTGGATCACTCCGATATTAGAGTATATTGAGTCGGGAGTCGAGCCTCCGGACTCCCAAGAAGCTAAGATCGTCAGAAGAGGAGCCACTGCTTTCTCCGTAATAGATGGAATCCTCTACATGGAGAAGGATGCTAAAAATCATGTTAAGAGATGCAAAAAAATGTCAAATCCATGCCAATGTCCATGTAGCCCCACCTAACGAGCTTACCAGTCTGTCCTCCACATGGCCATTCGTATGGTGGGGGATAGATCTTCTAGGTCCATTCTCCACCGCATGAGGCCAGGTCAAATACTTAATTGTAGCAATAGACTATTTCAGCAAATGGATCGAAGCTGAGCCATTGGCCACCATCAATGCAAGAAACTGCATAAAATTCTTCAAAAAGAACATCATTAGCAGATTCGGGATCCCCGAGGTTGTCATTACTGACAACGGTACTCAATTCGCAAACAAAGGTTTTAGAAAACTAATGTCCGATCTTAAAATCAAGCATCGCTTTACTTCGGTAGAGCATCCACAAACCAACGGGAAAGTCGAGGCAGCTAACAAAGTGCTTCTCAATGGTTTAAAGAAGCGGCTTGACGATGCTAAAGGAAACTGGGCAGAGGAACTACCTTACGCCTTATGGGCTTACAGGACCACCCCTCAAAGCTCTACAGGAGAAACTCCGTTCCGGCTCTCCTACGGCAGCGAGGCGGTCATTCCGGTGGAAATCGAGGAGTTAAGCTGGAGAACAGCAAATCCAAAATCCCAGTAAGACAATAACCAGGCCTTAAGAGAAGAGCTCGATCTCATTGACGAGATTCGAAGCAAGGCTTCATTCAGTCCTTAAGAAAAGGGTGGCAACTCGATACAACGCTAAAGTCGTCCCCAGAGATTTTGAAGTCGGTAACCTGGTGCTCCGCCGGCCCGACATTGGCTTGAAGAACGCGGCTCAAGGGAAGCTCGCGCCAAATTGGGAAGGATCTTACCGTGTTATATCTAAGACCGATAAGGGTGCTTTCCAATTGGAAAGTTTAGAAGGAAAGGCGATTCTCCGGACTTGGAATGCCACGAAGCTCAGGAGTTACTTTGTTTAAAATTCCTGTGTTGGGTCTAAAGGCATCATATGCGCCGACCCTGTGAACGGTTCTTTATTCCAAACATAAATCGGATAGGCGACTTTGCCTACTTCCAAACTACTTATTTCGTGGTTCGCTTCGTCACAGCTATTTTGGACAAAGTTTCTTCCTTCGAAAGGGATGATCCGGGATTGATCGACGGATCTCCCGAAGCAACCGAGATAATCGTAACCCTTAGGGACGAGTTCAATCCGGGCCGAGTCCCGATAAACTGTCCCAAAGGACATTTAGGGTCTTTAGGATTCAATCCTCCAAACGACCTTCGGCCAATGCTGCCGAAACCCCTAAAGGACGAGTTCAATCTGGGCCGAGTCCCGATAAACTGTCTTTAGGACGACGTATATGACTTATAAAATAAATGCAATCATTCGAGCAAACGAGGTCTCTAGGATTCAATCCTCAAAACGACCCTTGACCGATGCAGTCAAAAACCCTAAAGGATGAGTTCGATCTGGGCCGACTCCCGGTAATCACGTTCAAGCAAAAAATGATTAAATTGCCGATCATTACAAAAAGTTTCAGAATACTGATCTGTTACAAAAAATTGGTATTACTTCAAAGTTCCGGGCTTATGCACAATCTTCTTTGTATAAAACCAAAACTCTTGCAAAAACTTGAGCACTAAAAACAAACTAGATCAAGCGTTGGATGAAGGATAGACAACGGTCCTTTCCTTGGTGTTTTGGTTGACCTTGACAATCCGACCGTCTTCCACCTGGTTGTCCACATGAAAAACCTCCCTATCAAGGGGAACTGAGGGGTGGACCAAAGCCACATGCTGAAGAGCTTTATCATAACCTTCCCCGGCCATTTCGAGAGAGAGCTTGGCTGCTCTGGCCACCGCAGCTTTAGATTTCTTCAGCTCAGCTTCAAGCACGACAATCCGGCCTTGAGGGTCCAAACTGGATTACGCCTTTCCTTCTTCGGCTTTCTTCAAAGCATCTTCAAGTTCGGTCACCCGACTCTCATGGGTCAGAATTTTCTCTTTAGCCTGGTTTTCCGAAGCTTCTAACTCGTGGACCCGAAGGGCCAAATCTTCAGCTCGGCTCTTGGCGGAATCCCTTGCAGCTTTTGGCTCATCCCTATCATGCTGCAGATTGGTAAGGTCGGTCTTTACTTTAATCAAAGCAGCAGACTTCTCCTCCAAGTCTTTCAGGGCTTTCTCCAATAGAACTTTCTCTGCATTCAATTCCTCTGTACACAAAAAAAATGCACAAGTCAAACAAGACAATCTAAAAAGAGGAAAAGCGACCTTAAAAAAATAGCAAAGTACCTTTGGTTGACGTTCAATGTCCTCCCGCTCAGACTTTGCAATCTCGGCCAAATGCAAAAACACTTGTGCCGAGGCTCCAACAGGGTCGGCGCGGTAATCTTCAAAATTCTTCTTCAAAAAGTCGGCATCCAAAGGAACACTGCTGGACTTATGCTTCTTTGAAGTATGCTCCCGATTCTTCTTGGTAGGTGATGACTCATATTTAGATGTGTTATTTATGCTTTTATCACTTAAATCAACACAAGTTCTCAAGTAATATTCGTGCTTTATTAGGTAAATATTAGTTATTTAGAGGAAATAAGGGTTAGGAACTAATTTGTTAACATTTGACACATTTGGTGCCTTTGTGAATATATTGATGTTTTGCTTGAGTGCTGCAGCGGTAGACGCTATGCAGGGGTAAGCGCTACAGCGCTATGGAGCGGTTGGCCACTTAGATATTTATGAAGCCACTTGCTGATTGATGAGTCATCACTCTGATCTTCTGCTCAGCCTGACATGGGAACCTCCAAGTGGGATGAAAAGGACACTTTGCGTATTTTTATTAGAGCTTAAGTGATAGTTGGTGATGAGTTTCATCATTGCCCTTTTTGTAAAGCCACTTTATGAGATGTGGATAATATCTATCTCACTTCTTCTTCCTCACAACTTACAATTCAGAATAAGGAGAGTTTTTGGAGAGGAAAACGTGACACCCTTCTCCTCCATTGATCCTCCACCTTAAGCTTTGTTTTTCAAGAGAAGATTATCATTTCCAGCGCTGTGAAGCGATGCTGTAGCGTCAGCAACCCGTCACATGAGAAGGAGGCCACTACGCGCATCTTTTGCAACCTTGCTTCTTCTTTTCATTTTCGGTAATATGAGCTTTTTGGTTTGTATTATGTTGATGATGCTCATCATGAACTAAACA
This sequence comes from Astragalus membranaceus, assembly GCA_039519185.1. Taxonomy (NCBI): domain Eukaryota; kingdom Viridiplantae; phylum Streptophyta; class Magnoliopsida; order Fabales; family Fabaceae; genus Astragalus; species Astragalus membranaceus. The sequence goes on along the minus strand of CM076849.1, from coordinate 145,746,620 downwards.
CTTAGTAGTTGGATTGTTTTAAGCTTTGTAATGACTCGTTAGTATTAGCAATATAACGTTATGATGTTTTGTGTTTCAACCCTTGTTCTTTAATGCTTTCAAACTTGTTTTGGGAATGGCCAACTGAAATAAGTAGATTCGTAGGTACAAACATGGTCTACGAATAGAACTCAAGGGTTGATATGAATGAAAGGTTGTTTAAAGACATTTAGACAATTTGTGCTTAACTCTAGACATAGGGGAGTAATAGTTCATAAGGTAAAAGCTGTGAGTTCTTTATTATACAGGGGTAAAACTTATTTAGAGCCTAGACATAGAAGTCTTGTAACATAACCCTGGCGACAGTGACTGAAAGGCACGCTGCCATACCGCTACAGCACTTAACGCTACAGCGTCTAACGCTATAGCGCTTCACTGCTGAGAAATTACTTAGCTAAGAATAGTCCAACTCACTTTATCTTACTCCTGAACTTTCTTTACTTGTTTATTTACATTTATGTTAGTCACAATGACAATACTTGTTGACAACTTGTATTTGTTACTTGTTTTTCTCACTAGCTAAATTACTAAGTTAAATGTAGAAGTAAACTCAACAATCTCCGTGGGAACGATATTTACTTATCGTTATATTACTTGTTGCGATTGTGTATATAAATAACATAATCTAAACTTACTAACTAAACAATAGAAATTAACTTTCACAATCCCCGGTAACGGCGCCAAAAACTTAATAAGCCAATGTGGGTTTCGTACAGTCCTCACTCGTTTTCTTTTTCTTGCAGTACCGCTAATAGGTTATTGTCATCTGCTCAGCCATTATGAGGTTCTGGAATTTTTAGGATGTTTCGAGGATGTTATGTTTGAAGAAACTTGACTTTTTTTACATCTAGTATTCTAGTTAATTATCAGGCATGAGTCACCCTTTTGGGTTTAGATATAATATACTTTTAGCTTTTTGTTACGATGTAATAAGGTATAGCTAGTATATCTGCAGACTCTTTTATATGTTCTAATTTTCAATGAATTCCCATTTCATTTGATCAGTTCTGATTATTATGAATTTTCTTTTCATCAAATTACTGTTTCATTGGTTTTCCTTCTTCATTTGTTCACTATGCGATTGATGAAAAATTAAGAACTACTATTATCCTAAAAATATGGTGAATATAAATTTAGTTGAATACTAATTGTGAAGAATAATATATGTATATGTAAACAAAAACCAAGTTTTTTGGACTATTTTCTTTCTTTACTGAGTTGTTTGGAACTGTGACTCTTTTTGCACTGCAAAAGTAATGCACCCACGTTGATTTCATGCTGCCAATGACTTTTAATTTTCTTTTTAAAAAAATAGTATTTGCTTGTGCCCTGTGCAAAACTTTGACCTGAGCTGAATGGTTATTAACTGGAAAATGATGGTATGCACGCCTGGGCATACTATAATTAATAATTCAACAGTACTGTTTTATTAATCCATGTTGATATGTGTATTGAACAATTCTGTAACTTAGAGGTATGTGCTGTTATGAGCTGTAACTTAGAACATGTGTTTTGAACAATTCTGTATGAATTGATTAATTTTAGGTGATAGAAGTAAATTCCTAGAAACAGCTTCTAATTGCCGCAAAATTATGTATATTAATTAATCCTTCACCTAATGTCCTAATCATGCTACATATACTACAATTTTATTGTTCATCGGGAAATATTCAACAAACCAATGGCATCAATTTACGAGTATCATAATATATAGGCTAATTCTAGCCATGAAGTAACTTAAAATGTACCTCAGATATTGGACTTTGGGTTGACTTGCTTTCAGTAACCTTTGGACTCCTATCTTTTGGAGTTTTACTTGCTGGGTTTGGAGATGATGGGTTCAATTTACGAGCAGTCCAAGGAGTTGAAGGAGATTTCCTTCGCGGAACTTCAGACGTACCAGCTCTGCTAACAGCCAACCATATGCCAGTCAGTGTGCATTAAAAAGTTAAATTCAGATTTAAAAGAATCTATGACTCCTCTAAAAGACAAAACCACTTGGATAATGTTAGATGAAACATAGGAATGCACTCTGTATATAGTTCTGTTTCTGTTCTGATTTAAAAGAATCTATGACTCCTCTAAAAGACAGTCTATACACATATTTAAAAGACAGTCTATACACATATTTAATACAGATACTGCAGTTGTGTATAGTCAATCAACCTATTTTTTAGACAGTCTATACACATATTTAAAAGACAGTCTATACACATATTTAAACAGAAACAGAAACACATATTTAAACAGAAACAGAACAAACTGTCTTTTAAACTGTCTTTGTATATCTGTATTGTTGTCTTTTAAATATGTGTATATCTGTATGCACTCTGTAATGTTAGATGAAACATAGGAATGCACACATATTTAAACAGAAACAGAAACACATATTTAAACAGAAACAGAACAGACTGTCTTTTAGACTGGCATACACATATTTAATACAAATACATATTTAATACAGATAATACAGATACTGCAGTAACTGTGTAACGGAAACAGAAACAGAACAGAAACAGGAACTATGCCATACAAATAGACAGCTGCAGTATCTGTATTAAATATGGCATAAACTGTGTATAGTCAGTTAATCAGTTAGTTCAGTTTCTGTATTAAATATGTATGGCATTTTAATACATTTCAATAATTCTTCTACACATACCATCTAATTCATTGATGCCTGAATGATAAAAAGGTTTAATTGCTACGTAAATAAGTAGTTACATATTGAAACAAGCAGATATAATCAAGCTAAGACTCACCCACAACATCTTCTCCAGGGACCTTAGCTTCATTCAAAGTACCAACAATCTTCTTCACCTCTTCACTGGTTCCATTCTGCAACAGAGTAAATTTAAAGCACCAGTTAACAATATGAATCACTTGAAGAAATATTCAGAACACAGTTGACCTAATTCCTTCTATAACATGATCAACAACAAAAATATCCGAGGAAAAGTAGGAAAACAAAAAAATAAAAACAAATAATTTTGTTAATAGCCAAATCAAATACCAAAATCGTAGTAATTAGCAAAAACCAGAATAGCAAAAGGCAATTAGCAAACAACTATATACAGATTTGTCCCAAAACAAAAATCCTAATACAGAGAAACTACAAAATCATTCCCAAATTATGTTTTAAAACCCTAAACCTGGGAATGATGAAGGAAAACGAAAACGAAAACCCTAAACCCAGAAGATGAACCCAAGAAGAAGGAAAGGGAAACAGAAGTGAACGAGCGCAGTGAGAAGTAGTGAGACATTTCAAATCGTACCTGGGTTAGGGTTCAAATCGTGCTTGGACCAGTGAGAAGAAGAAGCGATCCAGGGAGAAGCTTGGACCAGCGAAGAGAGAAACGGAAAAGGAATCGTTCCAGAAGAAGAATCTAGGGTTCGTGGTTTGTGGTTCGTGGTTCGTGGTTCGTGGTTCGTGGTAGAAGAAGAAGCAATCCAGGGAGAAGCTTGGACCAGCGAAGAGGAGAGTGCTCAGAGAGAAACGGAAAAGGAAGGGAAGCTAGGGTTCGTGGTTCGTGTGGTTCCTCTGAGAGTGAAGGGGAGAGTGCTCTGAGAGTGAGATTACGCTTTGAATTCGTAAAGACAGATTAGGGTTGTGAGAGTGAGACGCTTCGAATTCGTAAGTGATTGAATATTTTTTTCTATTTTTGGACTTTAGAGGTCAGGCGAGAATAGACGCCTGACTTCTAAAGTATTAGAATAGAAAGAAAAAAAATTCACCCCTAATTACAAGTTTGCCACCGTGTCACTTATGTAGTCAGGCGAATACACGCCTGACTTCTAAAGTCTTATTTTTTCCCTATTTCTTCACTTTAGAAGTCAGGCGTGTATTCGCCTGACTTTAAAATTCGCGAGTTTTGCCTCTTAATTACAAGTTTGCCACCGCCTCAACATATAAAGTCAGGCATCTGAGCGCCTGACTTTAAATGTCCAATTCTTTTCCTGATTTTGCACTAGTGTTAGCATGTTCTGTGTTTCCAGCAATTTTTTTTATTGTGTTTTGTGTTTGTAGTGTGTTTCTCTTTGTTGTTATTTGTGTTTAGTGTTTGTGAAAAAAAAAAATTCCACTTTATGCGATGGACCATTGGAGTTTTTCCTTTATACAAGAATTGAATGCTCAACAACATTGTTTCAACTATGATTTCCATGGGAGTGAACATGAAAGAGGCTGTTATGAGACAAATTTCATGCCCATGACATCCCAAAATATGGATTATGGCATGGAAAATGTTTTAGGTGAACAAGATTCATATTCTCAAGCTCAAACCGAAGAATTACATGAGGACAACTCTGATTTAAAAGAACTCTTAGCTCAATTCCTTGAGGATATCAAAGTGGATAGAGGCAACTCTCAAGTGTCATGCAAGAATGTGGAAAAGAGTTGTATTGAAGAGGTGGTTGAACAAAAGTAAGATAATGTGAAGGAACTCTTAGCTCATTCCATTGAATATATGAAGGTGGAGCGTGACAACTTTGAAGCTTCGTGTGAGAATATAGAGACTCACTTTAACACTATAATGGAGCATCTAAAAGAAGAGAGTTGTATTAAAGAGGTGGTTGAGCAAAAGAAAGAAAAAAGTGTAGAGTTTGAAGATGAATGTTATCATTTGGGCAACTCTGATTTTAAAGAAATTTTTGCTCAGCCCATTGAATCTACTGAGTTGGTTGAGCAAGAGGAAGAAAAACAGAGTGTAGAGTATGAGCTTGAATATGGTCATTTGGAAATAGTGGAAGAAAAACAAAAAAAATTGTGTAGTTGTAGAAAAAGAAAAATTTAAAAATAGTGACAAGGAAGAGAAACCAAGGTTGAGGTTTGAAAAGAGTCATGTGACAATTGAGACTCAACCCTTGGTAATTGAAGAAAATAGCCCTCCGCAAAATGAGCTTCAATTTTTTCAAGAGAGGGGGAACTCATATCCCAAAAGCTTATTGGTTGGGGCATGGGAACACTTGCTGCCCTATACCAAATACATGGGATTTCTGACCAAAAAGAGAAAGCGGAAGGATGATATTTTCTTCTTGTCCTATTATCCACCCTAACTTGGGTTTTGAATGTCAAGTCTAGCTAAGGACTCTTAAACTAATCGCTACTGGGAGGCAACCTAGATTTTTAAGACTAATTATGTTTTCTATGTGTTTTTGTTTTTACTATTACAGGTATGAATAAGAAGACTTGTGGTATATATGTGCTGTCAATTATGCGGAATTCTGATGCTGTAGCACCATGTGCTATAGCACTCGTAGCTGAGGTGTTGAGAATGTGGTTAAAATAGTTAAAAAGAAGATGATGAGAAAGATGAAGGAGAGCATAATAAGAAAGAAGAGGGAAGTATCAAATCACACCACCAACCCAAAACCTTTCCACCACACCTTCACCTAAACCATTACCAACCAAAGAACTATCCCCTCCATCTATAACACCTCCAAATTCTCACAGTTCCAGCCATAAATCTATCCTTACCTCAAGCCAAACCATCAAACCTTATTCAAATACCTTCTTCACTTCAAAACAACCCACTCCACACAAGTTCCTATCTCTCAAGAAACTTCCCTCACCAAAACAAAAATCATCTCAACCTCACAAAAGAACAAAATCCACCAAAAACTCAGTCTACCACAAAGCAACCGCCAATGCTATTGGAAACTAAAGTGCAGAGAATGAATGCTGTCACAAGTGGCGCTACAACATCAGTATCAGAAGGCAGTGCTGCAGCATCTGCGGTAGCACCAAAGAAAGTTGTAAGAAGAAAAATGGTGGCCAAAAAGAGGCCAAGGGTGCCTAAATCTGTTGTGGAGGAACCTAATTCTGTTGTAACAAATGATTGGGTCCCCTCTCCTACACGAGAGCCGCCATTAGCCAAAGATACCTACCACAAGATTTAGTCTGGCTGAGGACTCTTAAACAAAGCGCTCCTGGGAGGCAACCCAAGGTTCTTAAACTAACAATTTTGTGTTTTTAATTTTTCTTTTGTGCAGGGGTGAATTTTGTGAAGTGAGAAAAAAAGCCACCAAAGGAGAAACCCTGGGACCAAGTTGGTAGATGACCCTCCACAAGAAGAAGTGTCATTTAGCGCTGTAGCGGCTGATGCTACAGCGCCTAAAGCCCAGTCCCCGCACAAACCTGCACCTGAGGAGAAGACTCTTGATCTTTCTGCAGAGAGGGAAGCAGCAGAAAAGATGGCTGAGATGAAAGCTTACAAGGAAGCAGAGGATCCCCAGAATGAGGCTACAGCGCCTAGCGCTGTAGCGGCAGGAAAGAAAAAAAAATCCAGTAGCAGAGCCACCACAGTGCCCACCAGAGCAAGCAATAGGCTCAAATCTGGGTTAGCAAACAAGTACTCTAACCCTTCTTTAAAAAAATAAAAAAATAAAAAAAATGTTGTTTGTCTATTTTCAATAAACCTGTTAGGCGCTATAGCGTTTGTTCTTGCGTCTAACAGTATGTTTAGAGTTTTATTTCTGTTGTTTTTAATTCTGTTGAGTTTTAGTCATAGGCCTCTCCCATTAGAATTGCATGAGAAGTGGAGACACTGTTAGGTCTTAAATGTGTTTAATGTTATATGTGAAATGTTAATGTTATGTGTTTAATGTTATGTTTGTTGAATGAAAAGCATGATCAGTTGCAATTCCTAGTTTTTCAATAATAGGATATGTTTCTTCCTGGCTAAATTTAATGATGATTATGTGTTGTGAGTAGAGTAGCCTTGTTTGAACAATGACTAGTCTTATTGCTGCTTCTACACAAAACTCTAGGCTTAGCAAGGAACCTAGTTAGCTCCGAATAATAAGGTTTAGTCAAGTTTTTACTAAAAATTGAGAGTAGCATTTGAAGCTAAGTTTGGGGAGTGCATCGGTTATATTAAGGCTAGGGATGAAGATTATAGGATGGTCAGTGCAATAGGACCCAAAGTGTATAAATGGTCATGTAAAAAGCTGCAATTGGCTGAAACAAATGCTGAACTGTTCCAAAAATGCATATAAAAAAAATAATAAAAAGAAAAGAAAAGAAAAAATAAAAAAAAAAGATAGAAATGCAAATAAGGAGTTCAGTAATGAGCGCATTGCAGCTGAATCTGTTCATCAAGTAACCAGTGCTATAGCATCTAACGCTATAGCGCTGAGAAATCACCAAATCAATAGTTAGTGCACTGGCCAAAGATCTGAAATGCCTAATCAAGTCCTTTGTTGTGTTTTGAAGCCCCTCAAGTCTTTTGTGAAGTTGTTAGTCTACTCTCCTTTTTGAAAAATTCTTTGGCTAAACCAAAAGAAGGCCACTCTTTCCAAGGCTAGGAGAAATGTTGAAACTAGCTAGGAACTAAACTAAGCTTAGTAGTCACACACTCACAATTGAGCAGTAATAATTCTATATGTTGTGAAAAGCAATGGCGTGTGTGTGTGTTGAATGTGAATCTGAAAGTTTGGCCCACTAAGAACATTTTTGAAAAATTGTTTGATTTAGGGATGCAACTGACCTTGTCTTTCTATGCTGTTATTGTTTTATTTTAAGTTAGTTTGTTTGTCCTTATAAAGTGCCATTACTTGAGGACAATCAATGGTTTAAGTTTGAGGGTGTGATAACTCTTATCTATAAGAGTTATTTATGCTTTCTAGACTTAAATAAATGCGAGTTCTGAAGTAATAATAATTTTTTTTAGAGAAAGATATTGTTGTTATCTTGTTTGTGCAGTTAATCTATGTAATTGTCTCTTTGTTGTTGTGTTGTTTATTCTTTGTCAAGCGTCATTACTTAAGGACAAGCAATGGTTTAAGTTTGGGGGTGTGATGACTCATATTTAGATGTGTTATTTATGCTCTTATCACTTAAATCAACACAAGTTCTCAAGTAATATTCGTGCTTTATTAGGTAAATAATAGTTATTTAGAGGAAAGAAGGGTTAGGAACTAATTTGTTAACATTTGACACATTTGGTGCCTTTGTGAATATATTGATGTTTTGCTTGAGTGCTGCAGCGGTAGACGCTATGCAGGGGTAAGCGCTACAGCACTATGGAGCGGTTGGCCACTTAGATATTTATGAAGCCACTTGCTGATTGATGAGTCATCAGTCTGATCTTCTGCTCAGCCTGACATGGGAGCCTCCAAGTGGGATGAAAAGGGCACTTTGCGTATTTTTATTAGAGCTTAAGTGATAGTTGGTGATGAGTTTCATCATTGCCCTTTTTGTAAAGCCACTTTATGAGATGTGGATAATATCTATCTCACTTCTTCTTCCTCACAACTTACAATTCAGAATAAGGAGAGTTTTTAGAGAGGAAAACGTGACACCCTTCTCCTCCATTGATCCTCCACCTTAAGCTTTTGTTTTTCAAGAGAAGATTATCATTTCCAGCACTGTGAAGCGATGCTGTAGCGTCAGCAACCCGTCACATGAGAAGCAGGCCACTACGGACATCTTTTGCAACCTTGCTTCTTCTTTTCATTTTCGGTAATATGAGCTTTTTGGTTTGTATTATGTTGATGATGCTCATCATGAGCTAAACACTTAGTAGTTGGATTGTTTTAAGCTTTGTAATGACTCGTTAGTATTAGCAATATAACGTTATGATGTTTTGTGTTTCAACCCTTGTTCTTTAATGCTTTCAAACTTGTTTTGGGAATGGCCAACTGAAATAAGTAGATTCGTAGGTACAAACATGGTATACGAATAGAACTCAAGGGTTGATATGAATGAAAGGTTGTTTAAAGACATTTAGACAATTTGTGCTTAACTCTAGACATAGGGGAGTAATAGTTCATAAGGTAAAAGCTGTAAGTTCTTTTTTATACAGGGGTAAAACTTATTTAGAGCCTAGACATAGGAGTCTTGTAACATAACCCTGGCGACAGTGACTGAAAGGTACGCTACCATACCGCTACAGCACTTAACGCTACAGCGTCTAACGCTATAGCGCTTCACTACTGAGAAATTACTTAGCTAAGAAAAGTCCAACTCACTTTATCTTACTCCTGAACTTTCTTTACTTGTTTATTTACATTTATGTTAATCACAATGACAATACTTGTTGACAACTTTTATTTGTTACTTGTTTTTCTCACTAGCTAAATTACTAATTTAAATATAGAAGTAAACTCAACAATCTCCGTGGGAACGATCTTTACTTATCATTATATTACTTGTTGCGATTGTGTATACTTGCACATCTACTTTTCGCACAACAGTAGGCTTGGGATCACCTCCATGATCAGATCGGCCCATTTTTCCTAGATTTTGAGAGGAAGATACTAGTCTGCCTGTGTCGTGTCCGAGGCTGAAGATCGGTATTTTGAGCCTTCAGATCTTTCTGAGAAACAGTGGTGATCGAAGAGGCATGAACAACTGCTTCACGAAGAGGAGAATATTGAGGGGCCATCTCAGTCTTGTCCAGAAGATTCACAACCTCGGCATCCTCTACAGCAAGGGCCTTCAAAAATGCAAACTTCTCACTGGCCATCGCATCTGCAAAGAAAGAAGAAAACAAACGACTTAGGACACTTAAAACGAGTAAGAACATAAAGTACCCAAATATTTGATGACCTACCTAAAACCCTTAAAACGTCCGATCTTTTTTCGGCGTTAACCAAACGATCGGTAGGAAATCCTCGGAATTTCTCTTTAGTATAAGGAATCCGAGCTGCAATGAAGGTCAGAATATTTTTGGTTACTTTGTCTTCATCACTCAACTGTGACTCACTAACAGAGTAGGCTCCGGGGGGATGGTTATAATGACCGAGGCTCCAACCAATGGGAAACTTTGTAGACTCCAAAGATTGTCCGTCTTCGCTGAACTTGCCCATGTAGTCTATTGCCTTATCATTAACAGGCTCAACAAAATAGAAAAGCTCATTCTATCTCTTTTTCAGGGAATCAGTGTGTTCCTCCTAGAGCGAAGGCTCACATCCTCACGACTATCCGATCCTTCCTCCAAACTCTTATTCCAATTGACCTCGAACAGGTGGAAAAATAGGTACCGACACCGGCCTATCCAAGGCAAGACACACCAGCTCAAACACTCGGAGGGACCCACTTGAAGACTACACAAGGTTTATATCTCTAAGATGTTGCATTGTTGTACAACATGCAAAGCCTATGTGGAATGTGCAAAGCTTTGAATAGAAATCTGGATTCACGCGTAACAGATAGGCACAATCGTCTACCATTACTCTGCACGCTGTGCAGGACTTCACTGATCCCAATATTATCTAGTTTTGAATGTGTATGCAGGCAAGACATGTATGGGTTGTATAGGCCCACAAAATTTACCTATGGGCATTATTTATAATTAGTAGACTGCCGTCACCCTGAAAATAACCTCTAGGGTGTGTTTGATTGAGGTGAAAGAGGGAAGGGAGAGTAAGAGAGTGATTTTGACATGTTTGGTTAATGAGAGAAATAGAAAAGAGAGAGTGAGAGATGATTAGTTTAGTGATTTTTGTAATCTCTTCACAAGTGGAGAGAAAAAGCTCGTAAATTTTAAATTTACTATTTTGTCTTCGACTAAAGTACTTTTACCATGAATAATAATTATTATAATTTATATGATGTGACACTTTATAAATTTAAATTAAATAGCTCAAATAAATATGTAACTAATTAAGTTAAATAATTAAAATAATTATTTAGCTAACTAAAGTAAATATTTAACCAATTTAATTAAATAATTAAAATAATTACCACTTGTAAAAATAAAACATACTAAGTCAATTAAATTAAAAAATTAAATCAAACACATAGGAGTATTTTTGTCTTTTTAAAACTAGTATTCTTTCTCTCTTCTCTCTTTCGCTTCAACTAAATCATGAGGCACAACTTTGTTTCCTATTTCTCTTATCTTTCCTTTAAACCAAACAACCCTAATTCTCACCTCTTTCTCTCTTCCCTCACTCTCTCTTTCCTCTTTCTCTCTTCCCTTTTTCTCTCCTAATCCAAACACACCCTTAACGACTATCAAGAGACTTGTGGGCATAGAGGACTGCTCTGAGTGTTGTAGAAGGTCTAGACGATTTCTTCAAAATTCAGTTGCGGATTAACAATTGTGATTGTCGTCAGGTTTTGGTTTCTTTGTTGCTTTAAGTGGGATTTATCATGTCTTTAGCAATTTGTAAATTGACCATGACTATGAGTAGTGAAGTTTTGTCTTAGTAATTGGAGAATCGTATGCTTTACAGTATGATTATTAATTGTTAACTATCATTTTATTTATATTTTCCATTCGTTAGTTAAATTCTTCCTAGTGTTTGAATTCCTATAAGGTGTAACCTAATCTTTATCGAGTTAATTGATTAAAAAGAGGAACATCCACAATTAATTAGCAGAAATCTAAGATCAATTGGTAATTGAGTGTTGGCCTAACTATAGAGGGAACACTATTACTATTGTATCGACCAGTAGTAATAATAATAGTAATCGAGTAGGTGATTGTTAACTAACATGAAGCCAAAATTGTAAACTTATTAGTAGCAATCCGAATATTAGCATAGGTGAAATTGATGTCCCCAAGTCCCCAATTGATTTGTCAAAAAAAAAAGTCCCCAATTGATTATCCGCGTTCTCCTTCATATTCTATATTTTGTTTTAGTTTTTATTGTAATGTAAATTCCATATTTCAAATTTCAATTGTCTTAATAACATAAATAGATAACTCCAAACTTGGGTGCAATTGGTTAATGCACTTCATTTTAAGGGGCAGACTCGGTTAGTACCCGGGTTCGATACCGGAGGGGGTCAAGGACGCTAAACCAAAAAAATAACATAAATAGATATAAAAATCACCATAGTCTCTTTCGGCATAATAACTTGGAGTCTTAATAACACTCCATTTTTTATTTGGGTTTTGCTTTTTATAACCCCCCAATGGACCACTTAAAAAAACACCAAAAACTCATCAGTCACTACATATATATATATGGAAACAAAAGTAAGTGCTTTTTTGGTTTTTTTTTCTGGAATTACCTCACAATAGATAAATCTGGAAGTGACTCCCCCCCCCCCCCCCCACTAATACCAAAGTTCCCATTATACTCCTAAACCCTTAAAAAAACACCAAAAACGCATCACTCACAACATATATCTGGAAACAAAAGTAAGTGTTTTTTTGGGTTTTTTTCCCGGAATTACCTCACAATAGATAAATTCGGAAGTGACTTTGTATTCCAAATTCGGAAGTGACTTTGTGTTCCGAATTTATCTATAGGAGATAAATTCGGAATACAAAGTCACTTCGATCCGAATTTATCTATTGTGTGGTAATTTCGGAAATTTTTAAATAAAAGCCTTACGGATTTTTGTTTAGAGGATAAATCTAGAACCCTGGATTTATCGTCTTGAGATAAATCCGGCTGACTTTTTTTACTTTTTATTTTATTTTTTTGTATTAATATATAATTATTAATTTATTGTAATTTTATTGCAGTTCAGCACACTAGAGTTGGGGGCAGAATCCCACGCAGATATTGAGGGGAGTCATCACTGTCAGCTGCCTGTGAAACTACTCCGGTGAGAGATGACGTGAGATTATTGGGTCACCTTGCTAACCGCCATAGGCGTGTTGATAGACGATTGGGCGCTGCCCGTATTGAAGAGGAGGCGGAGCAGGGTCCCGATCAATTTACGGAGAAGGCTTAGTTTGAGCATTGACATCATGATCAGCCCCAAGATCTAGATTTGGGTCCGAGGAACCAATCATTTTTGACGAGACTTGATGTTCATGTAACATCGCAAATTTTTATCAGACTGGTAATAATTTTAATAAATTATTTTATTTTTTGTATTGTCGTTTAATATTATATTATGTTTTTTATTAATATATAATTGTAGATGTATACAGGATCGTGGAAAATTGAAGATTCCCGCGTAGCTTCTTATAGAATAGAGTGTTGTGCCGGATATCCACGCGGTTGATACTTTTTGAAAAGACTCTACAATCTTATTAATATGTGCATTAAGCATACCGTTCTTTCCCTCCCAGGATCTGCACAAGTCTCATCCACTAAATCTCAATGCCCTCTTCAATGCCCAGTGAGCTGACTCAACCCTAATATGAAACCAAAGAAAAATAAACTCACCTTGTAATCATTTAAAAGTAAAACTAATAAAAGGACAATCCATGAAACATAATTGCAAATTAAATGACATACATATTTGTACTTGTATTTCCAAAGTGTGTCACCCTATCAATCCAAGCCAAGACAAATCTCTCATTGTGAGGAATCAACCATGTGTCATTTACGTAACTCACAAGCTGGGGTATATCGACACATGATTGTTCGAATACCTGCAACCGCTGATAAAACTCTTCCTCATCACTTAAGTCAACTAAACTCATCCAAATATCCATCACTGACTTTTGCCTATCCCCCTTCACCAAATGTTTACACCTAGCACTCACATTCTTGCTTATATGAAACCCGCAAAGCAAATTCAGACTGTCCAAAAACACGACAGATATGACATTCATCAATGCCATATCTCTGTCAGTGATGAATAACTGAGGAAGTGCAATATCTACCACCATCAAATCTCTCAACGTCTGCAATACCCATCTAAAATTGTCATAACGCTCATTCGACAAGTATGCAAATGCTACCGAGAATGTCAACTCGGTGGAAGTGACACCAACAATCTCCATGAGAGGTAGTTTGTATTTGTTGGTTTTCTATGTGCTGTCCATAATCAAAATCCAAGGGAACATCCTCAATAAGTTGATAGACTCAGGGTGTGCCCACATGATGTCATCGACAACATCTGTGGTCTCAACTCTTCTGCTCCAACACAAATGCTGTTCAGAATCTACGACCTCTCCGACTCGACCAAAACATCCTGCTCTGTCTACAAAGCTGCGTGATACTACTCAAATTGCCCGTAAATCTCTTCTTCAATGCCTCCAGACTCTTCATAAGTTTAACATTTAACATGAAATGTTCTTGCAACACATACTGCTCATCCTTAGTGATCCGCCCAAAGAATGGAAGGGCAGTTACAGTTTTAAGAGGCTCATGATTGTGTAGTCCACACCTAACCTTGACTCTCCAATCCCCAACATCAGTCTTTGGTGTAAATCTCAGTCTGAAAGGATAACTACTCTTGTTTGAAGAACTCACTCTACAACAACCAGTGTCTACTCCAACGTATCTTACACCCTTCTCGCAACCAAAAATAATTTTATTCTTTTTCCCCTTTTTACCCATTGCTGCATCTAATCTAAGAATGATAGCAACTACTTCGTTGGCTTTCCCAACCTCTCTAGCCAAACGTTTGTCATCGTCACGTGTGGCAAATATCTACAAAATAAAGAATTTTTAGTTATTATGACAAATAATAACTTATAAATACTCGTAATTTTTTTTATTAAATATGTACCTCTAGAGTTGTAAATGCATCCGATAAATCTATAGTGAAGGGATCCAAAAGATCAACTTTCTGGAAATAACGAATAACTTCCGAATTTATCTTTCATACATAAATTCTAAGTTTAAAAAAAAACAACTTTCTGGAATTATCTATATAACATAAACCTAGAATAAAAAAATATACTTTCCTGAATTATGTATTACAACATAAATTCGGAACACATTTTTTTAATTCCGGATTTATGTCTAATACATAATTCCGGAAATTCGTAAAAATAATACTTCCGAAATACTGACGTAAATTTGGAAAAACGAAAAAATTCACCCAACACAATGACTTTTGGTAAAAAATGTAGGGTGTAAAAATGGATTAAAATGAATTGTGGGGGTAAGTAGTCCAATGAGGGGTACAAAAATCGAAACCCTTTTTTACTTCTGTGATAGGGCTCACTTTCTCCTATGAGTGATTTTTGCACAACATAGCCCACACAAAAAATTGTTTGGCCCATGTGATGCAAAAGTGAAACTTTTTGCATGCAAAAATTGTTTGGCCCATGTGATGCAAAATTGGTGTCTCTTGATGGAGTGCGCAAGAAGCAGCTCTAGACGACCGGAGTTGCAACCATCGTGGAAAGTAGATAAGCTTTAATGTTATATTGCAGTCAAATAGCTATGGAGACTGATCCACTAGCTTATAGTGCTGTCAAATTGCTATATCTACAGCACCTTAAGCTTTTATGCAGAGGGTGTTGATGAATTTTCCTTTTGTCCAACCTTGTATTGTAGCAGGTTGTGGGGTGATGCAGGAGGTGTTAAGTTTCATGTAACACCCCGGTATTTCTATCTAGTGAAAATAACCAAGTGCACATTAGTAACACATCAGAGATATATTTCCTGCTTAAGACACTGAATATAACTATAAATTTTTCGCTGAATACAACCCAAACAATCTTATTTTCAACAAGACAATATGGTTCTCAGACCATATACCATCAGCATCTATAGTATTCAGTATCGTACAAGAAAGCGGAAGAAAGATATACACTAAATACATAATGTCTTAGTATACAGACAACAAAAGGGAAATAAGCTTAAACATAAAGCTAGGCTATCAGCAACCAGTCCGAGCTCAACCTACTCGTGCCTCTTGGATTTCCGCTGTCCCTGTGTCTCTGTAAAACAACAACATTTAAATAGTGAGATACAATCTCAGTGAGTTCTACCGAGACCCCTACTAACTCTCTCGGTCCAATTATAATTCTTGGTTAACTTGACACGACATCGACTGCGTTACCGCTACAAACCCGGTGAACCGCACCATTTAACCTATAATAGATCATCGACTGCGTTACCGCTACATACCCGATGAATCTATTGTTTAACTTTAACTGATTGCCGACTGCGTTCCCGCTACATACCCGGCACAGGTCAAACTCAGTACGACACCGACTGCGTTACCGCTACATACCCGGTGGATCGCACAACAAAACAATTCAACAGATCACCGACTGCGTTACCGCTACATACCCGGTGAACCTGTTATGACTCAGTACGGCACCGACTGCGTTACCGCTACATACCCGGTGGATCGCACAACAAAACAATTCAACAGATCACCGACTGCGTTACCGCTACATACCCGGTGAACCTGTTATGACTCACTACGGCACCGACTGCGTTACCGCTACATACCCGGTGGATCGCACAACAAAACAATTCAACAGATCACCGACTGCGTTACCGCTACATACCCAGTGAACCTGTTATGACTCAGTACGGCACCGACTGCGTTACCGCTACATACCCGGTGGATCGCACAACAAAACAATTCAACAGATCACCGACTGCGTTACCGCTACATACCCGGTGAACCTGTTATGACTCAGTACGGCACCGACTGCGTTACCGCTACATACCCGGTGGATCGCACTACAGACAGTTTAACATAACACCGCTTTTAAAAAAGTTTTTAATATCGAAAACAGTTCGTTTTACTTTTCAAAAAGAACATTACAAGTTAAAACCACATTCACTCTCGTATGCTAATTCGTCACTTTTCGACACAATTTACGACTCCAAAAACAGTTCATTTGACCTTAAAAATAGAATATTCAGTTAGGCCTCTGAATAAGCTTTCCAATGCATCTTAGAACACCTCAATCGGGTTCCCGGATCAAAAGTTATCGCGAAACGAAAAATAGTGTTTGGTTGCTGAAATTCTGCCAATTGGCGCGCGAGTGGCGCGTGGCGCGCAAACGGCGCGCGAACAGACAGGAAGTTCTGCCAATTGGCGCGCGGGTGGCGCGTGGCGCGCTATCAGACAGTAGGGGGGTCTGTCAAGGGCAGATTTTGGCGGTTTCGCGCGAAAACCGCGATTCCGCTCAATTCCGATTTTCGTTCCGATTGAAAACAGATTTGACAACCATAAAAACAGTCCCAATCAAAGTCACACAATCAATCCATCCAATCAAAAACTCAATCAAAACGGATTTTACCAAAACACGACATATTCCGAAATAATGGTTTTTGACCCAAGATTTCTCGAACGATTCTCGTTTCGACCGAAAACAGTTTTCACACACATATAATCAAACCCAATCAACATCAAACAATCAATCAAAATCATAATCAAATCGAATTTATCAAAACGCGACGTATTTTCCAAATATCGGTTTTTAACCCAAAATCTCTCAAATTCAATTACCAAACAATATTCCAGTCCAGCGAAAGCGATAAAACAGTTAATTAATTAATTCGAAAAACAAAAATCCTAAACGTGAGTAGAACTCACCCTTGAAGCGTGAACCACGATCGAGCCGAATTCTCCGAGTAACCACACGAACATTCCCCGCTTAAGCTTTCCGTTCCGACGACGCTCGAATCCGCTTCCAAAACTTTCCGCTCGATCACGAAACCTCTTTTTGACCGAAACGCCGACTTCCCCGAAATTCTCCACGGATACTATTCATCTTCTTCTTCAACCTCAAGACACTATTCACCAAAACCTCAAATCTTGATTTTTCAACCCCAAATCACCCAACTCGCTTCCAATCAACGATCCATCATCCTTGGGTTCGCGCCAACCACCATCCCAAGCTATCCTTGAGCTTCAACCATCAAAACCTCAATTTTTCCTCTCAAATTCGAAAATGGTGGATTTGAGGAGAGTGAGTTGATGATGAAGATTTTGGTACCAAAACGAAGAGGAAGTAACGCTGAGCATTTTTCGTGTTGGAAGGAAGTCGTTTCGGTGAAGTCTTCTCCTCCCTCTTCTCTTCTCCCTCACGCCATTTTCTTCTTTTTTTCTCTTCTTTCTCTCTTTTCTCTTCACTGTCTCTCCCTTTCTTCTTTCTTCTTTCCTTTCTTTTATTTTATTCTCTTCTCCTCCTCTCACACACACACACACGTATACATATTTAATATATAATTGGTAACGTGGTCCAATTACCATATTCATCTAAATCTCCTATTTCGATTCCGAAACTTCCTTGATCCGTATTATCCGGTTAACGATCCGATGACAACCGATAAATAATTTTAGCACTCAATAAATTTACCAGTCGAGTACTAAATTAGTTTAATTAGGTTAACATCCAAATAATTCCATTAATTATTTTGGGGATGTTACATTTCACAAAGTTGTAGTAAAATTCTTGAGTAATGGGCTTCATGTGTAGGGGTTTGGAAGGGTGATAGTGTGATTATAATTAACAGTCTGTCCAAGTTGTAATGCGTACGAGCTCCATCTTTCAGCAAGCGTTTGGGGGTTGAGTCATCTTGGTGTGCTGCAAAAGTTGTATCACTGTACTGGAAGTTGATTCCAATTGATGAATTTCAATATTTTCTGGTGTATTCTCTTTGAGGTACCTCAATTCTTCAGCCTTGATTGTGGTGGTGTCTGTTGCATATTTTCCAACTGGTTTTATTCTCATCGAATAGCCTTGTTGTGGTGGTATTTGCTGCATACTCTCCAATTGGTTTGGCTCTCATCTCATCCAGCTCAGGCCTTACCGTGTCTACTGCATACTTTTGGCTTGGCTTGGTAAATTGGGGTGGGGGAGCTTCTTTCCTTAGGATCGTAATTTACAGCTATTGCTTGGAGTCATTGGTGAGCACCAATTTAAGCTTGCTTGGTGATTGGATCATTTGGAGGTGTAGCTGCCTTGTTGTCACAAGAATTTTTTTTTGTTACAACAACCTTCATGACCGATTCTGTCATCTAGGAGTTCCAATAGCTTAGTTCAATTTACCTTTTGTGTTTAGTGTCTGAGTTGGAAAAACTCATTAATGTATTTTGGTGTTGCCTCTCCTCTGTGTGGAGACCGCATGAAACGTTGTATTTTTTTTCTAGCTTTGGTAGCAAATGATAGCGTGTCCTCTACAACCCTTCTTAGAAGGTGGGTAGAGCGATTCACGGAAATGTTCAAGTTAGTCGATTATAATGAAATTTTACTTATTGAAAAAAACACTCAAATGTACATTGGTGTGCTTTTAAGAGGTAATTTCACTTTTGGCCTCTATGTATTCAGATATTGTCCTTTGGTCTGTTGAGTTTTAATTGAGTGAATTGGTTTTTTGAGTATCCCATTTTTGCAATTTCGGTCACATTAGTTTAATTATCTTTTAATTTTTTTATCAAAAATATTGCTATTTCGGTTATGCGATTGTGATTTGCGATTTTAACTAGAAATTTTGGTCCCTCTAGGCATACCTACATGTTGCACATTAACTTTTTTGGTTAAAAACTAAATGCAAATTGGACACAGCAACCAAGTTTTCAAAATCACAATTCAATTTGCGCCATTGAAAGACGAGGGACCAAAATCGCACAATCATAATCCTCAAGAGGACTTAATTCATATAATTATAACCCTGAGACCAAAATAGCACAATTGCAAGACATAGACCCACCTCTCAATTTTAGAATTCGCAAGCTGTATCGAAGGGCAAGGCGCCTAGACAAGGCCACAAACATTTGTGCACCAAACTTACTCATATTTGATGGTTTAGTGATCCTTATGTCTCCAAATATTTATTGACGGTTTAGCGATCCTTGATTTTCGCATGTGCACACGTGGCCGTACAAGGTAATATTTGCAATTACCTAGTGGGTACGAAAAATTTACCATCTCTTGGGAAACCTTGTCGTAGTATGGGCAAGATCTTGTGACGGGATGGGAAAATTATTTGGATATATATTAGGTCATATTTATGTGTCTGAGTGTGGTCAGGAGTTAACCATAAGTTGTTTTGCACATAGGGTACGTAGTATGGCATGCATCAATGATCTTGGGAAACCTTTGAGTATTTTTCAGTAGAGAGTCTTATATGAAGTTAGTTTACAACTACCGCTATTGGGAAGTCCATTAGATATGTTGAGTTACCCTCACTAGACTCTTTCACTATGGATATGTCAACTAATTTCGAATAATGCAACTATCCATTTATTTTAACCGTGGGTACCTGTTTAGCTACCTACATCGTGCCTCACATTACATCGTGCCTCTCAGGTACGGTTTTGTTTATGTCCCTAGTCTTTATCATTTTTCCATTACAAGGATAATCAGTGGCGTATCTAGGACCCTGGTCCAGGGTGATCAAACGATTTAATTTAACAATTAATATATATCGTCGTGTAGAATTTTTTTACAACGGCAGTCAATCACGAAACAACACATCATAAAAAATGTTTGACTTTATCTCACCTACCTTAAAAAGTTTTTACTGCGATGGTGTATACCAAATAAACATATTTTGTTATTCTAATTTGGTAATTTTGGTCTTTGTGATTTTTCATTGCACTTTTGGTTGCTAAAAATCATGGATTGTGTAATTTTATTCCTTTATTTTTCCAAAATTCAAAATTTTTTAGGACCAAAAGAGCAAATAATATATAATTTTGAGGGGAAAATTGGGGGCAAAAATTGTCAAAGTAAAATAAAAAGACTATAATCACCAAGTTAACAAAAATCACCATATTTATTTGTGATAATAATAGACTTTTTTTGATCAAATGAGACTAATTAGACTAATGGACTTGTTATTATTCTTTTATCTCATTAGACAAATAAAGTTAGTTGGAGTAGCTAAATAACATATTATCGGGGTAGCTGAATTTAAAATATACCTAATTATCTAAATACATATATTATTTTTTGATAACCAAAACTACCCCATAGTTACACTACCAACTGCTCCTGAAGCTGCAATAGGAAAGAGCAGCTAGGAATGGAAAGAGAAAAATAGTAGTAGAATGTGCAAAAAATAAAACTAGGAGTGTCAAAATATATTTTTCATAGGGATATTGGTGCAAATTTTTAAATTTGAGAGTGTGCAGCTGCACACCCTCACGTATATGCAGATTGATGCATAGACACGTATCCATCAATCTGCCCAATCGTTAAATTGATTAGATCAAATTTATAAAACTTACTAATCAATAACAATATAATTACAGGTCCTGCAAAAAATAATAAAAAATATTTTGGCTACTCACGTAAGTTTTTTTTGATAGGCAAATATTAGTGGGGTGGGAGAATATTAATTTCCAGGGTTTGAACTGTCCTTCTTGCAACTCTTTTATATCCATTTACTTGCCAACTGAGCTACTTTCATCACTTCATGGGACAACAATTATAGTTTTTTATTATCACATAAAAATTAAAAATTTTAATCAATGAGTTAAAACATAAATAAATGCATGACATTGTATACATTATTTTTCGATAATGCAAATTTGACTATTTTCACAAGTAAAAAAAATTGATTAATTTCCATCGTCAAAAAATTTGAATAATTTCAGTCGTATAAATTATTTATAATTTATAAATGAGACATTTAGTTATTTAAATTTTTTACTGTTATATTTATAATATTTTTGTAATTAAATCGCTTCGAAG
This sequence comes from Astragalus membranaceus, assembly GCA_039519185.1. NCBI lineage: Eukaryota > Viridiplantae > Streptophyta > Magnoliopsida > Fabales > Fabaceae > Astragalus > Astragalus membranaceus. Next base: position 145,725,321 of record CM076849.1, on the reverse strand, counting down.
TAGATATAAGCAACAAAATCAAACAGATTAAATCGGATAAATCTTTTTGTTAAAAAAACAGATAAATTTTGTTTGGATAAATCCAACACATGTGATGTGATTTCTGTTTTTTATCATATAAAATAATTTTTTCAAAAAGCATGAACGAATATCCACAAAGATATTCTTTTTCTTGACGCAGTACACAAAGATATTTAAAAGAAATTAATTTCACGTTTTACGATAGAAAAAATTTATTGAACCCTTTTAAAGAATAAAAGTAATTTGTTTGTAAGAAAAAGAATAATAGCAATTTTGTCAAAAAGAGAAAAATAATAATTTTGGTATTTTGTAAAAAAAGAATAATAGTAAATTTTTTTGGACAACAATAATAGTTGTTTTTTGAGTAAGAGAATAATGGTAATTCTAATTAATGATATTTATCATATTATAGTAGATTAATTTAATTAATATTCAAAATAATTAATAAATTTACATCAAAATTAAGAGATAGATTTTGGAAAAGAAAGTTTATTGCATTAAACAAAGTTATTGAAAGAAAAACTAATTTTGCGTTTTACTATGGCAAAACATAAATGAATCCTTGTAAAGAATAATAGTAAATTTTTTGGAAATAAGAATAATAAAATTTTGTCAAAAATATACAATTTTGGTATTTTGTAAATAAGTTAATAATTATAATATTATGGACAAAAATTAATGATAGTTTTTTATGTAAGAATAATACTAAATTTCAATTAATGATATTTATTATATTTTGTATATTTATTTAATACATTTATCAAATAACTAAAAACTTTACATTAAAACTAAAAGATAGATTCTGTAAAAGAAAATTTAACAAATAGATCTAATTGGATCGCTTTGAACTAAATATAAATTTTGAACCAAATCAGTGATAAAGTAATAAAACTGAAAAGATTAAATTAGATAAATATTTTTGTAAATAAAGAAATCAAATAAATTTTCAATTTAAATAAATCCAAAATCAGTTATGACATTTCTGTTTTTTATCATATAAAATAATATTTTTAAAGCATGAATGAATGAATGTATACAAACATATTTTAAAAAAATTAATTTCAATTTGAACATAGAAAAAATTTATTGAACCCTTTTAAAGGATAATAGAAATTTGTTTGTAATAAAAAGAAAAGTAGTAATTTTGTCAGAAAAAAAATAATAAAACTTTTGGTATTTTGTAGAAAAAGATTAAAAGTAAATTCTTTTTTGGACAAAAATACACAGTAATTGTTTGAGTAATAATATAATAATCAATTTAATTAATGATATTTATCATATTTTTTTATATTAATTCAAAGTATTTTAAAAATAATTAATAACTTTGCATAAAAACTAAAAGAAGCATTCTGTTAAAGAAAATTTAAGAGCACTTGGATGAGATGGTAGGGGTCTCTTCTAGTTTAACCATGGTCTTGGGTTCGAATCGAGCTTTGGGCATACAGTGTTAAATCTCTTGAGGGAGAGCTTTACCGCCTATTGTGTCCGGCTCAAGGCATTGGTTTCTGCAATTGCTTGTAGAGGATACCCGATTTATAAAAAAAAATTAATGTAGTAAACAAATATATTCAAAAAAAGATTAATAGTAAACTATTTTTGATTCCTTTAAAAGAATAATAGTAATTTTTTTGTAAAAAAATAATAATAGTATTTCTGTCAAAAAAAGAAATATAATAATTTTGGAATTTTGTAAATAAAAGAATAGTTGAAATTTTTTGGACAAAAGTAATGGTAATTTTTTGAGTTAGAATAATAATAATTTTAACAAATAGATCTCTCAAATTGCTTTGATCTAGATATAAATTTGATCCAAATAAATGATAAACTAATAAAATTGATTTGATTAAATACTGGTAAATATTTTTGTCAAAAAAGAAATTAGATAAATTTTCTATTCAAATAAATCAAACACATGTGATGACATTACTGTTTTTTATCATATAAAATAATTGTTTCAAGCATGAATGAATGTCCACAAAATTATTCTTTTTTAGACGCACTACACAAAGATATATAAAAAAAATTAATTTCACATTTTTAGAAAAAATTAATAAACCCTTTTAAAGGATAATAGTAATTTGTTTGTAAGAAAAAGAATGTAGTAATTTTGTTAAAAAAGAATAAATAATAATTTTTTGTATTTTGTAGAAAAAGAATGGTAGTAGTTTTTTTTTGAAAACAATAATAGTTATTATTTGAGTAAGAATAATAGTAATTTTAGTTAATTATATTTACCATAATTTTGTAGAGTAATTTCATATATTTTCAAAACAATTAATAACTTTACATAAAAAAAAATGAAAGATAGCTTCTGCAAAAGAAAATTTAACGCAATACACAGAGTTATACAAAAAAATAATTTCATGTTTAACGATGGAAAAAATCATTGAATCCTTTTATAGACTAGTAGTAATTTGTTTGTAAGAAAAGAATAATAGCAATTTTGGCAAAAAAAAGAATAATAATATATTTGGTATTTTGTATATAAAATTGTTATAGTAGTAATTTTTTGGACAACAAGAATAGTAATTTTTTGAGTAAGAATAACTTTACATTAAAACTAAACGATAGATTATGTAAAAGAAAAATTAACACAGAATAAAAAGTTATTAAAAAAAATTAATTTCACGTTTAACGATAGAAAAAATTATTGAATCCTTTTATAGAATAATGATATTTTGTTTGGAAAAAAGAACAATAGTAATTTTGGCAATAAAAGAATAATAATATATTTGGTAGTTTGTAAATAAAGTAATTATATTAATTTTTATGGACAACAATAATAGTAATTTTTTATGTAAGAATAATATTAATTTTTATGTATCATATTTTTGTAGATTAATTAAATATATTTTAAAAATAATTAGTAACTTTACATTAAAACTAAAATATAGATACCATAATAGAAAATCTAAGGCAGTACACAAAGATATTCAAAAAAATTAATTTCATGTTTTACAAAAGAAAAAAATTATTGTATCCTTTTAAAGAATAATAGTAATTTGTTTGTAAAAAAAGAATGATGGTAATTTTGTCAAAAAAAGAATACTAATAGTTTTGGTATTTCGCAAACAAAAGAATAATTCTAATTTTTCTGGAAAAAATAATATTAATTTTATTTTAATACATTTTCGAAATAGTTAATAACTTTACATTATAACTAAAAGATAGATTCCGTAAAACAAAATTTCACAATTAGATATAATCAAATCGCTATGAACAATATATGAATTTTGAACCAAATCAATGGTAAAGTAATATACATGATTAGAATAAATCAGATAATTTTTTTGTCAAAAAATCAGATAAAAAATATTCTTTTTTTTCCGGCACAGTACATAGAGATATTCAGAATAAAATAATTTCAAGTTTTACGATAGAAAAAAATTATTGAACTCTTTTAAAAAATAATACCTGCTTGTTACTAATTTACTAATTGGTGGTTACCAATTTATTGATTTTTTTAATGATAAGTCAACTTTTTTTTGAATCTTTAATTGGTAGATAGTGTAAAACACTTATACACCTATTGTATATATAAATTATATCCATTAACATATACGAATACGTAAAAAAGGTTTGCTAAGTTTTTTTTGGAGTAAAAAATAATTTAACACGTGAATAAAGAATTTTATCTAAATAAATTTTTAATTTATTTTGATAACTATGCACAAACCTAGATTAATTTTACAATATTTTATTCAAATCCCAAGTAATTGATAGTCTGTGTCAAACTTATTTTTTTGATCAAACTGTGTAAAACTTATTATGAATAGTTTTTACACTCCCCCTCTTAGAATATATATATATATATATATCTAAATTTCAACATAATTTTTTTCACACTTCACAGCACAGCTGACCATAATTTTTTCACTATTCCACAGACCCGTTTAATTTTTAAGAAAAGGGGAAAGGAAAAACACAAACCTGAGTTTTTTTTATTTAAAAAAGTTGGATGGGGTAATAAATTTTAAAATTAAATATGTTTGTGGTCCCTATAAAATTTGAGTTTTTTTGTTTTAGTCACTCAAAAAAATTTCACCTACTTTTGGTCTCCAAATTTGTTTATCAGTTTTAGTCCCTCAGGGCTTTTAATAGCGTTTAGAAGCTCTATAAAAAGTTTCAAAAAAAACGCTAATAAAAATCATGAAAAACAAAAACTAATAAAATTAAATTTGGGGACCAAAAGCAGGTAAATTTTTTTAAGGGACTAAAACAAAAAAAAATCAAATTTTATAAAAACCACAACATATTTCACCCTATGATTTAATAGATTATGTGATATGCCATTTCATTTGAGATTATCTTCACTCTCTGAATTGTTTAATTAAACAGTTAATAGTTTTTATTAATTTATAGTAATAAATCATACCAAAAATCTTGAATGAGAACTAAAGGTAAAAATGTAAGTATAAATTTATCCGCAAATACCAATCCACTGATAAGATTTCCCATTAGCCATCAACGTTCTCCACAAGCTAATACAATTTGAATTAGTTACTCAAATTGTAAAATATAAAGTTTGAATAATATCCATAATTTCTATATTTCCATTGAATGATGGAATATAATTTAAACCTGAAAATATTTCTTCTATTTTGTATAATACAAACCATATTGGTATCACGTGCTTCATATAATACAGCTATCAATGGTTTGACCTAAAATATTTTAGTCTCTCAAATGGCTCTATATAAAGAAGAGATCAATTGGTTCAAAAAACCACAAAACCAACAAACATTTTCAAAGTTCCCTTCTTAATGTATTCTTCTTGTTTTATTTTCATTCTTTGTGATTCCATGGCCAATACGCCACTTGGAAAAGCAGCTGAAAAGCAAAGGAGGAGAAGCATTATGAAGATTCTCAATGAGCTGAATACCACTTATGGGGTTAAGGTTTGTGCCATTATTATGTACAGGCCTAATTCTCAAGGGGTTGAGACTGAAGAGGAGATGCTAGAGAAGAAGATTGAGGAGGCCAAGGAGAAGTTGAAGAAGCAAAGGGAAGAGAATAGGGTTAAGGAGTTAACCATTAAGTTGCATGAGATTATGAAGGCAGGTAAAGTTCCAAAGGATTTAGGAGTGGATGAATTGAAAGAGATCGATTATGCGATTAGCCTCAAATTGAAGGAAATTGATGGTAAGTTGATAGAAGCGAAAAAGGCTAAAGAATTTCAAAGCAACGCCACTGTGGAAGGAACTGAAAAGTGATGGGCTTTTTGATTTGTTGTTGTAATTTGTTGGTGTCTTTATTCTCAAGAGTCATTTACTTTTATGTTGTTATTGTTTTCATTCAGTTACCTTTAATTTCTTGATGTTTTGTTTTGGCACTTTGAATCATGTGGTGTTGTCAATTATTAATCAAAGAATTGTGCTTATGGATTCTGAAAAATATTACTTTTGAATTCTTCAATTTTTTTATAAGTCAAAAAAAGATATTAATTCAAAGAGGGGAGTATTCTCCTTTCAATAAGTGTAACCCTAATTACCTTTATCAGATAGAGGGGAGTATTCTCTCAAACACTTACTCTTTTGTTGACGCTAACTTCAATGGATCTACGAACATAACAAGTGCACATATCTGGAATCTCTCTTTAGTGTATGAATTTTATAATAGATATGTATGCTTAATATATATATATATATATATATATATATATATATAGCGAGAAATTAATCAATTAACATGCAGCCACCATCCCATAAAAAATGATTTTGTTTCTCATATAGTTAAGAGACCATGTTACAGCTAGTCAAATCAAAGATTTCACTTTTTAGGCAAAAAACACAAGACCTTTCATGAATTGAATTCTTCTTTGCAATTCCTCCCTCGTAGGTAACCTATTGTGTAAGAGTTTCCATGCAAAAACCAATATTTAGATGGGGCATCATGTTTCATTTCATTGGGAAAAGTTACACTTTTCATTTTCTTTCATCCAATTATATTATGCAAATATCGGGAAAAATTTGAATCCGCGTAGTCTAGAGATAAGAGCTAAAAAGAGTTTATGATGAATGACATCTCTCCCCTTACAAACATATGTTTTGTATGATTGGATGAAACCTAAAACCCAAAACCAATTGAATATTTCGTAGGATTCAAAATTTTATTTGGTTTTTTTATTAGGAATATTATACGGTAAAGACTTCCTTTTAAACATAACAAAAATGAAATATTTGTAGATTGTGAGATATGGGGGAAGCCAAACACAATAAGACGTTGTGGGGCCTCGACTAGAGTATCCTTGTGGTGGAGAGATATTTGTACATTGGGAGCTTTGCGGGATGCATTGTTTCTAGGAGTCACCGGTGAGGATGGTGGATAATGGAAACTTCACTTCCTTCTGGCATGATATTCATTGAGCCCCTCTAGATTATCTTTCCAAGGCTTTTCTCCATCTCAAACTAGTAGGATTGTAGCTTAGGACAAATAGTTATGTGGGATGGTGGGCTATTGATGTGAGGCCAAACTTGGAGGAGGAGGCTATTTGTCTGGGAGAAGGATCTATTGGGGGAACTCTCAGTTAGCCTATTGCATCTGCAGTCTTCCCTAAAGCCAGATAGGTGGCTCCGGAGGAGGCGTTGTGATGGGGTCTATTCGGTTAGTTCTGCTTATGCCTACTTGCTAGTTGATCCTAATAGAGTCTCTGGCCTCTCAATTTCCCAATCACTAATTTTTCCTTCACTTTGGAAGAGTTTGGCCCCATCTAAGGATGTTGCTTTCTCGTGGGCTAGTGGCAGTTGATTTTAGATATGGTACCTTCTAGGAATATCTTTTTACGAGGAAAGTTACTATTGATATTGACGCTACTACTTGCGTCCTTTGTGGTGATAAACAAGTGTCTTCTTTACATTTGTTCCTTACTTGTGATTTCTTATCTTAATTTTGGATGCCATTGCGGATTGGGTTGGATGGTCATGGGTGGTACCTAGGGATATCTCCCAATTGCTCTTCCTATTCTGTTTTTTAGGTTACGGGACCGGGTGCAAGCAGCAATTGGCTTTGATCTCGCATGTCGTTATTTGGGCCCTTTGGGAGGAGCGGAACAACAGTATTTTTGCAGTCGTGCCAGTAGACAGTGTTTAGGTATTGCAGAGGATTACAGTTTTATCTTGGATATGGTTCTTGGCAAGAAGTGGAGTTACCGCTTGCCTCTACTATAAGTGGTGGGCGAAGGTGTTTTTGTGTATTTCAAAGTAGAATCTTAAGTCTTTTCTGCCCGTCATTTCAGAAACACTCCTATATATTAAGACACTTGTCTGGGTTGGTACCCTTATACCCCTTTTCAGTTTATTAATATATGTTTTCCATTAAAAAAATGAAGTATAAGACAAATTGGATTGTTAATTGTGTAATTTATGCTACATGCATTTAAGTAGAAGCATAGTGTGTGGGAGGTGTCTTTTGCAAAAGAAAATACCGATTTTATTAAAGTATAGATCAGGACTCAATATGTTGTGATGATGTGATCCAACCAAAAATGGATAAATGAGGGAAACATTTTGGATTCACACGTTTTTTCATGTTGAACATGAGAGATGTTTTGCCACAAAACTAGACAACATTATAAATGAGAATCAGAATTTTTTGTCAATATTTCCAAAATATCAAAAAGCATCATCATATTGGAAAATAAAAACACGCAAAAAATATTGAGAACCATACATAACATGCAAAGGTGAGTACAAAGGGAAGGAGGGGCGACCTATGCACAAATTATAAAGAAAGGAAAGCAGCAACGGAGGCTTAGTGTACAGGGGAAGAAGTTCTATAAACCAACTTATATGCTCAGATGGAATATACATTGGAGGAAGGAGAAATACAGAAAAAGAGTTAGGATGAATAAATTCCAAAGAAAGAACTTGGGTATCTCTTTGCTTTTTAGTTTTTTGGTCCTTATGTAACCAAAGAAACAAGGTAGTGTTTGAGAACCACAAAATAGATTGGTTGAAAGGATTTTGGTTGAAAGGATGCTTGGTGTCCAGCAGATTGGCATTTTTACCTTTAGAAGTCGTTCAAAACATCGAGGGAGTGCTTAGTTGGAATAATCGTGTCAATAGGAGAAAGACCCATGCTTGGTTCCCACCACCACTAAATATTTGGAAATGGAATGTTGACGTATCTTCAGAAGACAAACCCAGGCAAGCAAAAATAGGAGGAGTCTTGAGATACTGCTCAGGAAAAACTAAAGCAAAACTTGCAGCACCGGTCACTACGCCAGATGTTGAGAAAAAGGGCGCCCTATTGGGCAGCGCTCTTGATGTAAGTGTTGCATTTGCTTAAAACGCGCAGGGAATGGACAGCACTCCTGCTGTAAGCGCTGCTTTTGGTTAAAATGCGCTGGGGCAATGGGTAACGCTTTGAAGGGAAACGCTGCTTATAGGGTAACGCGCTGGGGCAATGGGCAACGTTTTTTAGGGAAACGCTGCCTATAGGGGAAATGCGTTGGGGTGATGGGCAGAGCTTTTTAGGAAACGCTGCGTATGGGTGGGGTGATGGGCAGCGCTTTTTAGGAAACGCTGCGTATGGGTGAACGCGTTGGGCGATGGGCAGCGCTTTATAGGAAAACGCTACCTATTACTAGTATTTTATTGGCTTAAAGGTCATTTTGGCCCCTGCAAAATACACATTAATCCATTTTGGCCCCTGCAAAATAAAAAACTTTAAATAAGCCCCTGCAAAATAGTTAGTTGTTCAGTTAAGCCCTCGCTGTTAAGGGTCCACTAACGCTGTTATTTTTAACCCTCATTTTGGCCCTTGCAAAATACACATTAAAGGTCATTTTGGCCCCCGCAAAATACACATTAATCCATTTTGGCCCCTGCAAAATACACATTAATCCATTTTGGCCCCTGCAAAATACCTTTAAAAATAACAGCGTTAGTGGACCACTAACAGCGAGGGCTTAACTGAACAACTAACTATTTTGCAGGGGCTTATTTAAAGTTTTTTATTTTGCAGGGGCCAAAATGGATTAATGTGTATTTTGCAGGGGCCAAAATGACCTTTAAGCCTATTTTATTTGACATTCCCTCGCATTCAGCTTCTCCAACGTCTCTGATCAGTTCGCCTCCCACTCTCTCCCTCGCGAATAACAAACCCAACAACCTCACACGTGCTCCATCGCGAAGAACAACCCAACAACCTCACACTCTCTCCCTCATTTCGTTCACTCTTTGGTTTCCTGAAAACCCCTCGTTCCAGAAAACCCCCAACTCCTCATTTTCTCAATTTGGTTTCGTTTCCAAAACCCCAGGTAAAACCCCAAACCCGTTTCAAGAAACCCCCAAAACGTGTACTGAGAGTTTTTGTTCTAGATTGCTCGTTGTTGTTCTGGTTCGTGCATTTCGTTGTTGTTCGAGTTGCCGGAATTTCGAGTTTGTTGTGGTTTGAGTTCGTTGGAGATCGTTGTTACTTGCTTTCTTGTTGAGGTATTTAAAAAAACACACACATATATATACTTACTCAACGTGCTCTTCATTTTTATCGTTTTTTTTTCTCGAAATTTTGCTGCCCTATGATGTTATTGAATGATTGAAACACTACTTTGGTATAATGTTAAGCTTGTGGACTGCCTACTTGTAATACCTAGTTTTTAGAATTTTTGTATTGGTGTTGGAGAGGATGTTGCATAATCTCTTGGCTATATACTTCAAAACATTATTGTGTGTTGTTGTTCGAGTTTTTTTTAAAGGATTTGAGTGAATGTAATTTGGCTCAATATGATGTGTGTGTGTGTCAAAACTAGTTTTTTTTCCACAACTTAGTCAAATTTGAGTGAATCTACTTTTGCTGTTTTCTTATATTTATTATATGAAGAATGACAATATGGAAGACATCAAAGTCTTTGATTTCTTTAGTTGAAAATAGTTGAATGTCTTAGCTTCAAAAAAATTGTACGTTGTATGTTTTTTGTTACCAAGTGGCTTCAGTCTCAAGAGGGGGGGGTGAATTGAGATTTAAAAACTTTTCAGATCTTTTGAAAATGTTTTTCCCCTTTTCAATGACTTAGATCAATTTTCGCGCAGGTTAAGTGGAAGCGAAGGAATTAGAATATAAAGCAGTAAAGCGGTATAACAGTAAAGCAGGAAAGCAGTAAAGCGGTATAACAGTAAAGCAGGAAAGCAGTAAAGCACGCAGAGATTTATCCTGGTTCGGTCACCTCCTAGTGACCTACGTCCAGTCCTCACACCCTTGTGAGATTTTCCACTAACCAAAACAACAAGGCTTACAGGTGCCTTGGAAAACCTTTACAGACTCAGGCACTCTCCTCCTAGGATACCCCACCTATAGAGAGCCCTCAGATCTAATATAACAATAACAAGAGATACCCCACCCCTGTTACAATCAACTGCCCTAGAAAGATACCCCACTTCCTAGTACATGCAGCTACCCTAGAGAGATACCCCACTCCCTAGAACAAACACAACAATTAAATAATAAACAATTGTAAATGCAGAAATACCTCTAATGTAGGCAGATATTACAACTTGAAGAATGCAACCCCAACTAACTCTTAGCAACAGATCAGCTCAGACAGACCAACGGTGCGTGATGAGCAAAAGTAAAAGCGTGAAGAGTTTTCTCAAGAGTTTTTCTGATTCGTACAAATGGGTTGTGTTATGTGTTGTGTAAAATGAATCGTGAAGCACTGCCTATTTATAGGCTATGAGGAATTCATTTTTACGTTGAAAATAGTGTAGGAATCGATTCTTTGTTAAAATGTATTTGATCTAGGAATCGATTTATTTAGGTGAGGAATCGATTTATCTTTGTTTGGAAAATATGGGAAATCGATTCTTGAGTACCATGGAAAGCTAGGAATCGATTCTATACTTAGTGAAAATATGTAGAAATCGATTTTCAGCTTGCCTGAGACAAGTGGGAATCGATTCTCAGTTATGTGCAAAAGATTGGGAATCGATTCTTCCCTTAAAATTTATTTGGCTCAGAAATCGATTTGTGTATTGAAAATACATGGCCTGACAATCGATTCTACCTTTTCTATTTTACCTGAAAATCGATTTTGATATTTGTTTATGCATGAGGAAATCGATTTTGTTATTTTAAAAGGTGATAAGAATGTTTACGTAAGTATGCATGCAACTTTTAAAAACTGTGTGAGTGTGTGAGACTTTGATATACGAGCTGACCTTTGAAAGTGCTTACACTTTTTCCTAAGACACACCCAAACCCTAAGGACTACCCTTATGTTTAAGGACTGCCCTTAAACTTGAATCTTCAGTTCTTGGCTTGCTTGTCTTGGATTGATTTTGACGATTAGTCACTTTGACCGTCAACTTTACCTTTGTCTTTTTCATCATCAAAACACATCCTGCAATATTAGGTTACCTGCAACACAAGGTATCCACATTCTCCCCCTTTTTGATGATGACAAAACATTAACTCATCTCAAGGTGGGAGGTTAGTTCAAACAGATAATGTATACGATACTCCCCCTATCATGATGCTCCCCCTGTTTTATTGACTGTATGCAAGTAAGTGCAAATGCATGCTGAATATTAAAACTTTATTCTAAATATTAAAACTCTATTCTTCTCCCCCTTTTTGTCATGATCAAAGAGGGCAACATGTAATAAAAATTGTGAATCTAACAGCATGAAGAGGAATCAATGATTCCAAGTTCTCTTCGAATGAAGAAGAAGGTTTCTTTTTGTAAAGGTTTTGTAAAAATATCAGCCAGCTGTTTTGCCGATTCCACAAATTCGATTACACAATCCCCTTTTTGGACATGATCTCTAAGAAAATGGTGTCTTATCTCTATATGCTTGGTCCTAGAGTGTTGGACGGGGTTCTTTGTAAGATTGATAGCGCTGGTATTGTCGCATTTTATAGGGATATGATCTAGATCTATACCATAGTCAAGAAGTTGTTGCTTCATCCAGAGGATTTGTGCACAACAACTCCCTGCTGCAACATATTCTGCTTCAGCAGTTGACAGTGCGACACTGACTTGTTTCTTACTGTGCCATGAGACTAATGCACTACCTAGTATGTGACATGCTTTTTCTGTCCAATTTACATCTTGCAAAGTCAGAATCTGAATATCCAATAAGACTACATGTGGCGCCTTTTGGGTACCATAGACCAACATTTTGAGTGCCTACCAGATATCTCATTATTCTTTTGACAGCTACTAAATGTGACTCTTTTGGATTTGCTTGATACCTAGCACACATGCAAACACTAAACATGATGTCCGGTCTACTAGCAGTTAAGTAGAGAAGAGAGCCAATCATACCTCGATATTTGCTTAGTTCTACCGGTTTACCTTCTTCATCTTTGTCTAAGTAGCATGAGGTGCTCATTGGTGTGGACATTTCTTTTGCTTTGTCCATTTCGAATCTTTTGAGTAGTTCTTTGCAGTACTTTGATTGAGATATGAAGATGCCGTTGTTTGTTTGTTTTATTTGAAGCCCAAGGAAGAAGTTGAGTTCTCCCATCATTGACATTTCAAATTCAATCTGCATAATACTTGAAAATTCTTTGCAAAGCAATTCATTAGTAGCACCGAAAATAATATCATCCACATAAATTTGCACGAGTAAGATGTCATCTTTTGACCTTTTTATAAAAAGTGTAGTGTCAACTTTTCCTCTTTGAAAATCATGTTTGAGTAGGAATTTGCTCAATCTTTCGTACCAAGCTCTGGGAGCTTGCTTCAGACCATATAGAGCCTTTTTGAGTTTAAAAACATGGTCTGGTTTTTCGAAATTTTCAAAACCAGGAGGTTGTTCAACATATACTTTTTCTTGGATAAAACCATTTAAGAAAGCGCTCTTAACATCCATTTGATACAATTTAAAATCCATGATTGATGCAAAAGCAAGTAACATGTGAATAGCTTCTAATCTAGCTACAGGAGCATACGTTTCATCATAGTCTATTCCTTCTTCTTGATTATAACCTTTAGCAACTAGTCTAGCTTTGTTCCTAATTATTATACCTGATTCGTCTAGCTTGTTTTTAAACACCCATTTTGTGCCTATTATCTGGTGTTTATCAGGTCTAGGAACTAGATCCCACACTTCGTTTCTTTCAAACTGATTTAACTCTTCTTGCATAGCAATAGTCCAATGTTCATCAACTACGGCTTCATCTATATTTCTAGGTTCAATTTGAGATACGAAAGCCATATGATTACATGCATTTCGAAGAGAGTTACGAGTAGTTACCCCTTTTGTTACATCACCTATGACATTTTCAAGCGAGTGATCCCTTGGGATTCTCCATTCCTTGGGAAGTTCACTGCTTGATCCTTCTTCTAACTTCTCTTGAGGGGTGGTTTTTGTTTCTTCTTCTTTCTTCTTCTCACCTATCTCTAACTCTTCAGGTTCATCTGCAATATCAATAACCTTTCCCAGCCTTTTGGGGTTAGTTTCATCAAATGTAACATGTACAGATTCCTCAATTACCTTATTTCTTTTATTAAAAATTCTAAAGGCCTTGCTAGATAAAGAGTAACCAAGAAAAATTCCTTCATCAGCTTTAGCATCGAATTTACCTAGGTTGTCTTTTCCATTATTCAATACAAAACATTTGCAACCAAAGGTGTGAAGGTGTGAAATATTTGGTTTTCTCCCCTTGTAAAGTTCATAGGGGGTTTTCTTTAAAATAGGCCTAATTAGAACTCTATTCATAACATAACAAGCAGTACTTACAGCATCCGCCCAAAAGTATTTTGGGATGTCATGATCATTTAGCATTGTTCTGGCAAGTTCCTCCAATGATCGATTTTTCCTTTCAACAACTCCATTTTGTTGAGGAGTTCTAGGTGCTGAGAAGTTGTGATTTATACCAAGTTCTTCACATAGGATTTCGAATTTTTCATTTTCAAATTCTCCACCGTGATCAGATCGAATTGAGACAATCTTCAATTCTTTCTCATTTTGAATGCTGCGAGCAAGCTTTTTGAATGCTCCAAAAGCTTCGCTCTTATTTGCCAGAAAGAGAGTCCAGGTATACCTTGAATAATCATCTACTATAACTAGAGCATAGTAATTTCCACCATAACTTTTTGTCCTTGAGGGACCAAATAGATCCATGTGTAACAGCTGCAAAGGTTTGTTCGTAGACACAATATTCTTTGATTTAAAGGACACTTTTACCTGTTTACCCTTTTGGCATGCATCACACAATTTATCTTTTTCAAACTTGATATTAGGCAAACCACAAACTAGATCTTTAGACACTAGCTTGTTAAGATGATCCATATGAATATGAGCTGTCCTACGGTGCCATAACCAAGAGTTTTCTTCCTTACTAATGAGGCAACATGCATTATGTGATGAAACACTATCTAAACTCATCATGTATATGTTTTCTACTCTATTTCCTATCATTCTAACTTGTTTACTTTGTTTATCCTCAATGATGCATGAACCTGAGTCAAATATTACCCTATTTCCTTTATCACAAAGTTGGCTAATGCTTAAAAGATTATGTTTAAGACCTTCAACATAGAGCACATTATCAATAGCAGTAGATAAGTCTTTACCAACTTTACCTTCACCAAGGATTCTTCCTATGTTATTGTCACCATAAGTCACATGACCGCTTGATCTGGGGGTAAGAGTTAGGAACTTTGTAATATCTCCAGTCATGTGCTTTGAGCATCCGCTGTCAAGGTACCAATCTGACCCCCGTACCTTGAAGCATACCTGCATTGGTTCAAAACAAGGTTTTAGGTACCCAAATCTCTTTGGGTCCTTGTGGGTTAGTGTTTGGTATGGTCCTTTTGGGAACCCATACCTTTTTCGTAGTTTGCTTACCTCTTGCCCTGCAAACAGAAGCTGTATGTCCAGGTTTATCACAATAGTAACATCTAATATAAGGTTTAGTGGAAAACTTAGGTCTATGATGCATATTGCTTTTCACAAAATTATTTCTCTGAATCCTAAGATGTAATTTGGGCATTTTGTCTATTGTACATTCAAGCTCATTGATTTTCTTTTCATGTTCTATACATTTATCACATGCATAATTTTCTTTAACATACACAAGTTTATCATTTTCTTTCCTAAGTTCTAATTTTTCTTTAGTTAACACATTAACTTCATCTTGAAGATTAGCAATGGTTTTCTTTGATTTATCTAATGCCTTAGCTAATTTCATAGAATCATCATGCAACTCAGTGAAAGCTTCATATAAATCATCATATGCATTTTGTAAAGAGTCAGGGTTAGAAATTACCTCGTTTTCATTCTCGCTTTCATGATCAGCCATTAATGCAACTTGAGCTTCTTCATCTTCAGATTCATCTGATGAATCCATGCAGTTGTCTTCCCATGCAATGTAGGCTTTTCTTCCTTTATTATCCCTGAATGCCTTCTTTTCAGATTTGGAGTCCTTTTTCTGTAGATTAGGACATTCCATTTTCATGTGCCCGGGTTTCCCGCATTCATAACAAGTAGGAGGACCGGATGTACTTTCTTTGCTGGAGAACCTTTTTGATTTGAAGTTCTTCTTTGGATAGTTGTTGTTTTTCATGAACCTTTTGAACTTCCGAACCATAAGAGCCATATTCTCTTCATTTTCATCAATTTCATCATCTGAGTTGTCACTATCATCAAATTGACTAGAACAAGATGCTTTTAGAGCCAAGCTTTTCTTTTTCTTATCTGTGTTTTCGTACTCAGCTAGACGAGTGAGTTCTAGTTCGTGCTCTTGAAGTTTACCGAACAGAGTAGCCAGAGTCATAGTAGCTAAATTTCTTGATTCAGCTATAGCAATAACCTTGGGTTGCCATTCTCTATTCAGACATCTCAGAACTTTGTTGATTAGATCCTCTGCAGGAAATGACTTACCCAACAAGCTTAACTGATTCACAATGTGAGTGAATCTTTTCTGCATTTCTGGTATTGTTTCACCTGTATTCATTCTAAATAATTCGTACTCTCTGATAAGAGTATTTGTTCTTGCCCTTTTCACTTCATTTGTACCCTCATGAGTAACTTGGAGATTATCCCACATTTCTTGGGCAGATTTACAGTTTGAAACTCGAAAAAATTCATCAGGACTTAAAGCAGAAATAATAATATTTTTGGCACGTAAATTATGTTGCACTTTTCTTTTCTCATCATCAGACCATTCATTTCTACTTTTAATAGTAAGAATACCATCTACTAAGTGTGTGGGGACATAGGGTCCTTTTTCCACAGCATCCCAAACATCTAAGTCTACCCCTTCAATAAAGATTCTCATTCTTTCTTTCCAATATGCGTAATCTTTCCCGTTGAATCCCGGAGGACGGGTAAGAGAAGCACCCTCTTGCGTAGACCAACCTGAAGCCATTTCTCTTGAAGCTGCTAGGCCCTTTATACAAGAGTCTAGCTCTGATACCACTTGTTACCAAGTGGCTTCAGTCTCAAGAGGGGGGGGGGGTGAATTGAGATTTAAAAACTTTTCAGATCTTTTGAAAATGTTTTTCCCCTTTTCAATGACTTAGATCAATTTTCGCGCAGGTTAAGTGGAAGCGAAGGAATTAGAATATAAAGCAGTAAAGCGGTATAACAGTAAAGCAGGAAAGCAGTAAAGCGGTATAACAGTAAAGCAGGAAAGCAGTAAAGCGGTATAACAGTACTTTGGTGCCCTATGATGTTATTGAATGATTGAAACACTACTTTGGTATAATGTTAAGCTTGTGGACTGCCTACTTGTAATACCTAGTTTTTAGAATTTTTGTATTGGTGTTGGAGAGGATGTTGCATAATCTCTTGGCTATATACTTCAAAACATTATTGTGTGTTGTTGTTCGAGTTTTTTTTAAAGGATTTGAGTGAATGTAATTTGGCTCAATATGATGTGTGTGTGTGTCAAAACTAGTTTTTTTTCCACAACTTAGTCAAATTTGAGTGAATCTACTTTTGCTGTTTTCTTATATTTATTATATGAAGAATGACAATATGGAAGACATCAAAGTCTTTGATTTCTTTAGTTGAAAATAGTTGAATGTCTTAGCTTCAAAAAAATTGTACGTTGTATGTTTTTTGTTACCAAGTGGCTTCAGTCTCAAGAGGGGGGGGGTGAATTGAGATTTAAAAACTTTTCAGATCTTTTGAAAATGTTTTTCCCCTTTTCAATGACTTAGATCAATTTTCGCGCAGGTTAAGTGGAAGCGAAGGAATTAGAATATAAAGCAGTAAAGCGGTATAACAGTAAAGCAGGAAAGCAGTAAAGCGGTATAACAGTAAAGCAGGAAAGCAGTAAAGCACGCAGAGATTTATCCTGGTTCGGTCACCTCCTAGTGACCTACGTCCAGTCCTCACACCCTTGTGAGATTTTCCACTAACCAAAACAACAAGGCTTACAGGTGCCTTGGAAAACCTTTACAGACTCAGGCACTCTCCTCCTAGGATACCCCACCTATAGAGAGCCCTCAGATCTAATATAACAATAACAAGAGATACCCCACCCCTGTTACAATCAACTGCCCTAGAAAGATACCCCACTTCCTAGTACATGCAGCTACCCTAGAGAGATACCCCACTCCCTAGAACAAACACAACAATTAAATAATAAACAATTGTAAATGCAGAAATACCTCTAATGTAGGCAGATATTACAACTTGAAGAATGCAACCCCAACTAACTCTTAGCAACAGATCAGCTCAGACAGACCAACGGTGCGTGATGAGCAAAAGTAAAAGCGTGAAGAGTTTTCTCAAGAGTTTTTCTGATTCGTACAAATGGGTTGTGTTATGTGTTGTGTAAAATGAATCGTGAAGCACTGCCTATTTATAGGCTATGAGGAATTCATTTTTACGTTGAAAATAGTGTAGGAATCGATTCTTTGTTAAAATGTATTTGATCTAGGAATCGATTTATTTAGGTGAGGAATCGATTTATCTTTGTTTGGAAAATATGGGAAATCGATTCTTGAGTACCATGGAAAGCTAGGAATCGATTCTATACTTAGTGAAAATATGTAGAAATCGATTTTCAGCTTGCCTGAGACAAGTGGGAATCGATTCTCAGTTATGTGCAAAAGATTGGGAATCGATTCTTCCCTTAAAATTTATTTGGCTCAGAAATCGATTTGTGTATTGAAAATACATGGCCTGACAATCGATTCTACCTTTTCTATTTTACCTGAAAATCGATTTTGATATTTGTTTATGCATGAGGAAATCGATTTTGTTATTTTAAAAGGTGATAAGAATGTTTACGTAAGTATGCATGCAACTTTTAAAAACTGTGTGAGTGTGTGAGACTTTGATATACGAGCTGACCTTTGAAAGAGCTTACACTTTTTCCTAAGACACACCCAAACCCTAAGGACTACCCTTATGTTTAAGGACTGCCCTTAAACTTGAATCTTCAGTTCTTGGCTTGCTTGTCTTGGATTGATTTTGACGATTAGTCACTTTGACCGTCAACTTTACCTTTGTCTTTTTCATCATCAAAACACATCCTGCAATATTAGGTTACCTGCAACACAAGGTATCCACATTTTTCACCTATAATAGGTTTAAGTTCTCTAATCAGGATTTTATTATAAATACTGAGAAATTATGGATAGAAAGTGGATGTCTGCCAATCGTCTGTCCAAGGAATATGTTGCTGGAGTGGATTATTTTGTGAACTGTGTTGTTGAACGTTTAGTGTAACATCCCTAATTTTTGTTAAATTCAATTTATGGAATTTACGAGTGAATTATTATTCGAATGAAAGATCAATCATGTCATTGATATGGGATAGTCGAGAAAGTAACGTTTAGTGAATAAACCATAGGATTTAAGTGCATGTTAGAGAGAACTTGGGCAAAAATAAGGATTTAGAATGAATTAATGAGCCAAGGGCATTTTGGTCTTTTCCAACCATTTAAACCCTCAGCCCATTAAAACATTATAACCCTCATTTCATTCTCATCTTTCAGCTGGAAGGGATAAAGAGAGAGGGTGAGGCCGTGAGGGAGAGAAAGGAAGAAGAGGGGGGAAGACCAAGCACAAAGGTGGATGCATGTATGTTCTTCTTTCGCCATTTCCTTCCATTTTACATTCTCTATCTAATGGTACCAACATCAAAACCTGATTCTCCTCCATTCTCAAGGTACCATTTTCGATTTTTCAAGCGCATATGACCAAGTTGGAGATTACACCATTGCATGTTGCTATTGAAGCTTCATAATCAATTGTTGAAGTTCAATAACCATATTAGAGTACATCCACCAACCACATTTCGAAATTACTAAAGAGTGTGGGTAGCCTGGTTCTGTTTTGGGTGTTTAGGGTAGCTATGGAACTCTAAATCGTGGAGACTTGGAGGTTTGATCAAAAGAATATGTTGCTGGAAAAGTTTGCAGCAAACCCGTACGGAGCAGTGTCTGGAAATATCGATGTATATCTCACCACAGACCTCCTTTGAAGCTCGTTTTAATTTCTTTGGAAACTAGGCTCAAAAAGCTTCAGGTTAGGCACAAGAACCACCTTATTTGACTGATTATTGAGGGAGAAAAGTTAGTTACAAGTTTTGCTTTTGTAATAGTACCGATTTTGAACCAGTCACCGTATTGTAGCCATAAATCCCTGAATACTCGTTGAAACAGTGTGGGACTTGAACCATGTGAAACTAGACAAAATTCCCTACACAATGGACACTGGTTTGAGTGGTTTTAGTTGAGAATTGGTCTAGATTAATTTGTTACAAAACTGTATGCTGATGCTGTAAAACAGAAATGGAGTTTGGAATGTCGGTTCGTCGAATTTCGGTTTCGAGTCGTCAAAGTTTCGAGAGACATCGATTCAGTAGATAGGAAGGAAATTCAGTAGTTGTTTGCACGGTTTGGATACGATCGGAAAAGCGGAACGAAATAAACGAAGCGAAATGTGAATCTGCACAAGACTCACGGATCGTGCGCCCCTGGGCACGGATCGTGCACCCCTGGGCACGGATCGTGCGCCCTCTTTGGTGTTGCCTGCAAAAGAATTAAGCAGCGCGCACGGACCGTACGCCCCTGGGCACGGGTCGTGCGTGTACTTCGTTTCGCCGCTCCTTTCGATTCCAAATCCCTTCTAATCTTCTTCCCAACCATGTGTGATGATTCTTAACTTATAAAACATTGTTTTTGACATGTTCAATATGATTTTGGGAAATTGTCTTCAAACCTATAAATACTTTGAAAACCCGAATTAGGACTTACGTGTGCGAATAAAGGTTTTCTAAAAGAAACGATCCAAACGGTTTTCGTTGTCGAATCATAATTGATGTGGAATATTTGTAATCTCACCTAGACTGGTTTTGGTACCACGATATATAGATTATATCGAAAATAGGAGTCGGCCCAATGCGGGTATGATATATAAATTATATCTATGTCGGTGACGATCCGACGAATAGCATACTAGGCGGGGAAGGTCATGAGCCCCTACCCTAGGCCCTGGACGTTAGGTAAAGTACTAGCGGTGGTTTATCGGGATTGTGGCTGTTGCACGACCGATGTTATGCTACGTTAAGTACAAGATTCGCCAAGATTGTGGTTGTTGCACGGTCGGTGTTTCGATTGGTAAGCTTGTAATTATAAATTAACTTACAAGGCTTGGAAATAATTGAATAGCACATTATATGCCGAGATTGTGGTTGTTTTCACGGTCGGCAATGGGCCACGGTTATATGAGCAAGTGGTTTATAAAATAAACTATGTTGCAACGATTTTATAATTGAACCGAGTGATGGTGAGGGGTTACGATAGAACTCACTGAGATATGTTATCTCACCCTATCATTATTGTGGTTTTTACAGAGAAACTGGGTAAGAGGAAGACAAGGCCACGATTAGGTGACGTGCTTATGGAGATGCCGAAGACTTGTAGTCTTGAGTTTCCGATTATGTTTCTCTTGTTATTTTCCGTTATGGTTATGTAACTTGTATTGATATGAGTTGTATAAAGCTATTCCGCTTTTCTGGTTATGATATTGAATAATAGACTTTGTATTCCTTGTTAAGTTGAGAACCAAGTTAAATTTTATGGACTTCAAGACAGATTGATCTGAGACATTGTGTTTTATTATTGGAAAAATTTAGTACGTTCAATATCTAAACAGGGATTGTGTCCTCTGATTGTTGACACAGATGTGCATCTCAGTGTATCTACATGTTAGAAATATTGGGGTGTTACATTTAGGGTCTTCTAGTAATATCAAATGTCCTTGTTTAAGTTGTTGTTATGTAAAATTAGCTAATGCAGAGGAGTTGGCAGGACATTTAAAGGGTTATAGAATTGATCAAAGTTACACTTGTTGGACAATGCATGGTGAGGAAAGAGGTGAATCTTCAAATATGGGTAATAGTACTGAGAGATGTGTGTCGGTTGACACCGAAAGACCTACATTTGATGGGGACGAATTGTAAGAGATGGCAAAGGCTGTTGAAGACGATATTAATGACTGTCCTCAAATGTTTGAGAAGTTGATAACGGATGCGGAGATACCGTTGTATTCGGGTTGTACTGAATTCACAAAATTATTGGCTGTGATAAAGTTGTATAACTTGAAAACTTGCCACGGATGGATGGATAAGAGCTTTACAGAATTACTTGCACTATTGAAAGAAATGTTGCCGAAGGATAATGTTCTCCCTTCTCGGACGTATGATGCAAAACAAATGTTAGGGTCCATTGGTTTGAACTATGAGAAGATACACGCTTGTCCCAATGATTGCATTTTATTTCGGAATGAACATGCATTGTTAAAGCCGTGTCCTAAATGTAATGCATCGCGGTATAAAAAGAAAGAATCTGCTCCAGAAAAGGTGTTGTAGTATTTTCCCATAATTCCTCGATTTAGGCGCATGTACCGTAGTTCAGAAGATGCAAAACACTTGACATGGCATGAGGATGAAAGGATTAAAGATGGCATGCTACGACACCCGGCGGATTCTCCGCAATGGAAAAAAAATTGATATTGATTATCCTGATTTCGAGTTGGATCCAAGAAACCTACGACTTGCATTGTCTGCTGATGGATTTAACCCGCACTGTATTCAGAGTAGCTCCCACAGTACATGGCCCGTGATTTTGGCATCTATAACTTACCTCCATGGCTTTGCATGAAACACAAATATATGATGTTGTCTTTGTTAATTTCTGGGCCCAAGCCACCAGGAAATGATATTGATGTATACTTGGCTCCTTTAATTGAAGACTTGAAGCTAATGTGGGAGACTGGAGTAGAGGTGTATGATAATTGCAGAGAAGAAAGTTTCACCCTGAGGGCTATGATTTTTGGCACAATTAATGACTTTCCAGCATACGGAAATCTATCTGGGTACAGTAACAAAGGTCAGTGTGCATCTCCTATATGTGAAGATAACACTGATTGGATGTTGTTGGAACATGGTAAGAAGAATATCTACCCTGGTCATCGTAGATTTTTGCCATCTACTCATCAGTATCGACTGTTGAAAAAGGCATTCAACGGGAATACCGAAACCTGTAAAGCTCCCATGGCTTTGACGGGTGAACAACTATTTGAAAAGGTGAAAGATTTAAACATTAAATTTAGGAAGCCTTTTGCGGGAGAGCTCGCCAAACGAGGGTGGAAGAAAAAGTCGATTTTCTTTGAGTTGCCATATTGGAAGTCATTATATGTAAGGCACTTCATTGATGTGATGCATGTTGAAAAAAATTGTGGTTATATTGCTTTTGCAGGTTAGGTTTTGATGATGATGTGTTCGAAGTCAAAATGACAAGCAGGTTATGTTTTGATGATGTGTTCAAAGCAGAAAATGACCAAGCGGAAATCCAAGGCATAAACAAGACTCAAGAAGTAAAGGTAGTCTCTAGGGTTTGAGTCGTGTCCTAGGATATTTTGTAAGCCGCTTCTGAGGGTCAACTCATCTCACAGTTTCATAGCCTTCACAGTTTTCAAAATGCATGCATGCACATAGGTAAGGCACGTAACATAAAAACTATTTTGTGAAAGTTAGAAATCGATTCATGACTTCTTTCCTAAAGCCAAGAATCGATTTCCAACCTTGTGCAAAGGTTAGAAATCGATTCATGACTCATTTACTAAAGCCAAGAATCGATTCCCAAACTATTTCAAAAGCCAAGAATCGATTCCTATTATTTCCCATAAGACCAAAATCGATTTCCTACTCTATTTTTAAAGTGCAAAATCGATTTCCTTCCTGTTTCCAAAGCCTTAAATCGATTTGCATCTCACTTAAATCAAGCAATGAATCGATTCATCAACTATACTATTTTAAGCGAAGAATCGATTCATCACCTCATGCACCTAGGCCTTAAATCGATTTTCTTCTTTCTAAAAGCCTCAACGGTCATATTTTCAAGCTATTAATCGATTCATACTTACTCTTTAAAAGCAAACAATCGATCACTCATTCCTATTTTCCAAGACAAGAATCGATTTACCATCCTAGGCCTAGAATCGATTCCTAAAATCATTCAACGGTCATATTTCTCCTAAGTCTATAAATAGGGACTTAGTGTTTCTCAGAAAAACACAACCCATTTTTACGCTTACGCTGAAACGCAAAACTCAAAAACCCTAGCACACACACTTTTGTTCTTCACATACTTTTCATCTGTCAGAGCTGATTTCTCTCAAGGGTTAGAGTTGGGTTGGTGATCTTCAAGTTGTGTAATCTGCCTTCATAAGAGGTATTTTGGTTTTTCAATTTGTAATTTGTTTTACGTTGTTCACAGTACTAGGGAGTGGGGTATCTCTCTCAGGTTGCTGTTGGTACTAGGGAGTGGGGTATCTCTCTAGGGTTATTGGTTGTAACAAGGGTGGGGTATCTCTTGTTGTTGCTGTAGATTTGAGGGCTCTTCATAGGTGGGGTATCCTAGGAGAAGAGTGCCTAAGCCTGTAAAGGTTTCCAAGGCACCTGTAAGCTTTGTTGTGTTAGTGGAAAATCTCACAAGGGTGTGAGGACTGGATGTAGGTCACTAAGAGGTGACCGAATCAGTATAAAAATCTCTGTGTTCTTTACTTCTTTATTTTCAGATTTCGTTTCTCGTTAACTCGTTCCATAAACCTGTGCGAAAAATATATCAAGTCGTTAAAGGGGATTTAATTTTTAAAATCTCAATTCACCCCTGTAATACCCTAATTTTGTCCTATCCAAAAAAAATTTATTTATTTTTGAGAAAAATAATATTCTTTTTTATTTTCATGCCATGTTTTATTTTATTTTTAGTTTGCTACAAGTTTTAATTTTTGAAAAAAAATAATAATTAGAAGTATCAAAACAAAATAGACAAAGAAGAACATAGGGGGGTCTGTAAAAAATATATGGAGGTGCAATCAGGATTGAGCCATTTAAAGCCCATTCCTCCACCAAGCCCTAGCCCAATTCGCATGACCCAACCCAATTCCTAAACCCTAGCCCAATTCACCCTCACACTCCTCCACCCAACCCATGACCCATATCCAACCCATAACTCAACCCAACTCACCAAAACCCTAATTTCCCTCCTTTCCTAACCCTAATTCGACTCCCCCCTTTTTACCCTAAAAGCCATCTACATTCAATCCCCCCTTAACCCAAAAATCCATCCACATTCATCCCCCAAAACCCCTCCTAAAATTCGGCCATACCCCTCTCTCTCTCCCTTGAAATTCGACCCCACCTCTCCTCTTTTCTCTCAATTCCACTTCCCCACACTTCCCACTTCCCCATTTTTCCCTTCCCAATACACTCAACCTCTCTCTCTCTCCATTCCTACGCCTACTCCTCTCTCTCTCTCTCATTTCCAACGGCCCTCACTCTCCCTCTCTCACACTCAACCTTCCTTTCTCTCTTCTCCCACTCACACTCAACCTCCATCCTTTCCTCTCATCTCTCACACAACCTTCTATCATCACACACACACAACACTCAACCTTCCTCTCCTCACTCACACATACCTACGGCTCTCTCCTCTCGCCTCCTCTCACAAATTCATTTTCTTTTTTCCCCTTCAACAACTCCCCCCAAACCTCCATCATATCAAAAAAAAAAATCATCATCACACTTCATCTTCCTCATCACTCCCCCACTCACACTTGGCACTCCCCCCTCACACAAATTCGGCCATCACCTCCCCCACATCTCACATGTCTTCATCTTTTATTTTCCCCTTCACCTAACCCCCATATCATGTCAGAAAAATCCCTGTGCAAGTTGACAATGAAGAGAAGCAAGGGCAACATTTTTTTTGTATAAATAGGGTCACAGAAATTCGAAGAAGGGAGGTTTTTTTGGTTTTAAGAAAAAAGGGGAAAGATCTTCTAAAAAAATTTAGGGTTTCTCTTCTCTTCCTCCTTCCTAAATTTTTTTTTTAGTTTAAAAGTTCACTTGTATTGAAGAAATTCGAAGAAGGAAATTTCTTCAACATTTCTGGATTCTTGTTGTTAAGGTACTAAAATGTAATGTTTTATGTATTATTGCTTTTTTATTTTTTTTTTAGCAACTGTAGTTGTTCATATGAGTATTGTTCATTTTTTATTACTTTTATTTTTTATGCTACTTTTTTTGTTTATTATTGTTCACGTTTTTAGATATTATTATTGTTGTTTTTTTTTTTACAAATTTTAGTTACTGTTTTTGTTATATAAATACTATTTGGTTTTTTTTTACATATTAGGTACTAATTTTCGTATTAAAATAAACCTAAAAAAAAGTGTAAAAAAAATTTGTTCCTTTTTTTTATTTTCGGTTTAAAAAAGGTGATAAAAAAAATGTTGTTTTTTTTAAAAAATGATTACTAATTTTTGGATTAAAATAAACCTAAAAAAAAATGTAAGAAATTTTTGTTCCCTTTTTTATTTTCGGATTAAAAATAAACCCTTTTTTTAAAAAAAAAAAGTATAAAAAAATATTTTCTTAAAGGAAATGGTTACTAATGTCACTACCCTTTTTTTTTTAAAAAAAATATATATATACATAATAACAAAAATCTTTTTTTCAAAAAAAAGTAAAAAGGCCCCCTTTTATTAAATAATAACTATGACAACAAAAAAAAAACAACAAAAGATTTTTTCTCCATAATCCGCTTTCAAAATACCACTTGTTTAGTCTAGGTTTTTTTTTAGGAAAAAGCGTTTTAAGAATCACGTGCTCTAGGGTAGAATAGTAAAAAAGGTAATAAACCCGTCAATCGTTTTTTTTAGCGTCAAAACGCTATTTGCACCCCCGGCAACCATTTTCTTTTAGCGTCAAAACGCTATTTGCACCCCCGGTGACCCTTTTTTTTTCTAGCGTCAAAACACTATTCACACCTCCCTTTTTAATACAACTCCTTTATTATTTGCACCCCCCTTCTATCACTTACTCCGCTTTTATTCACAACGTGATGCTTCCGAACCGTTTTTTTTTTCTTTCTTTCGAAAAATCGAATTCGCGCAAAAAAATAGGTTGTCTATAGTGGTCACTCTGAGCCTTGCTTGTTTGACCGTTAGGACTAACCTTCCTTTTTCACAGCGGATTAGTAGCGGTGATCACTCTGAGGTTACTCGTTTGATCATCGCAAACATCCGCCTAAACTTCTTTTTTTTAGTTAATAAAGTACAAACATAATTTCGACTCCTTTTTATCACGCTTCCCGGTAAGCACGTTTTCAAACGAACAAGCGCTCAATCACAAACCGAGTATTTACAACAGTCACTCTGGGCTTAGCTCGTTTGACGCTGTGAATACTTTCTTTTTTCGAATAAAGTCGTTAGTGGTGACCACTCTGGATTTATCTGTTTGGTCACCGTGAACGGTCTCCCGTTTTCGCAAAATTTTCAATAAATAAAAAAAACCAACACACAAATTTTTTTTTACGCCGAAAAACTAAAATTTTTATTAAGTCTTCCTTTCCGTTTTTTTTTTGCAAATAACAAAAAGGGTAAATCAAAATGTTTTCTTTAAACTAATTTTTCTACACATTAAATTAAAAGGTAACCTTTTTAGGATGTTGCGGGGTGCTTGTACCTTCCCCGCACTTAATCGACCCCCGAACCCAAAAACAAAGGTTTTTTTCAATGTTTTCCTAAAAATAAATATTGATGGCGGAAGCAACGAAGGATCCCTCCTCCGGATTCTTCGGTCGCAACAGCTGGCGACCCCACTGGGGATACTTTTTTAGAGGGTCAAGCCTAATTTAGTTAAATGTGTGGATATTTGTTAGTTTAGTACCTTTGTTTATCCTTAGTCTTTTTATTAGCACGTCTATTTCATTTATCTGTTTATTCGCATATTAAACCTTAGGGTAGAAGACTTTTATATTGCTATCTGTTTGCTCTTTTGCAGTCTGGGTAGTTTAGGTTGCTTATATCACACACATTACCTACACCTATTTATTCACACACTTCTGAGTGGGGCCCTATACCCGGGTCTGAAAAATAACTTAGGACGAGCGGAGATGATTAGTGACAGTCATTCTGGATTTATCTGTCTGACTCTCATGAAAATCTCAACCAGAGTATGCTCTTTCGCGGCATCCCACACCAGGTAGCTCGCTATCGTTGTGGGTCATATCGTGAAAGGGATTTTAGCTCTGGAAACCTTTGTGAGGAAGTGAATAGAACTACCTGAGAGGGTGATCACATAAGTGACCCTAGGCCGTGACCTATATGTAAGACATAACCTGTTTAGGACACAAAAGCAATTCACCTACCTGTTGCATCATCGCAAAAACTTTTTATCTTTCAAAAAAAAATCAAATAATGAAAACCATTTACTCTTTTTTTCCTTTACGTATATTTTATGTGACATGGTTAATGTTCCTCAAAATTTGAATCACCAAAATATGCTTTTATTAACGCATGTAACGTCTTTCTTTAATTCATCATACATCATCATTATTTCACAAAAAATACAAAAATCCTCACATGCATGCTATTCATCTCATTTAGGTTTGCCGGGAATTGTAAGAGGTTTGAAGGTTTTGTCATAAGCAAGGCAATATGGGATCAAACTGTGAAGCAATCCAAACTCTGAACTACCCTATAGTGAAGCAGCCTAATCTGACAAGTCTAAGGGAATGTGCTGGTCGATTGCCGCCCATCGAGCGCAGGTCTTTTGATAGAGTGTATGGGAAAATTATTATGTTACTACAATTGGACGTGCAAACGGACGCCATTGCCGCTTTGAGCCAGTTCTACGACTCTTCATTAAGATGCTTCACCTTCAAAAATTTCCAGATGGCACCTACCCTGGAAGAATATACACAGATCTTCGGCTTTCCTCAACAAGACAATGGACCCTACCAGTATCAGGGACAATACTACACAGATGAGAAACTCGCCTCAATGTTACAAACCAGCAAAGAGAACTTGAAGCTCCGGAAGAAGAATCGAAATGGCATTGCAGGATTCCCACAAGAGTATCTGGAAAGCCAAATGAAGTCCTTCGCCGACGCTAGAAATTGGGGTCCTTTTAAGCAGGTGTTAGCTTTGACTATCTTTGGCATTGTCCTATTTCCACGCCTTGAAAGATATGTGGACACAACAGCTATTGGCGTCTTCTTATCCTTCAAGGATCCGATTCCAGCCATGCTTGCAGACACTTACTGTACTTTCACTCATTATAGTGAGCTAAGGGGAAAAAGGATATCTTGCTGCCTGCACGCCTTGTATGTTTGGCTTCTCACCCATGCTTTCGTTAACAAAATCAGGGTAGAAGGCCCAATTGAAGACGCCAGAGGGTGTGATGTGAAGGCAATGAACACTGATGAATGGTTGCAAGTGCTGGGGGGCCTTCATGAATATAAGGTTCGTTGGCACCCATCATGGTGGAAAGAGAGGCCCACAGTAGTTTTTCAATGCGGAAGCTTTCAAAACGTCCCGCTCATGGGGACAAGAGGATGCATAAATTACAATCCTTCTCTAACTCTAAGACAGCTGGGGTACCCCATGCGAAATCCGCCCACCGAAGACATGTTAATCCCTTTTTACCTCCATGAAGGAAGCCCAAAAGAGGTTGACATGCTCCGGAAGATTTCTCAAGCGTGGGATATGGTCGTCCGCAAGGGACAAGAGCTTACTAAGAAGAGTGGCGATAAGGAAACCACCTTTCGTCAATGGCTCCAAAAGAGGATCCAAGACACCCGATTGCCTTACCAAAGTGCACTACGGGTGGAGGAAGAAATACTTGAACCTACCCTTCCCACTGTCGAAGATTTAGATAAGCTTAAAATCGCATTGTCAAAAGCCGAAGAAGAAAAGAAGGGCTTGCAGGCAGAGTTAGAGAAAGTGCTCCTAAAAAACCAGAAGTTGAAGGAGGAGAACGCAAGTAAGTCAGTGGCCATGGAAGACAGCCGCAAGCAGCTCAAGATTGAACAAAAGGACAAACTAGAGGCTCAAAGGTACCTAAGAGGAGCGAAAGAGGAAATAAAACGTTGCAACCTGAAAATGGACCAAGCCATCGATGATACATACAAATGGAAAAAGTTATGGGAAGAATCAATGATGGCTGAAAAGACCGCACAGAGCCTACTAATGGTATCAAAGAGAGAGTCCCGGATGATGGCAGCCGAGTTTGAAGAGCAAGTAAAAAGTATCAAGCAGGATAAAGATACCATTGAAGAGATACTCCGAGAATACCAGCAAGCCTTAAGAAGGGAGCATGAAAAATCTGATGAGCTGAACGACCATATCAGATATCAAGAGGAGGTCTACCACCAGCTGAAGACAGAAAGCATCTATTGGGAGAACCGCTTCGTGGAGTTGGTCAGCAAGATAGAAAACCATGAAGTCTTCATAGAGTTGAAGAATGAAAGCTTATACTGGAAAGACAGATTCTCAAAGTTGGCATGGCTGGCTGATCGAGCTATCGTAGGAATCCCCAAACGTCTAAAGGAGGCTAACGCGGCAATGCACCCGTTTAACACCCCGGTCCAAGTTTCCAAATTCATGGAGTTTTGCGAGGTTCTGATTGCCGAACTCCGGGAGAAGGCTGGCAGCGCTACTAGTAGAAAAAGAGGGAGGAGTGGAAAAATGAAAGCCATATGTATTTGAGTGAAATTCAAAAAACATTGTACTTTTCTTTTCGAAGTTTTATTTCCAAAATGTTGTACTTTCCTCCATCAATGAAGTTTGTTTGTCTCACATGCTGATCCTTTATCTTGAAAATATTGCGAAACTTTAATCTGTGTACTTATGACAAATCAGGATGCGCTTGCAATTCCCGACCTAAAACAATAAGACTCATGCACACATGCATCATTCGCATTTTCATCCATCCATATACTCATACATATACTCATAACATGTGTCCCACCAACAGAGAGTAAAAGACAAGCTGGTGCGTCAACATCGCTATTGGACTCGTTCTCAGGCCAGAAACATGGAAGAAAATCAGGACAATCCGCCTCAAGATATCCCGGATCAAGGCAATCCACCCCAAGACCTAGGCAATCAAGAGCTTAGGGCAGAAATAGATGGGATGAAAGAACAGATGGCTGAAATCTTAAAGGTCTTACAAACTTTGAGGGACAAAGACACAAGTGAAGATGTCTCCGCTGGGAATACGGAGAATCAAGTTACCAACCCTCCTCCTCCCAATGGACTCGGGATCCCGCATACAGTGCCCCCCACTGGGACTAATGACCAGGGTTACATATGGCCTCCTTACGGACTTCCACAAGGTTACACACCTCCGACAGTCAATGCTAGTCCAGAAGTCGGTCCCTCAGGAGTCGCGGGCCAACAACAGCTTACACCAACGGGTCACGATGGTAATCCAGGGGCACCACAAGTTCAAAACCCGACCCCCGTCGTTGTTCCACAAAGACTCCCACTTGGCTTCCCTCCACCGCCGATAGCTGACGCCCAGGCTCAGGGTTCCAACCTCGGGAATCCCACTCATTCACATACCCCAAATGTGAACCCAGCCATAGTTCCGATGATCCATCCTTACTATGGTATGAGTGGGCTCCCTCACAATCACTCTATGGAGAACCCTCAAGCCCAAGACAAACTACAAATGCTTGAGGAAAGGTTGAGAGCAGTCGAGGGATCCAATGTTGGCGCGAGAGATGCTTATGACTTGTGCCTCGTCACTAACGTGGTAATCCCTCCAAAATTTAAGGTGCCAGACTTCGACAAGTACAGAGGGTCGACTTGCCCTGTAAGCCACTTAACCATGTACTGCAGGAGGATGGCGGCGTTTGCTCACGACGACAAATTGCTCATCCACTATTTCCAAGATAGTCTGTCTGGGGCAGCTTCGAGCTGGTACATGCAATTAGAACGTGCACATATCAGATGCTGGAAAGACCTAGCCGATGCATTTTTGAGGCAATACAAATATAACATTGACATGGCTCCCGATAGGACACAATTGCAGAGCATGACGAAGAGAGACAATGAGTCCTTCAAAGAATATGCCCAACGCTGGAGAGGTTTGGCTGCACAGGTGGTACCACCGTTGTTAGAAAAAGAGATGGTATCAATGTTCATGGATACTCTTCAATCACCTTTCTACGACAGGTTGATTGGGAGCGTGTCTTCAAACTTTTCAGATATGATCGTCATCGGAGAAAGATTAGAGAATGGATGGAGAAACGGGAAGATTGCATATAGCTCTGCTGGAACCAGCAATCAGAAAAGGCCCTTCTCAGGTTTTCCTAAAAAGAAGGAGGGCGAAGCTAATGCCATCTCTGGATCCGGAAAGCCTCCCTACAACAACCCCCGACAGACTTTACAAATACCTACTCAAACACCACAAGCCCCACCTCACCAAGTCAACCCAGGCTATAGACCACAAAACTACCAAGAAAGAAAGCCCGCCAATTTCGACCCAATACCCATGTCATACACCGACCTATTCAATCACCTCATCAGTCACAACTTGATCACTCCCCGTCCAATGAGACCCCTTCAACCTCCTTTCCCTAGGAGCTATGACCCAGAGGCTAGCTGTGGATTCCACGCTGGGGCAGTTGGCCATTCAACAGAAAATTGCAAGGCATTGAAATATGTAGTACAAGACTTAATTGAATCTAAATGGTTAAGCTTCGCAGAAGACGGTCCGAATGTTGCCACTAACCCTCTGCCGGGGCACGGGAAACCCTCCGTCAATGCCATTGAGGATGCTGAGGGGCAATTATTGGTCAGAAAGGTGGAGGACATTGTCACACCCCTAGACCTCATCCATGCTAATTTGTGTCACTTCGGAGTCATTATGAAAGGATGTACCGGAAAGGGTTCGTGTATTGATCCCCTTTGTGTCGGGGCCTGTGAAGCATTCAAGCCAGTTCTGCAAGACTTATTAGACCGACACATGATACAAATAGGTCTTCAAAAGAAAGAGGAAGGCGTGTCGACTCTCCAGTCAAGCAGTGACCAGGGCAAGAGTATCCGGAAACCCCTGGAAATCCACTACAAAAAGGACACAAAGCTAACCACCGTTGTACCTAAACCAATCACTATTCAAGTGCCAGTCCCTTTTCCCTTTAAAAGCACCAATGCAGTCCCGTGGAGCTACGATGTGAAGGTTCAGACCAATCCAGATGTCGTTAACATCTCAGGGACCGGTGGGATGACTCGAAGTGGACGTTTCTATACCCCTGGAGGGCCTAGTGAGGACAGAACAAAGGAAGGAGAGGAAAGAGCCCGTAAGGGCAAAAACACAGAACAGGAACCTGTCGATAAGAATGCAGGAAAGAAGACGTTATCCGAGCAAGAAGCCAGTGAATTTCTGAAGCTTATGAGACAAAGTGAGTATAAGGTGGTTGATCAACTGAACCAAACTCCCGCAAAGATATCTCTGTTGTCATTATTGCTCAGTTCCGATGCCCATCGTGCAGCATTGACAAAAGTATTGAATGAGGCCCATGTCGCTCATGACATCTCGGTCGGCCAATTTGATGGGATCGTCGGAAACCTTGTTGCGAGTAATTACCTCACCTTTACTGATGATGAGATTCCAACTGAAGGAAGGGGGCACAACAAAGCCCTACACATATCTGTGAAGTGTGGAGATTACTCTCTTGCACGGGTACTTATTGACAATGGTTCATCTTTGAATGTATTACCCAGATCAACCATGGAGAAATTAGATGTGGACTGTTCATACATGAGACCAAGCTCCATACTAGTCAGGGCCTTTGACGGGTCAAAAAGGGAAGTCATCGGAGAAATGGACTTACCTGTGCAAGTAGGTCCGGAGCACTTCGTGGTGACCTTCCAGATAATGGATATTGCCCCATCTTACAGTTGTCTCTTGGGGAGGCCATGGATCCACTCTGCAGGGGCAGTCCCCTCCTCTTTACACCAGAAGCTCAAGTTCATAGTCAACAATAAGCTGGTGGTTATTTTCGGTGAGGAAGAAATGCTGATAAATAAGTCCGCTCCCACTCGCTACATTGAGGCTGCTGAAGAGTCTCTCGAGACTGCCTTCCAAGCATTGGAAATCGCCAATACATCTGCTATGTTAGAACCCAAGCTATCCAAAACTGCCGTGATGGTTGCTAAGTTCATGTTAGGAAAAGGCTACCAAGCTGGAGGAGGCTTGGGAAAAACCGGACAGGGGATCCTGACGCCAATACAGCCAGAGGAGAACAAAGATAGACATGGGATAGGATATCGGCCCAATCGCACTGACAAGAGAAGGATTGTAGAGGAAAAGAAGGAGCGGAGGTTAGCCAGGCTTGAGGACAGAGTGCCAAATACGAAGAGGATCACCATCTGCGACATCAAGGAAAGCTTTCGGAGTGCGGGAATGTTGAACCCCAATCAGATCGCCGCAGTTGAGGACGATCTAAGCGCTGAAGAAGGCATCGTCAGTCTTGTACGCCCTTGTCCTGCAAACAAAAGACTCAAGAATTGGGAGATCATTGATTTTCCTGTGGTTTTTAGTTCAAAGTAATGTTTCTATAATGTAATCCTCTGGCTCTGCCCAAGGCCTTAGGATATTTCATTCGGGCACGCATGTTTTCCTTTCAGTATTAATATCAATGCAACGTTATTTCAGTTCCCAATAAACTCTCGTTTTTCTTTTCTTGTTATATTCGCTTCTTATTTTCTTTCTTTCGTTTTTATTCAGTTAATTTACGCTAATGCAGATCCGAAAAAAATGTCTTTGAAAATAACAACGCCAATAATCCATATTGTAACTTTGATCACCCTATCAATCAAACCGAGGAAGATGTTGAGGATAATTGGGAAACCCCTCCAGAGTTAATGAGAATGATGGAACAAGAGGAAAAAATAATCGAACCCCACGAGGAATCAACTGAAACGATCAACTTAGGCACGGAAGAAGACAAAAAAGAAGTTAACATTGGCACCACATTGAAAGACAGCGAGCGAGAGAAGTTGGTTAAGTTGTTGTTTGACTATGTTGACGTCTTCGCATGGACATACCAAGACATGCCCGGACTGGACCCCAACATAGTCGAACACAAGTTACCAGTAAAACCAGATTGCCCGCCGGTAAAACAAAAGTTAAGAAGGATGAAACCAGAGATGTCATTGAAAATCCGAGATGAGGTTAAGAAGCAGTTCGATGCTGGGTTTTTAGCAGTAGCAAAATACCCTCAATGGGTAGCCAATATTGTACCGGTCCCAAAGAAAGACGGTAAGGTTCGGATGTGCGTCGATTATCGAGATTTGAACAGAGCCAGCCCCAAAGATGACTTCCCTTTGCCTCACATTGATGTCCTGGTAGATAGCACAGCACAACACTCTCTGTTCTCCTTCATGGACGGATATTCCGGATACAACCAAATTAAGATGGCCCCTGAAGACATGGAGAAAACCACCTTCATCACTCTCTAGGGAACTTTCTGTTACAAAGTAATGCCAATCGGACTGAAGAATGCTGGTGCAACGTACCAAAGGGCAATGGTCGCATTGTTCCATGATATGATGCACAAGGAAATAGAGGTTTACGTGGATGACATGATTGCAAAATCCAAGACTGAAGAAGAGCACATCGTCAATCTGCAAAAACTCTTATAACGTCTCAGGAAGTTCAAACTCAGATTAAACCCTGCCAAATGCACTTTCGGTGTAAGATCGGGAAAGCTGTTGGGTTTCATAGTCAGTCAAAGGGGAATAGAAGTAGATCCAGCCAAAGTACGAGCAATACTAGAAATGCCGGCACCGAGCACTGAAAAAGAAGTTCGTGGTTTCCTGGGAAGATTGAACTACATCTCTAGGTTCATATCGCAGCTAACATCTACATGCGAGCCTATCTTCAAGCTTTTGTGCAAAAACCAAGAAACAAAGTGGAATGATAATTGCCAAGAAGCCTTTGAAAAGATCAAGAGGTACCTCCAAAATCCATCGATTCTGATGCCGCCTGTGCAGGGCAGACCTCTCATCCTGTATCTAACAGTGCTAGACAAGTCAATGGGTTGTGTACTGGGGCAACATGATGAATCCGGAAAGAAGGAACATGCCATCTACTATCTAAGCAAGAAATTCACCGAGTGCGAGACAAGATACTCATTGTTGGAAAGAACGTGTTGTGCTCTGGCCTGGGCTGCACGTCGTTTGAGGCAGTATATGCTGAGCCACACTACTTGGTTGGTATCTAAAATGGACCCAGTCAAGTATATTTTTGAAAAACCCGCTCTCACAGGGAGGATCGCTCGCTAGCAAATGCTGCTATCTGAATACGACCTTTTATATGTCACCCAAAAAGCAATCAAGGGTAGTGCATTGGCTGAGTACTTGGCACACCAGCCCATCGAAGATTACCAATCAATGCAGTGCGATTTCCCAGACGAAGATATAATGGCTCTATTCGTAGAAGGGAATCCTCCAGACAACGAAAGGTGGAGAATGTTATTCGACGGCGCTTCTAATTTATACGGGCACGGGGTCGGAGCTGTACTGATCTCTCCTGATAACCGCTTCATACCGTTTACCGCTAGACTGAGTTTCTACTGCACCAACAACATTGCAGAATATGAAGCGTGCGTCCTAGGCATCAAAGCAGCCCTTGAATGGAAAGTCAAAAGACTCGATGTATATGGGGACTCAGCTTTAGTCATCCACCAGACAAAAGGTGACTGGGAAACCAGGGATTCCAAATTAATTCCTTATCATGATCACATCCAAAAAATGGTTGAACAATTTGAAGAGATCACTTTCCATCATCTCCCTCGCGAAGAAAATCAGTTGGCCGATGCTTTGGCGACTTTGTCATCAATGTTCAACATCAATAACGACAAGAGTCTGATATTCATCCGAATCCAACATCGAGACCTACCGGCACATCATTGTGTGGCAATCGAAGAAGAGCCTGACAGTAAACCTTGGTATTACGATATCAAGCACTATATTACAAACAGAGAATATCCTCCTGGTGCCACCGAGAATGATAAGAGGACACTTAGGAGGCTGTCAATGGGTTTCTTCTTAAATGGGGAGGTGCTTTACAAGAGAAATCACGATATGGTCCTCCTCAGATGTGTAGCAGAAGAAGAAGCAGAAAGAATTATGAAGGATGTCCATGAAGGCTCGTTCGGCACCCATTCTAATGGGCACACCATGGCAAGAAAAATCCTAAGGGCTGGCTACTACTGGTTGTCAATGGAGACTGACTGCTTCAACTACGTCAGAAAATGCCACAAATGTCAAATCTATGCCGACAATATCCATGTACCACCTGCCTCTCTGAATGTCCTAACAGCACCATGGCCATTCTCAATGTGGGGAATGGATGTCATCGGTCCCATCGAACCCAAGGCATCAAACGGACATCGTTTCATTCTTGTCGCTATTGATTATTTCACCAAATGGGTCGAGGCCGCTTCTTACGCCAGTGTAACAAAATCAGTGGTTGTCAGGTTCATAAAGAGAGATTTAATTTGCCGCTACGGTCTTCCAAATAAGATCATCACGGACAATGGGACAAACCTGAACAATAAGATGATGAAAGAGTTGTGCGACGACTTCAAAATCCAGCATCATAATTCCTCCCCATACCGTCCAAAGATGAATGGGGCAGTTGAGGCAGCAAATAAGAACATAAAGAAGATCGTGCAAAAGATGGTAGTGACCTTCAAGGACTGGCATGAAATGTTGCCCTTCGTTTTGCACGGGTATCGGACCTCTATCCGCACGTCAACAGGGGCAACACCATTCTCACTAGTATATGGGATGGAAGCAGTTCTTCCCATCGAGGTGGAAATACCCTCCCTGCGAGTGCTAATGGAAACAAAATTGGAGGAAGCAGAATGGGTTCAAGCTCGTCTGGATCAGTTGAACCTCATAGAAGAAAAGAGGGTAGTTGCTTTGTGTCATGGGCAGTTGTACCAACAAAGAATGAAGAGGGCTTATGATAAAAAAGTGCGCCCCCGCCAGTTTCAAGAAGGAGACCTCGTACTCAAGAAGATGTTGCCTATCCAAAAGGATTCCCGTGGAAAATGGACCCCTAACTATGAAGGACCTTATGTGGTAAAGAAGGCATTCTCTGGAGGAGCATTGATTCTCACAAAAATGGACGGTGAAGACCTCCCACTCCTAGTGAACTCGGACGCAGTCAAGAAGTACTATGCCTAAAGAAATGGATAGAAAAAAGAGAAAGACGAGCCAAGCAAAAATAAGCTCGCTAGGTTGAAAACCCGAAAGGGCGACCTAGGCAAAAGTTAGAGCGACCCGGTGGACTGAAAACTCTAAAGAGCGGTCCAGGCAAAAATTAGGGTCAGAAGTTGGACTTTAAGCTACAAAGGCAATCAACAACTCCAAAAGTTGGACGATGAAGGCTCAAAGTTGTGTTAATGGGCGATTGGCGTTATTACTTCAAAGACACAAACAATCAAAAGATCTGCTCTCCTTGTATCTTTTTCTTCTCTTTCTTTTTGTAGTTTAAACTCCCAATGTAATTTTCAGCCAGCGCGACCTTCTGCGCATTTGTTTTCCATTTGAAACACTTCCTTTATTCTCTCATTTTCCTATTATCATAAAAAATAACGTTCATGGTAGACGATACTGAATTGCGAAACATGTGCATGATCACAAGCATTATAATCATTGCGAAATTTCCAAAAATCACAAAAAAAGAGATGATCTCTCATAAAGTTGCAAAAAGGACAAACGCATAATCACCTCAGCAAATCTTAAATAACCCGCACTTTGGCACCACTGCTTGAGGCAACCCTCGTATCCCACGTCAAGAGTCATGCGAGTTTGATGATGCCAGCAAAGTCAATAAAGAGCTAAAGAGCAAAAAGAGCAAAAGAGCAAGAAAAGAAAATGAAAAAAAAGGGGCCAAGAACAAAAGCCAAAAAAACAAAATCATTCCACATTTCATCCATCATGTCATCAATTACTTAACTACATGCACGCATGCATCATTCATTGCAAGTGTCTGTTAAGATAATTTTATTTGGTGTCGTTAGCACCAATTCTTCAGACCCCCAGCGGTCCTTCAGAGCCCGGGCGCTCCTTCAGACCAACAATGGTCCTTCAATCCAGATCGCACGTCGCGTTAATCGAGCAACCAACGGATCATCCGGCCCCAGGCCCTTCAGACTAGCTGTGTCCGCCTAAAAAACACAGTGCACGTCCTTCGTGGTTATATCAGTTCCGGACCTGATTAACCCTAATGGCCGCTCGAAAAAGGCCACCCCCAGACCGTATCTCTAGTACCATAGCTAGAAGCGCTCCTTCAGACCCATTGGTCCTTCAGGCTTAGGCATGCCCCTCAGACCCCGACGGTCCCTCAGTCGAATTCAGGTCGATGCGCCAAGCATTGATTTTTGAGCTAGACCCTCAGATCCCCAGCGGTCCCTTCAGAGCCCCAGTGCTCCTTCAGATCCCCAGCGATCCCCCAGAGCCCCGGTGCTCCCTATTTACTTTCTGTCTAAAGCAACCCAGTTTTCATAATTTTCAAACCAAAAGAGAAGAAGCAACACAAATTCTCAGTCTGGACAAAATTAGTGTTTTGTTATCTTTATTTCTATTTTCCTCGAGAAATTGGGAACCCCTCCTATTTCCTAGCAAAATATAAATAAAGAGGGGCAGCTGTAATACAAGTTTTAATTTATTTTTTATTTTCATGCCATGTTTTATTTTATTTTTAGTTTGCTACAAGTTTTAATTTTTGAAAAAAAATAATAATTAGAAGTATCAAAACAAAATAGACAAAGAAGAACATAGGGGGGTCTGTAAAAAATATATGGAGGTGCAATCAGGATTGAGCCATTTAAAGCCCATTCCTCCACCAAGCCCTAGCCCAATTCGCATGACCCAACCCAATTCCTAAACCCTAGCCCAATTCACCCTCACACTCCTCCACCCAACCCATGACCCATATCCAACCCATAACTCAACCCAACTCACCAAAACCCTAATTTCCCTCCTTTCCTAACCCTAATTCGACTCCCCCCTTTTTACCCTAAAAGCCATCTACATTCAATCCCCCCTTAACCCAAAAATCCATCCACATTCATCCCCCAAAACCCCTCCTAAAATTCGGCCATACCCCTCTCTCTCTCCCTTGAAATTCGACCCCACCTCTCCTCTTTTCTCTCAATTCCACTTCCCCACACTTCCCACTTCCCCATTTTTCCCTTCCCAATACACTCAACCTCTCTCTCTCTCCATTCCTACGCCTACTCCTCTCTCTCTCTCATTTCCAACGGCCCTCACTCTCCCTCTCTCACACTCAACCTTCCTTTCTCTCTTCTCCCACTCACACTCAACCTCCATCCTTTCCTCTCATCTCTCACACAACCTTCTATCATCACACACACACAACACTCAACCTTCCTCTCCTCACTCACACATACCTACGGCTCTCTCCTCTCCCCTCCTCTCACAAATTCATTTTCTTTTTTCCCCTTCAACAACTCCCCCCAAACCTCCATCATATCAAAAAAAAAATCATCATCACACTTCATCTTCCTCATCACTCCCCCACTCACACTTGGCACTCCCCCCTCACACAAATTCGGCCATCACCTCCCCCACATCTCACATGTCTTCATCTTTTATTTTCCCCTTCACCTAACCCCCATATCATGTCAGAAAAATCCCTGTGCAAGTTGACAATGAAGAGAAGCAAGGGCAACATTTTTTTTGTATAAATAGGGTCACAAATTCGAAGAAGGGAGGTTTTTTTGGTTTTAAGAAAAAAGGGGAAAGATCTTCTAAAAAAATCTAGGGTTTCTCTTCTCTTCCTCCTTCCTAAATTTTTTTTTTAGTTTGAAAGTTCACTTGTATTGAAGAAATTCGAAGAAGGAAATTTCTTCAACATTTCTGGATTCTTGTTGTTAAGGTACTAAAATGTAATGTTTTATGTATTATTGCTTTTTTATTTTTTTTTTAGCAACTGTAGTTGTTCATATGAGTATTGTTCATTTTTTATTACTTTTATTTTTTATGCTACTTTTTTTGTTTATTATTGTTCACGTTTTTAGATATTATTATTGTTGTTTTTTTTTTACAAATTTTAGTTACTGTTTTTTTTATATAAATACTATTTGGTTTTTTTTACATATTAGGTACTAATTTTCGTATTAAAATAAACCTAAAAAAAAAGTGTAAAAAAAATTTGTTCCTTTTTTTTATTTTCGGTTTAAAAAAGGTGACAAAAAAAAATGTTGTTTTTTTTAAAAAATGATTACTAATTTTCGGATTAAAATAAACCTAAAAAAAAATGTAAGAAATTTTTGTTCCCTTTTTTATTTTCGGATTAAAAATAAACCCTTTTTTTAAAAAAAAAAGTATAAAAAAATATTTTCTTAAAGGAAATGGTTACTAATGTCACTACCCTTTTTTTTTTTAAAAAAAAAATATATACATAATAACAAAAATCTTTTTTTCAAAAAAAAGTAAAAAGGCCCCCTTTTATTAAATAATAACTATGACAACAACAAAAAAAAAAAACAACAAAAGATTTTTTCTCCATAATCCGCTTTCAAAATACCACTTGTTTAGTCTAGGTTTTTTTTTAGGAAAAAGCGTTTCAAGAATCACGTGCTCTAGGGTAGAATAGTAAAAAAGGTAATAAACCCGTCAATCGTTTTTTTTTAGCGTCAAAACGCTATTTGCACCCCCGGCAACCATTTTCTTTTAGCGTCAAAACGCTATTTGCACCCCCGGTGACCCTTTTTTTTTTCTAGCGTCAAAACGCTATTCACACCTCCCTTTTTAATACAACTCCTTTATTATTTGCACCCCCCTTCTATCACTTACTCCGCTTTTATTCACAACGTGATGCTTCCGAACCGTTTTTTTTTCTTTCTTTCGAAAAATCGAATTCGCGCAAAAAAATAGGTTGTCTATAGTGGTCACTCTGAGCCTTGCTTGTTTGACCGTTAGGACTAACCTTCCTTTTTCACAGCGGATTAGTAGCGGTGATCACTCTGAGGTTACTCGTTTGATCATCGCAAACATCCGCCTAAACTTCTTTTTTTTAGTTAATAAAGTACAAACATAATTTCGACTCCTTTTTATCACGCTTCCCGGTAAGCACGTTTTCAAACGAACAAGCGCTCAATCACAAACCGAGTATTTACAACAGTCACTCTGGGCTTAGCTCGTTTGACGCTGTGAATACTTTCTTTTTCGAATAAAGTCGTTAGTGGTGACCACTCTGGATTTATCTGTTTGGTCACCGTGAACGGTCTCCCGTTTTCGCAAAATTTTCAATAAAAAAAAACCAACACACAAATTTTTTTTTACCCAAGAACTACGTAGCTTTGATTTCTCCATCGCACCCGGAGATACGTAGGAGCGGGGGCCCACTCCCGTCGAGCGCCGAAAAACTAAAATTTTTATTAAGTCTTCCTTTCCGTTTTTTTTTTGCAAATAACAAAAAGGGTAAATCAAAATGTTTTCTTTAAAATAATTTTTCTACACATTAAATTAAAAGGTAACCTTTTTAGGATGTTGCGGGGTGCTTGTACCTTCCCCGCACTTAATCGACCCCCGAACCCAAAAACAAAGGTTTTTTCAATGTTTTCCTAAAAATAAATATTGATGGCGGCTCCATTGTTCAAAAGCAACGAAGGATCCCTCCTCCGGATTCTTCGGTCGCAACAACCCCCCCCCCCCTCTTGAGACTGAAGCCACTTGGTAACAAGTGGTATCGGAGCTAGACTCTTGTATAAAGGGCCTAGCAGCTTCAAGAGAAATGGCTTCAGGTTGGTCTACGCAAGAGGGTGCGTCTCTTACCCGTCCTCCGGGATTCAATGGGAAAGACTACGCATATTGGAAAGAAAGAATGAGAATATTAATAGAAGGGGTAGATCTAGATGTCTGGGATGCTGTGGAAAAAGGATCCTATGTCCCCATGCATATGGTAAATGGTGTTCTTACTGTTAAAGATAGAGATGAATGGACTGACGATGAAAAGAGAAAAGGGCAACACAATTTACGGGCTAAAAATATTATTACGTCTGCATTGAGTCCTGATGAGTTCTTTAGAGTATCAAATTGTAAATCTGCTCAAGAAATGTGGGATAATCTGCAAGTCACTCAGGAGGGTACTAGTGAAGTGACTCATGAAGGGAACCGTTCCCCAATGAGGGGTATTTGCACTCCAACCCATGTTTTTCCACTAGAATATCCCTCCACACCCGTTTCTCACCAAAAAGAAAGCACCACTTCCACCTTCCTACCTGGCTTAAATTAATGAGTCTAAGATATTTGACCCCCTCCTCTTAGTTTTTGCTTTATACACCTCAAACCTTATCACCTAAAACGATACTATTACTTCCCTTCCCCAATGAACCTTTGTGAATCTTAACAACCTTTTTCCAAACTTTGACGATCATTCTAAAGGTAGGGGAGGTAATGGATAAGAATACTACTCAGAGCATAGTTATAGAGGACAAGTCTACCCCCTGACTAGTGTTTCTATTCCTCAAGCATATATTGGCAAGTAGCCGCCAATTATGAAGTAGCACCAACGCAAAGCCCAAGGTAATTAAACATGACCTGATGTTACAATTAAGAAACTTTTAAGCCATATTGATGAAATGTAGTAGCACCTTCACTCCC
This sequence comes from Astragalus membranaceus, assembly GCA_039519185.1. Classification (NCBI taxonomy): domain Eukaryota; kingdom Viridiplantae; phylum Streptophyta; class Magnoliopsida; order Fabales; family Fabaceae; genus Astragalus; species Astragalus membranaceus. Next base: position 145,682,383 of record CM076849.1, on the reverse strand, counting down.
ACAATGTGGAAATTAACCTCTAGACTTGACAAAATGAAGTACACTATGAAAGTCTTCAAGAACACCAAGAACACTTCAATATCTTATTTCTTGAATAACTCATGCAATACGTGATCAAATTGAATGAAATGAGACTCTAATTGGACTCAAGCTTTCAGTTCAAGAAGTTATTTTGCACATAAGCACTTTTTTGAGCTTAATTTTGGTTTCATTGAATTCCTTACAAAATTTTATTTGAGTTAGAGTTCAATTTCATTCAATTTGGTCACGTATTGCATAAGTTATTCAAAAAACAAGAAAATAAGTGTTCTCGGTATTCTTGATGACATTCATAATGTTCTTCACTTTTCTGTGTTTTTGTTTTGAAGAACTGAAACATATCAAACATAAATGATCACTTTGATAAGGAAATAAAGTGAAAAATTAATCGTGTATAAGGTTGGACACTTCAATAAGATTGATTCAAAAATTCATAAATATGTGTATTCTCTGAATTTTTGTTTGGCTGGTGTGACAGCCAAATTTCGACTGGTAGGTGTCGGGCTAAAAATCACTAATCTAGCTCAAACCCTGGTTTTTTTGTTAGGCACTGTTTCATCCATTTGGGCCTCAGTTAGGAAGAGTGGGAATAGTTCAATTCGATCTAAAATCTAAACGATTTCAGACATGTTGTGCCAAAAAAAAATGCGTGACCACTAAGCTAAAATATCAAATGTGACAGCCCCATCAATATGGGAGCCCCATCAATATTAGATTCACCCAAAAACGTTTCAAGCTCATGTTGCTTATCATTAGAATTTTTTTCTCTCAAATGCTGCTTAAATGAATTTTTCCTTGTTTGAGTTGAAATAATTTCGTAATCAGCCGATGTTTCTCCTTAGGAAACACTTATCGAGGGACTAGTCGTTGATTTTTGTCCAACCTTATTTTTCTGCTCATATGCATCCGTATACCAATTGTACATCAAAAAAATATTTTTTTGACTAAACTAAAAAGTTCAGAAGCAAAGGTAGGATTGGAAACATACATTACTTTAAATGATCACTCCACAAAACCTCAACTTATATATCGAGGATAAAGAATAACACCAAAATTGAATTGAGGTTTATGGCAAAATTATTCTCAATCTGGAAGGAAGAGAGTTAAACAAACACAATATGCAATTCAGCGTCACAGCTAAAAAAACGAAAATTAGAGAGGGCAAAAATCCGTCTCTAAACAGAAAAAATTCGTCACTAACTATTTTAGAGACGGATTTTGTGACGAACCAAAATCCGTAACGAAATTTGGCGTCACTAAATATTTAGAGAGGGATTCTGAAAACCGTCTCTAATAGAGAGGGAAAAATCCGTCTCTAATTGAGATGGAAAAATCCGTCTCTAATAGAGAGGGAAAAATCCGTCTCTAATTGAGAGGGAAAAATCCGTCTCTAATAGAGAGGGAAAAATCCGTCTCTAATAGAGAGGGAAAAATCCGTCTCTAATAGAGAGGGATATATTCCGTCTCTATCAGTGAGGGACAAATGTCGTCGCTAACAGCGAGGGAACAATTTCCTCTCTAACTGTGAGGGAACTATTTTCGCCTATTAGTGAGGGATTTCAATACCAATATTTCTCCCTATTATTTTAATTTATCTTTTTCTACCTATTTGTAAGAAATCTTTGATGTCAAAGGAGTGGTGCTTTAAAACATAGACTACAAAATTTTTCAAAAAACACAAGCATCTTCTATTACTAATAAAGCGTATAAGCATAATCCATACATGAACCTTATAGTTTCATAAAACTATAGCTCACAATCCAAAAGACACATCATTGTTTGAAAAAAAAACAAAAAGCACATCAACCACCTAATTCATCATAATACTCATCATCATCATCATTTTGTTGACCATCCTCGTTTGTAGGTGGAGGTGGAGGTGAAGGCGGACGTGGATGACTCTGAGAAAAAGTTTCCATAAATTTAAGCATCTTCTCCTGGTTTGCATTAAGCGCGGTCATTTGTTCCCTAAGACTTTGGTTTTCAGCAGTCAAGTTAGAAAATCCAGTCTTCATTTGCATATATTCATCCTTCATTTGCATATATTCAGACACAGAAATTCCAGTAGATCGTTTGGAAGTAGAAATGTGGTTTTCTCCTTCAGGACCCAAACCAAATATTCTTTTCTTCTTGTTTACACCTCCAACAACCTCTAAGAAGATATTGTTGTCGGATTGCTCGCTGGACACACCATCTCCTAGTACCTCTTGCGAATCTCTTTCAAGAATACGACTTTCATACTCATTCTGAAAAGAAAAAAAAATCAAACATGAGAACCTGAGCACAAATACCAAATTGCTAAATGTGTTATGATGTCTTTGTAATTAAACCAACAACAAAAATACCAACAGCACAAATAGTCTTTAACTACTAAATCAGTTATGCTGACTTTTGGTCCATAACTAATATGCTAGAACAACAAAACCGAAATACTAAAACATCTTTTTTCTACATCTGCAAACCAGTCTTTTACTACTTCAAGTCAATCTCATTATAACTATAAACCAAAACTGTATAAACATAAAAAAAAGTAAATTGAAACAGGACATGTTCATGTTGAACAAAGGAAGCATGTGATTAAACAAGTAGAACAAAGGACATTAAAGGAAGCAGAGAAATAAAGTTGCCATTTGTTATTGATACCTGATGCAACCTGGTGTTCTCTCAATTGCAATTAGCATGTCTACCTGACAACTTTTATACAAGATCAAGGCTATTTTCTTTTATCAATTCTTAATATTCACTGCATTACATATTAATCAACATCTGCAAAAAGGCTTGTTCTAGTTAATTGTCTTTGGGGATTGCATTTTTTTAGTGGATGTTGTTTTGCTTTCACCATCTTGTTTGGTGTTCTGATGTAAGTCCTGCAAATTGCAATGGTGCATTAACATATAAGGTGAGGGAAACCAATTTTTTGTCTGACTTCCACCGCATGGAATGTGACTTACATGTTACAACCTCTAGCTAATAAATATCTGCTATTGTTATTGTCAAAAAAAATATCTGCTATTTTTGGGCCCCTTGAAAATATATTTCCTAATATCACTTTGAAACTTTATATTCCTATATCTATGAAGTCTGTTAGATATATTTGATGTGCTGTGTGCATTGAAATTCCTCCAAGTCTCACTAATTATTGACTGACTTGATTACAGATTGAGGTTTTCCTAATTAGAGTAGGACATTGCAGAAACCATGGGTCACGACTATATTTGTTGTGCTGTGTGCTATGTGGCCCATGCTGTCTTGCATATTTCAGTGAACTGCCTATTCTTTCCTTTTCTTTTTTCTTCTTTCCATATGCACTTGTTCTATGCCTCTCCTAATTTTGTTCTGTATCATGCATTTTCATAGCTATGAATCACATAATGGTTACAGGTATACCATATATTTGCTTTTATTGTCTTTTGTCTTTTTTTTCCAGTTCAGTCTATTAATTCCTCAAATCAATAGATGTGAATTAATTATAAGTCTTCAATATGGATATGGATACATATCAAACAATTAATGTAACCAACACCAAGGAGATTCATTCATGTATGTGAAATTCAATTCAATGTATACTAACTAATATCTGCAGATTTAAATTAAAAATAGAATCGACACTATTAAATTAAAAATGAACTTACAGCAATCCTCTCTGATTTGGAGGAGACCCACTTTGGAGTTTCACCTTTCATTTTGTGAGTCTTCTCAAATAGGTCCCAACAAGTTGGAGTCTCATCCGAGGAATCAGGGGAATCGGTTCACCATGATTTGTCCAATGATAATAATTAGTCATGAACCCCTTCCTACATAGATGCACCATCACCATGGATGGTGGGTGATGACGCAAACACTTGCAAATCTTACACGGACATCTAATCTCCCTACTTTCAACGTTCTCTTCGTCTTTTTCTATGTCTTTTTCCAAGACAAAGTTGATAAATCCCAAACATCCTTGTCTAAATTCTTCTGTGATATTCTTGTCCCGATCCAATCTATTATCCATCCACTTTCTATTTTTGGGTACTTCCATTGCTATTAGTCTTTAAAACTAAATGAAGAAACAATTAAAAGAAAGGAGAGTCATTGCTATTAGTCTTTAGTAATAATCATATTCATTATAATAACTTTGTATCGTCAACAATTTGTTAACTAATCTCCTCTTATATAGTCAACTAGTCATCAAAATAAAGGATAAATTCAAGATCACTAATGCTTTAAAGTTCAGAACCTACGTGCCAACCGTCTCGAAAAGATAAAAGAGCAAAGACCAAGGTTGTCTTTCCACAGCCTTGAGAAGCACTAAAAGTCACACTTCAAGTAACAGAAAATACTTTTCTCATGTTACATATCATATATCCATACAATCACAAACTACAAAATACTAAAAGCCAACTGAAATTTTTGAAATATAGAGATTAAAATGAAGTAACAGACACCTAGTGTACGTGTCTACTTGAAATTAACTTGTAATATTCTGCCACCATGAACCAAATACACAGCTGGAAAATAAAACAAATACACAACACCTTCTTCCTCTTTGCTTATTTTACTAATTTTCACAAAACAGAGATTATGCATTCCCCTCCTTTTATATGTCATCTACATGTTTATTTTATTAAAATAGTTATATACATGAAATTCAATATATGGATAGCAAGACTAGAGTACAGAGTGACAGAGAAACATTATCAGTGAAACGATATAGGTGCACATACATGTATGAAATTATCCATAGGTAGAAAAACATTCTCAGGTCTTTACTTAAGCAACTAATTCCAGTATCATTCATCCAAGAAAAACTCAAAATCAAATCAGAATGATATGACTTACGAATGTCTAGCATATGCAAATCCTTCAGAGAACTGGTTCCATCTGTACCCCCAAACACAAACAGCGGTACAACTATGACTGTCCCTTGGAATAGGAGGAAAACCTTTTATAGCTAATAGGCTCCAAATTTGCTTCACTGCAAATCAACAAACAAGAATGAGAAATTTTCCCAAAAAGTCAAAAAACAGTAACAAAATAAATGCATTAAAATATATAAAGACCATACAAGTTTAGAATCATAAATTATTAGACTATTCAACCTCATCAAACACATAATAAGTTACCTAAATTGTCATCCCAAAATCCCCAAATCAAACAAAAAAAGCAAACCCGTTAAACTTCAATTCATTACAACATTGTAATTCATAACCTCCCAATTTCAAGTATTGTAATTCATAACTGCATGACAAGTAAACTAACTAATCAGGTCATACCTCAATAAAATAACAAATACCCAAAAAAATAATTAAAAATTAGCAAAACCCCGGTCTTGAAATGGAAACCCATAACACCATGCACAATACACAACCAAAAAGAAAGAGCAATAAAAACAACACAACCACAAAAATGCACATATATATTTATTAAATTCAAATTTCCTTCAAGAAAAAAAATCATAAAATAAAAGAAACAATTATTACAGAAATTAGAAAGTATAGAGGTAACAAAACAAACCAGTGTCAAAGAAGTGAACTTGATTGGTTTGACGGACATGTAAGAAAAACCCTAAGACTTAGGGCACTAACAAACACCTCACGGTAGAATCACTATCATCATCAGTCAAACATTTGATTGAATAGAAGGGGAAAAGCTGGTAATGGAACCAAATACTAATAAACAATGAAAAAGCAGCGCAAAACTTGATGAATTTTTAGGATCTAGAACTGAACATTGACTGTTTTGAAGTTTAAGAGAGAAGTACCCGATGATGCTTGATCTGAGAATCCATAGAAAGGAAGACGAAAGGAATATAATAATATTTATGAGTGTAGTGTAGAAAAGAAACTAAGATGAGATGAATAGATCGAAGAGAATAGAATGCAAAGAGGGAACCAACCCCAAAAGGATCCGGTCAACAAACCCTCTATTTGGTGATTCTTAGGGTTTGGTGAATGTTGAGTGGTGGAGGCGAGGGTTGTGGTGAGTGGGAGAGGTGATTCTTACGGTTTTGAGTTTTCACGAGAAGAAGGTGGTGACCGTGTGGTTTTTTGTGACATTGTGGTTTTTTGTGGCAACAAAAATAATTTTTTTTTCAATAGGAGGGAAGGGAATTGAAAAGAGCGCCGATGGGAGGGAATCAAAATAGAGAGCGCTAAGTAAGTTTTTGGGTCTGTGATGGATTAGTATTCCTCCCTATTAGTGAGGAAACATTTTCCATCTCCAAATCCGTCTCTAAACTTCTTTTTAATATTTTGTGACGAATTTAGAGAGGGAATCTTTAGAGAGGGATATTTTTCTTCTCTACATTCGTCACAAAAGTAAATTAGTGATGACTATATATTTTCGTAGCTAAATCCCTCACTAATAGTGAGGGATACTTATCCATCTCAAAAATTCCTCTCTAAAATCAACTTTTCTAGTAATGCGTGTTGTGATTCTAAGAAAATCTTTAGCGCCTCATAAAATTGTTTCAAATATTTGACAAAGATAATGATGTCGCCCCAATCAGTTGTGCACTAAGGTGGCCAACAACTCCAAAGAACTTACCATAACTTAAATTATCATACTCTAATTTTTCCAAGGCTGCTTGATATTTTCTTGCCACATCAACACATGAAGGTTGAGTTCCACCTTGTGGGAACATCAACATATACAAGTTTTATACAACTTATTCTTGAAAACTCTATACATTCCTTGAATTTGGGAGATCATTGGGGTGAATACCTAACAAACCTAACAATTTTCCCAATGCTGGAAATGGAGTTATTCACATCTTTTAAACTGTTTTTCACCACCAAATATTAAGAATGCGAACACAATACCTCACATGAAAAAAACTCCTAGCCACCTCGTATTGTTTATCTTTTCTTCAAATAAGCCACATCAACATCATTAGAGCGTGCTTCCTTGTTGTTCTTATTGCTTGGTCCTTCCTTTCCCTAAGCCTTGCTTGGTCCTTCCTTGCCCTAAGCCTTAAAAAGATTAATGAACAACATAAAAATATTAATGAACAATCAATTTAAAAAATATCATACACATACAAAAATATTAACATACTTTATCAATTATCACCTTTGTTGTTCTGTAACTATTCACCCCTTCCTTTCCTTAACCCTTGCGATCCAATACACGTTCCTTGATTACATGTTACTAAGGCTTGGATTGAATGATGTATGGCATCGGTGGAGCGTGGACGCTACTCGGCATATTCCATCTCAGTATTGGTTAATGGCAGCCCGACAAACGAATTTCAGGCAATGCTGGATCTAAAGCAAGAAGACCCCTTGCCCCGTTTCTTTTCATCATAACAGTTGAAGGCTTGGCAGGTTTGTTGCGAAAGGAAGAAGAAGGCAATATGTTCAGAGACTTCTCAGTCAATGAAAACTTATCTATCTCCATTTTGCAATTCGCGGACGACACATTAATCTTTTGCGACAGGGGAGAATAATCTATGGCGTCTCAAGGCAGTTTTTCTAATTTTCGAGCTAGGCTTTGGTTTAATTTTTTTTTTGAAATGGGTGTTAATGTGGAGGAGAAAGCCCTATAGGGAGCCTCAGTATTCCTAACTTTCTCTCTAGGAATAATACCCTTTAAATTTTTCGGTATCCTGGTTAGTGTCAATCCAAGAAGATATAATACTTGGGAGCTGGTTTTAAAGGCGATGAGACCAAAATTTCCCTCCTGGAAGAGTAGACATTTATCCATGGGTGGAAGGGTGACTCTAATTATTTCTGTTCTATTAGCTCTTCCGCTCTACTTCTTCTCATTCTTCAAAGCATAGACGTACTCAAAGAGTCTATTAGATTGCATCGAGAGTTACTGTGTGGTCCAACGCCTTTCTAGTCGTTGTTCCCAGAGTTGTACTTGTTTTGTGCAGAAAAGAATGCTACTATATGCCACTTTGGCTCTTGGTCTGAAGATAGGAGAGGAGATACCTAGCTTTGATTAACTAAAAACAATTATAACAGATATATCTCTAACCAAAATAGAGATGACATGTGGTTATGGTGATTTGATAGATATAACTCGTCCTCTGTGAAATCATGTTATGTCTGGTTGTCTGACTCTTTTGCAGGTACTGATGTTAGACCAATGTGGAACGTGATGCTAGCTTGCATCCAAATTTGGAGGTGTATGTCCCTACGAAAGTGGTGGTTTTTTCATGAAGGTTGTTAATTAATCGGTTACCCACTCATGATGTTAGGAGAGTTATATTAGAATATTAGGGGAGTTATATTAGAAAATATTATGTGTTAAAGATTATTTAGTTGGATTGTTATTAGGTGTTATTCTAGTTGGGCTTTTAGCCCTTAGGCCTTTAATTGTACTCGCCCATATTAGGCACTATATATGTAGTCTCTTGGAGACATTTAGGAATCAATCAATCAAATCAAAAGTTATATTTTATTTTAGTATTTTATTTATTTATTGTCTTCTTCCTTTAGTAGTTTTTCTTAGTTTTGTTAGGGTAGCCTTTTAGCCGCCTAAATGGGCTCTCAATGAAAGCACCAATGTTAGGCGGCTAAAAGGCTACCCTAACAAAACTAGGGAAAACTACTAAAGGAAGAAGACAATAAATAAATAAAATACTAAAATAAAATATAACTTTTGATTCACTACAAAAAAAACACTGATTAGCGACGGACATTAGCGACGGACTTGTTGTCCCTCGCAAAAACAGTCATTAGCGAGGGAATTAGCGAGGGCATAGAGCTGTCAATTTTTTTGTCATTAGCGAGGGAATTAGCGAGGGAACCGTCCCTCGCTAATGACTGCCCTCGCTAATTCCCTCGCTAAATTTTACTTTTTCAGATGATGGGACTCAGCGCAGGGGTTGGTAAAGGTGCAGAAATTAGCGAGGGACAGTTCCCTCGCTAATTCCCTCGCTAACGTTAACTTTTCAGATGATGAGACAGTTCCCTCGCAAATTTTTTTCTTTTTTCCTTTATATCCGTTTACACCCTCACTCTTCTTTCTCACTCACTCACTCTTCACCATTCCTCTTCCCTTCCTCTTCCCCCTTCCACTTCCTCTCACACCCTTCTTCTCTCTTCACTCTTCCAACACCACCACCACCACCATCATCACCACCCCCTCTCACACTCTTCTTCTCTCTTCACTCTTCCAACACCACCACCACCACATACCTCCTACCACTCACTCACTCTCTCTTACTCTTCACCACCACCAACCCACCACCCCACCACCACCACTCTCACTCTTCTCTCTTTCTCTCTCTCTCTCTCTCTCTCTCTCTCTCTCTCTCTCTCTCTTACTCTTCTCCTTCTCTCTCTACTCTAAACCACCCATCACCACCACCACCACACCACCACCACGCCACCATTCAGCACTGGACACATGTCATTTTTTTTTTGAAAACTACAGTCATTAGCGAGGGAATTAGCGAGGGCAAAATCCGTCGCTAATTCCTGCGCATTTACCAACCCCTGCAACTGAGTCCCATCACCTGAAAAGCTGTAGTCATTAGCGAGGGAACTAGCGACGGCATAGTCCCTCGCTAATTAGCGAGGGATCCAACTTCCCTCGCTAATCCCATTTGCGAGGAGGGAATTAGCGAGGGAACCAGTCCCTCGCTAAGTCCCTCACAAATGACCATTAGTGAGGGAATCAGGTCATTTTGCGAGGGAACTGTCCCTCGCTAATGACTAGTTTTTTTGTAGTGATTTGATTGATTGATTCCTAAATGTCTCCAAGAGACTACATATATAGTGCCTAATATGGGCGAGTACAATTAAAGGCCTAAGGGCTAAAAGCCCAATTAGAATAACACCTAATAACAATCCAACTAAATAAGCTCTAACACATAATATGTTCTAATATAACTCCCCTAATATTCTAATATAACTCTCCTAACACATGACGCCTTGGAGTATAAAGGAGTAATGCTGCCACAGCATAACTGATGTTGTGTGATGTGCTTTAGAGCAGATGAATAAGCCAACCACCTATTTTGCAGTTGCACATTCACGAAGGGAGTGTGAGAGAAAATATTCTCTTCGTTGGGTATTCCATCTCTGCACTGTGAGGAGCCCATCGCTCACTTTCTGTAGTTTAGGACTGAGTCTAAAATGAAGGAAATGAAAGTAACAAAACATCTTATTTGGATAACAGTTTGGGAAGTTTTGCACTCAACGAATAGGGTTATTTTGAAGGGACTGTTACGAACTTTGACATGACTGTACACCACATCAAACACTTATGTTGGAGGTGGTTCATCTCTAAGAGGGAGGGGTAGGATTCTACACAGATTTATGCTGACTTGTTAAACTACCCTCTGAACTTCCTTGAATCAATTTAGAATGTGCAGGAAGGTTGCCCTGTTCAGTGGTAAGCAGGCTACTGCCAAGGATAATGGAGACAAGCATTGGGTGGAGAAGAATTTCTGTTTTTAACTTACTGTAATTATTTGTTGATATATGGCCTGAATTATCTTGCAATGAAATACAACTGGAGCTGGTCGGGATATAAGGATGTTCATGGCTGATATGCAGTAAATAGTGCCCCCTCCTTGATTGCTTGTGCATGTGATTTTTTTGAAGAATACGAGTCATGCCAATTCCCTCTATGGTGCTGGTGCCTCATGCAAGTCTGATGATGGGTCAACGTGTAATAGAAGGGACAATTGGATTTTGTAAAATGTTATTTATTTTGTTCTGTCAGGGTCAACTTTTTCCTGTAACTGATTTTGATTTCGTTTCAGCAGCGAACCAGTGTTTCAGCTTCAAATCCACAAACTAATTTCCAAAATTCCTAAACCTAATTTTCAGATCTTAATCCTTTTGGTGTTTCCTTCAGCAAAGTATAGCTTTTCTCTCAAATTCTGTGATGGGGTATCAAAAATTTAAAACCCAAAACCAAAACCTATATCAATTAGAACTTTTAGAAGAATGAAATCGGTGGAACTAGACTAGTTTGTGACCAGCGATGATGAAGTAGAAAAGAAAATGAGTGATGGGTTTTTGGAGGCAATAGAAGATCTTGAGAGAATGACAAGGGAACCTTATGATATTCTGGAAGAGATGAATGTCTGTTTGATTTTAGAAATTGGAAAAACAAATGAACTAAATTCGTAAAAAAAAAGTTGGGCACTAAAATCGTGAGTTGGTCATAATAGGGGAACCAAAACTATAATTAAGTCAAATCAAAATGCATCAGCAAAATCAAATCCAAAACACAAATTTAAACTCGAGAGTGAGTATAAAGCTAGAAATTATTAAAATTAAATCGTGAAATCAGAATCTCTTAGATTAAAGTTAGAAAGCCTAAAAATTTGAAATCCACAAAACCGAGAAGCCTTAAAAATGAAGAAAAGAGGCACTATAATTTAAAATCCCGAAAACATTTTGTTCTGGTTTGGACAAAGGCCCATCATGAGAACAATTCTACTTGGCAAGCTATGATAACTTGGCCTCCAAGGCGGCTCCTAGGAGCGCTGGATGAACGTTGGTGATCTATCCATGTCTATCCAACAATCCAAATCACACCTCGCTTTCCGGCTCTTTACCTATAAATATGCGCCTACGTTGATGTTACATGTAATCATTTATTGCCGCATACATCACTTATTCCCTATGTAACATCCCAGGTTGCTTTCAGAACTGTCGACTGCCCCACAAACCAACATGTGTCTTTCCAGCATGTGTTGTCCTCACTTGCATGCTTTCTAGAAAACTTCCTAGAAGGTCATTCATCTCACTACTACTCCAAGTCAAGCACGCTTAACTATGGAGTTCTTATGGGATGGGTTCCCGAAAAGATAATGCATCATGTTGGTATATGTAGTCCAAATCAATACTTTTAAGCCTTCCTTCAACTGTACAGTCCCATACCTGCACAGCCTCAGGATCCTTCTCATTCCGGTGCATATTCTGTTCATTCACGTGTCCCTTCGCCTAGAAGCTTCCAGGAGCCACTCTTTGCCGTGCCAACTTTTGGGCACCGGCGATCACTCCTCGCCCTCGTCAGCCATATATGTCACATTTCCGCTAAAGAACATCAATAGGTGAGTTCTTCATCCATCAATAGATTGAGGACTGCATGTTGACTTGAATGGCTTCACTACAAAAAAAACGTTATTTAGTGACCGATTTTTCGGTCACTATAAGGGAAAAATCGGTCACTACAACGTTTAGCGACTGAATTGGCTACCAAAAAAAATCAGTCGCTATATCACTGGTCGCTAACTGTAGCGACCGATTTTGTGACCGAAATTTTAGCGACCGATTTAGTGACCGATTTTAGCGACCGATTTAGTGACCGATTTTAGTGACCGATTTAGTGACCGATTTTAGTGACCGATTTAGTGACCGTTTAGCGACCACTTTTGTGACCGATTTAGCGACCAATTTAGTACCAAATTTAGTGACCGATTTAGTGACCGATTTTAGTGACCGATTTAGTGACCGTTTTAGCAACTAATTTTGTGACCGATTTAGCGACCAATTTAGTACCAAATTTAGTGACCGATTTAGTGACCAATTTAGAGACTGATTTTAGACTAATTTAGCAACTACATTTAGCAACTAATATAGCAACAAAATAAAGAGATGAATTTAACAAATCCGAATTTGACATCGAGTTAGCAACTATTGATCTTGGCGCGACAAATTTTTAGCAAATGATTTAACGACTAAGATTGATTTAATCAACTTATTCAATTGTTTTGCACTAATTTAATTGCTAACATGCCCGTGGTAAGAAAAATAATTTATAAAGCAATAATAAACAATAGATTTACGATAAATTTTTCATCACAATAAAAAACAATTCATTACATTAAAGACGTTAATGTACATAGGAAAATACAACTATTTTCAAATAAATCCTACATAATATACTCATTAGAGTTTGAATCTTAACAAAACATCAAAAGATTACTCTGATTCAGTTTGTCCATCAAATTGGACCCTAGATCATTTCATCATCATGCTCTACATTATATGGCATTTGTTGAAACTTCAAGTGTTGCATCAATTGTTTTATCAGTTGCTAGTGCCACCCTTTCCAAGCTTCCTATAACAACAAACTAGACCAATGATCTGAATAAAATGCATAAGATAAAATGATAAATAATAGTATTGCTGGTTCAATCACAAGAAAGGTAACCACTACAAGGACAAGTATTGTATTGAGTACAGACCTCGGGTAATTCTTTTGAGCACTGACCTTCAAACCAACTAGAGTAGACTGTATACAAAAACAATTGAGTTAATGAGATGAATCCACTTTGCATTAATATTCTGGGCTTAAAACTCAAGTAGTTTACTTTGTTCATACAAAAGAATTCATAAACATGATGATATAAAATGCAGAAATGTTACTTATCATGAAGACATCCTACCTTATAAGGGATCACAAGCAGTTTCGAAATGGAATTACATTTCCTCAAATTACCATGAAAAACTCACTAGCCTGCTGCTCACTCAAGGATACAAACAATCTGCTTCTGATTATTCTCTATTCACTTGCAATCAAGCTGAACATTTCACTGCCATCCTAGTCTACGTGGATGATATTATATTGGCAGGGAACTCCATGACTGAGTTTGACAGGATTAAGAAAATTCTAGACAATGCCTTCAAGATTAAAGACTTAGGTCCTCTTCAATATTTTCTTGGCTTGGAAGTGGCACAGTCAAATACTGGCATATCTATATGTCAGAGGAAGTATTGCCTAGACATCTCTTGTTCTCTGGACATCTCTTGTTCCTATGCTTCCTATCGGCCTTTCTCGTACTGCCGAGGTTACAAAAACTGAGACCAGTTCAACGTACACTATGTTTCAGCCAGAGGAGTGATTGGACATGAATTCTAATTTAAGAAAGCCAAGCACCTGAAAGCTGAGCTTTGAGCTTGTATCAAACAAACATCAGTTGATATCTCTATCATATATATGCAATCAGCAGTAAACAAATCTAGTTTTTATGCGGGATATTCTATACAGAATAAGAGGTGGAGTGGATTATATAAGAACATGACCATCATTTGACATGCAAAAAAAAAAAACATGAGCCAATAAAAGTGAGTGAAAAAAGAAAAGAGAACCCCACAATGGGTGGCTTCGAGGGTGGAGAACTATGTGAAATGGTTCGTGGGTGGCCCATTAATAACCGTTGGATTAATGAATCCTATTAACCAGTTGAAGACAAAAAGATTCAGTTTATAATTACGGAAAAATTTCAAATATACATGACCCAAAATGAGATATGTAAAGCTGAAAATGTAATTATTATTATTATTAGAGGAATCTAAAGTGGAAGGAAAATATTTCGGAAGCTTAGCTCCAAAATAATTAATACAGCTCATACCTTCTGGTGATACATGATTATTGCCAGTATCAATGATCATTGGATCACTAGTATTATTATCAGCCCCAATAGATGCTTTCAATTCTTCCTCTTTTATGAGACTGGCTTTTAAAGCTTCTTCTTTCTTTATTCGATTTTGCTCTTCCTCATAGGCAATTAGTTCTTCCCCAACCAAAGGAACTCGCTGGGACACAGTGACTTTGACAGCTTTTGGAGGTGGATCAGCCTGAAGCATTCGAGCTAGTGTGGCAAACTATGCATTGAAACATAAGATAGTAAGTAAATATTTTAAGTATTTAAAGAAAAATCATCAAAGAGAAAGATAAGTTAAAAGCTAGTTGTTAAGGGGGAAGAACCAAGCCACTTGAGTACTCCATTAAGCATTTCATACTACTCGATGTGGGACTTAGGCACCACATAATACCCAAATCTCTATCATAGCACTGCCCTTAAGAGACAACGTCTTGGCGTCTTCTCACTCTATGATGCTTAACCCGGTTTTCCAGTCAGCCCCTCCGTTAGTTACCTCCAAATTCTTTGTCCTTTTGACGTCTGTAAGGTTGATTGTTCAAAGCGTTATAAGCATCAGTTATCAGAACGGCTGGCCGCACAAAAGAACCTAGAACAGTTCCATTCAAATGCCTAATGAAAATTAGATTGATAAGTAGCTTCCTTTCTGCTCTCCAAATATATATCATATCAAATTAACCATGGGCAACTAAAAGAGAGGTTTACCTTTCTTTCCTATGATTGAAATCAACAGCATATATGACATCCTCACCATCCTTTGTGATTTTCCATATAGTACCTCCCAAAAGATGTCCAGCAGTATGTGGTGCAATCACAATTCCCTCTCCCTTTCCTAGTAGCGGTTAAAATGTCATTAAAGCCAACAAACACATAAAGTGAGAAGGGATATTTACAAGCTGCTCAACACGGAAGCATACCAGACGAACTTCAATAACCATTGTAAACACTAATACAAACATTAAAAATAATTGATGCACAATACACAATACACAATACACAAATTCATATTCCCAATATGTCATTTAGGGCTTATATGCGAATCAGTGAGTTTTTATTTGAATTCAAATAAAAATTCAAATCCATCTTCCAAACCCTAAAAATTTAAACACGCAAATAATACAAAATCAAACTTGCTAAAAGAAGTTAGGGCTTATATGCGAATCTGATTAAACAAAAATAGGAAAAAAATGATATAATCAAAGGTGAGAAAAATCCAAATAGAAATAGAATCAAAATAGAAGCTAATAGAATCAAAAATTGGAAGATTTCACAGGAGAAGCGGAACGAACCTATCAATCAAAAGCGATTGGGCTTGGCGGCGTACTTCAATGTTTGGGTTTCACGCTGCGATGAAGAAGGTGTAGGTGAAAGGAGGCTTCTGCGTGCGTTCAGTACGTTTAAGGGAACGAAGATGAAGGTGATGCAGGGAACGAAGATGTTTGTGGAGATTTCTCACCAAAAAAAAGAAGGTTGTTGAGATGGAGATGGAGCTGGCCAGTGTGGTGATGCGCTGTGTGGAGGTGAGGGAAGCGAAGATGCAGAGAAAAGGAACAAAAGGGATTGTGTTTTTTTGGGGTTTTTGGAAATAAAGATACGAAAGGGATTCTGTTTTTTCTTTTTGGAATTGAGATTTTTCATCAGGAGGCGCGAGTTAAATTTTGGACGAGCGCTTTATTTTGGCAAAAATTTTCATGACTTCGCGCTAAAGTATTTTATACATTGAATCGGTCTCTAAATCGGTCGCTAATAGTGACCGAAAAAGTGGTCTCTAAAGGTAGCGACCGAAAAATCGGTCACTAACCAAAAAGTATTTTATACCTATTGAATTGGTCTCTAAATCGGTCGCTAATAGTGACCGAAAAAGTGGTCTCTAAAGCTAGCGACCGAAAAATTGGTCACTAACCAAAAAGTATTTTATACCTATTGAATCGGTCTCTAAATCGGTCGCTAAGGTGACCAATTTTTTTTGGTCGCTAAATCAGTCACTATTTAGCGAATTTCTAGTAGTGCTTGATATGCTGTTAGAGGTTTCAAATTGAGATTAAATGAGTTTATATGTCACATTTCATGCTAATGATTAGCTAATTGTTGCTTGCACTGAGTAAGTGTTTTGTTGATCTTAATTACTTACAATGATGCATGATATGAGTAGTATTTCATTGCTTTATTGTGGTTGTTATCGATTGAAAATAATTTGAGTAACAAGTAGTTGAGGTTTAGAGACCAAAATTAAGAAATGGATGTCAGGGGAAAAACACGGGCATGTTTTAAAAACATGGTTAGCCGTGTTTCTTTCTATGTGAAATGCAGATTTTTTTTAAACCAAAACACGACCGTGTGTACAAAACACGGGTGGCCGTGTTTTCTTCTGGTACCGAGTTTGTTTCCTTGGTTTCTCATCTTCAAATGCACCGTTTAGTAAGCCTATTCCAATCCTTGGCTAATGTGATATGATTGTTCAATCCAATTGTTTATTGAATGTATAAGATTGGTACCTTATTATACGTTATGTCTTAAACGTGTGAGAAGCACAACTTAAAGCCTATTCATAAAACACGGCGGGATGACGATCCAGAGGTTAATTAGCATACTTGGAATGGGAGGTCATGTCTCCTGAGTTCAAGGCCCAAGATTTTTACTCAACGAAAGTTGGATTCAGTTCTCCGCTGAAATTGATATAATTCAATTGCTTATGGATTATGCTAAAGCTATGGAAATACAAAGGAAAGTTAGAAACATTTCTAAAAAAGGGAACCCACAAAGGAAAGTTAGAAACAATTTTTTTGTAAGAAACCCACAAAATAGAGAAGCCATAAAAAGAAAGCTAGAATCCCTAAAAATATGAAACTCAAAATCGCTAAAAAAGGAATAGAAACTGTTTCAAGTTTTAACCCAAAACTCTAAAAAATGAAAGCCAGCGAAATAGAGATTAATAGAAAGCAATAGAACCTAGATAACCTAAATATGAAACCCACAAACATTACATAAAAAACTGAAGTTACAGAGAAAAATTAAGTAACGAAAAATGTCAAATTTGTATATAATTTCGTACTAATTTTTGCGACGCAAAAATTAGTGACGAACTTCTATTTTTTGTCACAAACTTTGGTCATTAATTTTGTTTTTTTCAAGTAGTAGTGGACCAAATACAACCCTAATATGCAGGGAAATATAGAATGAGAGCAGATATAGAGAAACAGGGATTAAAAACAACGATCAAGCTTCTAGTATGTAGAAGGCTTACTAGTATGGGAGAAAAATGGAGAAACCAAGCGTAATGGGACGGGAGAAAAATAACGAGAGAATGAAGAAAGGGAGCATGGTTGAAAGTGAGTCGCGACACCACATTGTCAACCTTTGAATGGAAAGCACAATAGCGCCACACTCATTTACTCTGCTAAGCTTTCATGTTAGAGTGAGATGTTAGTGAGATGAAGTTGTCAGGTAAGAAGCTAGGGTTGGGTTAACGTGTGACACAAATGAAACAACTTCGTATGTGTTATGTACAGTAGTATGAAAATTTTCATTCATATTCATCGGACGGGTTCAAATTACAATGGATGTGGATTTTCCCATCAATTCCGCCCAACAGAAGGCGTTTACCCACCTTGGGTAAACCAAGACCCAAACGCCCACCACAAAATGACTCGCAAGTTTTCTTTTCATTCAGTTTGATCGAGTTACATTTGTGAATATCTTATTTTTTCAAATTTAATTAAGTTCTCTATTAACTTTTTTAGAAAATAAAATAGAAATCCCAAATTACGAATGATTTCCAATTACATTTTTTTAACTTTTTAAGAAAATAAAATGCGAATCCCAAATAGCGGTTTTCAATTACAATTCTTTTAACTTTTTCTGAAAAAAATGCGAATTCCAAATTGCTCACAATTTCCAATTACAATTCTTTTATTAACGCATCTAATAATAATATTTCCAAATTTACAAATCTATGCATTGTATTTAAGACACTGTAAAAAATTTAATTCATCTTTTTTTCGATACTATTCCTGCATAATAATAACAAAAATAATAGATAATAATAATGATATAATTTTGCCGTCAAAAATAATCATACATGGTAATTAAGACACGGTAAAATTAATCTAAAATTTTATTGAGCAGCCCTCTTTGACCATTCAGGTTTTTTGATTGCAGACGAAGTGACAACTACCACTCATAACCTCAAACACGCAAAATGAAGATCCCGAGTTCGAACTCGGGTAACCACGAAAAGTATCCAACCTAACAACTCGTTGTGTTTGGCCTTACAGATATGACCATCCAGTTGGGTCAAAACATTAAAATGCTACCATCAAATATTTAATAATTGCCTCTTTAACCTAAAATTAATTCATTAATGATATATTTACATTTAATTTTTACACTTTTATTATATAGAAAATCAATTCAAATAAATTTAATTTTACTATGGAAATATGGCTATAGGGAAAGTGTAAAATAACTTTATTAAAATTAAATTAGATGTAATCTATAAAAAGGGGTCTCTAGGAGAAAATAAAATACATTCTCCCAATTTCCTTCTTTCTTCTTTGTGCTCAATAGCATCATGGGAGGAAGGAAGGTAAAGCTGGCCTTCATTGTGAAGGATTCAACAAGGAAGGCAGCATATAGGAAAAGGAGAAAGGGTTTCATGAAGAAACTAGATGAACTCACAACCCTTTGCGGAGTTGATGCTTGTGCTGTCATGTACAAGCCTGATGATCATGCGCCAGAGGTTTGGCCAGCCCCTCAAAAGGCAGAAGAAGTGATTATGAGATACATGCAAGTTCCTGAATTTGAACGAAGCAAAAAGATGCAGACCCATGAGAGTTACCTTAGGGATGAAATTGCAAAGGCAACCGAAAAGCTGAACAAAATAAAAATGGAGAACAAAAAAGAGAGGATGGCCATTCAGATGCTTCAATCTCTTGAGTCAGGTACACCTACTTGATTATAGCTTAATTATTTTATTATAAAAATGTATTTACGGAAAAATTTGAGATTGAAAACAAAACTCCATTTATTCATTTAAAATAGGCTAAATTACAGTTTTGGTCATTTATCTTTGACTTTGGTTTCACTTTGGTCCTTTATCCTTTTTTTTTCTCGTTTTGTTCCGTCATCTTCCATTTCCGTGTCATTTTAGTTCTTTTTTGGTATTTTCCATTCATTAACTTAACAGACGCCACGCTGACAATTAAATGCTGACGTGGGGTCTTAAGTGTCAAGGTTGACTTGGAACTCATCATTAAATGATGAGGCAAATAGTGGACCAAATTGAAACTTAAAAAAAACATAAGGGATCAAATTGACACAAACACAAAACTTTCACCTTCTTCCTCCAAACACCATCTCCATCTCCATCTTCATCTTCCCCCGCGAGTCACCATCACCTCCGGCGAGCCACCACAACAAATTAATCACTCTTCAACTCTTATTTCGTAACCTCTCCCTCAAACCCAAAACCCCCAATTTCTCAAACTTAATCCCTAACCTCTCCCTCAAATCCACTCTGTCATCTCTCATCTCCCACCTTTGTACATGTGCGAGTGTCACTATAAACAGATCTGAAATTAAAACGAAGGAAGAGGATGGAGATTTTTGGAGAGTTCTTCAATGGCCGTTTGATTATCTTTATTGAAAGGATAAATAAGATTAAGTATTACTCAGATCTTCATTGAAATAGATTTGAAACGAATTTGAAACTGATTTGGAAACAAATCCGAGAAAACAAAAACGAATCAAACATGAACTGAAATCGAAGATGGAGAAGTTAGGGATTAAGTTTGAGAAATTGGGGGGTTTTGGGTTTGAGGGAGAGAGGGAAGAGTGATTGATTTGTGATGATGGTGGTGGGTGGCTCGTCGGAGAAGATGAAGATGGAGATGGATATGGTGTTTTGAGGAAGAAGATAAAGGTTTTGTGTTTGTGTCAATTTGGTCCCTTTTGTTTTTTTAAGTTTCAATTTGGTCCCCTATTTGCCATATCATTTAATGAGTTCCAAGTCAGCCTTGACACTTAAGACGTCACGTCAGCATTTAACTGGCAGCGTGACGTCTATTAAGTTAATGGATGGAAAAAACCAAAAAATGACCAAAATGACAATTTAGCCTGTAAAATACTAACGCTAATAATTTATTTATTTTTCCATTGTAAAAGAGATCTTATTTAGTCCTTCTAAAAAGATGTACATGTAACTTTTCTAAAGAAGATTATCACTTTTAAATAATTATCGCCGACATTAAAAAATCATACGGTACTGAAATAATAATATAAGTTACTTCTTGCTCAGGTGTTCTACCTGAGAATTTATCTCCTGTTGAGATGGATGATCTGAACAACGTGATTGATCTGAAGCTTAAGGAAATTGAGAAGAAGATGGCAGAAATGGTCGTGGCTGAAAGGACTCAAAGTCCAGAGACTGTGGGAGGAGCAGAAATGCTTGCTGGAGCATCCATGATGAATCATGGAATATAGCTGAAGCTGTAGAAGCAAGTGTTTTTTATGAATAAAAAGTGATTATTTCACTATTTCAGTTCTTGTTGTTGATTTCATTTCAAGTTTTCTTTTTGTTTCGTGTAGACTAGGGAATATTTGTCTTGGTGCATGTGGTCTCTAGTCTTCCCTTTGTCATTTCTTATTTTCAGTTCGTCTAAGAATTATTACTTTTCAGTAATTTTGGAGCTGAGTTTATCTCTTGTTGTTTGAGAATTATTACTTTTAGTAATGTTGGAGGCTTGGAGCTGAATTAATGCATGGATTTGTTACTTGTTAGTTTCTTTCCTATATTGTTTAGTTTTTAACTATGATCGATGCACAAATACGAAGGTGACACGGTGATATGAGCTTCCTTGAAAAGTATAGTATATGACGTGTCTAAGATTTTCTTATAAAAAAAATAAAATATTCACAAAATAATAAAAATGATAGAGACACATAGACCTATAGAAACATAAACCAGCACGGTAAAACAAACAGACACATAGAAAGTAGTGAGTTAATTGTAAAACAAAGACTGGGCATAGATTTTTTTTCTTTTGTGTTTGTATGGCTGTTGTTACCTTTGTTCTCGTATTTATAAGATGTGATGAATGTATGTGTCTTCACGACGCATAGAAATTTGTATTTAAAAAAACATTATAATACTACTTTGACACTTACTCATGACGTATCGAAAAAGTATTGAGAAGTTTCAGATATATATATATATATATATATATATATATATATATATATATATATATATATATATATATATATATATAGATATATCGGATATGAATACGACAACAAAACTCAGGTGTATGGCCATCATATGTTTTTAATGATTTGGGATAAAATATATCATAACAAAATTCAGAGAATGGAGAAGGTCGAGACTCATTTCAATTTTAGGTTGATATTTAAAAAAATGGAGAAAAGGAAATTATCATTGATTAAAATGACACAAATGACCATCTTGCAATTGTTCTTGGAGAATTTGAAGTTCATCCCTAAAGGCACGGGCACTACAAAATATTTGAGTTTTGCCCGCACACAAAATTAAAATGACACAAATGACCATCTTGCAATTGTTCTTGGGGAATTTGAAGTTCATCCCTAAAGGCACAGGCACTACAAAATATTTGAGTTTTTCCTGCACACAAAAATTGTCACTAAATGTAAAATATCTGTATGTAAAAGTAACTTTGACATTTCCCTACGACCATCTTCTCCGTAAAGAATATATGGCATATTAACCACACATAAAAATTTGTTTGTGGATAAATGTTCTTTCTATGACCCAATACCTTTACCTATTGTTTTTCTACTGTCACTAGATCTTCCACATGTAAACTATAACTTCAAATTTTTACTTGTACCTATGGTGCTGCCCGTCACAAAAAGTGACGTCTTTCATTAAATTTAATTATTTTATTGCAATTTTTTCAAAAATTTACCGTTTTAAATACCAATTAAAACAATACTTATGTGAACAATAATAAAAAGTTTTGTTCTTTTAATCAAAAAAATTAACATATATTAAATATTTTAATCAAACAATATGAAAAAATAAATATAGAAGACTACTAATCAAATTCCATGAAATCTTTCAAAATCACAAACATATGATTACAATTTTTTAATTGTTGTGACAATGCATCATCAGAAAACATGTCTAAGCCATGTCCAAATCAATAAAAACAATAAATCATAAGCTGAATAATAAGCTTGGGAATCTATTAGAAATGCAACTATTCTCCATAAAAGTAAATTACTCTATATAACAATCAATTTATTCTATTGACTATGTTGAGTCCACTATATATGCCGCGTGAACCGTACTACTCTGTCCTGGGAGATGGGTCGATCTGGTACCTGGTCGTGCCTGGTGAAGCGTAAGTCGGGAGCAGAACTCGGTCTGGGTTGTACCTGCAATGACACTCTGACACCCAAGTCAGTGGGGCAATAGTCAATATAGGAATAATTAATGGGTGAATAGTGTACCTGTCAGTGGGGCTCTGACCCCTATTTATAGTGTCTGGCAAACGCCGACTAGGCGTTGGATGGTGCGTCTTGATCTCAGCGGTTGATCTTTCTTGACGTGTGTGTGGATCATGGTTCGTTGATGGATTGGGCCGGTTCGCGGCCCACTCACTGGATGGGAAACTAACTCCACAGATCGGTTTGGCAGCATCTGTGAGCTATATTTCAACAAACATAACTAATTCGATTCTTAACCAAAACCTTTCAAACCAGTGCCTAATGTGTAGATACTTTTGTTTACTTTCATATGGTTCAAGTCCCACACTGTTTCGATGAGTATTCAGGGAGTTATGGCTACATAACGATGACTGGTTCAAAATCGGTACTGTTACAAAAGTAAAACTTGTAACTAATTGTTCTCCATCAATACTCAGTCAAATAAGGTGGTTCTTGTGGGAAATTTGAAAGGGTTTCGTGTCTAATTTCTAAGGAGACCGAAAAGAACATCAAATGAGGTTTGTAGAGAAAGTTATAAGAAAAATACCAAAGATGGTGAAAACGGGTTTTGTTTAGAAATGTTGTATACTTGAGAAATCGATTTTCCAGTCTTTGAAACCTTCCCCATTCGAACCAAAACTTCAACTCAACATCCAAACTTGACTCTAAACCCTTGAACAGCCCCTAATACACGATTTCCAGCTTGCAATGAGGTTCCTAATCACTCACAACTTCGAATTTGACCAAGTAGAAGAGAAAGAACTTCAATCTTCAATGTTTCCCTCTAAATCTCGAAAATAATGCGGAAGGAAATGAGATGAGTTTGGTTTTGAATCTTGAAACAAATTTAGTACCAATGGAAAGAGGGAAGGAAATGGAGTGAGATGACACAAAAAATCTGAACATGCAATGAGAGGATTTTTCCTCTCCCTCTCTTCTTCCCCTTCGTGACCCATCTCTATTTCTCTCCTCTCAAGTTTTCTATCCTTCTTTCTTGTTTCAGCTGAGAGTAAATGGGGAGGTGAGTTGTAGTTCAATGAGCTGAAGGTGATTTTTAAAGGGGAAAAGACTGAATTGCCCTTATTTCCTATTTCTCACTTAATTCAATTCCTAATTAGCATTAAATCAATAATTCTCATAACCATTTTACTTTAGCAAACAAGCATACAATAATTCATTTACTCAATCATAAACTATCTCATAATTGATTAATTACTCTAATTTATTTAGAATAGCTAGTTAATTATCAATGACCTCTTGCTAATTTCACTAAATGAAATTAGTTAAATTGGGGATGTTACATCAAACCTTCTACTTGGATGTTCTAATTAACAATGTGGCTTGAAATCTATGGGAATCCAGCTCCCAATCGCACATGCAACCCAAAAACTTTCAACTCATCCAACCCTTGTTACTTGATATTTTCGAAAATGGGGAAAGAATGGAGAGGAAGGAGATGAACCAGCTGAGTGTTTTAGCTCTCAACCCTTCTAATATGGTGAAATGATCAAGAGGGGAAGGAGTAGTGAGGGATTTTTTCAGCTGTGGTGGTGAAGTGAGGTGAGGGTTTGTGCTTCCTTGCCTTTTCTTTCCCTCTTGCTCGAAACTCTCTCTCTCAAAGTGAGGGGGACTGTTTTATTTGTTTGAAAATGATAAGTGTGTGGACATTGAGAGTGTGTGTGTGTGGTTTTGGTCAACGGAGAGTTTCTAAATGAGTAAGTGTGTGTTGGGTATGGGAAATTCCTAAAATACCCTTATACCTTCCTCTATTCTCTAATTGACCCCAATTCAATCAAATCCTTTATTTAGCAACTAATACTCAATGCACTCATATTTTATATTTGATCAAACAATTAACTCAATCATCAACCAAACATCAATTCAAAAATAAAATAAATTATTCAATTATCAAAGTAATTAAAATAACTACTTTGGGGTGTTACATTTATCATTTTTTTTTTTAAAAATCAATATGATATACAATTTTTTTAAGGAAAATTAATGAAATCCGGTTTTCTGTTCAATTCCCAGTTTTTTGTCGGTTTCTTGTCTGGTTCCCGGTTTTTGGCGGGTTATCCGGTTCAATTCCTGATTTTCATGCAGGGCGGGTCTCAGGTTCAATTGGACCGGATAGGGGTTTGGTTCCTGGTGCAGTCCGGTTTTGATAACCTTGCTTTAAACTACTAAGTTTTTCCTCTTTTCTGTGATAATACAAGTGCTATAAATTTGTCAAAAAATCCAATTCAACATTTAGATCCAAGCACATTGATATCAAGCATCATTTTATAAGGGATCATTTTCAAAAGAAAGATGTTGAATTAGTATTTGTTGATACAAAGCATCAATTGGCTGATATCTTTAAAAAACCAGTTCAAGAAGATAGTTTTAATTTCATCAAAAGTATGATGCACATCATCAAGGCTCCATTTAGTCTAGAAGGCACTGAGCAGTGTCTTCTCAAGGCTTAGATGACACAGATGTTCATGACATAAAAATAATTTAGTTTTTATTTTATTTTATTTTTGTTCTACCTTATTTTTATGATAAATATAGGTATTATTTTATTGTGGAACGGTTATTAGAAATCAATTAAAAACGAAGAACAAAATGGTCGTTTATAGCCGTTGCGTGTTGTGACATCATGTCAAGTCTCACATGCTCTCTCGTTCCTTCTAACGGCTACAAAGTTGTAACCGTTCCCATTATTATGTCTTAATAGAAGACATTGATGAACACAATTTTCTCTTCTAAACCGTCATCTCTCTCTCTCATCTTCAAACATTTAAACATTCATATTGACAAAACCGCAAAAGAAGAAATCTCCTTCCTCTCCTAAACGCAAATCACCACGTCTAGTGACAAAGAACACCAAGCCCTTCAACTCTGACACTCCTGAAACTCCAATTGTCATAGGCAACGAAGAAGAGAATCAGATGGAGAACATTAATAGCACACCCTCTGGCTCTAAGAAAAAGAGCGCAAACAGAGCATCAACATCTTCTTCCAAATGAAATGCTACTAGAAGACCAATAGAAGAAGAAAGAATGATCTCAATGAAAACGGTTCGAACCTACTCGGCTACTCCCATATTTGAAAAGACAAAAATGGGAAGAATTTGTTCAGATAAAAGAACTAGTCTCCCCAGATTTCGTCAGGGAGTTCTATGAAAATGCCTACACTAGTGATATTCTTAAATGGATTAAGTGTTCAGTTGGAGGAAAATCATTATATCTCACTCAAGAAATCATCTCAGAAGCATTGGACATCCCAACTACAGATCAAAAGGTGTATGGTGAAGATTGGATCTCTCAGCTAAACACCACTAAGGAAAGTGTGATTAGGCGTGTGCTGAAGGAAGGAAAGCAAAACATAGAGGCAAAAAATTTGCAAGACCATCTAAGAATCCTCCACAGATACGTGCACCACATTTCTCTCTAAAAGCTTGAAGCAAATGAAACTAGAGATGAGACCCATGGTTGAAGAAGATAAGATCAAGGAACCTGCGGCTATTGCAAAAGGCAAAAAGAGGAAAAGATCAAAAGCTTCTTGTAGTGAGGGCACTACAATAGAAAGCTCAAAAGCTTCTGAGAAAACAAAGGAAAATGAAGAAAAGAAGAGAAAGGGGATAGAAGAGCATAAGAAGATAGCTGAAATGGTTGAGGAAAAAATTCAACTTAAAGGAAAGGAGAAGTTGCAACTTAAAGGCAAAGAGAAAGAGATTCGAAGGAAAAAGGGAACCTTAAGAACTCCAACCAGAAAATCACCAAGGTTGGTCACTGATGCAGTAGCTTCTGTGCTAGAATATATTCAATAAACACCTCTCAAATCCATTATGAAATCAACAATCAAGGAAATTTCATTAAAATCTCCCAAGAAAGTTACCATTGAAGAACCATCACTCGAGAAGCCAGAAGAGTTAGAGCTCTCTCCTAATGACGGTGCTGCAACAAAGGATGATTTGCAGCACACTGAGGAAATCATTGATCAAGAGGAAGGAGATGCAGTAGAATCTCAACAAGAAAAGGTGACTGGTGATGATACCTTAGAGGGAAATATGGAGGAAGAGAGCAGTGACACAATAGATACTGAGAATGTCACTTTGACATCCTCAGAAGCTACCAAGAATGTCACTCAGAAGACACCCATTGGCAACTTTAAGAAACCTCTCAGTGAGCCTTCTGTTGAGGGGGAGCACAATCTAATGAAAATCCCTGGTCCCTCAGCAAATCTAGTGGCTTCTAAAGATATTGCTGCTCTGCAAAAAATTTTGGAAAAACAAATCCCTCCGGGCAGAAGAAAATTCATTGACTCCCTATACCAAACTCCAAAAGGAAATATACCTCGTACCTTCCAAACACAAGACTTCCAAGAGATGTTCTCTCCTACACCACCTCCAATATTTGATCCCACTTTTCCACCACATACTCCACCACAAAGTCCTCCAATTGCTGCTGAACCTATCAATAATGGTGGTATTGCTGCTCACTACTCTGATCATCCACCTTCAGAAGGTGTTAAAGTAGCTAAGAAAGGTGAAAACCATTCTCAAACAAGTTCTAGAGACTCAAAAGCTAATTCAAGAAGGCTAACGTGCTTAAAATGAGAAGATTCACCAGATTTAGCAATGGCTTCTGAGCACTACCTTGCCTACCATTAGCCCAACTCTCACAATACCAGAATTTGGTCCCACTCCTTTTGTCCCGGATGTTCCTAAGCTTGCTACTTCCACTTCTTCAGATGACTCTTCACCATCGAAGTACCATCTTAATCTGGTTTCTGCCCCCTTCCTTTTGATTGATGACAAAAAGGGGAGAAATGTTAGATTAAGTTTCTAGGATATTAGGGGGATAATTTTTTTTGGTATGTCCTTTAATGTATATTTGTGATATAAAGAGTGCATATTTTGCAAAGCTAAAGCTTCCTAGTTAGATTCAGTTGTTATGTTGTTATTTTCCTATATATGCTCCAGAACATTGAGCCAAAATGGTACTATTTTGCTTCATGAATCAATGAAACATGTTTTGTTCTTAAAAATATTTGTGCATATTTATCTAGTTAAAAAATTAATCTATGTGTAAATTGAGGAGGAGCATATAAATAAAGCAACTGTTATATGAGAAATCTTAAAAACTTCTCAAAAAGGTTTGTCATCATCAAAAAGGGGGAGATTGTTGAAGCAAAATCCCTAAGTTAAAGTTTTGATGAGAACAAACAGTTTTGATAAGCTCTTTAAACTTTCAGATTCATTAGTTTTCTAATGAATCTTCTTGAGTGTGCTTACGATAGGAACAAATCATTTCTAGTCTCAAGAAAAACATGTGCTAAATAAAGCACATCATGAGAAGGTAGTAACGAGCTTTAGAAGATACAAGTGAAGCTCAATGAGGTACTCAGAAGTTAAAAACATTGGTTCAATCTCAAAAGGGTATATAATGAACTAAAGAGGTCTCTTGCGAAAGATATGTCTGGTCTAAGACAAGT
The DNA here is from genome assembly GCA_039519185.1 of Astragalus membranaceus. NCBI lineage: Eukaryota > Viridiplantae > Streptophyta > Magnoliopsida > Fabales > Fabaceae > Astragalus > Astragalus membranaceus. The sequence continues at coordinate 145,654,059 of CM076849.1, read as the reverse complement.
ATATCAGAAGATATATGACATAAAATCAAATGATCAGTTCTTCAGAAGGTTCTTTAGGAGACACTTTAGAGGCAAATAGCTGAAGATTCGTCAAAAGCTTCTCAAGGATAAAAGTCAGGAGACACATTTGTCTAGATACTTAAATGATGATATCAAGATATGCCTAGTCATTAGAAGATTGGAAATTAAGACCACGAGGCATTCACTAAGTGTTTTTCTTGAGAACCGAGTTCAGAAACTCCCAACGGATACCTACTGCAGTGTACGGTTCCTGCAAAAGTGTACCTGCTTCAGTGCAAAAGCCACAACGGCTATAATCAACCATGAAGATCCATTTCAACGGCTCTTTTGAGTCAAAGGCTCTATAAATACAACATGGAGCACCTCATTTATGACTAAGAGAGATAATACGCATTATTGATCATCTATATTAGAAGCTTCTCAAGAGGTTCTGTAGGAGCGCAGCTGCTGCCCTAATAGCTGAAATCATTTTGGGAAGAGTCCAAGTTGCTTTCCCCTATCCTTTTACTTTTTCCATTTCAAGCAAAATAGTGTTGTCCTTCCCAGCTGTAACACCCAAAATAATTTAATTAATTATTTGATTAAATTATTTAAGTGTTGCAATATTATTATTATTATTATTATTGGTAATATTATTAGTATAAATTATTAATATGTTATTCTTATTTAAATTCGAGTCAGGGAGTGGTGTTGGTAATTCCAGGACGGTGTGACTGGCCCATGAAGCCCAAGCCCGTTAGCTTAGGCTCCAAAGGCGCTAGGGTCTTAGGAATCGCATCACTTGTGGAGAAAAGAAAGAAAAAGCTTGCGAAGGGAGGGAGAGAAAAGAAGAGTGCGACGGCGCTGAGAAGAGGAAGGGAAGGAAGAGCTTTCGTGTTGCGGTGTTCTCGTACGTGATCATCTTCTTCGTGCTAGGGGCTTACGCATTCGAGGTAAGGGTGGGCGTTTCGATTTAATATAATTGAGTATGTGATTTGATGAATTGCGAATTATGATGTTGCGAAGTATGATGTTGTTATGAGAGTTGCGAATTATGATGTTGCGAATTATGAGAGTTGCGGATTATGATGTTGTTTGATGAATCGTTGATGTTGTTATGTGTAGTTTCGTATGTGTGATGTTTGATGATGGTTGGGAAGGAATTATGATGTGATCATGCTGATTTTCGTGTAAAAAATTCTGCTGCATGTAAACATTCGATGAAATGGCATTGTTGTGCGCATGTGGGGTGTTTTGGGTGAAACTTCGAATTCTGGGCAAATTTTACCGTGCCATCTTTTGCATTTGCGTGCCCAAATTCAATTTTAAACATTTTGGCTCGAGTGGTTTTATTTTTGCACGTGTCATTTTGGAGTTGTCCCGGTGGGTGTTGCTTGTGTGTGCATATGGGGTGTTTTGGGTGAAACTTTGAATTCTGCGCATATTTTACCGTGCCATCTTTTGCATTTGCGTGGCCAAATTCAATTTTAAACATTTTGGCTCGAGTGGTTTTATTTTTGCACGTGTCATTTTGGAGTTGTCTCGGTGGGTGTTGCTTGTGTACGCATATGGGGTGTTTTGGGTGAAACTTCGAATTCTGGGCATATTTTACCGTGCCATCTTTTGCATTTGCGTGCCCAAATTCAATTTTAAACATTTTGGCTCGAGTGGTTTTATTTTTTCACGTGTCATTTTGGAGTTGTCCTAGGGGTGTGTGTGCGTGGCGCTGCTGTGCGCGTGGTGCTGGGCGCTGCCTCTGGGCGCGCCTGGTGCGTGCGTTGCATGGTGCTGGGCGCGCCTTGTGCGCTGCCCCGTGCGCCAAAAATTTTTATGCCTGTGCCGGAATTTTACCGAGAGTCCGGAAATAATATTTTAAACATAAAAATGCTGCTGTTGATGAAATAAAAATGCTGATGTTTCCTTAAATGTTAAGGTGTTGTTTTCTCAGTTTAAATGTGATGTTTATGATGATGATGTGATATAATTGTGATGATTATGACGAGTACACTCTATGAGTGTTTTTATGACGAGGATGACGAGGACTCCAGGTGAGTGATTTGGTGTGGCACATGTGTCCATAGTGTCTCATAGCATGTGCATATTATGACGAATAGGCTTCGGCCTCTTATTGACGTAAAACAGTGACGTGCCCATAGTGGCTTAATTATGACGAGAATGGTACCATCATGCATATACCCAGGCGTGGGTTGCATTTCCATGCACATTCATGATTTATGACTTGTGGTAAAAAATTGTGATTTGGGTTAGTGTTCAGTGACGATGATGTTGGTGGTGATGACGATGTTGTATGACTGTTTTGTTCACATTCTCTATTATGTGCTTAATTATGTTTTGTTGAAATTCTCACCCCTTCTGCTTGGAATGTTGCTCTGTTGTGGCAAAGCTGCAGGTAACCGCGAGTGAAGGTCCTGCTGCCTTCTTTAATAGCTATTGGGATGTCTGTCGAGTCGCTCTCTGATACTATGACACCTAGGGGGCGTGGTTGGAATTTGTTAATTAACTAACTAGTTTTTTAATGATTATGTCGATGATGTGAGACGTGTTTGAGTGGTATTAGTGAGTTATTGTTTTATTCCGCTGTGATGTGATTTTTGGAGTTTAACTTTCATGACGGGGGCCTTGTTGCACAAACATTGATGGGTGCAATTGATGAGTTTTGTTAATGACGATGTGGCATTTCTTTTCTATCAGTTGAATTAATATTTGCGAAAAAGAATTACTCTGATAAATGACGTATAAATTATGGGGTAGAAAAGGGGTGTTACATTAGTGGTATCAGAGCAGTTCGGTCTGTCCGACCGGTGGTCGAGTCGTCAAGTTGAGTAGCATTTGAGTTTTGTTACTCGTTTCTGAATTCTGTTTTCTGTTGCAGTGCTAGAATGGCAGGACGGAACGATGCTGCACTTGCTGCTGCTTTGCAGGCTATAGCTGGGGTTGTGGGCAACATGTCAGGTGCTGGTGATGCTGGGACGCGCAGTTTGGCTACGTTCCAGCGAGAGAACCCTCCTACTTTTGAAGGTGGGTATAACCCTGATGGTGCCCTTGAGTGGCTGAGAGAGATGGAGCGGATCTTCCGCGTTATGGATTGTTCCGATGCTCAGAAGGTTCGTTATGGTACGCACATGTTGAAGAGAGAGGCTGATGACTGGTGGGTGGCGGCTAGGCAGAGGTTGATGTTCGCCAATGAAGAGATTACTTGGGCTGTGTTCCAGAGAGAGTTCAGGAGGAAATACTATCCAGAAGATGTCCGCGGAAAGAAAGAGGTTGAGTTTCTGAGGCTTGAACAAGGTAACATGTCGGTAACTGAATATGCTGCAAAATTTACTGAGCTGTCCAAGTTTTATCCGCACTATGATGGAGAGGGTGCTAAGTTCTCCAAATGCATTAAGTTTGAAAACGGGTTGCGTGCCGATATTAAGAAAGCCATAGGGTATCAACAAATTCGTGTGTTCTCTCTGTTGGTTGATAGCTGCCGGATTTTTGAGGAGGACAGTAATGCCTTCTCCAGAGTTATGAAAGAAAAGCAAAAGAACTTCTCGAGTCGTGGTAAGCCATATGAGGTGCCTGCTGGTAAGGGCAAAGGGAAGTTTGTTGGTGGGTCTAAGCGAAGTGGGGGAGATGCTGCAGCCAGTATTACTTGTTACACGTGTGGGAGAGCAGGTCATTAGAGTCCAGATTGCCCAAGCGGGGATAAGAAGACATGTTATCGGTGTGGGAAAGAGGGGCACATATCTTCCAGCTGTGATAAGAAGGAGGTGGTATGCTTTAATTGTGGGGAGGGTGGTCACATCAGTACACAGTGCTCAAAACCCAAGAAGGAGAAGTCTTTTGGGAAAGTGTTCGCTCTGGCTGGGTCTGATGTGGTGAATGAGATTCGAGGTACGTGCTATATCAATAATTTTCCTCTTACTGCTATTGTTGATACTGGTGCTACCCATAGTTTTATTGCTGCCGCATGTGTTGAGAAACTAAGTATTGTCTTATCTGATATGTTGAGAGAGATGGTTATCGATACTCCAGCTAAGGGTTCGTTAACTACCTCCGTTGTTTGTGCCAAATGTCCTGTATCTATATATGGTAGAGAATTTTTAGTTGATTTGATCTGTTTGCCGCTGAGTGGAATGGATGTCATTCTGGGTATGGACTGGTTAGTTGATAATCATGTTCATATCAACTGTCGCGAAAGGTCCGTGAGTTTCGCTTCGCCAGAAGAGAAGTCTGGTTTGCTATCTGCGGGTCAGCTGCATAGGGTGATGAGAGAAGAGGTTCAGCTGTTTTCTCTGTTAGCGTCGTTGTCTGCTGAGAGCCAAGCGAAGATTGATGAGTTGCAGGTGGTGTGTGAGTTTTCCGAGGTGTTTCCTGACGAGATTCCGGATATACCACCAGAAAGAGAGGTGGAGTTTACTATTGATCTAGTTCCTGGCACTAAGCCTGTGTCTATGGCACCATATAGAATGTCTGCGTCCGAGTTGGCAGAATTGAAGAAGCAACTTGAGGATTTGTTAGAAAAGAAGTTTGTAAGACCAAGTGTGTCGCCGTGGGGAGCTCCAGTGTTGCTAGTGAAAAAGAAAGATGGTAGTATGAGGTTGTGTGTAGACTATCGTCAATTGAATAAAGTTACAATCAAGAACAAGTATCTGTTACCGAGGATTGATGACTTGATGGATCAGTTGGTGGGTGCTAAAGTATTCAGCAAGATTGACTTAAGGTCTGGTTATCATCAGATCAAGGTAAAAGATGAAGACATCCAGAAGACGGCGTTTAGGACAAGATATGGGCACTATGAGTATTCCGTAATGCCTTTCGGTGTGACTAGTGCGCCAGGGGTATTCATGGGGTACATGAACCAAATCTTTCGCGAGTATCTGGACAAGTTTGTGGTGGTTTTCATTGATGATATTCTAATTTATTCTAAGTCGGAAGAGGAGCATGCGGAACATGTAACACCCCGATTTTCGTGCGTTGTGGTCCTCTTAGTGTGTGTTTGTTTCATGAATTATTTTGTTATTGATAAGATCAAATTATTTTAATTTATTGTGTGTTTGAGTTATTAAAATTAGTGAAAATCATATTTAATTGTATTTTTATCTGCTAATGGTAATATATGATTTTATTATATATTATATATTTATTTTATTTTTATGAAATATTAGTATTTTAAGTATATTTTACTTGGAGACAATGTTTTGGGTTAGAGAAGTGTTATATTGAGTGTTTCAATTAAAAAGGACTTTAGAAAATGAATTAGGATCAATTTGGGTCATTTTAATGATGCAATCCAATGTCTTTTTGAAAACCCAACTCGCCACACCCCTTGTTTTCACGCGTACACTCCCCAGGTCCAGCCCAATCACGCAGCCCAGCACTCAAACACTAGCGCGACCCAGGATTAGCCCAGACCCGACCCGCGCCCTGTTCTTCTTCTTCCTTCTCACGCAGCCGTGACCAAAACCTACCCAACAACTCTCCTTCGCGTTCTCTTCCGCCAAGCCACGGCCAAGTTCCGAAATTGACAGAACAACTCGAAATCGACCGGTGGTTCTAATTCTGACTTTTGTTCCATCGATTAAGGCGATGTATGGCCACGGACAACTGCGTCTGGACCACCTCTCTCTGACCTCGCGAAACTGCCCATTGTAGCCTCTCATGTGCGATTTGGACAACCCTAACACCGCCATGCACATTCATGAAAACCAGCAACACCACCATGAGATTTTTGTCTAAATCCCCATCATCGTTCCTCCTTACGCGAGACAACTAGGAGCGCTAATGCATTGAGCAATTTTGACCATGGCTAGCCTACCTTATTACTGTTTCGTTCCTCTCGGGTTAGGAACCTTCTTAAGCTGTCTTTTGATTCCTTGAGTCACGATTTCAATCTGCTCCCATTGTTCCTATGCAATTCTAGTAGGTATTTCTTCTTCAGAACACAATTTATTATGTATAAATTTAATATTTCTAGTATATGACTTTTGTACTGTCATTGTTGTTGTCGGACGATTGTACGCATTCGAGTCAAACATTGTCCTGCTGGAATTGATTCACGCTTGAGAACTCGTAATTTGTCTCTGTAGAGATTTGCCCTTGGAAGACGCTTCGATACCAGGTAAGGGTGGGTCTTACCTTATAATAGGGTTTATAAGGGGTTGTATGTGGGTTTTAGAGATTACGTTGATCAATTCGTGATTTTATTGTTGTTGTTGATGTGTGATTGAAATGTATGTTGAGTTGATGCCCTATATGCGTTGTTGAAATGTGCAAGAGTTATGAGATGTGTGTAAGATTTTTATTGTATGCCAAATACTTGATAAAGTGTGTATTCGAAGGTATGAGAGTGAATTTGAGATGTTAGAAATAATTGTTGAATAATTGAACATATGTAAGCTTGGAAAAAAATTGAGTTTGAAGGACCCTAGGCGCCATTGTTGCTGCCATTGGTTCGCAGTACTGCTGTGTCTGGGCGCCATGGGCGCATGTGCCTGTCCCTGTTCAGTGTTGCTGCCCTGGGCGCCATGGGCGCTGGTTCTCGGTGCCTGGGCGCCAAGGGCGCCTAATTTTGGCTGCCCGTGTTGCGTTCCCAAGTCGTGTTTCTGAGTAGTCATGTTATTGGGATGTCTTTGGGGTTGAATTTTGGTTGCAAGGTTGTATGTTCTGAAAAGTCACTAAGATCCCCTCCCCCGGGAGCCATGTTGCCTGCCTTGTTTTCTGTTGCAGTTTTTGGGTCCCTATGCCTAGGCGCCAAGCCAATTATGTTTCCCTTGATGTTTTAACCTCTGTCTCAGTGTGGGATACCTTGCCTAACGATGCTAAGTTGTTCCAGTGTGGCTCCATGTTGTTCCAGTGTTGTTTGGGAAGGCGCCCTAGGCGCCCATGCACATGTCCTGTTGCCTGTGTCACTGGTTCTGGTGCCCCAAGCGCCCAGAACTGGTTGTTATATCATATGTTGTAGGTTGGACCTTGCTCTTGAGCACTTTGTGTACTGTCGTGACATTTTGGTGGGTGCCCTGTCCCTGGGCGCCAAATCCTGCACTGTGTTGCCAATTCTGTTCCCTGCGCCAGTTTGTGTCTGGGCGCCAGGATCCCTGCTGGGCGCCAGGATCCCTGCTGCGCCAGTTTTTGGTGCTGCTGCGCCAGTTTCTGTGTCTGGGCGCTAGGATCCCTGCTGGGCACCAGGATCCCTCCTGCGCCAGTTTTTGTGTTGCCTGTTGCTGTTCCTGTCTAAGTTGCGCCAGTTTCCTGCGCCAGTTTTGTGTGCTGTTGTTCCCTGCTAGGCGCCCAGCGCCTGGGAGCCATTTTCAGCACGTGTCTCAGTTTTGTTCCTAAATTGTTTTTGATGTATCTTTTGACTCGGGTGTCCGTTTTGAGTGCTTCAAAGAGTGTTTCGAAGCTTGTTCAGTCCTCTATCTGTGTATGCTGCCTGTTTAGGTGCTGTTTTGGTGCTGTGAGTGGTGCTGGCACACTTGTATGTGCCAATGTTGTTGTTGAGTGTTGATGGGTCTATGGACCGAATTTTTGGTGATGATTTTAGGCTGCGGTCTTGACGTTGTGATTTATAATGATGATGTGTGTGACTTGTGGTTGTGAAAAATTATGCTTGTTGATTGTTCATGGAGTCACATGCATACATTAGGCTGCGGTCTTGACGATGCATTTTTAGGCTGTGGTCTTGACGTTATTTTTCGGCTGTGGTCGCGACGTGCCTAATTGGCTAATGAGAAGTGATAATGGTACCACATGCATTCTGTACCTCATACATGCATATTCATCATTAATAATTTTGTTGGTGTGTGATATGACTGCGTGACAATACATGTATATAAACTGTGAGTAGTTTTATATTTATATTGTGGATGTTGATATATATATATATATATACATATATGTGTGTGTGTTTATACGCTGTGGGTGTTCCTGTGTATAAATTGTGGAAGTTGTATGGGTATAATATATATATATATATATATATATATATATATATATATATATATATATAGATATATAATTAAAAATATAAAAATGTTGCTGTGATGGGTGTAGTTCTATATTCTAGCATATTGCTTATTATAAGCCTTATTATGCGGTTTAGACTCACCCCTTCGTTGTTTAATACTACAGGTAACCATGAGTGAAGGCTGTTATTCTTCATTCCTGCGTCGGTCTAGTGCTCTGATACGTAACACTTAGGGGATGGGCGCTAGTTTTCTTTTGTTTGTTTATTCGAGTTGTTAAACATTTTTATTGAGATTTTTATGTTGAGGCTGCGTTATGTGTGATGAGATTTATTTTTATTCCGCTGCGAGACGTTGTAGTTCCTGTCATGTGGACTGAATTATATGTTTTTGGGAACCCCATTCCATTGTTACGTGTTGCGTACTTTCTTTGATTTATAAAAGAAATGTTATTATGTTGTTGCTGTTTGTTTGAAGAAATGTAGCATCCCGTTTGGATTAGTTGAAAAATAATTTTTGAACTCTGATAATTTTTATTTAAACACCAGGTAGAAAATGGGGTGTTACATTTGTAACAGCCCAGGTCCAACGCATTGGCCACCCCGGCACTATTACCTCACGGTCTTCTCTACCCCTCTTGTAGAATTTTTGCCTTTCGTGGGAATCGAACCTTGCACCTGAGGCATAAGTGCAAGTTAAACACACCTCCCACTACCAATTGAGCGCGCGCTCAATTGGTAGTGGGAGGTGTGTTTAACTTGCACTTATGCCTCAGGTGCAAGGTTCAATTCCCACGAAAGGCAAAAATTATACAAGAGGGGTAGAGAAGACCGTGAGGTAATAGTGCCGGGGTGGCCAATGCGTTGGACCTGGGCTGTTACAGAACATCTGAGGTTGGTGTTGGAAATTCTGAGGGATCGAAAGTTATATGCGAAGTTGTCCAAGTGTGAGTTTTGGTTGAAAGAAGTCAGTTTTCTCGGTCATGTGATTTCTAGTGAGGGGATTGCGGTGGATCCTTCTAAGGTTGATGCAGTGTTGCAGTGGGAGTCCCCGAAGTCAGTTACTGAGATAAGGAGTTTTCTGGTATTAGCGGGTTATTATAGAAGATTCATTGAGGGGTTTTCGAAGTTGGCTCTGTCGTTGACCCAATAGACTTGCAAGGGTAAGGCTTTTGTTTGGGATGACCGATGTGAAGAGAGTTTCAATGAGTTGAAGAAGAGGTTGACTACATCTCCAGTGTTGACCCTGCCTAATCTGGTTGAGCCGTTTGTGGTCTATTGTGATGCTTCCAAAATGGGTTTGGGTGGTGTGCTTATGCAGAATGGGAAAGTGGTCGCTTATGCGTCGAGACAGTTGAGAACTCATGAAAAGAATTACCCTACTCATGACTCAGAACTTGCTGCTGTGGTATTCGCGCTGAAAATCTGGAGACATTACTTGTATGGATCGAGATTTGAGGTGTTCAGTGATCACAAGGGCCTTCAGTATCTGTTCGATCAGAAAGAGTTGAATATGAGGCAGCGCCGGTGGTTAGAACTATTGAAAGATTATGATTTTGTATTGAGTTATCACCCGAGAAAAGCTAATGTGGTTGCAGATGCTTTGAGTCGGAAGACTTTGCATATGTCGGCATTGATGGCTAGAGAGCTTGAGTTAATTGAGCAATTCAGGGACATGAGTTTAGTTTGTGAGGTCACACCTCAGAGTATCAGGTTGCGTATGTTGAAAATTAGCAACGATTTTATGGCTAGTATCCGGGAAGCGCAGAAGTTAGACGTGAAATTGGTTGATCTGATGGGTGGGATTGATCAGTCTGAGAATAAGGACTTCGAGATAGATGCACAGAATGTATTGAGATATCGTGGAAGAATTTGTGTTCCCGAATATGAGGAAATGAGAAAGGCAATTCTCGAGGAAGGCCACAGAAGTAAGTTGAGTATCCAATCCCGGAGCGACAAAGATGTATCAAGATCTGAAAAAGATGTTCTGGTGGCCTGGGTTGAAGCGCGATGTGGCGTAGTTTGTGTATTCGTGTTTGACCTGTCAGAAATCGAAGGTCGAGCATGAGAAGCCTGCGAGGGATGATGCAACCGTTGAATGTTCCAGAGTGGAAGTGGGACAGTATTTCCATGGATTTCGTGACTGGGTTACCCAATACGGTGAGAGGACATGATTCGATTTGGGTGGTTGTGGATAGATTGACGAAGTCTGCTCATTTCATTCCTATCGGCATTAAGTATCCGGTATCGAGATTGGCAGAGATCTATATTCAGGTGATTGTGAAGCTGCATGGCGTTCCTTTGTGCATTGTGTCGGATAGAGACCCAAGGTTCACTTCGGACTTTTGGAGTAGTTTGCAGAAGGAGTTGGGTTCGAAATTGAGGTTGAGTTCAGCTTATCATCCTCAAACTGATAGGCAGACAGAGAGGACGATTCAATCGTTGGAAGATCTGTTGAGGTCATGTGTTCTAGAGCAGGGAGGTGCGTGGGATACTCATCTTCCATTGATCGAGTTTACCTACAACAACAGTTATCATTCCAGTATCGGGATGGCGCCATTTGAGGCGTTGTATGGTCGGAGGTGTAGGACTCCGGTGTGTTGGTATGAGACTGGGGAAAGTTTTGTACTTGGACCTGAGCTAGTCAGAGAAACTACTGAGAAAGTGAAGGTGATCCGGAAGAAAATGAAAGCGTCGCAGAGTAGACAGAAGAGCTACCATGATAAGAGAAGGAAAGATTTAGAATTTGAAGCGGGTGACCACGTGTTCCTGAGGGTCACACCTATGACTGGTGTTGGGCGTGCGCTGAAATCGAAGAAGTTGACTCCTCGTTTCATTGGGCCGTATCAGATTACGGAAAGAGTAGGAAGTGTTGCATATCGGGTGGCCTTGCCACCTAATCTTTCAAACTTGCACGACGTGTTTCACGTGTCGCAGCTTCGGAAGTATATTGCGGATCCGTCTCATGTGATTCAACCAGACGATGTGGAGGTGCGGGATAATCTCACTGTGGAGACTATGCCTGTACGAATTGAGGATCGTGAGGTGAAGACCTTACGAGGTAAGGAGATCAATCTGGTGAAGGTTGTTTGGTTTGGAGCGGCTGGTGAAAGCCTGACATGGGAGCTGGAGGATAAGATGCGAGAGTCGTATCCAGAGTTGTTTGAGTCAGGTAAGAATTTCGAGGACGAAAATTTCCTAAGTGGGGGAGAGTTGTAACACCCAAAATAATTTAACTAATTATTTGATTAAATTATTTAAGTGTTGCAATATTATTATTATTATTATTATTATTATTATTATTATTATTGGTAATATTATTAGTATAAATTATTAATATGTTATTCTTATTTAAATTCGAGTCAGGGAGTGGTGTTGGTAATTCCGGGACGGTGTGACTGGCCCATGAAGCCCAAGCCCGTTAGCTTAGGCTCCAAAGGCGCTAGGGTCTTAGGAATCGCATCACTTGTGGAGAAAAGAAAGAAAAAGCTTGCGAAGGGAGGGAGAGAAAAGAAGAGTGCGACGGCGCTGAGAAGAGGAAGGGAAGGAAGAGCTTTCGTGTTGCGGTGTTCTCATACGTGATCATCTTCTTCGTGCTAGGGGCTTACGCATTCGAGGTAAGGGTGAGCGTTTCGATTTAATATAATTGATTATGTGATTTGATGAATTGCGAATTATGATGTTGCAAAGTATGATGTTGTTATGAGAGTTGCGAATTATGATGTTGCGAAGTATGATGTTGCGAATTATGAGAGTTGCGGATTATGATGTTGTTTGATGAATCGTTGATGTTGTTATGTGTAGTTTCGTATGTGTGATGTTTGATGATGGTTGGGAAGGAATTATGATGTGATCATGCTGATTTTCGTGTAAAAAATTCTGCTGCATGTAAACTATTCGATGAAATGGCATTGTTATGCGCATGTGGGGTGTTTTGGGTGAAACTTCGAATTCTGGGCATATTTTACCGTGCCATCTTTTGCATTTGCGTGCCCAAATTCAATTTTAAACATTTTGGCTCGAGTGGTTTTATTTTTGCACGTGTCATTTTGGAGTTGTCCCGGTGGGTGTTGCTTGTGTGCGCATATGGGGTGTTTTGGGTGAAACTTCGAATTCTGGGCATATTTTACCGTGCCATCTTTTGCATTTGCGTGCCCAAATTCAATTTTAAACATTTTGGCTCGAGTGGTTTTATTTTTGCACGTGTCATTTTGGAGTTGTCTCGGTGGGTGTTGCTTGTGTACGCATATGGGGTGTTTTGGGTGAAACTTCGAATTCTGGGCATATTTTATCGTGCCATCTTTTGCATTTGCGTGCCCAAATTCAATTTTAAACATTTTGGCTCGAGTGGTTTTATTTTTTCACGTGTCATTTTGGAGTTGTCCTGGGGGTGTGTGTGCGTGGCGCTGCTGTGCGCGTGGTGCTGGGCGCTGCCTATGGGCGCGCCTGGTGCGTGCGTTGCGTGGTGCTGGGCGCGCCTTGTGCGCTGCCCCGTGCGCCAAAAATTTTATGCCTGTGCCGGAATTTTACCGAGAGTCCGGAAATAATATTTTTAAACATAAAAATGATGCTGTTGATGAAATAAAAATGCTGCTGTTCCTTAAATGTTAAGGTGTTGTTTTCTCAATTTAAATGTTATGTTTATGATGATGATGTGATATAATTGTGATGATTATGACGAGTACACTCTATGAGTGTTTTTATGACGACGATGACGGGGACTCCAGGTGAGTGATTTGGTGTGGCACATGTGTCCATAGTGTCTCATAGCATGTGCATATTATGACGAATAGGCTTCGACCTCTTATTGACGTAAAACAGTGACGATGTGCCCATAGTGGCTTAATTATGACGAGAATGGTACCATCATGCATATACCCAGGCGTGGGTTGCATTTCCATGCACATTCATGATTTATGACTTGTGGTAAAAAATTGTGATTTGGGTTAGTGTTCAGTGACGATGATGTTGGTGGTGATGACGATGTTGTATGACTGTTTTGTTCACATTCTCTATTATGTGCTTAATTATGTTTTGTTGAAATTCTCACCCCTTCTGCTTGGAATGTTGCTCTGTTGTGGCAAAGCTGCAGGTAACCGCGAGTGAAGGTCCTGCTGCCTTCTTTAATAGCTATTGGGATGTCTGTCGAGTCGCTCTCTGATACTGTGACACCTAGGGGGCGTGGTTGGAATTTGTTAATTAATTAACTAGTTGTTTAATGATTATGTCGATGATGTGATTTTTGGAGTTTAACTTTCATGACGGGTGCCTTGTTGCACAAACCTTGATGGGTGCAATTGATGAGTTTTGTTAATGACGATGTGGCATTTCTTTTCTATCAGTTGAATTAATATTTGCGAAAAAGAATTACTCTGATAAATGACGTATAAATTATGGGGTAGAAAAGGGGTGTTACACCAGCACCCCACTACCATGCTGTCCTTTATTTTCTCACCACAGCGCTCCATTGCCAGCTGCTGTCCTCCCCCAACGCCAGCTGCTGTCCTTTGTCCTTTCTTCCTCAGTCAGCCGATGCTTGTCCTGGTGCCTCATCAGCATCTCACCTATCTGCCTATAAAATCAACAATAGCACACACTGAAAAGGGGAGGAATGCACACAGAGAGATACTGAAAAATATATATGCATATACACACACATATACACACGGTAACAACAAACAAAAATGGAAGAAAATAGCAAGGAGAAAAACACTCGGTCACAGACCAAACCACAACCACTGCCTTCACCTAGCTCCATAACCATTCCTGTATCCTCCCTTCCACCGTGAACACCACTCACAGCTCAAACGCCACCAAACCGTCGCCCTTCAAGGCCACCACCTCACAGTCAGCCACCTCCTACTCCCACATCACCCCAGTTAAAAATCACCAACAGTCACCACCGTACCCCCCCAACACCGTCGTACAACCGTCTCTTTGGTCCTTCGGCCATAACCACCACCGCCCTTGATCTAAACCGGAATAACAAACAGTAGCAAAATAGAGTCGGGTTTTGAAAAAGAGAAGAGGTTGAAACCGAAAAAGAAAGCAAAATAAAAAGAGTTATGTTCATTCACAGATTTCGGCCACCGTGTACGGTGGCCGTTGGCCGTGAACCACCAACGGCGCCTCCATTTTCTCGTTTCATCACTGTCGCTGTCAACACTGTCACGGTGTTCGTCCCCACAGCGAGCGTGACCGCCATCATCCCCTCTGCGCCGTCGTACCGTCGTCGCGACCACCATTGTCTCCGCCACTCAACCACCCTCGCGTTTCTCTTCACCACCATCATCGCACCGTTCGTCTTCACCATCGTCACCGGCCACGATACGTCCGGTCAAAAGCCTCCCTCCGTCGTCCCCATCAACGCGCGGGCCTCCTGTGTGGTCTTCATCTCAATCACGTCGTTCCCCTCTTCTCCCTCCATCTCTGAAATGTTCTCCCTCTCTTCCTCGCCGTGGTTTCTTCTCTCTCACCATGGCTCTCGCCTTCTCTCTTTCGCTCTCCCTCCGCAAGTCCCCTTCTCTCTCTCACTCACAGGTTTCTCTCCCTCTCCCCTTTTTCTGTTGGCTTTGCGGCGCTGAGACGAGTGGTATGAATTAGGGTTCTGAAAACCCTTATTTCCTTTATATACCCCTTATATTTTAATATGAACTCTTTTTTCAATTTTTTTTTATTTCAGATTACTAATATGAACCCCGCGTTTACTTCATACACCCCCTGCCCAAGCCTTTTTGTTACGAAGGCCAGCACACAAAAAGCGAACTGGGCCTTTTCTGTTTACACCCCTTTTAACCACACAGCACCTCCACTACTAGTCGCACCTCTTGTATTACAGTTTTACAACCTATTTTGATTTTGTGATTACTTTTCCTTACTTATTTTTCACTACTCACCAAAAATCATTTTTTATCAAAATATTAATTAAACAAAACGTTCAAACACACTAATACTCACGCCCCTGTCAAGCGCAAAAATAAACAATTTCCATTACCTTTCTTTCTTAATTCATTTTTTACAAAAAAACACAAAATATAAATAGGGGATTAAGTCGACTGTACAGTTGGGTTAATCTGCTTTTTAGGTCACTAATGAACCGTTACGGATCATGTCCTAAAATCCCTATTTAAAATAAACAATTTCTAAAATTAAAAAAACATACAAACACATCTCTTTGATTTAAAAAATCAAAAATCTATTTTTCAAAGTAGGGGATTAAGTCGGTCGCACGGCCGGGTTAGTCATCATTTTAGGATAAGTGAACTGTGGTCCTTCAGAGCCCCAGCGCTCCTTCAGACCCCCAGTGGTCCTTCAACACAGATCACACAGTCCTAAAACTCCTATATTAAAAAACACCAACCAACAAACATTTTCTACCAAGAACTACGTGCGATTTGATTCTCTACCAGGAGATACGTAGGACCAGAGGGCGTCCGACCTCTGTCAGTTGCGCTAATAAAAAACCTTTTTTATTCTTTTCCTAAATAATCGTTTTCTTAAATAAAATATCAATTATTTTTGAACCTTCGAGGAATCCTCTCCCGGATTTATCGGTCGCTACAGCTGGCGACTTCACTGGGGACTTTTTAGAGGGTCAAGCCTAGTCTAACTAGTTGTAGGATTAATTATTGATTTAATGTTTATTCTTACCTATCCTTTTGTCTTTTATTCTTGCATATTATATTATTTGTAAACCTTAGGATAGAAGACCATTGTGTTTGTATATTTGATTATTCTTTTATTTTATTGCCAATTATATTCTTTTATGTATATAAACCCTAGGGTAGAAGACTATTATTGTTGTATATGTGTTTGTTTGTTTTGCAGCTTGGAGGGTATTCTTGATTGTTTTTCTCCTTCACACACTCCACTATCACACTTTTGCACACATGTGAGAATAGTCCTATACCCGGACTGGAGCATAAACTAAGTTAGAACGAGACCGCGTAGTAATGGCCCTCTGGATGTACGTCCAGCTCGGTGGTTACGAAAGTCTCACCTAGAGTTTGGTCCCTTCGAGGGTGCTATCACTTCTAATAGCTGGCCTATTGTTGTGACTAGTGTTCTCAAACGGGGTTGTTGGCTCTAGGAACCTTATTAGGACCTTGTAGAGCTACCCTTTGAAAGGTTCACCTAACAGACAACCCTAGACCTATTTTCTAAGGAACCCTCGTAGGACACAAATGAGCCTCATATCCCTGCATTTAAACAAACACTGATACATTTTTCCAGTCTTCTTAAAAGAAAAAATTTCAAAAAAATCATATGTTATTTTGGCAATTTATTTTTTTTAGCATACCTCATGCATTTTTACCTTTTCCTTTTTGCATAGCATAAAAAATTATTATTGCACATTCACATTTCATTTTTCATACATTTCTATGAGCCAGGGGAATTGTAAGACTTTCTTTCTGACAAGATAGATCAAACATTTGCATTAGTAAATCGTAAGCTTCTTTCAGTTCGGTGTCAAAGAGAAACTTAAAATTTCCCCGGCGTAACACGAAATCATACATTTGCATTTCATGCACATTCATGCACACATTCATCCATGTAAAAAAAAAAAGAAAATCAAGCAAAAAGAGCAAGTTGGTTCGTCAACACTTATGCGCCTGGCTTCCCTTCTCCAAAAAAAAAACAAACAAAAACATTCAAAATCATGTCAAGTATCAAGCATTCTTTTCTTTCCATGCATTAAAAAAAATCACTGCGAGTGTCATGCATTTTATTTCCTCGCACAAAAAGAGTAATTTTTAGTCATATAACATGAGCATCTCAATATGCACGGACATTCATACATAAACATTCAAAATCATTATCACATAGCGTAGGCATCGCATCATTTGTAAAGTCATGAATTACATTTCAAAAAAAACATATCATTCATACATTATTTTCCCTCATGTTGCCATCCTAGTTTAAATGCATCAACTCCATGTTCGCGTATCATTTTCCCAAATAAAACAAAAAAATCATTTCATTATAGTTGTATCATTTGTCACCCAATAAATCAAAAATAAGAGTCTGCATACATGTTGCACTACCTCTTGAAAAATAAAAATAATTGCATTAGGATCAAACATTTATTTCTTCATGCATACATGCATTTGCATTTTCCATACATATCCGCCATCATGGGCATTATATTTTGTTAGAAAATAAAAAACCGCCATAGAACGAATCATTTGTTTTCATATACATCTCGTTCTCACGGTACTAACATGCATATCATCATCAACCCACATAACAAAGACATTACATATTTGCCCAACCTGCACCATCTTGCATACTCATATAGAAAAATATACTATATTCGTCACTCAAAAAATATAAAAATAAATATAAAAGTTCTTCATTCTTAACCACCTCGAATGCATTAGTAATCTTGCATGCATCATTTCCAAATAAAAGAAAATAAAAAAATAATGCCACTTACTTGCATTATTCATCATCATATTACAATGCCTCTGAAAAATCATTTTTGGATAGTCAATCTTTTCAAGTGATCATTCATGCATTTACATCTGCATTTTCATCATGCATATCTATCACCACGGGTTCCTTCATGCATTAGGACACGGGGGCATGTTATTTGATTATCCCTATTGCATACGCATAGTTAACATTTTTTTTTTAATAAAAAAAAACATCATGCATTCATAATAGAATACAGTCATTATTTTCATATACACCCCATTATGCATCTCACCATCTAGAAAATAACAAAATATCATATTTTTTATTTGTCCAAATTACTTCATCTTGCGTAGCCATGCGCCAAAAATGAGAAAATAATATCACCTTGATATCATAAATTTTTATTGCATTCATTCATTATTTCATTCAAACGCATTACTCCTCGTCATGCATCATAAAAATAATGAAAGAAGTTCTTCGTCCCAAACCACCTCAAACGCATCAGCCATGCATGCATGAGTCATTTTCTGAATAAAAAAAAACAAAAAGTCATTCATCATCCAAAATATCTTTCCAGGAGATCATTCCTGCCACACATTTCACGCATTTGCGTTTTCATTTCATTTTTTTTTCTTTTAGAAAAAAGTAGAAAACGATTATGAGCACAATTTCAAAAATTGTGAACATCTCATTTTTCATGTATTTCCATTCATTCATAAATCACTCATTCACGCATTTTAGACGTCTGCATTTGCATCATGCATATACATTATCATGCGTTCATCCATACAAAAACATGAGCATTACCCTTTTCAAAATTTTGATGAGAGATGAGGTGAAGTTGATTATTTCTTCTTTGGAAAAGTTTAGCTTAGCTACAAGCTCAAGGGTTTTCAGACGCTCAATTTTCAAAAGAGAGGTTCTTCACTGTGTGCAGCTCGTTCACAATTTTCTTAAGCAAAATGATACATCCCAGCGGTTCCATGATAAATTATCCAAATGGTCCATTTTTGTTAATTAATGTGCTATCAAAAAATTCTTCTATCATGTCGCTAACTATGTTAACTCTCTGTGAAGCATTCGTAGTGAACTTGTATGCAATGTGCGTTTACTCTTGTTTGAGTCAGTTAGTGTCCACATCTTTGCATCTCATCATCATCCCTTATACATGTTCAGTCCCACCCCGACCACCCAGTACATATTCCCCACACAAGTACCTAGTTGACTTGGTTTGTTCCCAATGATGAAATTGCATAAACCAACACTTTGGTTCCTCCAAACTGAGGCAAGTTAGTGACCACTTAAACATCTTGACAACGTTATATTCACCGGGTACAAGTGCAAGTCTTTTGAAAAAAAAACAAAAAAAGGGAATCCAAAAAGCCTGTTAGGATGAAAACTCGTAAGAGCAGCCTAAGCAGAAATTAAGGCATATAAAAAGAAACAAAAAAGAGCTGATATATAAAAATAAATAAATTTTTGTCCTTGAATTAATTTTTGAGAAGAACAAGCAATCATGATTTGAAATAAAGTTTGGTCGTCTTCCCGTATCCTCAAAAAAAAATTCTTTACTACCCGTTTTAGCCAAAAAAAAATCAAAAAATCTTTCAGTCACCCTAGACAAGGATCAATTCCACATCAAAAATGGTGTGTCACTTTTATCAGCTCACTCTACTCAAAAAAAAAAGAAAAAGATCACAAAAAATGTGAAATTCAAAAAGAGGATTGAAAAAGAAATCCTCAAAAAGAAAAAAGCAAAAGCAGTAGAAATTGTGAGCTGATACATAATATCACCAAACACAAGATATCCTTGTCCGAATAAACCCTCAAACACTTTTTGAACCTACTCATCCTTTCTTTCATAAGAGGTCATTGTCTCATTAAGCCTCAAACACTTCTTTGGACCCAATTGTCATTTCTTTCATAAACCCTAACCATTGGCCATGTTACAACCCTAAAAAGGTCCATTCAGATCGATGATTGATTGCTTTCATTTTCTCAAAGTTTTAATTTTAGGACAAATAAGTTTATTTCTTTACAATATATTTGCTCAAAAAAATCAAAAAAAGAAAAAAAACCCAAAGGGCTTGCACTCCAATGTTCGTTCAAATCGCACTGATATCAAGACAAGGTTTAGTGATCACCAATTGAAATTCTCATCATATCAAAAAAAAACTCAATACTGTCACAGTCTTTGGGATTCACCTAAAAGAGAACCAAAAGTTTATACTAGGACCATCACCTAGATCCCAAAGTGGGGCACACCTTCCACCTTTAATGCTTCTTGAACTTGGAAAATGTCCGGCATCAATCCAATTCATATACCCCATCCAATCCATACGATCAATTCCAAAGACCCATGACCCTAACTCAGTTACCTTTCATAACCCCACTAAAAGCAATCATTTAAATATCATTCCAAAGTGGGACAATCCCATCACTCTTCACTTCACCTAAAGTCGGGGAAATTCGCTCTACACCCATCTCATCCCCTTGTCATATCCACATCCACACAACTATGCCGAGGCATCTTCTCAACCCATTATCCTAAATACAGCCCTTCACAATGTTACTCCAGCCGGGGCAGCCTTGCTCTCATCAAGATTGGGGCAGCACCAAACGTCATGGGTTGAGACAGAATCTCTTGCTTGCCACCCTTCATCCCAAAGTCGTGGCATTCCCAATTCATTATCTCCCCCACACCCCTTGTTTTGTCATCACTAGACAGGGGCAGACTATTCGATCACCTTCACTGGTAGTCTAAATTTGGGCAGTCTTACATTTCTCGGATTGGGGCAAACCTACCTTTCCTGATTTTGGCAAAAACCTGTCACGTGTCATATCTGTCATACTCTGGATCAAGAACCAAGTTAACTAACTCATTCATTCGTTTTTGCACCATTATGCCTATTTGCTAAACAATGCTTCGAAGAGAGAAAACACAAGTTAATAATGTGAAGTTAGAAACTCACGTAGTTAACTTTGTGGACCTAAAATTCAGTCACCATGGGACACCCGAACGAAAAAACAATGTGAAGGAGCTGGCAAATGCGATCAAATACTTTCGCACATTAGTGTTTGGGAATAACAACCTTGAGTTTACCAAAGATTGAATTCAAATCAAACCCAATTTTTCCAATAAATGATGATTCCAGAATTTTCACCTCTCTGCTTCTCGCATCAAAAGTCTCATTTCTCATCATTGCAAAAAAAAAACTTTCTGCATCACCAATAAACCATATCATAAATCACTGCACCATACATTTTATTCCAACATCAAGCCATGCATCTACCACAACTTTTGCATCTAAGCATTACATTTGCACATTCATTCATTCATATACCTACATCATATATTAAAAAAAAAAGTAAAAGAAAAAAAGAAAGTAAACAGAGGCAAAAATCATCCACATTGCACCCGTCACCCCCACCAAAGCATAAATCATTCCATCATGCCACCAGCAGTACATTTACATTTGCATGTTATCTGCATTCGCATACACAGTTTATCAATTTTTGTTTCCGACCAACTTCAGCATCCATCATTCACAGGCTTTTGTAGACCATTTACTTTCGCATTGCACATTCATCATATTGCATACCTATAACACTTTTTTGCTTCGATAGACGTGCCAAGTGTCGGTTTCATCGTTGCCAAAAGCTTTCTACACCACCAATCATATCATTGGCTATGCATTCATGTGTTTCCTTTTATTCACCATAGCATTTGCATCAAAGTTCACATTGCATGTATCAAGAAAGGAAGCAAAATAAATAAGAAAATGCAAAAAGAAAAGTCCATCCATTACATTTATCATCACACCAAAAATTAATCACTACAATCACATTCACATCTCATACACCGTGTGTCAACTTTCTCATTTCATCAGGTTCAACACCCATTTCATTCATCATCCCACCAGATACCAATCATTGTACGTTCGTCACATACATAACATTGTTTGCTTCGATAGATGTGCCAAGTGTCGGTCTCATCGTTGCCCAAAAAAAAGTCTTTTACATCACTAATCATATCATTGTGCCATGCATTCGCGTGTTTTCCTTTATTCACCATGATATTTGCATCGAAGCATTACGTTTGCATCACATTCGCACTCTCATTTCATACACTCATTATAATAAGAAAAAAAGGCAAAAAGGGCAAAAATCGCTCATTCCATTACATTCATCATATTGCCAGAATTAATCAGCACAATCACATTCATATCTTATCTGCATTCACATATGTTGTTTGTCAACCTCCACATTCCATTAACTTCAACTCACGTCATCTGCCACGTTCCATTCACCCCATCGGACACCTACCATTTCACATACCTATATTGCACACATACATCATTCATTGCATTTTTAGACATGCCAAAAAATAGATAGTTTTTCCCTTCTCAGGTAAATGCGTTCACTAGGTATGTTCTGGGCAAGTACGCCATGTGTCAACCCAAATAGTTCGTTCCCTCAAAGTCGGTGCTCCAAGCGCTGGTCTCATATCACAACTAAGAGTCCCAGTACTCTTGATGACCCCTAGTGGTCCTTCAGAGCCCAAGCGCTCCTTCAGACCATCAATGGTCCTTTAATCTAGATCACACGTCGCGTTATCGAGCAACCGACGGATCATCCGACCCCAGGTCCATCAGTTCAGTTCGACCCAGTATGTCAAAGCAACGACTTCGAACTCTACCTTCAGATCACTATGTCGCCACTGAGCGCGACGGATCACCCGACCCCAGGTCCTTTAGACTAGCTGTGTCCGCCTTGAAAACACAGTGCATGTCCTTCGAGGTGTGCAAATCAGGTCAACGACCTGACCTTGCCACCCACGGCCGCTCGAAAATGGCCATCCCCCAAGCAGACCGTCTTGCTAGTACCGTTGCTAGTTTGCGCTCCTTCAGACCCATTGGTCCATCAGGCTTAGGCATGCCCTTCAGACCCCGTCGGTCCTTCAGTTTAGCTCCAATCAATGCGCCAAGCATTGACTGCGAGTTAGACCATCAGAGCCCCCAGTGCTCCTTCAGATCCCCAGTGATCCTTCTTTATAGCTTTCTCATTAATATGCCAAGTGTTAACCACTACCTGTTAATTCTCAAAACCCCCAATCTTCCTCTAAAGAAGACAAAATTAGCGTCTGCCTTATCTTTATTTCTATTCCTATTATGAAACCCTTCAGTTCATCCACGGAATATAAATAAAGAGGGGCAGCTGTCATACCCTAATTTTGTCCGGCTAATTAAAAAAAAACCCAAAAAAAAGTTTTTATTCTTCGTCGTTTAATCGTACGCGTGTCTTTTACGCTCGTCGTGCATGTGTTCTCTCCTCATCGTGTTCAGGCATTAATTTTGATGCTTATTATTTTTATTGTAGTTATTATTATTAGATTGGTTTAGAAACATAACTGAACATATTATTACATATAACCAAGTTATTACACATATATAGACAAAACAACAAAAAGAATAGTATAAAAATTAAAATACAAAAATTCAAAAAAAAGAGGATAGGAGCGCAGCTGCTGCCCTAATAGCTGAAATCATTTTGGGAAGAGTCCAAGTTGCTTTCCCCTATCCTTTTACTTTTTTCCATTTCAAGCAAAATAGTGCTGTCCTTCCCAACACCCCACTACCATGTTGTCCTTTCTTTTCTCACCACAGCACCCCATTGCCAGCTGCTGTCCTCCTCCAACGCCAGCTGCTGTCCTTTGTGCTTTCTTCCTCAGTCAGCCGATGCTTGTCCTGGTGCCTCATCAGCATCTCACCAATCTGCCTATAAAATCAACAATAGCACACACTGAAAAGGGGAGGAATGCACACAGAGAGATACTGAAAAAGATATATGCATATACACACACATATACACACTGTAACAAGAAACAAAAATGGAAGAAAATAGCAAGGAGAAAAACACTCTGTCACAGACCAAACCACAGCCACTGCCTTCACCTAGCTCCATAACCATTCCGGTCTCCTCCCTTCCACCGTGAACACCACTCACAGCCCAAACACCACCAAACCGTCGCCCTTCAAGGCCACCACCTCACGGTCATCCACCTCCTACTCCCACATCACCCCAGTCAAAAATCACCAACAGTCACCACCGTACCCCCCAACACCGTCGTACTACCGTCTCTTTCGTCCTTCGGCCATAACCACCGCCGCCCTTGATCTAAACCGGAATAACAAACAGTAGCAAAATAGAGTCAGGTTTTGAAAAAGAGAAGAGGTTGAAACCGAAAAAGAAAGTAAAATAAAAAGAGTTATGTTCATTCACAGATTCCGGCCACCGTGTACGGTCGCCGTTGGCCGTGAACCACCATAGGCGCCTCCATCTTCTCGTTTCATCACTGTCGCTGTCAACACTGTCACGGTGTTCGTCCCCACAGCGAGCGTGACCGCCATCATCCCCTCTGCGCCGTCGTACCGTCGTCGCGACCACCACTGTCTCCGCCACTCAACCACCCTCGCGTTTCTCTTCACCACCCTCATCGCACTGTTCGTCTTCACCATCGTCATCGGCCACGATACGGCCGGTCAAAAGCCTCCCTCCGTCGTCGCCATCAACGCGCGGGCCTCCGGTGTGGTCTTCATCTCAGTCCTGTGGTCCCCCTCTTCTCCCTCCATCTCTGAAATGTTCTCCCTCTCTTCCTCACCGTGGCTTCTTCTCTCTCACCGTGGCTATCGCCTTCTCTCTTCCGCTCTCCCTCAACAAGTCCCCTTCTCTCTCTCACTCACAGGTTTCTCTCCCTCTCCCCTTTTTCTGTTGGCTGTGCGGCGCTGAGACGAGTGGTATGAATTAGGGTTCTGAAAACCCTTATTTCCTTTATATACCTCTTATATTTTAATATGAACTCTTTTTTCAATTTTTTTTATTTCAGATTACTAATATGACCCCTGCGTTTACTTCATACACCCCCTGCCCAAGCCTTTTTTGCCCAACACATCCACTGTTGGCTGGGCCTTTTCTGTTTATACCCCTTTTTAACCACACAACACATCCACTGCTAGTCGCACCTCTTGTATTACAGTTTTACAACCTATTTTGATTTTGTGATTACTTTTCCTTACTTATTTTTCACTACTCACCAAAAATCATTTTTTATCAAAATATTAATTAAACAAAACGTTCAAACACACTAATACTCACGCCCCTGTCAAGCGCAAAAATAAACAATTTCCATTACCTTTCTTTCTTAATTCATTTTTTACAAAAAAACTCAAAATATAAATAGGGGACTAAGTCGACTGTACAGTCGGGTTAATCTGCTTTTTAGGTCACTAATGATCCGTTACGGATCATGTCCTAAAATCCCTATTTAAAATAAACAATTTCTAAAATTAAAAAAATATACAAACACATCTCTTTGATTTCAAAAATCAAAAATCTATTTTTCAAAGTAGGGGATTAAGTCGGTCGCATGGCCAGGTTAGTCATCGTTTTAGGATAAGTGAACTGTGGTCCTTCAGAGCCCCAGCGCTCCTTCAGACCCCCAGTGGTCCTTCAACACAGATCACACAGTCCTAAAACCCCTATATTAAAAAACACCAACCAACAAACATTTTCTACCAAGAACTATGTACGATTTGATTCTCTACCAGGAGATACGTAGGACCAGAGGGCGGCCGACCTCTGTTAATTGCGCTAATAAAAAACCTTTTTTATTCTTTTCCTAAATAATCGTTTTCTTAAATAAAATATCAATTATTTTCTTTCTTTTTAATTCACAATAAAAGGGTAAAAATAAACTTTTTCAAAATTAGTATTCTTTCCTACGACTAATTAACAGGTAACCTTCCTTAGGAAGGATGTCGTGGGGTGCTAATACCTTCCCCACGCATAACCGACTCCCGAACCCATATCTGGTCTCAAGGACCCTTATCCATTTCAAAAGGGATTTTCCAATGTTTGCCCTTAAACTAAACTTTGGTGGCGGCTTCATTTTTGAACCTTCGAGGAATCCTCTCCCAGATTTTTCGGTCGCTACAAAGCTATTTTCTACCCCAGTCCAAAAACTAAACATATTTTATATATGTGCACCTTCTTAACAAGGCATTAGTTGCTATATTGTTAGGGAAGATGTCTAAGAGGTTTCTTAGAGGTTTAAGTTGCTAGAACTTGTTAGTAAACTAGTGTGACAGTAGATAGAGTTGTGCTAAGAAAACTATCAGGTGTTTTGTCCTGTTATTGGCTTGTAAACTATTTGAAAAATAGTGGAAATAAACACAGGGTGTGTGGAGTGGATGTAGCCCTTGTTGATTGGAGTGGATGTGTGGAGTGGATGTCTTTACTATCTTTCTTTATAGCTTTCAACACTTCACTTTGAAAGAACTCTTTTCTATTTTCACACTTATTATCATTTGAATTCTTCTCTTCAATACATGTTTTGCTAAATCATCATTACCTTTAAAACAAGGAAGGTACACTCCTCACAACCAATGCTTATTTTTTAGAAGGTACACATATACAAAAAATATGTTTGTTCTGAACTAGGAAAAAGATAGCTTAATCAAAAATACATATATCAATTGACACCAAGCTATGAACACACTCAAATAGATCCCAGAGATATTGATTTACAGTGAGTGTTTTCTGAACAATGTCTTCTCAAACACCTTCTAAGATACCTTCTGAATTCCTTCTAGGGTACCTTCTAAGTCATTTACACTTTGCCTTTGTCTTTAGTAAAGAGTATATTGTTGCCATAGATTCCTTTGTTACATATATTGTTGTCTAGCAGATGTTCTTCTTGAGATATAATGATTTGTACCTATCTAAAAAATCACTCAGGAAGACTCATTAGAAAACTAATAAATCGGAAAGCTTAAGAAGCTTATCAAAACTGTTTGTTCTCATCAAAACATTACTTAGGAATTTTGTCTAAACATTTTTCACTATGGATATGTCAACTGATTTAGTAGGAGATACGAGTATATCATTACCCGCCCTGTCCTGTTTGCTAGCGGATTTATTTTAACTGTGGTACCTGTTTAGTTGTCTACATCGTGCCTCACATATTTTATGTGTTTGTATTCTCAGGTACGGCTTTTTTATGTCCTAGTCTTTATCATTTTTTCCGTTCCAAGGATAATGGATGTCACTCTCTACGATTATGGAGGCATAGACACGTATACATCACTCCGCCCAATCATTAAATTGAAAGTTTTAATAAAGTAGATCAAACTTATAAAACTTATATTGATCAATAACTAGCACTAGGGCCGGCCCAACACATTTATAAGTCTAAAACAAACTTTTAAATGAGACCTTTTTTTTTATTGACCAAAAAAAGAGAGACCTTTGTATTACATAAAGAGAGGGGTTGAACGGTTGGGGTTCAACGGTTGGGGTTGATCTTTCCTTAACCAAGGGTCGGGGGTTCGATCTCCGCCTTGGGTACGGAGCAGTGTTAAAAATCTAGACCAGCTGTCCTGCTCCTCGAGGCACCTACAGTAAGCGAGGGATTAGTCACTGTTGTCCGTGCGGTGGATACCCGGGTTTACCCTAATAAAGAGAGGTAATAACAAATTGATTACAGGTCCTCCGGCAAAAGTAAATTAAAAATATTTTAGCTACTCATGTAAGTTTTTTGTTTTTTTTATAGGAAAATTTTAACATCCTAACATTTAGATGTCATAAAGTCTAGAATGTTAACCATTTTAATAAACAATCAGAGTATAACCGTACACGGCTTTGAATTTCATAACTCGACGGAATTAATCCATCATTTTACCTCTCCAATGAACTTAAAAGCCATTTGTTAACCATTCAGTAACACTGAATTATAAATACATTAGTCAGAAGACAAACCTTGATTCAAATCCAATAGAGTTACATTGTACCTTAAATTACATTACAACTGTAAAGGTTTTCCAAGGGGCCTGTAAGCCTTGTTGTTTTGGTTAGTGGAAAATCTCACATGGGTGTGAGGACTGGACGTAGGTCACTAGGAGGTGACCGAACCAGGATAAATCTCTGCGTGCTTTACTGCTTTCCTGCTTTACTGCTTTCCTGCTTTACTGTTATACCGCTTTACTGCTTTATATTCTAATTCCTTCGCTTCCACTTAACCTGCGCGGAAATTAATCTAAGTCATTGAAAAGGGGAAAAACGTTTTCGAAAGATCTGAAAAGTTTTTAAATCTCAATTCACCCCCCCTCTTGAGACTGAAGCCACTAGGTAACACAATCCCGATAACCCTCGTTAGAGCACGCCATAGAGTTTCAGGGCCTAGGGTAGGGGCTCATGACTTCCCCGCCTAGTATGCTATTTGTTGGGTCGTCACCCAACTCGATATAATCTATATATCTTACACGCATTGGGCCGATTCCTAAAATTCGAGATAATATATATCTATTGTTGACCTATAACCAGTTTCGATGAATCCTATGTTAGACATCCGGTGTTATAATCATAGCGTCGAGTGGGATCTACGATCCGGTTATTATTCAAAATGTGAGCTCACACGTGATCTACAATTCGACCGTTCAAAAAGATTTTAACTTTCAGAAAACAGAGCATTATGCAATTCAAATTATATCTGTATGTTTAGGTCTTTGAATAAGCTTTCAAACGCACCTTAGAACACTTCAATCGGACTCCCGGATCAAAAGTTATAGCGAAAACAAAATCAGAGGCGACGCGAAAAGCTACAGAAACGAAATTGTCACAAAATTAAGCATGGTCACGACGCGAAGGGATCAGTTCGCGACGCGATGGTTAGCTGAAAGTGCAGAAAACAATTTTCCAAAATTCGTTTTGTGTCGTTTTGCTTTTAATCCGGTACCAAGATATTCTAGGGCCTTTGTAACTTAAAAACAGATATTCCACATGACAATTCCAGACATATTCCAGTTCAAATCATTCGATCTAAAAATCACATAGAATGTACATATTTTTATAAAAATCGTAAAACGTTAATTTTTCCGAAAAACGGTTTTCGACTCGATAATTTGTTCAAAATCAAAACAAGGCATTCAACCAGCAATTTCCAGTAATCCAAAATAATAGGACATAACCATAATCGTGAGTAAAACTCACCGGTCGTGATGAAAATCACGGATAACCGAACTCCACGAGATGCAACCGACGGGAGTGGCCACTCGAACATTCCCCGTACGGTTCCTATGCTTCCACGAACAGCACCAACACTTCTTAAGCGAAACACAAGGCTTCTCGCTACTGACCTTCTTTTCCCGTCTACGGAATTGATGCCTCTCGAAACTTTGATGGCTCGAAACCCAAATTCGACGAACCGACATTCCCAGCTTTACTCTAGTTTTCCAGTATTAGGGTACAGTTTTGCAACGAGCGTATCTATGTCCATTCGTAACCAAAACACCTCAAATCAGTGCCTATTACGTAGAGAATTTTGTCTATTTTCTGATGGAGGAAGTTTCAAACGCATGCATCTAGTAGTCGGAGAGTTATCGCGAAAACAATGAGGTTGGGTCAAAACTGTGTCTGATTTAGAAACGAAACTTGTGGACACAATATCTCCCTCCATTCCTAATGAAATCAGACGGTTCGTGTGTCCATCTTGAATCATTTCCTGTCTAGTTTCCGAATAAGCAAAAAGTACGTTCAGATGAGGTTTGTACAGAGAGATATAAGGCAAACACTGAGGATAGTTCAAACGGGTTTCCAGTGATTAGCTCCAATTTAACATGGAAGCCAAGAACATCAAGCTTTGGTTAATGTTTGAGCTTCAAGATCCATCCATGGAAGAATGAGTTAGGATCAGAATGGGAT
Source organism: Astragalus membranaceus (assembly GCA_039519185.1). Taxonomy (NCBI): domain Eukaryota; kingdom Viridiplantae; phylum Streptophyta; class Magnoliopsida; order Fabales; family Fabaceae; genus Astragalus; species Astragalus membranaceus. Next base: position 145,624,916 of record CM076849.1, on the reverse strand, counting down.
GTTGAAACTTGGATCAATGGAAAGAGCACGAAAAATGGAGTGGAAAGGAGAAGAGATTACCCACATGCATTAAAGAATTTGGTTGATCCTTCCCTCCCCTTCCTTCTTCTCTCCTCACTCTCCTCCTCTCCCGTACCTTTCTCCTTCTTTTTTGATTTTAGTAGCTGGTAAGAAATGAGAGAGTGGGAGTTTAGTTGGGGTAAGGGGCTGATGTGTTTAAAAAAGAGGGGAAATGACCAAATTGCCCTTACTTACCTAAACTCTCATTTAACTTCTCATTAACTCTCCTTTCTTTCACTTTCTAATTCTGAATCTTGTTAAATGAGAGGATATGGAAGTGAGGAAATGTTTGACCAGCTAAGGGTTGAATGAGGCCAAATTACACTTAAATCCATTTTAATTAATCAAGCACTCATCAATCCATATATCTTAGGAATTTAAATAGCATTCCCATAATCCTGACATGTTTAGGACTCGATCCATTATTTCCTCGAATAAGACATCTTCAACATGAGGCAAAATGACGATTTTACCCTTGAGCTCTAATTCCCACAACAATTCGCACACTCCGAATAATTGTGCGTATTTGATATGCTTGAGCGATTAAACATTGTTTTCACGAAATCATCATGTCCATGACCCGATTTATCATCTAATCGAATAATAAATCGTTAGTTAATTTCATAATCCGAAATTAACGAAACTAGGGGTGTTACAGTTGTTTTTCAGAGACAGGGAATGCCAATAGCAAGGAGCACAGTTAGCCGGTGCACCATATGGAAGTCTTGGAGATTGCTGAGGATCTAGTTTAGTGTTTATGTTGCTTCCCTTGTTTTCTTTGAAATTTCGATATTATATGACTTGTATTGGTATTAGAAGTTATAAATCGTTTCCGCTATTTCTGTATTGGATATTGAACATTAGGATGAGAGAAGGTTTATTAATATGTTGTTTTTATCTTCAGCCGTACTTCTATTTGAAGTTAATAAATACGAGGGATCGCTTGATGAATTTTTATCAAGTTTAGTTTTGTTCAATATCTAAAGACAGGAATTTATCTCTGATGTATGCCTTAAAGTGCATTCAAATATTCCTTCTACGGTTGAAATATTAGGGTGTTACATTTTGGTATCAGAGAAATTCGACCTAGTCGGGCTTAGTGACCTTACAGTCAAGAGGTTAGTTAGATCGAGTCAGCTATGGGCTTAGACAATTAAATGTCAGAGCCTTTCAGTATATTATGTGAAGTATTGGGTCAGGATCCGCTCAATGTTTCATGTGAATTATTGAGAATGATGACAATTGGTTGCCTCAGCCCCAATAATGATGGAGAGCTATCAATTTAGCCTCCTAGCTCCAGTTCCCCATATCAATTTAAAACGTTTGGGCCAACTGTTAAGTCTTTTCAATGTTGAGTCACTAAACTAGTACCCTAATATTTTAAATGTTGTAATAAATATTTTTTAAATAATAATAAAACAATTTTTAATATATTTAACTGTAATACTAGATTTATTTATCTATTTTTTTATTATCCGGTTCAACCATGGTTAAACCGATTGAACCGTGAATCGAAGGTGCTCTCCAGTTCATTCTCCGGTCCGATTTTTAAAACATTGGTTTAAACAATCTTTAAATTGGAAGACAAGTAGTAAAACTTCATTGTAAGAATGTTCATGATAAAGAACTTGTTTAGAGCATACATTCAACTGTATTTATTTCCCAAGGACAACTTGGGCTCAACTAACACAGTAACACATTTTCAAACGTGGATATTGGAATAAAGTTACGGAAGTGTTTTCAAACATGGTACCAAGCCTATGGAGGCGAATGATGAGTTTCTCATGTTGATTCGTAACAAGAGAGTTCAGACTATAACCTTAGAGCATTCTAGGGTAGTAGTAGAACATACTTAGAGATTGACGTGCCAACTTGGGAAGATTTTCTACACTCATTTCGTTAATTCAAGATTGTGTTCCAGCAACTTATGACCTTTCTGAGAATTTCGATTTTCGGTTAGTCAGATGAAAGACTTGACGAAATTTTGAGGGCAAAATTCTTTCAAGTTGTGGAGAATGTAACATCCTCAAAATAATTAGTCGAATTATTTGGATGTTAACCCAATTGAAATAATTTAGTACTTGACTGATAAATTTATTGAATGCTAAAATAAATTTTTGGTTGTCATAGGATCGTTAACCGGATAATACGGAATAAAGACAATTCGGAACGAAATAAGAGATTAAGGACAATATGGTAGTTTGACCATGTGGCCACTTATATATATTAAATAAATATATATATATATATATATATATATATATATATATATGTGTGTGTGTGTGTGTGTGTGTGTGTGTGTGTGTGTGTGTGTGTGTGTGTGTGTGTGTGTGTGTGTGTGTGTGTGTGAGTGAAAGAAAAGAATTAAAGAAAAGAAAGAAAGGGGAGAACGAGAAACAGAGAGGAGAAAAGAAGGAAAAGAAAAGAAAAAGGAAGAGAAAAGAAAGAAGGAAACGTAGAGGGAGAAGAGAAGAGAAGGTATGAAATCTCCACCAATTGTCTTCTTCTTTATTCCATTAGAATCCACACTTCATCCTCGTCATTTTGACCCAAGAATCATCACCAACAAACCATCCTCTCACTCTCCACCATTTTCGGATTTTTGAAGAAAAAGAAAGTTTTGATGGTTGACGCTCAAAGGAAAGCTTAGGATGGTGTTTAGGAGCAAGCCCAAGGTTGTTTAATTGATGATTTAAGTTTGATTGGAAGGTTAGGAGCTAGTTGGGAGAGTTAGGGTTTGAGAATCAAATTGGGGTTTTATGTGAATAGGAGCAAATGGAGCAAGGTGATGATGAATAGTGTTTTTGGGTACTTCATGGTTGATTGGGAAGTTTTGGAGTCTTTGAGAAGCTTGGGACCTTAGGAATCAAGATGATGGTGCCTAGTTCAAAGTTGATATTACTCGCGGGTCGGATGTTCGAGTGGCGGAAAGCTTTGGAAGCGGATTTGAGTTTCGACGGAGCGTCGAAGTTGATGCGGGGATCGTTCGTGTGGTTATGTGAAAAATTGCGTTTTGGTGGATCCTCGGCTATTTGTGATTTTCATCACAATTGGTGAGTTTTACTCACGTTTAGGTTTATTTCGTTTTTGAAAAGAATATTATGTTGATTGGTTTCGAGAAATTTGAGTCGAAAACCGTTATTTTGAAATATATCGAATTTTGAGAAAAATCGAATGTGTGAGTCTTTGGTTGGATTGATTGATCGAGTGATGTTATTGGATATGTTTTTGTATTGTTTTGGTGTTGGAATTGGACAGGAATATTGCCCGGTATTGTCTGTTTTCGAGTTAGGAATCGATCGGAGCGAGTTTCGAATTAATCGGAAAGCAAATTTTTATGAAAAAGGCCATTTTTGCAATGCTGTCAAATGCGCACGACCAGTGCGTCCCAGGGGCACGATCCGTGCGCCTGGTTCGGTTTCTGATTTTCAAAGTTCTCAACAGGGCGCACGATCCGTGCGTATGGGGGCACAAACCGTGCGCATGGTTCTGTCAAAATTTTACAAAGTGCCCGAAATGATTCCGTTTTGATTTCAATCCTCTTCTAATCCTTTCCTAACCCTTTTCTAATGATATTAGGCTTATAATGCCATGATTTTGACTATGTTTTCAAAGGTTTTTATAATGGTTTGCAAAGTTATGTTTAATTCGAAAAACCGTAAGTTAGTATACGGGAGCGAACACATAATATGCTTGTCTTGTAAAACTAAACGTTCAGTAATGGTTTAATGTTAAAGAACCAAACGTCCAGTGTCTGTTACGATATATAAATTACATCGGGGTTAAGTGTCGGCCCAATGTGGGTGGATATAAGATATATAAATTATATCGAGTGTGGGTGAAGACCCACGAGGTTAACATACTAGGCGGGGAAGTCATGATCCCTTACCCTACGCCTGTATACCATTAGGGAAAGTACTATTGGTAAAGGGGTTCACCGGGATTATAGCAGAGTTGCAGTCGGTGTTGTGTTAAAAATTTGTAATGCAGTTCACCCGGATTGTAGCAGAGTTGCAGTCGGTGCCGTACTGAGTCATAACAAGTTCACCGGGATTATAGCAGAGTTGCAGTCGGTGATCTGTTAGAAGTTAAATAATAGGTTCACCGGGATTATAGCAGAGTTGCAGTCAGTGATCTATTAAAAGTTAAATAATACAGTTCACCGAGAATATAGCAGAGTTACAGTCGGTGCCGTGTTAAATTAAACAGGATTCATAATTGGACCGAGAGTGTTAGTAGGGGTCTCGGTAGAACTCACTGAGATTGTATCTTGTAACAGCCCAGGTCCACCGCAGCGGCCACCCCGGTCCCACTGTTACCTCACGGTCTTCTCTACCCCTCTTGTATTTACAGATAAACAGGGAAAGTGGTAATCCAAGAGGCTCCACTCCGCCCAATTCGAATCAGCAACTCAAACACTCTTCTTGCTACTGAACTCCTCTCCGGTATATGAAATTGGTGTCTCCCGAAACTTTGACGACTCGAACCAAAATTCGAGAACCGATATTCCCAGCTTCACTCCCGATTTCCAGCATCAGTTTGCAGATTTTCATCAACAGTATCTAGGTCAAATCGTAACCAAAACCCCCTCAAACCAGTGCCCATTGCGTAGAGAATTTTGTCTACTTTCTGATGGTTGAAGATTCACGTGCATGCAACCAGTAGTTTGGGAGATATCACCGAAACAAGGGGACTGGTTCAGTACTGGGCCAGATTCAAAATCGAAACTTGTGGACACAATATCTCCCTCATTTCCAAATGAAATCTGATGGTTCTTGTGCTCATATTGAAGAATTTTGTGTCTAGTTTCCAAAGGATCAAAAATCATGAACAGAAGAGTTGAATACAGGAAGATACGATTAAAACAATGAAGGTAGGTCACACGGGTTTCAAACACATACAATGAAGTTAACATCAAGTTTTGACCATTGGAACTCAAAACTCCATTTTTGGCTACTTGAAAGCTATGAGGTTCAAAAGAGGTGAATGGAGCCAGAGGAAGGTTGAGTGAATGAGATTAGTATCACTGGAAAGAGGGATACAAATGGAGATGGATGATGGGAAGAAATCATACATGCAATGGGAATCCCATGTTTTCTTCCACCTTCTCTCCTCCTCTATCCCTCACGTTTTCCTCCTCCTTTCTCTCCTATCTTTCTTTCTCTTTCAGAAGCTCAGTGGAGTGACTGAGAATGTGCTGAGTGAGGTAAGTTGGTGAGAGTTTTAATTGAATGAGAGATTACCATTTTGCCCTTATGTTCAACTTCTCATTTCTACACTCCACTTCTCACTTCCAATCTTCCTATTTATTTCTAAATGGCTGAATGAGAGGAAAAGAAATAGGATCAGCTGGTGATATAAGCTGAGGGTCATTTAAATGAGGTGAAATGACCAAAATGCCATTGGCTCGTTAATATCCATTTAGGTCCATCCTTAGTCCAAATGACCACATAGTTTGATCATTAGAGTATTTTAATCCTATTGTTTTGCAATTATGCAAAGCTTCCTCGACTATCCCGTTTTCGAAGCTCGATTTGTCATTTAATCGAATAATCAATCATGCGTTAATTTCGTAAACCGAAGTTAACGAAACTAGGGGTGTTACATTCATCCTCTCTCTGATCTGACGGATCTTCTCCGTAGTCTCACAGACCAAATCTGGTCCCAACAATCTCTGTTCACCTACATCCCACCAACACAATGGTGTCCTACACTTCCTCCCATACAATGCCTCGTATGGTGCCATTCCAATACTAGAATGGTAACTGTTGTTGTATGAAAATTCCACCAATGGAAGATGATCCTCCCATCGGCCTCCACTGTCAAGTACACATGCTCTCAACATATCCTCCAATGTCTAAATTGTTCTCTCAGTCTGTCCGTCTGTTTGTAGGTGGTAAGCGGTGCTAGCACACACCGTTGTTCCCTACGCCATATTCAATGCCATCCTGAATCGTGATGTGAACTTGGGATCACAATCACAGATGATGCTTGTAGGAATTCCATGCAACTTCACAATATTATTGAGATATTCCTCTGCTAACCTAGCAACCTTGTGATTCGAACGCACCGGAATAAAATGGGCGGACTTGGTCAAGCGATCCACCACTGCCCAAATAGAATCATTTCCGGCTTGGGACCGTGGCAACCCCATGACAAAATCCATAGAAATGCTCTCTCATTTCCATTCTGGTACATTCAACGGCTGTAACTGACCGCCTGGCTTCTGATGCTCTATCTTGACCCTTTGACAAGTCAAGCATCGAGACACAAACTCTGCAACTTCCACTTTCATACCCGGCCACCAATACAACTGCTTCAAATCTCGATACATCTTGGTGGACCCAGGATGTATTGAGAACTAACTCTTATGAGCCTCTTCTAAAACTTGCCTCTTAATATCTTCATCATTCGGCACACAGATTCTACCATCAAAACAAATCACACCATCGCCATCTTCGGTGTAATTTGGCAACCTCTTCTGCACTTGCAGCTCTAAATCAACCTCTTGGGCTGAGCGAATCAGATTTCTTAAGGAACTCGAAATCTGAATATGGCTCAACACCTACCTATTCCTTCTTGGCTTCATTTTTAAATTAAGGTCTCTAAACGATTCCAACAACGCCATCTCATAAATCATCAACTCAGCAGTGTGGATAGACTTCCTACTTAAAGCGTCGGCTACAACATTAGCCTTACCCGGATGGTACTTCAATTCAAACTCACAGTCCTTCAGAAACTCTACCCACCTTCTCTGCCTATTATTCAGTTCCTTCTGGTCAAACAAATACTTCAGGCTCTTGTGGTCGTTAAAGACTTCGAAACGAGACCCATATAGGTAATGTCTCCAAATCTTTAGGGAAAAAACAATCGCCGCCAATTCTAAGTCATGAGTCGGATAATTCTCCTCATGCAGTTTCAACTGTCTGGAGGCATAAGCAACTACTTGTTGATTCTGCATTAGGACACATCCGAAACCCTTACCGGAGGCGTCACAATAGATTTGGAATCCTACGGGCGGATCTGGTAGAATCAGGACAAGTGCAGAAGTAAAACGATTCTTCAATTCCGCAAAACAATCCTCACAGTCTGAGTCCCACACAAATGGCTGACCCTTGGGAGTTAACCGAGTGAGTGAAAGAACCAGTTGGGAAAATCCTTGAATGAATCTCCGATAATACCCAACTAATCCCAAGAAACTTCTCACCTCAGTAACTGTAGGCTGTTGTACCCAGTCTACCACAACTTCAATCTTACCAGGGTCCACAGCAACACCAGCCTGAGATATCACATGGCCCAGAAACTTAACTTCGAGCATCCAAAAATCACATTTTCATGGCTTAGCATACAACTTCTTCTCCCGGAGTACGTTCAGAACAATTCGGAGATGCTGCACATGCTCCTCAGTTGTCTTAGAGTACACCAAGATATCATCAATGAACACTACAACAAACCGATCCATATAGGGATTGAAAATCCGATTCATATAATCCATGAATATGGCTGGAGAGTTGGTCAAACCGAAGGGCATCACTACAAACTCGTAGTGTCCAAACCTCGTACGGAAAGCGATCTTCAGGATGTCCAAAGCTCGAACTCTGATTTGGTGATAGCCGGACCTTAGATCAATCTTTGAAGATACAGAAGCTCCCCTTAGTTGGTCTAGCAAATCATCAATCCTCGGTAGAGGGTACTTGTTCTTAATAGTCACCTTATTCAGCTGACGGTAATCAATGCACAATCTCATACTTCCGTCCTTCTTCTTGACAAGTAACACTGGAGCACCCCATGGTGAGGCACTCGGCCGGATAAACTGTTTGGAAATTAACTCTTCCAATTGGACTTTCAACTCCTTCAACTCTAACGGAGACATTCTATACGGAGCTATAGAAATTGGCCCAGTGCCCGGAACCAACTCTATAGAGAACTCCACCTCACGATCCGAAGGTAACGAAGAAACTTCATCAGGAAACACATTAAGGAATTCATTAACAATTTACATAGAAGATAAATCTAGACCTGTCTCAGTGGATGCAGACAACATCATGACGTAAGCTTCTGCGCCTTGAAACAAACAGTTACTGGCTGAGGTGAATGAAATAACAGCTTCAGAATTGGTCGGTTGTAGCTCCACTGACTCGGAGGCGAAACCGATAGTCCGATGAAATTAGTCAATAGTTACATGATTGGCAGTCATCCAACTCATACCTAGGAGAATGTCCATACCCTTCATCGGTAAGCAAATAAAGTCTACCACAAAATTTCTGGCTCCGATGGATAGAAGACAGTTTTCACATAATGCTTGGGTCTGAATACTACCCTCAGCAGCAGTCTTGATGGAGATTGGTTGAGGCAAAGGAGTTAAAGCCAATCCCAACCGATCAACACAGATTTGAGATATAAAACAATGGGTCGCACCCGAATCATATAAAATACTAACGGAGTGATAGAAAAGAGATCCCATACCCCTTAGTAGATTATCTGATGGTGTGACTTTCTGGGCGTCCAATGTGTAGACTCTCCTGTGAGTTATAGTAGTACCTTCTTCTTGGTTCTTTTTCCTTGCTGGGCATTCATGTGCATAGTGCCCCTCTTTCTTGCAGTAGAAACACTGGTTGGATCCCATCTAACACTTACCTTGATGATACTTTCCACAGTTGGAACATGTACTGAATCTTGGGGAGTTAGATGATTGAACTTGCTTCCCTTTGTTGCAGTTGTGCCTGGGACCCATCTGATTGTTGGATGATCCAACATTCTTCTTATTATTACTGAACGCCTTTCGGCTTGCATACAACCCCTTGTTATACCCCAAATTTTGTCCGATCGCTTTTTTCGCAACCATTTTAATTTAGTCCGCGTGTCATAGGCATTATTACGAGAAAAGTTTTTGGGCTCTCATTTTAATTTGGGCCAACGCTTAGTAGTTTTTTCAATCGGGCCGAGAAGCCTTTTTGTCTAATCGGACCTATGCTCGCGTAATTGGGCCTTTCTTAGCATTCAGACCTAATTTTAGTGTTTGTTGAGTATCGGGCCCGTTTAGCCTTTTTGGTCCTGCTACATCCATTTTTGTCAAAAGCCACAAAAAATAAAACATAAAATCTGATTCACAAAAATGATATTACCACATCCAAAATATGATACAAAATATGGTAAAATCAGAATTAAATTAACATTACAATAATCCAAAAATCTAAAATACAAAATAATAAAAAATACAAAACCGAAAATAACTAAAAATACAAAAAATAAAAAAATAAATAAATAAATAAATAAAAGAGCAGCAACAGCAGTCCTTGGGTCTGTTCTTGCTGAGCAAGTTTCCTCAAGAGGGCCAAATACCTGAAAAAGGAAAGAAATGGAGAAGAATCAGAAAATTCCTAATTTTTTACCTATATAAACAAGCCTAGACACACCCAAAAAACAGAAAGCAAAAAGGCATACGAAAATTCATAAAAAATCATAAAAAATCAGATACGAAATTCAGGGCGAAAAAAGTTAGGGTTCCACACTGGAACCCTAATCACAAAGTCCTAGTACATAAGCAGTAGCGGTTTGAGAAGCAGCAGCAGAGGCAAAGCAGTAGCAGAGCAAACAATAGAGAATAATCAGAAGATGGACAAGAGGTTAGTTCATTTGGGATTTTATGAAGTCTAATTTGTAAATAAGTTTTTCTAATAAACTGTAATCAACAATAGGTCCAAACAGTATATACGATTAAAAAATAATCAAACGCTTCAGCTTGGGTTTCGTTGATGCCGTAAAGAAATTAGGATTAGGGAAAATTAGTGTCAGAAAACGTAGGGTTTCAGAATTAGTTTTTAGAAAACAAAATTAGCAATTAATAGAAATATTTGCTAGTGATAATAAATTAGGGTTTAGAGTTCCTTTTGATAAATAACTAAAAAGCAAGAAATCAAAAACAAGAAAAATAGAGGCATGCGAAGGAACAGATTAGGAAAAGGAAAAAATATAAAAAGAAATAAGAACCGAAACCTTGCCTGTTAGCTCCGGCCGCCATAGACGGTGGCCGTTCGGCATCAAACTGTCGCGAGCCAGCGTTAATGCTCCATCATCACCGAAGGCATCCGCCGTCAGCCTTCGTCCTCCCGTCAGCCCTTGTCCTCCCAGAGAAACAAAAAAACATAAAAAATAGAGGATCAGAACCAGAAAGAAGAAGAAGAGAACCGTAAAAACAAAATAGCCAAAGTCACCTCCTTAGAGTCCGACCACCGTAGACGGTGGTCGTTGGCCGTGAACCGTCGCGAACCTCCCCATAGCTCCCACCGCCGTCGTTGAAACACCCTCCTCATGTTCACACCACCACGTGCTTCGCTGTCACCGGCGCACCAACGCCTTGGCCAGCACCGTTCTGTCGCCGTCGACCTTCGTAAAGCACCTCGCCGCCACCACTGTCCTCTCTCTCGTCGAAACCCCTCTCTCTCTCTTTCGTTCTCCCTTTCCGGCGAACGACCTCCTTCCTCTTTCACTCTCCCTTCATTTACGTTTCCTCTCTCTTTCTCCTCTCCCTCTTTCTTTCTCATTCTTTCTCTCTCACCAAAAAAAGCTTTTCTCTCTCATCAAAGCTTGGTGTGCGCGGCGCTGGAGATTGAGAGAGTAAGATTAGGGTTCCCAAATTCGATTTGTTTCCTTATATAGTTCACCCAAATATTCATTTCCTTTTATTTTTGTTTTTAATATATCAGACTACTTTTTACACCACTACGTTTTACCCCATACATCCCCCTGGAAAGCCCATAGTTCGTGGGCTAATCTAAAACTACAAGCTGGGCTGCTGCTTTTCACACCCAGTTTTTAATAATACAGCTCCCTTTTGCAAACTGCACCCCATTTTACTGCTACGCCCCCCTTCTCGTTTTTATTATTTTCTTTTACAGAAAACATATAAAAATAAATAGATGAATATTTCATTTTCAAAAAATATAAATAGGGGACTAAGTCGACTGTACAGTCGGGTTAGTCTGCTTTTTAGGTCGCTAATGAACCGTTACGGATCATGGCCTAAAATCCCTATTTAAAACAAACAAATTTCTAAATTAAAATAAACACGAACACATTTCTTCCCACAAATCAAATTCTCAAATTAGGGGAGTAAGCCGACTGTACAGGCGGGTTGGTCAGCGTTCTAGGATAAATGAGCCGTACGGTTCAGGAATCCTAAAACCCCTATTCCAATAAAATCAAACAAACACACTTCAAACCATTTTCCAAACTCCAAAAACTCTATTTTCACAAAGTAGGGGACTAAGCCGACTGTACAGTCAAGTTAGTCATCGTTTTAGGACAAATGAACTGATCACTCAGGAGTCCTAAGATCCCTATATTAAAAAATACCAACCAACAAAATTTTTCTCCCAAGAACTATGTGTGATTTGATTCTCTACCAAGAGATACGTTGGAGCAGATGGGGGCCCACATCTGTCAATTGCACTAATAAAAAACCTTTTTTAGTCTTTTCCTAAATAATCCCTTTCTTAAATTCAAATAAAACATCAATTTTCTTCTTTCTTTTTAATTCACAACAAAAGGGTAAAAATAAATGTTTTCAAAATTAACTTCCGCTTCTACAACTAATTAGCAGGTAACCTTCCTTAGGAAGGATGTCGTGGGGTGCTAATACTTTCACGCATAACTGACTCCCGAACCCAAATCTGGTCTCAAGGACCCTTATCCAATCCAAAAGGGATTTTCCAATATTTGCCCTTAAACTAAACTTTGGTGGCGGCTTCATTTTTGAACCTTCGAGGAATCCGCACCAGGATTTTTCGGTCGCTACAGCTGGCGACTTCACTGGGGAAATTAGAGAGTCAAACCTAGTCTAATTAGTTGTAGGATTAGTTGTTAATTAAATGTTCTATTTTACCCTTCCCTTTCATCTTTTATTCTTGTTGCATGTTATGTATTTATGTGATATGTAAACCTTAGGATAGAATACCACTTTTTGTATACGTATTTGTTTGTTTTGCAGCTTGGGGGGTATTATTGATATTTTGCTCCTTCACACACTCCACTATCACACTTTTGCACACACGTGAGAATAGTAGTCCTGTACCTGGACTGGAGAATAACCTAAGTTAGAACGAGACTGCGTAGTGATGGCCTACTGGATGTGCGTCTTGTTGGGTGGTCACGAAAGTCTCACCTAGAGTTTGGTCCCTCTTGAGAATGCTGGAACTCCTAATAGCTTGCCTATTGTTGTTGACCAGTGTTCTTAACTGGGGTCGTTGGCTCTAGGAACCTTATGTAGGACTCTGTAGAGCTACCCTTTGAAAGGTTCACTCAACAGACAAGCCTTAGACCTATTCTCTAAGGAACCCTCGTAGGACATAAAGGAGCCTCATACCCCTGCACTCAAACAAACACTGATACATTTTTCGGTCTTCTAAAAACAAAATTCTCAAAAAATCATATGTTATTTTGGCAAATTATTTTTTAGCATACCTCATGCATTTTTACCTGTCCCTTTTGCATGGCATGAAAAAATTTAATTGCACATTAACATTTCATTCTCCATGCATTTCTATAACCGCCAGGGAATTGTAAGACTTTCTTTCTGACAAGATGGATCAAACATTTGCATTAATAAAATAAGTTTCTTTCAGTTTTGCGTCAAACAGAAACTTGCAATTTCCCCGGCGCGACACAAAAGCATACATTTGCATTACATGCACATTCATCAGTTCATTCATGTACTTACGAAAAAAGAAAAATTGAAAAAAATAAACAGAGAGTAAAAGGGCAAGCTGGTTCATCAACATTGCTACCGGACTAGTTCTCAAACAAGAAAAATGGCCGAAGAGGATAATCAGACTCTGAAATAAGACATTGCAAAGCTGAAGGCTCAAATGAGCGAGATGATGGTATTGAAAGATCAAATGACCGAGATGATGGCGCTGAAAGATCAAATGTATGAATTCGTGAAACTCCTCGAGAGAAAAAGTGTAGATGAAGGTGTTTCGGCAGGGAATACTGAGAACAATGCTACAAGTCTCCCTCCTCCTCCCAGCTCCGAGACTCCATACACCGCTGAAGTGAATGTCCAGAGCTACCAATGGCTCCCTTACGGTCTCCCAGCTGGTTACGCTCCTCCTACCATGGAAGCCAATCCAGAGGAAGGACGACCTTCAGGAGTCGCTGGACCTTCAGCTCAAAATACAAATGCAGAAATACCGCGAGTTCACTTCTCAAGTCCTGCGACTGCACCACAGGTCATTCCACAGGGTTATACTCTGTCACCAGTAGTAATTCATCATGCTCCTACACCGAACTCCGCTGCAATGCCAATGGTTCCCCCCCCCCCACTACAGCATGAGAGGACCCTCTCATAACTACTCAATGGAGGACTCTCACCCCGAGGACAAATATTAGATACTAGAAGAGCGCCTGAGAGCAATTGAAGGATCCAATGTCGGCGCAAGGGATGCATATGATCTGTGTCTCGTCCCTAATGTGATTATCCCACCCAAGTTCAAAGTGCCCGACTTTAACAAATACAGAGGGGTAACTTGCCCCGCTAGCCATCTGACTATGTATTGTAGAAGAATGGCCGCATTTGCACACGACGACAAACTGCTCGTCCATTACTTTCAGGACAGCTTAACCGGGGCAGCCTCAAGTTGGTACATGCAGTTGGAACGCACCCACATTCAAGGAGTACAAATACAACATCGATATGGCTCCTGATAGAGCACAGTTGCAGAATATGGTGAAAAGAAACAAAGAATCATTCAAGGAGTATGCCCAGCGTTGGAGAGGGTCGGCAGCGCAGGTAGCCCCGCCTCTACTAGAGAAAGAGATGGTATCCATGTTCATAGATACATTGCAGTCACCCTTTTATGACAGATTAATCGGGAGTGTATCCTCTAACTTCTCAGACATGATCACCATAGGAGAAAGGTTGGAAAACAGAATGAGAAACGGAAAATTTCTTACGGCCCGGCCGAAACCAATAACCCAAAGAAGCCCTTTGCAGGATTTGTTAGAAGTAATAGCCTCTTACGCTTCCAAAAACAATCCTCAAGCCCTGCACTTCTCCACCCAAACCACTAAAAGCCATAGACCACCAAACTACCCAGAAAGGTGACATGTACAGTTTGATCCAATTCCCGCATCCTACTCAGATCTGTTCGACCACCTCACTAGTCACAACCTAATCTCCCCCCGCCCAATGAGGCCCAATGAACCTCCTTTCCCGAGAGGCTATGACCCGAACGCCACTTGCGAATTTCACGCAGGCGCAATTGGGCATTCAGTAGAAAACTGCAAGGCGCTGAAACATGTGATTCAGGATCTAATCGAATCCAAATGGTTGAGCTTCAATGAGGATGCTCCGAACGGAGGCGCTAACATTTTTCCAGGGGCATGAGAAGTCATCCGTCAATGCTTTTAAAGGCGATCAAAGGGCTAAAAAACAGCATCATCAACCTTGTGCGCCTTTGTCCTGCAACTGAAGCACTTATGAATTGGGAGATTGTTGATTTTCTTGTGATTTTCGGTTCAAAGTAATGTTACGTAATGCAAATCCTATGGCTCCGCCCAAAGCCTTGGGACATTTCAATAAGGGCACGCATGTTTCTTTCTGGTATCAATATTAATAAAACAACATTTTGAATTCTCCAACAAATTCCTTCTTTACTCATTTGCTCGCTTTACTTTTTCTTTTATCCTTCTTCAATTTCTACTAATGCAGACGTAAATAACTTGTCCTTGAAAATGACAACGTCGGTAACTCATGTCCTAACTTTGATCGCCTCATTAATCAAACCAAGGAAGATGTTGAAGATAACCGGGAAACTCTTCCAGAGGTAATGAGAATAATGGAACAAAAGGATAAAATGATCCAACCTCGCGTGGAATCAAACGAAATGATTAACTTGGGCACAAAAGAAGATAAAAAGGTGTTAAAAATAACATCACACCAAAAGAATAGCAAATCAAGAAAGTTCGCTTACATCACCTTGTTTGACATAGGACGCCCACTGGTGTAACAAATCCGTGATTGTCGAGAAACTTGGTCTGCCGTTACGGCTTTCCTAAAAAAGATCGTCACGGACAGTGGTGAAATGGCTACGTATGGACTCCAAGTCGAGCATCATGATCCCTTCCCATACCGCCCAAAAAAACAAATGGGGCAGTTGCAACAACAAACAAAGAATATCAGGGATGATAGTGACACTTCACCTGACATGTTGATCAGATCTCGTTCATACTTCAACAGGGGCAACCCCGTACGATGGGAGTAGTACTTCCATTAAACCGCACCAAACAAAAGAAGGGTTGTCTTATGTCATACCAGAAAAGAACAAAAGAAAGTCTTTCCTCAACAATTTTAAGGAGACTTGGTGCCCAAGAAAGTCATACCCAAAAGGATTCCGCAGGAGATGGACCTCGAACTATAAAGGACCTCACATGGTAAAGAAATCATTCTCTAGAAGAGCCTTAATTCTCACAAAAATGGACAGGGAAGACCCCCCACTCCCGGTGAATTCTGCTTAAAAAAGGAGTATAGAAAAATGAGAAAGATGATCCAAGCTAAAATGAGCTCGCTAGGTTGAAAACCCGAAAGGGCGGTCTAGGCAAAAATTAGAGCGACCCGATGGATTGAAAACTCTAAAGGGCGATCCAGGCAAAAATCAGGATCAGGAAGTTGGACTAAACAAACATTGAGGCAATCAACACTTCCAAAAGTCGGATGATGAGTTATCAAGGTCATGAACATGGGTGGCCGACACTGTTACTTCAAGGACACTAACTACCGAGAAGTCAGCTTAGTATTTCAGCTTTCCTATTCTTTCAATGAAATCTTAAGTCGGTGTGCCTTCTGCACATTTGGCCTCCAATGTCAATATCAAACACTTTCCTTTCTTTTTACTTCCGTCTATTTTTGAAGTGATGTTTTGTGATAATCGATACTGGATTGTGAAACATGTGGAATAATTAGAAGCATTACAATCATTACGAAATTTCCGAGAATCACAGAAGAAATATAGTCTTTCATTAAAAAAACCTATAAGGAGGAAAGGAACCGCGGGAATAGAACAATAAATGCGCGATCATCTCAAATGATAAGTCCCAGTCATCCGCAATTGATTTAGCAGTACGAATGCACGTGATAGCCTCATGCCGGAAGTCCCGCGAGTTGAAGGACCAGCAAAAAGAGAGGCCCAAAAAGAAAAACAAAAAGAGACCAAAAAAGCAAAAAAAAGAGACCAAAAAAAAGAAGGGAGAAAAGCCAAAAGAAAAATCATCCACAAATCATTTCATCATGCATTCACATATGTTTCATTCATCCCCTTGGACACCTACCATTTCACACACCTATATTGCACGCATGCATCATTCATCGCATTTTTAGACATGCCAAATATAGATAGCTCTTCCCTTCTCAGGTAAATGCATTCATTAGTTAGGTTCTAGGCAAGTACGCCATGTGTCGATCCCAATAATTGGTCCCCTCAAAGTCGATGCTCCAAGCACTGGTGTCATATCACAATTCAGAACCTCGGACCCCCAACAGTCCCTCGCATCCCCAGCGCTGTCTTAATTTAGACCTCCAATGGTCATTCATTCTAGATCGCACGTCGCGTTATCGAGCAACCGACGGATCATCCGACCCCAAGTCCATCAGTTCAGTTCGACCCAGTATGTCAAAGCAACGACTTCGAACTCTACCCTCAAGATCACTATGTCGCCACTGAGCGCGACGGATCATCCGACCCCAGGTCCTTCAGACTAGCTGTGTCAGCCTAAGACATGGTGGACGTCCTTGGAGGTGAGCAAATTAGGTCAACGACCTAATCTTGCCCCTCCGGCCGCTCGAAAAAGGCCACCCCCGAGCATACCATTTTACTAGTACCATTGCTAGTTTGTGCTCTTTTGGACCCCCAGTGGTCCTTCAAAGCCCCAGTGCACCTTCGGACCCCAATTGGTCCTTTTGGGTTTAGGCAACCCCTTAGAGCCCAAATGCTCTTTTAGAGCCCCAGTGCTCCCCCAGATCCCCAGTGATCATTTCTTTTTTGTTCTCGATTAACACGCCAAGTGTTAATCATCCCTTTGTTTTCCCTAACTCATCTTCCCCCTAAGCGGACAAAATTAGCGTCTATTCTATCTTTATATTTATTTCTACTACGAAAATCTGAAAATCATTCACCTTTTCTAGTTAAATATAATTAAAGAGGGGCAGCTGTTATACCCCAATTTTGTCCGATCGCTTTTTTCGCAACCATTTTAATTTAGTCCGCGTGTCATAGGCATTATTACGAGAAAAGTTTTTGGGCTCTCGTTTTAATTTGGGCCAACGCTTAGTAGTTTTTTCAATCGGGCCGAGAAGCCTTTTTGTCTAATTGGACCTATGCTCGCATAATTGGGCCTTTCTTAGCATTCAGACCTAATTTTAGTGTTTGTTGAGTATCGGGCCCGTTTAGCCTTTTTGGTCCTGCTACATCCATTTTTGTCAAAAGCCACAAAAAATGAAACATAAAATCTGATTCACAAAAATGATATTACCACATCCAAAATATGATACAAAATATGGTAAAATCAGAATTAAATTAACATTACAATAATCCAAAAATCTAAAATACAAAATAATAAAAAATACAAAACCGAAAATAACTAAAAATACAAAAAATAAAAAAAAAACGAAAATAAATAAAAAAAAAGCAGCAACAGCAGTCCTTGGGCCTGTTCTTGCTGAGCAAGTTTCCTCAAGAGGTCCAAATACCTGAAAAAGAAAAGAAATGGAGAAGAATCAGAAAAACCCTAATTTTTTACCTATATAAACAAGCCTAGACACACCCAAAAAACAGACAGCAAAAAGGCATACGAAAATTCATAAAAAATCATATACGAAATTCAGGGCGAAAAAAGTTAGGGTTCCACACTGGAACCCTAATCACAAAGTCCTAGTACAGAAGCAGTAGCGGTTTGAGAAGCAGCAGCAGAGCAAACAATAGAGAATAATCAGAAGCTGGACAAGAGGTTAGTTCATTTGGGATTTTATGAAGTCTAATTTGTAAATAAGTTTTTCTAATAAACTGTAATCAACAATAGGTCCAAACAGTATATACGATTAAAAAATAATCAAACGCTTCAGCTTGGGTTTCGTTGATGCCGTAAATAAATTAGGATTAGGGAAAATTAGTGTCAGAAAACGTAGGGTTTCAGAATTAGTTTTTAGAAAACAAAATTAGCAATTAATAGAAATATTTGCTAGTGATAATAAATTAGGGTTTAGAGTTCCTTTTGATAAATAACTAAAAAGCAAGAAATCAAAAACAAGAAAAACAGAGGCATGCGAGGGAACAGATTAGGAAAAGGAAAAAATATAAAAAGAAATAAGAACCGAAACCTTGCCTGTTAGCTCCGGCCGCCATAGACGGTGGCCGTTCGGCCTCAAATTGTCGCGAGCCACCGTTAATGCTCCATCATCACCGAAGGCCACCGCCGTCAGCCTTCGTCCTCTCGTCAGCCCTTGTCCTCCCAGAGAAACAAAAAAACATAAAAAATAGAGGATCAGAACCAGAAAGAAGAAGAAGAGATCCGTTAAAACAAAATAGCGAAAGTCACCTCCTTAGAGTCCGACCACCGTAGACGGTGGTCGTTGGCCGTGAACAATCGCGAACCTCCCCATAGCTCCCACCGCCGTCGTCGAAACACCCTCCTCATGTTCACACCACCACGTGCTTCGCTGTCACCGGCGCACCAACGCCTTAGCCAGCACCGTTCTGTCGCCGTCGACCTTCGTAGAGCACCTCGCCGCCACCACTGTCCTCTCTCTCGTCGAAACCCCTCTCTCTCTCTTTCGTTCTCCCTTTCCGGCGAACGACCTCCTTCCTCTTTCACCCTCCCTTCATTTACGTTTCCTCTCTCTTTCTCCTCTCCCTCTTTCTTTCTCATTCTTTCTCTCTCACCAAAAAAAGCTTTTCTCTCTCATCAAAGCTTGGTGTGTTCGGCGCTGGAGATTGAGAGAGTAAGATTAGGGTTCCCAAATTTGATTTGTTTCCTTATATAGTTCACCCAAATATTCATTTCCTTTTATTTTTGTTTTTAATATATCAGACTACTTTTTACACCACTACGTTTTACCCCATACATCCCCCTGGAAAGCCCATAGTTCGTGGGCTAATCTGAAACTACAAGCTGGGCTGCTGCTTTTCACACCCAGTTTTTAATAATACAGCTCCCTTTTGCAAACTGCACCCCATTTTACTGCGTGGAAAAATTTGGAGCCGCCACCAATATTTTAATTTTAAGACCAAAACATTGAAAAAAGGTCTTTTGAACAAGGCGGATGGTCTTTTGAAACTAGAGATATAGGTTCGGGGGTCGATTACGTGCGAGGAAGGTGTTAGCACCGCGCATGTCCTTTCTACCGAAAGGGAACCTCTAATTAAATGTGTGGTTTTAACGTTTGATTTGAAAAATACCTAGATTTGCCTATTTATTTCTCGTTTGAATGGGAAAACTTAATAACATTTATTTTTGGTGAGAAAGGAGGAAAAAAGGGTTTTTAGAAAAAGTGCTTGATGGGACATGGCCCGCTCCTACGTATCTCCCGGTGCGATGGAGAATTCAAAGCTACGTAGTTCTTGGTTGTCTTTTTAAAAAGTTTTTGTTTTTTATCTTTTTTTGGCGAGTTTTTGAAATAGGACGAGCATTAGTGAATGATTAAACTAGCAGAGGCTATGATGAATCACTACTAAATACTCAAAAAAAAAGAGTTGTACCGCTAGTCGAACGAACAAAGGTTCTGATGGACTATTGATAACAACTCGTTTTTATTATCTTTTTTGAAAGGGATTTTCGAAAGAGATTGATTTGCACGATGATCAAACTTACAAAGGTTATGATGGATCACTGTTTATTACTCTTATGAGAAAAGGATATTGCCACTAATAGCTAAACGAACAAAGGCTCTGATGAACTACTAGCAACAATGGGTTTGAAAATGATTCTTTTTTTTTTGTTTGTTTTATGAAAATGATTTGTTTATGGTTGCGAAAAGGATTTTTATTCGTTGCACTTGACGAGAACGAGACTCGCTCCTACGTATCCCAAATGGGAATCAAAGCGACGTAGTTCTAATGAAATTGTTTTTGAAAGGGTTTGAAAGATTTTTGGAAAAAGGGTGAAGGCACTATCAATGATTGATTACAAAAATTCAAGCACATTCACTAATCACGAAATCATGCATATGTTGAACATTTAATCAAGACTAAACATGCCAATATAATCAAAAGACCCACTTATCAGGGATGCAAGGTAAAGTTCTCAAAGCAAGTGTGTGTGTAGGAGGGAGTGTATTTACCCTAATGACTCTATGCTACAACAGGCATGTAGACTTACGTCTTCATTAGGAGGTCATACACATGGATGGAATGACATATTGAATCAAGACTTTAAAGTGCATCAAAACAAGCAAGCAATTGAACATAGGCATAGAATGGTCTTAATCAGACTGAGGAACATATGAGCAACGATTTCTCAATAACATGAACGAAAGGGGGAAATTGCATCAAGGCTAAGGTAAGCCTATCCTTTGCATTTATGAATAAGTGCCCAAAGGCTAATAACACAATCAAAGATGAGGGAGCATCAAGGTTTTGGGTAACCTATCCTTTGCAATACCCCATGGACCTTAAACCATAAACCTAACTATCTTTTATTCATTGAGAAGTTAAAAGGGGGGAGGTTGAATCATCTGAAACCATCTTCACCACTTGGAACATGATGCACTAGGCATAAGTGGGAATCATATGGTTCATCATCGACAATGGATAAGAATATACAAGGACAAGTAAGTAAACACTAAAAGCTAAGTTGAATTACATTGAGCAGTTTTGACACGGATCACAATAACTAAATATTAACAAATGTAAAGACAGAAATACCTCTAATGAAGACAGATATTACAACTTGAAGAACGCGACCCCGACTAACTCTTAGCAATAGATCAGCTCTGACGGACCAACGGAATGAAGAGAGCACAGATAAAATATAGGAGAGTTTTTCTGAAAAGTTGAGATTTGCGAAAATTTGCCTCTGATCTCGTGAAGTGTCTCTGTCGAAGAGTGATTTGAGGCTGCCTATTTATAGGCTTAGGAAAGCGTAGAAATTTGGAAAAATATTTATTGCAAAGATGAATCGATTGTTTGATGAAGTGAAATATGAGAGAATCGATTCTTTACCTTTGAAAAATCACATGAATCGATTCCAAGCTTAGTTAGATGAGTGAGGAATCGATTCTTGGCTCTTTGAAATTGCTTGAAAATCGATTTCATGCTTTGATAAAATAGGGAGGAATCGATTCTTGGCTCTTTAAATGGCCTGAAAATCGATTTCATGCTTTGATAACATAAGGAGGAATCAATTCTTGGCTCCTTAAAATTGCCTGAAAATCGATTTCATGCTTTGACAAAATAAGGAGGAATCGATTCTTGGCTCCTTAAAATGGCCTGAAAATCGATTTCATGGTTTAATATTGGATTAAGGAATCGATTTCATGGCCTTTACAAAATAGTATAAATCGATTCTTGGCCATTGGAACAGAATGGAAATCAATTCATGCTTTCCACAAAAATGTTTTTAGGTCTTTGCCATGCATGCATAAAATATTTTCCAAAGCTTGCCATGCATGCATAATTTTTTTAAAACTTGACATGCATACATAACACATTTTCAAAAACCCTAATTTGATGCATGAGGCTTATTGCAAAAATTATTTTTATAGACCCTTTTGTGAGAAATGACCAAAATGCCCTTTTTGACCCTAACTTCCCAAAACGTGCATTCTAACCCTAAAAATGATTTCAAAAACTTTGGAATGGTTTCTAGGACCCAAAATGCAATGCATAATTTATTATATATTTTTTCGTGTGGAAAATTAGGGTTTTGACCTAAGCCGGACAAAATTGGGGTATGACAGCTGCCCCTCTTTATCTGAATTTTAACGAGGAATATGAATTGGCCGAAACATATTCCAAGGCAAAATGAAGATAAAGAATTCAGAAATTATACCGATTTTGTCTACATGGGGAAAACCCGAATTTTCCATTTTTTTTGTTGATGTCAGATGAAAAATGCCATATGCAAGCAAAAACAGATTGGATTTTTTTCAATCACCGCTTGGCGTGCTAAAACAACGATTTGTGAGCTTAACACTTGGCGCGCAAAAGCAGGAAACAAAGCGGTAAAGAACGCGGTAAAGAAAGCAGTAAAGAAGGAGCACTGAGGGCTCAGGGTGAGTGCGGAGGGCTCAGGATGAGCACAGAGGGCTCAGGGGGAGCACATAGGGCTCAGGAGATGGGCTTGATAATAAACGGGAAATGGTCAACACTTGGCGCATTAACCGAGAGAGAAAATGACGGACCACTCAGGGTCTGAAGGAGCACTAAGGCTCTGAAGGACCGCTCAGGGTCTGAAGGAGCACTAAGGCTCTGAAGGACCGCTCAGGGGCTGAAGGAGCACTAAGGCTCTGAAGGACCACTCAGGGTCGGAAGGAGCACTAAGGCTCTGAAGGACCGCTCAGGGTCTGAAGGAGCACTAAGGCTCTGAAGGACCGCTCAGGGTCTGAAGGAGCACTAAGGCTCTGAAGGACCACTCAGGATCTGAAGGAGCACTAAGGCTCTGAAGGACCACTCAGGGTCTGAAGGAGCACTAAGGCTCTGAAGGACCGCTCAGGGTCTGAAGGAGCACTAAGGCTCTGAAGGACCGCTCAGGGTCTGAAGGAGAACTAAGGCTCTGAAGGACCGCTCAAAGGACCGCTCAGGGTCTGAAGGAGCACTAAGGCTCTGAAGGACCGCTCAGGGTCTGAAGGAGCACTAAGGCTCTAAAGGACCGCTCAGGGTCTGAAGGAGAACTAAGGCTCTGAAGGACCACTCAGGGTCTGAAGGAGCACTAAGGCTCTAAAGGACCACTCACGGTCTGAAGGAGCACTAAGGCTCTGAAGGACCGCTCAGGTTCTGAAGGAGCACTAAGGCTCTGAAGGACCGCTCAGGGTCTGAAGGAGCACTAAGGCTTTGAAGGACCGCTCAGGGTCTGAAGGAGCACTAAGGCTCTGAAGGACCACTCAGGGTCTGAAGGAGCACTAAGGCTCTGAAGGACCACTCAGGGTCTGAAGGAGCATTAAGGCTCTGAAGGACCGCTCAGGGTCTGAAGGAGCACTAAGGCTCTGCAGGACCGCTCAGGGTCTGAAGGAGCACTAAGGCTCTGAAGGACCGCTCAGGGTCTGAAGGAGCACTAAGGCTCTGAAGGACCATCGTGGTCTGAAGGAGCACTAAGGCTCTGAAGGACCCCTCAGGGTCTGAAGGAGCACTAAGGCTCTGAAGGACCACTCAGGGTCTGAAGGAGCACTAAGGCTCTGAAGGTCTAATTTGCAGTCGATGCTTGGCGCATTGATTGGAGTTAAACTGAAGGACCGACGAGGTCTGAAGGGCCTGCCTAAGCCTGATTGACCAATGGGTCTGATGGAGCGCAAACTAGCAACAGTACTAGTAAAACGGTCTGAGGGTGCCTTTGCATTCGAGCGGCCATGATGGGTCAAGATCAGATCCGGAACTGATATGTTGACCATGAAGGACGTCTGTTGTGTCTTTTAGGCGGGCATAGCTAGTCTGAAGGACCTGGGGTCGGATGATCCGTCGGTTGCTCGATAACGCGACGTGCGATCTGGATTGAAGGACCATTGATGGTCTGAAGGAGCGCTTGGGCTCTGAAGGACCACCGGGGGTCAACAAGGGTACTAGGACCCTGAATTGTGATATGAGACCAGCGCTTGGAGCACTGACTTTGAGGGAACAAAATATTTGGATTGGTACATGGCGTATCTGCCTAGAACATACCTAATGAATGCATTTACCTGAGACGGGAAAAGCTATCTATATTTGGCATGTCTAAAAATGCAATGAATGATGTATGCGTGCAATATAGGTGTGTGAAATGGTAGGTATCCGATGGGATGAATGAAGCGGGGCAGATGATGTGAGTTGAAATTGATGGAACATGGAGGTTGACAACCAACGTATGTGAATGCAGATAAGATATGAATGTGATTGTGCTGATTAATGATGAATGTAATGGAATGAGCAATTTTCCTCCTTTTGTTTTTTGGCTTTTCTCTTTTTTCCTTTGGTATGAGTGTATGAAATGCAAAGTGTGAATGTGATGCAAATGTAATGCTTTGATGCGAATGCCATGCATGGTACAAAGATATGATTAGTGATGTGAAAAACTTTTTTTTTTTTGGGGGGGCAACGATGAGACCGGCACTTGGACATCTATCGAAGCAAACAATGTCATGCATGTAATGTGATGAACATGGGATGATGCATGAAATGGGTATACCATGGGTGTTGAACCTGATGGAATGATGGACAGATTTTTCGCTTTTTTCTTATTTATTTTGCTTCTTTTCTTGACGCATGCAATGCGAATGTGAATATGATGCGAATGTAATACTTTGATGCAAATGCTATGGCGAATAAAGGACACACATGAATGCGTAGCAAATAATATGATTGGTGATGCAGAATGTTTTTGGCAACGATGAGACCGGCACTTGGCACGTCTATCGAAGCAAAAAGGTGTTACAGGTATGCAATGTGATGAATGTGCAATGGACTACAAAAGGCCCGTGAATGATGAATGTTGAAGTTGGTCGGAAACAGAAATGTGGGTGCGAATGCAGATAACATGCGAATGCAAATGTACTGCTGGCTGTATGGTAGAATGATTTATTCTTTGGTGGGGGCAATGAGTGCAATGTGGATGATTTCTCTGCCCCTTTTTTGAATAAATGGATGAATGCGCGCAGGTAATGCTTAAATGCAATAGTTGTGGTAGATGCATGACATGTTGTTGAAGTACAATGTATGGTGCAATGATATGGTATGCATGCAAATGTGTTTTGTTTTGAGATGAGACTTTCGATGCGAGGGGTAGAGAGGTGAGTGCTTTGGAATAATCATTCCTTGGAAAGAGGTTTGAATTCAGACATGGCAATCTCAAGGTTTATTCACAGACACTGATGTGCAAAACTATTTGACCGTATTTGCAGACTCGCTTATTTTGCTCTCCTATGACGGTGCCCCATGATGATTGATTTTTAGGTCCACAAAGTTAACTGAGTGAGTTTCCGACTTCACATTATTAACTTGTGTTCTCTCTCTTTAAAGCATAAACATGTAGAGTAGTGCAAATACAGATGAATGAGTCAGTTGACTTGGTGTGACAGATATGACACGTGAGGGGATGAAAGGTAGGTTTTTGCCAAAGTCATGAAAGGTGGAACTGCCCCGATTTAGACTACTGGTGAAGGTGAGTGCATAACTTGCCCCTGTCTAGTGGTGACAACAGCCAGGGTTGTAGAGGAATAATGAATTGGAAATACCATGACTTTGGAATGAAGGGTGGCAGACAAGAGATTCTGTCTCAACCCACGACGTTTGGTGTTGCCCCGATCTTGACGAGAGCAAGGTTGCCCCGACTCGAGTTTGCAAAAGGCTGTATTTAGCATGGTGGGTCGAGAAATTGCCCTGGTGTGGTCTCATGGATGTGAATATGACGAGGGGATGAGATGGGCGTAAGGAGAATTTCCCCGACTTTAAAGTGCATCAAAACAAGCAAGCAATTGAACATAGGCATAGAATGGTCTTAATCAGACTGAGGAACATATGAGCAACGATTTCTCAATAACATGAACGAAAGGGGGAAATTGCATCAAGGCTAAGGTAAGCCTATCCTTTGCATTTATGAATAAGTGCCCAAAGGCTAATAACACAATCAAAGATGAGGGAGCATCAAGGTTTTGGGTAACCTATCCTTTGCAATACCCCATAGACCTTAAACCATAAACCTAACTATCTTTTATTCATTGAGAAGTTAAAAGGGGGGAGGTTGAATCATCTGAAACCATCTTCACCACTTGGAACATGATGCACTAGGCATAAGTGGGAATCATATGGTTCATCATCGACAATGGATAAGAATATACAAGGACAAGTAAGTAAACACTAAAAGCTAAGTTGAATTACATTGAGCAGTTTTGACACGGATCACAATAACTAAATATTAACAAATGTAAAGACAGAAATACCTCTAATGAAGACAGATATTACAACTTCAAGAACGCGACCCCGACTAACTCTTAGCAATAGATCAGCTCTGACGGACCAACGGAATGAAGAGAGCACAGATAAAATATAGGAGAGTTTTTCTGAAAAGATGAGATTTGCGAAAATTTGCCTCTGATCTCGTGAAGTGTCTCTGTCGAAGAGTGATTTGAGGCTGCCTATTTATAGGCTTAGGAAAGCGTAGAAATTTGGAAAAATATTTATTGCAAAGTTGAATCGATTGTTTGATGAAGTGAAATATGAGATAATCGATTCTTTACCTTTGAAAAATCACATGAATCGATTCCAAGCTTAGTTAGATGAGTGAGGAATCGATTCTTGGCTCTTTGAAATTGCTTGAAAATCGATTTCATGCTTTGATAAATAGGGAGGAATCGATTCTTGGCTCTTTAAAATGGCCTGAAAATCGATTTCATGCTTTGATAACATAAGGAGGAATCAATTCTTGGCTCCTTAAAATGGCCTGAAAATCGATTTCATGCTTTGGCAAAATAAGGAGGAATCGATTCTTGGCTCCTTAAAATGGCCTGAAAATCGATTTCATGGTTTAATATTGGATTAAGGAATCGATTTCATGGCCTTTACAAAATAGTATAAATCGATTCTTGGCCATTGGAACAGAATGGAAATCAATTCATGCTTTCCACAAAAATGTTTTTAGGTCTTTGCCATGCATGCATAAAATATTTTCCAAAGCTTGCCATGCATGCATAATTTTTTTAAAACTTGCCATGCATACATAACACATTTTCAAAAACCCTAATTTGATGCATGAGGCTTATTGCAAAAATTATTTTTATAGACCCTTTTGTGAGAAATGACCAAAATGCCCTTTTTGACCCTAACTTCCCAAAACGTGCATTCTAACCCTAAAAATGAATTCAAAAACTTTAGAATGGTTTCTAGGACCCAAAATGCAATGCATAATTTATTATATATTTTTTTGTGTGGAAAATTAGGGTTTTGACCTAAGCCGGACAAAATTGGGGTATGACACTCGTTTTTATTATTTTCTTTTCCAAAAAACCTATAAAAATAAATAGATGAATATTTCATTTTCAAAAAATATAAATAGGGGACTAAGTCGACTGTACAGTCGGGTTAGTCTGCTTTTTAGGTCGCTAATGAACCGTTACAGATCATGGCCTAAAATCCCTATTTAAATCAAACAAATTTCTAAATTAAAATAAACACGAACACATTTCTTCCCACAAATCAAATTCTCAAATTAGGGGACCAAGCCGACTGTACAGGCGGGTTGGTCAGCATTCTAGGATAAATGAGCCGTACGGCTCAGGAATCCTAAAACCCCTATTCCAATAAAATTAAACAAACACACTTCAAACCATTTTCCAAACTCCAAAAACTCTATTTTCACAAAGTAGGGGACTAAGCCGACTGTACAGTCAAGTTAGTCATCGTTTTAGGACAAATGAACTGATCACTCAGGAGTCCTAAGATCCCTATATTAAAAAATACCAACCAACAAACATTTTTCTCCCAAGAACTACGTGTGATTTGATTCTCTACCAAGAGATACGTAGGAGCAGATGGGGGCCCACATCTGTCAATTGCACTAATAAAAAACCTTTTTTAGTCTTTTCCTAAATAATCCCTTTCTTAAATTCAAATAAAACATCAATTTTCTTCTTTCTTTTTAATTCACAACAAAAGGGTAAAAATAAATGTTTTCAAAATTAACTTCCTCTTCTACAACTAATTAGCAGGTAACCTTCCTTATGAAGAATGTCGTGGGGTGCTAATACCTTCCCCACGCATAACCGACTCCCGAACCCAAATCTGGTCTCAAGGACCCTTATCCAATCCAAAAGGGATTTTCCAATATTTTCCCTTAAACTAAACTTTGGTGGCGGCTTCATTTTTGAACCTTCGAGGAATCCGCACCCGGATTTTTCGGTCGCTACACCCCTTCAAATCACTTTCAGCTATATGAGCTTGTTGAACCATGGCTGCATAGTTGGTATATGCAAAAGAACTTAGACTTTGAGCAATGTCTTCCCTCAATCCATACTTGTACCTATCAGTCTTCCACTTGTCATTGGGAGCATACCTAGCCAAACCGAAGAATTGGTAAAGTTCCTCAGACTTGGCCGTGTATTGGCCCACAGTCAGACCTCCTTGAGTAAGAGCTAAGAACTCGTTCTCCTTGTCAAACCTCATAGCAGTTGTGAAGAACTTCTCCGGAAACGTCTCCCTGAAATTCTCCCATGTCTGGGGAGTACCTATAGTTGCCATCATGGCCTTGGCATTAGTCCACCAATTGTTGGCTCCCCCGTTCAGCATATGGGATGCCAATCTCAGCTTGTCCTCATCAGTGACTTGCATAGTTAAGAAAATCTTCTCTATGTCATCCAGCCAATGCTGGGCTTCCATGACATCCGGTCCTCCCCTGAACTCGGAAGGTTTCATTTTCAAAAATTCAGAGAAGACCCGTCTTGGGTCAACTTGAGGTTCGGGAACTTGTTGAGGCTGAGCTTGAGCATTCTGTTGCCTTAGTAGCATATCCTCCATCATCTTTTGTTGCCTTTCGATCATATTCTGTATCCATGCGGAATGTGGATCAATTGATGGGTTATTCCTCGATCCTCCATCACCAAGTATTAAGTTGATCAGTCTCAATGTCTCTTAGCATCATAAGAAGCAAGATAGCAGAATTACTCGAGGGACAAAACCACCCTAACTATCTAAGCCCGACTAGGTCGAACTGCTCTGATACCATAATGCAACACCCCGATAAATTCTAACATGTAGAATTACCGAAATGCACTAAATGGCATACATCAGAGTAACTCCCTGTTAATGAATATTGAACACAACTAAAAATTTCGATAATACATATCAAATGGTTCTCTGAACCTCATTAACTTCCTGAAAATGCTTAAGTTTCACAACTTAAGACTTATACAATCCTGGTGTTCAATAATCAAAACATAAAGTAGCGGAAACGATTTTACAACTTATATAGTGAAAGTCATACAATCGGTGACGTAACTAGAAGAAAAATACAAAGGACTAAATAGGAAATCAAATCTCCCATGACTCCTTGAGTCGCATCGGCTAACCGTGCTTCTTCGCCTTTGCTTTTCCCTGTTTCTCTGCAAAAACCACAAAATATGAAGGGTGAGATAAACATTATCTCAGTGAGTCCTATCGAGACCCCTTACTAACTCTAGCGCTTTATTATGCTTAAACTTGAACTCATGGCCCTGATAAGCGACCATGTGGACATATATTTTTCCTCTTGTAATTTGTAGCCCTAATAAGCGACTACGCGTTACATTTCTTTCTTGATGTAGCCCTAATAAGCGACTACATATCATGACTTAACCTTTCCTTTAACTTAGCACAACACCTCGAGCCGACCTTATCATGGTTATTTTAATTGGCTTTTGGTGAACCTGATCCACTAACCGCTAATTAGTGGGCAAACCTCAATGGGCCTAGGTTTTGGGGCTCATGACTTACCCTCCCGTAATATGCTAATCATTGAGGGTCGCCACCCTCGATATACTTATTTATTTGTATACCATCTACCTTTCTCTTTTGAGAAAGTAACCTCTTTTCCTTTTGGGAAAGTAACCTATCTTGTATCGATTTACGATCTTTTATCATGCCTTACTTGCGTGTCTTAACATATGTACACTCGCGTTTTACTAATATACGGTTTTCCTTAACATTTATAACTTGTGAGCTTTTCCTCAACTTTCTTAATTTCATAGCTTCAGTGTGTTTCCATCCTTGGGAAACCTCGGGAAATCAATCGGAAGGGAATCAGAATCGTTTGGAACGGGTTAAAAAGGGTTTTGAACTAGGGTAACAGAAGGATCCGCACGGTCCGTGCTTCCAGAGGCGCACGACCCTTGCGTATCAATAAGATCTCAGTTTTAAAAACTTACAGGGCGCATGGTCCGTGCCACCAAGGCGCACGACCCGTGCGTGTCCTAAAATTTTAAAAAGCTGGTTTGCGAAGGTTACGCACGGTTCGTGCCCTGGGGCGCACGATCCGTGCTATGTCAAAAATTCATTTCTTGGCTACTGTGAACAAAGCGCACGACCCATGCTCCTGAGGGGCACGATCCCTGCGTCTTTGACAGAAGCAAATTTCTCAGTTTCGTGTAACTTTTTCCATTCCATTTCGATTCCAATTTCGTTCTGATCGATAACCTAGTACATAAACAACAGTCCAGTCCAGATACAATATATACACGCACACAATTCATCAATTCACAGTCAATCATACAATCCGAACGATTTACAAATAACGGTTTTTCGATAAAACGGGTTTTCGCTAATTTTCATAAAGAGGATTTCAATTGCATCGATTCAGAAACTTAATGACTCAATATTAAAACGTCCCTAGCGAGTTATAGAACTCACCAATTGCGATGAGTTATAGAACTCACTCAATATTGAGTGAGTTATAAAACGTCCCTAATGACTCAATATTGAGTGAGTTATAGAACTCACTCAATATTAAAACGTCCCTACCCGAACTATCCCCGAACGGTTTCCTCTGTCTCTCACGAACACCAATCCTTAGGCAACTCGAACCCAGCAACCACAAACCCTTCCCCAGCTGCTCTAGATCGAAATAAAGGTTCTGAAATCGCAAGGAACTGAAGTGGAGGTTCCTTAACAGCTCCGAATGGCAAAATGATGAACATGCAACTTAAGGAAACACATTTTCATGGACTTGAAGCTTGGTTTTCAGAACTGGAAATTGATGGAGGAGGAAGATGCTGGTGACGAATTTTATATCAGTAGGAAGAGGATGATGGAAGGATTGCAATGGAGTATGAATCAGGAACATGCATTGAGGATCCTCCCCTTCCCTTCTCTTCCCCCCCTTCGCGAGTTCTCGCACTTTTCTTTCTCTCAACCTCTCTTTTCTTTTCAATTCTGGAAATATGAAATGAATGAAGTGTTTTTGGCTGGGTGGGTGTGTTTGGCTCAGCTGACTCACTTTAAGGATGGTGAAATTACCTTACTACCCTTCAACTATTTATGCTCACTTAAACTACTCCTAACACATTATAATACCATAACTTACTAACTTAATAAAACATTTCAATTATGTATGACTAAAATTTTATTTATTTCAACATCACATAATTTAATAATTATGCTAATTAATTGATTCATGATAACCTCTTGTGCTAAATATTCCATTTAGTCAATAATTTACCTTAACCTCTTCGCTAATTTAAATAATTTAAATTAGCTAATTAAGGGATGTTACAAAGGAGGACTGTGATTTTACAAATTGGGAAAATAGGAGGACTAAATTCGTGACAAAAAAAGTTGGGGGACCAAAATCGTGAGTTGGTGATAATAGGGGGACCAAAACTGTAATTAAGCCAAACAAGAATAATAGCAAACTATTTTTGAATCCTTTGAAAGAATAATAGTAATTTTTAGTAAAAAAAGAATAATAGTATTTTTGTCAAAAAAAGAATAATAATAATAATAATAATAATAATAAGAATAATAATAACAATAATTTTAGAATTTTCTAAATAAAGATAATAGAATTTTTTTGGAAAAAAATAATGGTAATTTTTTGAGTAAGAATAATAGTAATTTTAATTAATTATTTATTATATTTTACTAGATTAGTTTAATACATTTTCAGAATAATTAATAATTAATAATTAATAAATTTACATTAAAACTAAAAGATAGATACTTTAAAAGAAAATTTAACAAATAGATTTAATCAAACCGCTTGAACTAGATAAATTTGATCCAAATAAATGATAAATAAAATTGACTTGATTAAATCAGTTAAATATTTTTGCAGAAAAGAAATCAAATAAATTTTCTATTCAAATAAATCCAACACATGTGATGACATTACTGTTTTTTTATCCCAAGTAGGTAGCTCATTTGGCGAGCTAAGGAATACAGAAAGAGTGTAACAAATGAGTGCAAGAAGGAGGTCCGGGTTCAACTCCCGGAAACTAACATTCTCCCACCCCCACTAACATTGCTTATCAAAAAAAACACATTACTGTTTTTTATCATGTAAAATAATTTTTCAAGCATGAAATAATGTCCACAAAAATATTTTTTTTTGACTCACTACAAAAGATATATAAAAATAATAATTTTAAATTTTAAGATAGAAAAAAATTAATGAACCCTTTTAAAGGATAATAGTAATTTGCTTGTAAGAAAAAGAATGTAGTAATTTTGTCAAAAAGGAAAAATAATAATTTTTTGTATTTTGTCGAAAACAGAATACTAGGAAATTTTTATTTAGAAAACAATAATAGTTATTATTTGAGTGAGAATAATAGTAATTTTAAGTAATGATATTTACCATAATTTTGTAGATTATTTTCTACATTTTCAAAATAATTAAAAATGTTACATTAAGACTAAATGATAGCTTCTGTAAAACACAATTTAACGCAATACACAAAGTTATACAAAAAAACTAGTTTCATCTTTAACGATAGAAAAAATTATTGAATCCTTTTAAAGACTAATAGTATTTTTTTGTAAAATAAGAATAATAGTAATTTTGGCAAAATAAGAAAAACAATATATTTGGTATTTTGTATATAAACTAGTTATATTAACTTATTGGACAACAATAATAATAATTTTATGAGTAATTAAGAATAATATTCACTTTTACTAATGATATTTATCATATTTTTGTAGAATTAAAAATAATTAATAACTTTACATTAAAACTAAAATGTAGATTTTGTAAGAGAAAATTTAACGCGTTACGCAAAGTTAATGAAAAATATTAATTTCACGTTTAAAGATAGAAACTATTATTGAGTACATTTAAAGATTAATGGTAAATGTTTGTAAAAAAAGTATAAATTTGGGAAAAGAAGAATGATAATATATTTGGTATTTTGTAAATAAAAGAATTATAGTGAATTTTTTGGACAACAATAGTATTAATTTTCGAATAAAAATAATATTAGTTACTGATATTTATCATTTTTTTTAATTAATATATTTTTAAAGTAATTGATAACTTTACATTAAAACGAAAAGATAGATACCATTAGAGAAAATCTAATGCAGTACACAGGGATATTCAAAAAAAAATTAATTTCATGTTTTACCATAGAAAAAAATTATTAAACACTTTTAAATAATATTAGTAATTTATTTGTAAGTAAAATAATTGTATTAATTTTCTGACAAAAAGAATGAAATTAGTTTTGGTATTTTCGAGAAAAACAATAATAGTAACATTTTTTCTGGAAAACAATTATATTTATCATATTTTTGTACATTAACATCATATATTTTTAATATAATTAAAAAAATTACATTCAAACTAAACGATAGAGAAAATTATTCAAAATAAATAATTTCACGTTTAACGATAGAGAAAATTATTGAATGCTTTTAAATAATAATGGTAATTTGTTTGGAAAAAAGAATAATAGTAATTTTAGCAATCAAAGAATAATAATATATTTGGTAATTTGTAAATAAAATAATTTTAGTAATTTTTATGGACAACAATAATAGTAATTTTTGAGTAAGAATAATATTAATTTTAATTAATGAATGATAGTATCGTATTTTTGTAGATTATTTAATATATTTTCAAAATAAATAATGACATTACATTAAAACTAAAAGAAAGATACCATAAGAGAAAATCTAAAGCAGTACACAAAGATATTCAAAAAAATTAATTTCAGGTTTTACGAAAGAAAAAAATTATTGTATCCTTTTAAAGTATAATAGTATTTAGTTTGTAAAAAAAGGAATAATAGTGATTTTGTCAAAAAAAGAATAATAATAGTTTTGGTATTTTGTAAATAAAAGAATAATTCTAATTTTTTTTGGAAAAAAATACTAGTAATTTTAATTAATGATATTTGTCATATTTTTATAGATTAATTTAATTCATTTTGGAAATAATTAATAACTTTACATTAAAACTAAAAATAGATTCTGTAAAAGAAAATTTAACAAATAGATCTAATCAAATCGCTATGAACTAGATATGAATTGTGAACCAAATCAATGATAAAGTAATAAAATTGATTAGAATAAATCAGATAATTTTTTTGTCAAAAAAAATCAGATAAAAAATAATTTTTTTTTCTGGCTCAGTACATAGAGATACTCCGAATAATAATAACTGTTTGTTAAAAGAGGACACTTTCTGCCCTTTGGGGGTGAACTTAATACTCTTGGTGTATTCTTTGTTTAGGTTTTGCTGCATGTGATTGTGTGTGTAACATCCCCAATTTAGCTAATTTCATTTAATGAAATTAGCAAGAGGTCAAGATAATTAATTAGCTAAATTGAGAATAATAGCATAATTTAGTTATTTTGAGATGATGGGTTGAATAAATTAATTGTGTGCTTATGTGCTAAATTATATTGAGTATTTGAATTATTAGTAATTGTTGAGTTAAGTTGGAATTTAAGGAGTAATTGGTGAACTAGGGGTATTATGGTCATTGCCACCTCACACTTTCAGCAAAAGAAGAAAAAGAGAGAAATTGAGAGGAGAGAAAGGGAGGAAACCGTAGAGAGAGAGAGAGAGAGAGAGAGAGAGAGAGAGAGAGAGAGAGAGAGAGAGAGAGAGAGAGAGAGGGGGGAAAGGAGAGGGAGGGGAAAGGAGAGAAGGGTTTTTCTTCCATTCTCCATGCATGTTGCTCTTCTTTACACCATTCAACTCAGCTCATCACCCTCTTTCCACTGATACCAGCTTCATCCCCAACATCTTTCTCCTTCTCATTTCACCATTTCTGAAATTCAAGCTCTACTTTGACTAAAAATGGAGTTTTGAGAACTTAGAGTGTTGCATGTTCAAGAGGAGGGTAGATTGGAGTAGATCTGAACCAACTTTGTGGTTAGAAGCGCATTTGAAGAAGGTTCAGTAGCTAGAGGTGTTGGAATTCGTGGAGACATGAAGGATTGATCAAAAGAATATGTTGTTGGAAAAGTTTTGCAACAAACCCGTATGGAGCAGTGTCAGGTAATTTCAATGTATATCTCACCACAGACCTCCTTTGAAGCTCGTTCTAATTTCTTCAGAAACTAGACACAAAATGATTCAAGATAGACACAAGAATCATCTGATTTCATCAGGTAATGAGGTAGATATCGTGTCCACAAGATTTGATTCTAAATCAGTTACAGTTTGACCCAGTCCCCTTATTTTAGCCATAACTCTCTCAATACTGGTTGTATCGGTGTCAAACCTTAACTCTCAGAAACTAGAAAACATTCCCTATACAATGGACACTGGTTTGAGTGGTTTTAGTTGAGAATTGATCTAGATACACTTGTTACAAATCTGCATGCTGATGCTGTAAAACAGAAGTGGAGCTTGGAATGTCGGTTCGTCGAATTTCAATTTCGAGTCGTCAAAGTTTCGAGAGACATCGATTCAGTAGATAGGAAGGAAGTTCAGTAGCAAGAAAGAATGTTTGGGTTGCTGTATTCGAGTTTTAGGTAGCTTCGGAGTGATTTCGAGCTCGTAGGAACGTTAGAGTCATTCGGGGACCGTTCGTGTGATTTCGATTGTTCATGAACTTCGTTGAACTCCAAGTGTTTCAGATTTTGCGTGATTTTCATTACGTTAGATGAGTTCTATACTCGCTTAGGGATTTTAATTTCGAAATATGGGTTGCATGTTCTGTTCTATTTTCAGTTCGTGCGTTTTCGAGTCAAAAACCGTTATTTTGCGAAAATTACGTTTCAGTGTGATTGTTGAGTAAATGTGAGTGAATTGTTGGATGTTTATGATGATGTTTGTACTGGTTGTTACTCTGTAATTATGTGTTTTGATGTTCGGGAATTAATCGGAACGGGTATTGGAACGATCGGGACAGCCAAGTTTTTAGGAAAAATCACAGATTTGGGCTACTGATGAACACGCACGGGTCGTGCGCCCCAGTGGCGCGGACCGTGCATCCTGTTCGCAGGATGCCTGTAAAAATTTAAAGACAAAGCACGGACCGTGCGTCACTAGGGCACGGACCGTGCGTACTCTTCGTATTCGTGTTCAAAATATTTTGAAAACACGCACGGATCGTGCGCCTCGTAAGCACGGACCGTGCGTAGGTTTCTGTTACCCAATTTCAGAACACGTCTTAGGCCAATCCGAACGGTTCCAGTTGCGTTCTAATCCCCAGCCCTATTATATGATAAATGTAACATCCGCAAAATAATTAATAGAATTATTTGGGTGTTAACCCAATTAAATTAATTTAGTACTTGACTGCTAAATTTACTGAGTGCTAAAATTATTTATTGGTTGTCATCGGATCGTTAACCGAATAATACGGATCAAGGAAGTTTTGGAATCGAAATAAGAGATCTAGATCAATATGGTAATTGGACCACGTTACCGCGTATATATTAATAAATATATATGTGTAACCGTGTGTGTGTGTAAAAGAAAAGAAAAGAATTGAAAGAAAGAAAACGCACGAGAGAAAAAGAAGCAGAGGAGAAAAAGAGAGAAAAGGAGAGAAAAAGAGAGAGATTGGCGTGAGGGAGAAGAGAAGAGGGAGAGAGAAGACTTCACCGAAACGACTTCCTTCCAACACGAAAAATGTTCAGCCTTACTTCCTCTTCGATTTGGTACCAAGATCATCATCATCAACTCACTCTACTCCAATCCACCATTTTCGAATATTGAAGGTTTTGGGGAAGGATTTCGGTTTGTGGATGATTGTGATGGTTTAGGGATGATTAGAAGGCAACCCGATGAAGGTGGAAAGCGGATTGAAGTTCGATTGGAAGGTTGGAAGAGTTAGGGTTTGAGAATCCAAATTTGGGGTTTATGTGTGAATAGTGGGTTGAGGTTGAAGATGATGAATAGTGTCATGGAGGTTAGAGGTTGAAGACTTCGGGGAATTCGGTATTTCGGTCAAAAAGAGGTTTCGTGATCGAGTGGAGAGCTTTGGAAGCGGATTGGGTGTCGCCGGAGCGGGGAGCGTTCGTGTGGTTACTCGGTGATTTCGGCTCGCTCGTGGCTCGCGCTTCAAGGGTGAGTTTTACTCACGCTTAGGATGTTTTTGTGTCTCGATAAATTTTATGTGATTTGATTCCGAAAGATTTTGACTTGAAAACCGCTATTTGGAAAAATATGTCATTTTTGATAATATCCGTTTCGATTGAGTTTTTGATTGAATTGATTGATTGTGTGGTATTGGTTGGGTTTGTTTTGCTGGTTGTTAAATCTGTTTTCAGTCGTAACGAAAATCGGAATTGAGCGGAATAGCGAATTTCGCAAGAAAACGGAAAAAAACTGCACTTTTCTGCAGAGGGTCGCGTCGCGACCCGTTCTCATCGCGTCGCGACCTGGCCCAGTTTTGTCACGCAAATATTTCTGTCGCTTTTCGCGTCGCGACGGTATCCTTTCGCGTCGCGACGGTTTGCAGATTTTCAACGGTTTTTCACTGATTTTGTTTTCACGATATCTTTTGATCCGGGAACCCGATTGAGGTGTTCTCAGATGCGTTGGAAAGCTTATTCAGAGGCCTAACTTAATATTCTATTTTTAAGGTAAAATGAACTGTTTTTGAAGTTGAAATTGTTTCGAAAAGCCGAACAATAGTACACGTGTGCGGATATGTTTTATTAATAATAAAACGGACTATGAGTCCTACGTGGTATGATATAACTGACGCGGGATGATTATTATTTATTGTCTAAACCGGTCTATGATTCACGATATATAAATTATATCGAATATAGGAGTTAGCCCAAATGCGGGTGGATATATATATATATATATATATATATATATATATATATATATATATATATATATATATATACTAGATCGAGTTTGGGTGACGACCCATGAGGTTGACATACTAGGCGGGGAAGTCAAGATCCCTTACCCTAGGCCCGTATGCCATTAGGGAAAGTACTATTGGTAAGGGGGTTCACCGGGATTACCAAAGTTGGGGTCGGTGTTATGTCACAGTTATAGACAGTTCACCGGGATTACCAAAGCTGGGGTCGGTGCTGTAATAAAGTTATGAAGTGGGTTACCGGGATTACCAAAGCTGCGGCCGGTACCGTGTTAAAATTAGAAAGAATGGTCACCGGGATTACCAAAGCTGGGGTCGGTGTCATTCTAAAGATATCAATAGTATGGTTACCGGGATTACCAAAGCTGGGGCTGGTATCATACTATGCTGACTAGTACGAGTCACCGGGATTACCAAAGCTGGGGTCGGTGTCGTGCTAAATTAAAAGAATGTAGTTTATAAAGCAAACTACGAATGTATGAGAATTCATAAATGAACCGAGAGCGTAGTTAGGGGTCTCGGTAGAACTCACTGAGATTGTATCTCACTGTTTAAATGTTGTTGTTTTACAGAGAAACTGGGAAGGAAAGGACACAAAGAGGCACGAGTAGGTTGAGCTCGGACTGGTTGCAGATAACTTAGCATTAGGCTTAAGTTTATATTTCCTTTTGTTGTCTATGTACCGCAACAATATGACTTTAGTGTAATATCATTTTATTTCCGCTTTCTTGTGCGATATTGAACATTGTATTTCACTGATGGTTTATGGTCTTATTTATGTTTAAGACTGTTCTGTTGTTATTCAGTGAAAATTTTATAGTGGTGTTCAGTATTTAAACAGGAAATATATCTCTGATGTTTTAGGAATGGTACACTTGGGTATTTTTACTCGATAAAAATACCGGGGTGTTACAATAAATAACCATAGTTCATTGGAATTGCCTATGTTTGGGTTGAAGTGGGGAGAATTCCCTAAGTTATAAGTAAGGTGATATGAAACGACGTGAGAGGAAAACCCTAAGGCACGATAATGAGATGGACTATAAGTTCATCAAAGCTAAGTTTAAGGTTTTGTTAGTGGAACATCATGTTCACACATGTCAAGTTAGTTCCTGAAAGAAAAGAAAGATGGCATACATATAATTATATATGTATATCAAGGGTGATGACCCTAAGGATTAGCATACTAGGGGAGGGGAAGTCATGAGCCCAAAAACCTAGGCCCCATGACGTTTTCCCGCTAATTAGCGGTTAGTGGATTGGGTTCACCAATGGCCATAGAAAAATAAAGAAAGTGGCTTGAGGTGTTGTGCTAAGTTAAAGAAAAAGATTGTACGTAGTCATCCAGAATTGGGATACGGACAACAGAGCATAATTTTATGCTAAGTAAAAGATAAAGCACGTAGGCCGTAGCTATCCAGAATTGGGCTACGAAAGAATAAAATTTTCACGTAGTCGCTTATTAGGGCTACGAGTTCAAAAGTCAAGTATAATGAACCGTTAGTGGTAGTAAGGGGTCTCGATAGGACTCACTGAGATAATGTTATCTCACCCTTTATTATTTTGGTTTTTACAGAGAAACGGGGAAAAGCAAAGGCGAGGAAGCACGGTTAGCCGGTGTGACTCATGGAGTTATTGAAGAATCAGTTTTAAAATTATGTCTTTTTCCCTTTTGTTGTCTTTGTATTATCGATTGTATAACTATTACAAGCTAATAGTTGTAAATCGTTCCCGCTACTTATGTTTTGGATATTGAACACCATGTTGTATAAGTTTTAAGTCATGAGACTCAAGCACTTTATGTTAAGTTTAATGAGGTTCAAGGAACCGTTTGATAATTATTTATCCAAGTTTTTAGTTGTGTTCAATATTTCAGGCATACAAGTCAACTCTGTTGCATGCCATGCTGTGCATTTTGGTATTTCTACAAGTTGGAAATACTGGGGTGTTACATTATGGTATCAGAGCAGTTCGACCTAGTCGGGCTTAGTTTAGTTTAGGGTTGAGTCAATTTCTTGTTAGTCTTGTTGTGACTCTACTTGTGATGCTAAGAGACATTGAGCCTGATCAACTCAATACTTGGTGCATCATAAGCGGAATTATGGCAGGATGATCAAGACGTAATCCTCGACCAAGACCGAAGTTTCTCAAAAACCCGTTTCATCTTAGGGTAGAAAAGATTTTTGGAACTTTTTGTTATACCCCAATTTTGTCCGATCATTTATCGCAATTGTTTTAGCCCCCGTGTCACAAGTCCATTACAAGAACGACATTTCGAGCGTTGTCTTGTTTTAATTTAGACTGGTTTGTCTAATTGGGCCAATTCTTAGTAAATGGGCCTATGTTCGGTATTTTGGACTTAATTTAGTCCTTTTGATAAAAAAGCCATAAAAATAATAATGAAATAAAATCAGAAAATAAAAAATATATATTACAATAAGGTGTCCAAATAATACAAAAAGCCCAAAAATACAAAAATAAGAATAATCCAAAAAAATAGAAAAGAACGAAAATAATAAAAGGGGGTGTCAGTAGCATTAACCTTCGGCCCAACAAGCTGCTTGCCCAACAAGTCGACTTGCCCAACAAGTTAACTTGTCCAGCAAGTCTCTTCACCTAACCCTTCACCTATAAAAGGAGGCTCTGTCCACAGCGAAAAACACACCACAGTGATTCAACAAGAACACTGAACACATTCTCTCCCTCTCCTAGCGAATCTCTCGCTCTCTCTCTCCCCCTCCCTTTTTTATTTTTTTAGTTTTATTTTTCTTTTAATTAGTTTATTTTTAAATATTCATGATAAATATTTTTCAATAGTTGCACTTTTCATTTTTTTCTTTTTTGTTAACTTTTCGTTCATATTCAAAACAAAAACAAAATATTCCTTTTCCTCTCATAAATAAAGAAATATTTTCAAGAACAAAATAGGGGACTAAGTCGACTGTACAGTCGGGTTAGTCTGCTTTTTAGGTCACTAATGAACCGTTACGGATCATGGCCTAAAATCCCTATTTAAAACAAACAAATTTCTGAATTAAAATAAACACAAACACATTTCTTCCCACAAATCAAATCTTCAAAATAGGGGATTAAGTCGGCCGAACGGCCGGGTTAGTCAGCGTTCTAGGACGAATGAACCGTACGGATCAAGAGTCCTAGAACCCCTATTCAAACAAAATCAAACCACACATCAAACTATCTTCCAAGCTTCAAAAAACTCTATTTTCACAAAGTAGGGGACTAAGCCGACTGTACAGTCGGGTTAGTCATCGTTTTAGGACAAATGAACTGATCATTCAGGAGTCCTAAGATCCCTATATTAAAAAATACCAACCAACAAACATTTTTCTACCCAAGAACTACGTGTGATTTGATTCTCTACCAAGAGATACGTAGGAGCAGATGGGGGCCCACATCTGTCAATTGCACTAACAAAAACCTTTTTTTTTTTCATAATCCTTTTCTTAAATTCAAATAAAATATCGAGTTTCTTCTTTCTCCTTACATTCACAATAAAAGGGTAAAAATAAATGTTTTCAAAATTAACCTTCACATCTACAACTAATTAGCAGGTAACCTTCCTTAGGAAGGATGCTGTGGGGTGCTAATACCTTCCCCACGCATAACCGACTCCCGAATCCGAATCTGGTCTCAAGGACCCTTATCCAAACTCAAAGGGATTTTCCAATATTTGCCCTTAAACTAAACTTTGGTGGCGGCTTCATTTTCGAACCTTCGAGGAATCCTCTCCCGGATTTTTCGGTCGCTACAGCTGGCGACTTCACTGGGGACTTATAAGAGAGTCAAGCCTAATCTGGTTAGTTGTAAAATTTGTTTGTTAATTAAATGTTTTATTTTACCCTTCCCTTTTTTCTTTTATTTTTGTTGCATGTTATATTTTATATGATATGTGAACCTTAGGATAGAAGACTATATTTCTTTTGCATATGTGTTGTTTGCTTTGCAGCTTGGGGGTACACTTGACATTTTGCTTTTTCACACACTCCACTATCACACTTTTGCACACACATGAGAATAGTCCTATACCCGGACTAGAGAATAACCTAAGTTAGAACGAGACTGCGTAGTGATGGCCTACTGGATGTGCGTCCTGTTGGGTGGTCACGAAAGTCTCACCTAGAGTTTGGTCCCTCTTGAGAATGCTGGCACTCCTAATAGCTTGCCTATTGTTGTTGATCAGTGTTCTTAACTGGGATCGTTGGCTCTAGGAACCTTATGTAGGACTCTTTAGAGCTACCCTTTGAAAGGTTCACTTAACAGACAAGCCCTAGACCTATTCTCTAAGAAACCCTCGTAGGACACAAAGGAGCCTTATACCCCTGCATTCAAACAAACACTGATACATTTTTCCGGTCTTCTAAAAAGAAAAATTCAAAAAATCATATTTTATTTTTGCAAGTTATTTTTTAGAAACATGTCTCATGCATTTGCATTTGCATTTTCATCATTCATATCCATCATCATGTGTTATTCATCCATTACATTTTATTTCGTAATTTAAAAAAATGAGCATACTTTTTGAAAAAAATTGATGAGAGATGAGGCGTTGTTGCAAATACATTTTAATTTATTGTTCTTCCTTGAAAAAGTTTAACCTACTAAATTTCAAACGAGGTCGAACATAGTTGCAAACTCAAGTTGTTTCAAGACACTCAATTTTCCAAAAATTCAATGTTGCAGCTCGTCCACA
Organism: Astragalus membranaceus; assembly: GCA_039519185.1. Taxonomy (NCBI): domain Eukaryota; kingdom Viridiplantae; phylum Streptophyta; class Magnoliopsida; order Fabales; family Fabaceae; genus Astragalus; species Astragalus membranaceus. The sequence goes on along the minus strand of CM076849.1, from coordinate 145,582,206 downwards.
ATTTTTGTCGGCAAAACAATGCATCTCATCCATCCCATGATAAACGATCAAAATAGTCTATTTTGTTAACTAATGAGTTATCAAAATTTCCTCTATCATGTCTCTAACTATGTTAACTGTCTGTGAAGCATTCGTATAGTGAACTTGTATGCGATGTGCATTTGCTCTTATTTGAGTCAGTTAGTGTCCACACATTTCCATCCTATCATCATCCCTTGTTCATGTACAGTCTCACCCCGACCACTCCATAAAGTGCATATTCTCCACGAGTTCTTAGTTGGCTCTTTGGTTTTGTCCCCAATGATGAAATTTCATAAACTAACACTTGGATCCTCCAAACTGGGGCAAATTTGTGATTACTAGATATCTTGTCAACATTGTATTCCCTTGGTGCAAGTCCTTTACAAAAAAAAAAAAAAAAAAAAATCAAAAAAGCCTGTTAGGTTGAAAACTCGCGAGAGCAGCCTAAGCAAAAATTAGGGCATATAAAAAGAAATAAAGAAAAAGAGCAGATATATAAAAATAAATAAATTTTTTGTCCTTGAGTTAGTCTTTGAGAAAACAAGCAATCATGATTTGAAATGAAGTTTGGCCATCTCTCCATGTCCCCAAAAAAAAAATACCCTTTGCTACCCACTTTGAGCCAAAAAAAAATCAAAAATCTTTCAATCACCCCAGACAAGGATCAGTTCAATATCAAAAATGGTGTATCACTTTTATCAGCTCAATCATCTCAAAAAAAAGAGAAAGAAAAATCACAAAAAAAGTGAAATTCATAAAAGAGGATTGAAAAATCCTGAATAGAAAGAAAAAACAAACAAAAGCAGTAAAAATTGTGAGCTGACAAATCATACTATCAAGCATATAAGAGATCCTTGTCTAAAGAAAACCCTCAAATACTTTTTGGCCTAATTATCCGTTTCTTTCATAAAACCTTAAAATCATTGGCCTCAAACACTTCTTTGGGTCTACTTATCTTTTCTTTCATAAAAGGTCATATTCTCAATACACCCCCAAACACTTCTTTGGGCCCAATTATCATTTCTTTTCATAAAATCCCTAACCATTGGTACATTATCCCCAACCATTGGCCCCATTACAAACCTTGTCTTTCATGAATCCCTAATCATTGGCCACATTACCAACCCTTTCTTACATAAACCCCTAACCGTTGGTCACGTTACAACCCTAAACAAGTCCATTCTGATCGATGACTGATTGCTTTCGTTTTCTTAAAGTTTTAATTTTAGGACAATTGAGTTTATTTATTTACAGTATGTTTGCTCAAAAAAATATAAAGCTAAAAAAGGCAAAAAAAAGAAAAAAAAGGCTTGCGCTCCAAGAAAAAAGGCCTGCACTGATACCAAGACAAGGTTTAGTGATCACCAAGTGAAATTTTCATCATCAGGACTATCATAGTCCATGGGAGTCATCTTAAAAGAACCAAAAGTTTATACTAGGACCATCACCTAGATCCCAAAGTGGGGCAATCCCTTCACCTTTCATGCTTCTCGAACTTGGGGAAATTTTCCAGCGTCCGTCTCATTCATGTACCACATCCATATAGCCATACGACCAACTCACAAACCCATTACCCTAACTCCGTCACCTTTCACAAACCCACTAAAAGCAACCATTTAAAATATCATTCCAAAGTGGAGCAACCCCGTCGCCATTCACTCCACCTAAAATCGGGGAAATCCGTCCTACACCCATCTCATCCCCTTGTCATATTCACATCCATAAGACTATACCGGGAAAATTTCTCAACCCACCATCCTAAACACCGCCTTTCACAAACCCTAGTCAGGGCAACCTTACCCTTGTCATAGTTGGGGCAACACCAAACGTCATGGGTTGAGACAAAATCTTTTGCCTTCCACCTCTCATTCCAAAGTCACGGCATTACCAATTCATAATTTCCTCTACACCCCTAGTTGTTGTCACCACTAGACAGGGGCAAGTTATGCATTCACCGTCATCAACTATGAATTAGGGCAGTCCCACATTTCTAGAGTTGGGGAGAACATACCTTTCATGACTTTGGCAAAAACCTACCATTCATCCCCTCACGTGTCATATCTGTCCATACCCCGACTCAACTAGCTCATTCATCTGTGTTTGCACTACTCTACATGTTCATTAAAACAATGCTTCAAAGAGAGAGAATACAAGTTACTAATATGAAGTTAGAAACTCACTCAGTTAACTTTGTGGACCTAAAATTCAATCGTCATGGGACATCATAATCAAATGGAAGAACAATGTGAACGAGCTTGCAAATCCAATCAAATACTTTTGTGCATCAGCGCATGTGAATCACAACCTTGAGGTTGCCACATCTGAGTTCAAACCATTTTCCAAGAAATAATTACTTCTCTGCCTCTCGCATCAAAAGTCTCATTTCTCATCATTACAAAAAAAAATCTGCATCATCAATAAATCATAGCATAAATCATTCCATCATGCAATCATGCATCTACCATAGCACCTGCATCTAAGCAATACATTTGCATTCACATGTTATCTGCATTCACATATATGGGTGATCAATTTTTGTTTCCGATCAGCTCTAGCATCCACAATTCACGGGCTTTGGTAGTTTATCTACTGTCACATTGCACATTCATCACATTACACGCATGCACACATAACAGTTTGCTTCGATAGACGTGCCAAGTGTCGGTCTCATCATTGCCAAAAACTTTCAACATCACTAATCATATCATTGTACCATGCATTCGTGTGCTTCCTTTCATTCATCATTGCCAAAACCTTCTTTACATCACTAATCATATCATCATACCATGCACGGCATTCGCGTCATAGCATTACATTTGCGTCACATTCGCACTTTGCATTTCATACACCCATCATATACTAAGAAAAAAAGGAAATGCAAAAAGAGGAAAAATCGCTCATTCCATTACATTCATCATTAATCAGCACAATCACATTCACATGTTATCTGCATTCACATACGTTGTTTGTCCACCTCCATGTTCCACCAACTTTGACTCACATCATCCGCCACGTTTCATTCATCCCATCGGACACCTACCATTTCGCATACCCATATTGCACACATGCATCATCCATCGCATTTTTAGACATGCAAAATTTAGATAGCTTTTCCCTTCTCAGGTAAATGCATTCATTAGGTATGTCCTAGGCAACTACGCCATGTGTCAATCCCAATACTTTGTTTCCTCAAAGTCAGTGCTACAAGCACTGGTCTCATATCACAATTCAGAGTATCAGACCCCCAGAGGTCCAATCCAGATCACACGTCGGCATCGAGCACCGACGGATCATCCGGCCCCAGGCCCTTCAGACTAGCTGTGTCAGCCTAAGACATAGTGGACGTCATTCGTGATCAGTTCTAGACCTGATCTTATTAACGGCCGCTCGAAAAAGGCCACCCCCGGACCCCGGCAGTCCTTCAAAGCCCCAGTGCACCTTCGGACCCCAAATGGTCCTTCAGGGTTTAGGCAACCCCTTGGAGCCCCAGTGCTCCCTTAGAGCCCAAATGCTCTTTTAGAGCCCCAGTGCTCCTCCAGATCCCCAGTGATCATTTCTTTATTGTTCTCGGTTAACACGCCAAGTGTTAATCGTCCCTATTTTCCCTAACTCATCTTCCTCCTAAGCGGACAAAATTAGTGTCTATTCTATCTTTATTTTTATTTCTACTACGAAAATCTGAAAGCCATTCACCTTTTCTAGTAAAATATAAATAAAGAGGGGCAGCTGTTATACCCCAATTTTGTCCGATCATTTATCGCAATTGTTTTAGCCCCCGTGTCACAAGTCCATTACAAGAACGACATTTCGAGCGTTGTCTTGTTTTAATTTAGACTGGTTTGTCTAATTGGGCCAATTCTTAGTAAATGGGCCTATGTTCGGTATTTTGGACTTAATTTAGTCCTTTTGATAAAAAAGCCATAAAAATAATAATGAAATAAAATCAGAAAATAAAAAATATATATTACAATAAGGTGTCCAAATAATACAAAAAGCCCAAAAATACAAAAATAAGAATAATCCAAAAAAATAGAAAAGAACGAAAATAATAAAAGGGGGTGTCAGTAGCATTAACCTTCGGCCCAACAAGCTGCTTGCCCAACAAGTCGACTTGCCCAACAAGTTAACTTGTCCAGCAAGTCTCTTCACCTAACCCTTCACCTATAAAAGGAGGCTCTGTCCACAGCGAAAAACACACCACAGTGATTCAACAAGAACACTGAACACATTCTCTCCCTCTCCTAGCGAATCTCTCGCTCTCTCTCTCCCCCTCCCTTTTTTATTTTTTTAGTTTTATTTTTCTTTTAATTAGTTTATTTTTAAATATTCATGATAAATATTTTTCAATAGTTGCACTTTTCATTTTTTTCTTTTTTGTTAACTTTTCGTTCATATTCAAAACAAAAACAAAATATTCCTTTTCCTCTCATAAATAAAGAAATATTTTCAAGAACAAAATAGGGGACTAAGTCGACTGTACAGTCGGGTTAGTCTGCTTTTTAGGTCACTAATGAACCGTTACGGATCATGGCCTAAAATCCCTATTTAAAACAAACAAATTTCTGAATTAAAATAAACACAAACACATTTCTTCCCACAAATCAAATCTTCAAAATAGGGGATTAAGTCGGCCGAACGGCCGGGTTAGTCAGCGTTCTAGGACGAATGAACCGTACGGATCAAGAGTCCTAGAACCCCTATTCAAACAAAATCAAACCACACATCAAACTATCTTCCAAGCTTCAAAAAACTCTATTTTCACAAAGTAGGGGACTAAGCCGACTGTACAGTCGGGTTAGTCATCGTTTTAGGACAAATGAACTGATCATTCAGGAGTCCTAAGATCCCTATATTAAAAAATACCAACCAACAAACATTTTTCTACCCAAGAACTACGTGTGATTTGATTCTCTACCAAGAGATACGTAGGAGCAGATGGGGGCCCACATCTGTCAATTGCACTAACAAAAACCTTTTTTTTTTCATAATCCTTTTCTTAAATTCAAATAAAATATCGAGTTTCTTCTTTCTCCTTACATTCACAATAAAAGGGTAAAAATAAATGTTTTCAAAATTAACCTTCACATCTACAACTAATTAGCAGGTAACCTTCCTTAGGAAGGATGCTGTGGGGTGCTAATACCTTCCCCACGCATAACCGACTCCCGAATCCGAATCTGGTCTCAAGGACCCTTATCCAAACTCAAAGGGATTTTCCAATATTTGCCCTTAAACTAAACTTTGGTGGCGGCTTCATTTTCGAACCTTCGAGGAATCCTCACCCGGATTTTTCGGTCGCTACACTTTTCAAAGTAAGAATGAAGGGAGTTTTATCCCTCGAGCAGGGTGACCTTACAGTAAATCAGTACACTGCTGAATATGCTAAGTTGTCCCAGTTGGATTGGTTGGCAATCTATATGCTGAATGATCAAGAGAAGTATAGAGGGAATATTGGAAAGGAAAGTAGAACGTAGCTGAACCATTAACTCCGAACGCAAAGTCAAAAGGTAACTTCAACAAAGGAAAAAAAGTGCAATCGTCTGATTTCTCAAAGTTCAGCAAGTGTTCCAATTGTGGAAGTTCCACCATGGTGAATGTCGCATGGACTCCTATCATTGTTTTTATTGTAAGGAGGAGGGTCATAATGCTAATGAGTGCCCAGCAAAGAAGAGGAACAGAGAGGAGCAAGATGCTCCCACACACGGGAAAGTCTACACTCTGGGTGCTCGGAAAGTCAGTCTTTATTTCAAGGTACGAAAGCTTATGTTATCTGCAAATGGTTTAGATTCAGCATCTTTTCAAGTCGTGAATGAGTTTCTAGATGTTTCCCAGATGAAGTATCTTCTTTACCTCCGAATCGCGAGGTAGAATTCTCTATAGAATTGGTTCCGGGCAGAGGGCCAATTTCTATAGCTCCATATAGGATGTCTCCTTTAGAGCTTAAAGAATTGAAAACCCAACTTGAAGAGTTGATTTCAAAACAATTTATCTGACCGAGTGCTTCCCCATGGGGTGCCCCTGTATTGCTTGTCAAGAAGAAGGATGGGATCATGAGATTATGCATTGATTACCGTCAGTTGAACAAAGTAACTATCAAGAATAAATATCCTCTGCCAAGAATTGATGATTTGCTAGATCAACTGCGGGGAGCCTCAGTATTTTCTAAGATTGATCTAAGGTGGGGCTATCATCAAATAAAAGTTAGAGCTTTAAAATATCCCGAAGACCACTCTCCGTACTAGTTATGGACATTACGAGTTTGTAGTGATGCCCTTCGGTTTAACCAACGCTCCAGCTGTATTCATGGACTACATGAATCGAATTTTCAATCCTTATCTGGATCGACTTGTCGTGGTATTTATTGATGATATATTGGTGTATTCTAAGACTATTGAGGAGCATGTGCAACATCTCCGAATTGTTCTGAACGTACTCCGAGAAAAGAAGTTGTATGACAAGCCATCTAAGTGTGATTTCTGGATTCCTGAAGTAAAATTTCCGGGCCATGTGATATCTCAATCCGGTGTTGCAGTGGACCCTAGTAAAATTGAAGCTGTGGTAGACTGGGAACAGCCACCTACAGTCACTGAAGTAAGAAGTTTCTTGGGATTAGCTGGGTATTATCGGAGATTCATTCAAGGATTTTCTCAACTGGTTCTTCCACTCACTCGATTAACTCGCAAGGGTCAACCGTTTGTATGGGACTCTGACTGTGATGAATGTTTTTCAGAATTGAAGAATCGTTTAACTTCTGCACCCATTCTGATTCTTCCAGATCTGTCTATGGGATTCCAAATTTACTGTGACGCCTCTGGTAAGGGTTTAGGATGTGTTCTTATGCAGAATCAACAAGTGGTTGCTTATGCCTCTAGACAGTTGAAACTGCATGAAGAGAATTACCCGACTCATGACTTAGAGTTGGCGGCGATTGTATTTGCCCTAAAGATTTGGAGACATTACCTGTATGGGTCTCATTTCGAAGTCTTTTGTGATCACAAGAGCCTTAAGTATTTGTTTGATCAAAAGGAGCTGAACAACAGACAGAGGAGGTGGGTAGAGTTTCTGAAAGACCATGACTTCGAATTGAAGTACCATCCAGGGAAGGCTAATGTAGTAGCTGATGCTTTGAGCAGGAAATCTATTCACACGGCAGAATTGATGATTCATCAGATGGAATTGTTGGAATTGTTTAGAGATCTCGACTTGAAGGTGAAGCCAAGGAGGAATAGGTTGCTGTTGAGCCATATTCAGATTTTGAGTCCCTTGAGAAACTTGACCCGCTCAGCCCAAGAGATTGATCTGGAGCTGCAAACGCAGAAGAGGTTGCCAAATTACACCGAAGATAGTGATGGTGTGATTTGCTTTGATGGTATAATCTGTGTGCCGAATGATGAGGATATCAAGAAGCAGGTTTTAGAAGAGGCTCACAAGAGTCAGTTCTCAATACATCCTGGGTCTACCAAGATTTATAGAGATTTTAAGCAGTTGTATTGGTGGCCGGGTATGAAAGTAGAGATTGCAGATGTAACATCCCAGTTTAGCTAATTTCATTTATTGAAATTAGCAAGAGGTTAAGATAATTATTTAGGTAAATTGAGTAAATTAGCGTAATTAATTATTGATGAAATGAGATTGTAGGGGCAAAAAAGTCATTTCGCGCATTTCGCTTCAAAACAGCCCCAGCTGAGTCACTTAAGTCTACACTCACTCACATGCCAACACAACACCTCCACACATTCAGTTTTATGAAAATGAACAAATAGAGGTTTTAGTGATTGATTAGAATCCAAGGGTAGTATGGTCAACTCAATGTGTCTTAAAAACCCTCGGCTGACCTTCACCTCACACTCTCATTAAAACAACAAAAAAAAAACATAACAGCACTCACATATGCATTTTTGCTGAAAATCAGAAAGTTAGAGAGCAAGAGTGAGAGAGTGGGTCGTGAGAGAGAGCTGGGAGAGAAGGGGGAGAACTTCCTTGTTTCTTGATGCATGTTCAATCTTCTTGCACCATGGTGATCCTTGTTTTCCTCTCTTCATCTTGATACTAGTTTCACCACCTATCTCCTCCTCCTCAAATCACCATATTCGAACCTCAAGCTCCAATATGTTAGAAATGGAGTTTTCAAACTTTGCATGTCAAGAGTAAAGCTAGATAGGAGCATTTCAGGAACAACAATGTATTTTGGAAGCCATAGAGCAAAGATTAGATTCTGTTCTGGGCGTTTTAGAGTGGAGAGTTCGAGTTTGGAGACTATTGGGAGTGTTAAGAGCTCATTTCGTGAAGTTACGGTTTTCGGTCTGAGAAGCTCCGTTGTTGTGTGCGATTTTCATCGCAAGAGGTGAGTTCTATACTCGCTTAGGAATATTTGTGCGATACTGAGTTCCAGGTCTTTGATTCCATGTGTTTCACGTTTTCGTTTCAAAA